>OY735227.1:41571749-41679249 GCA_963457665.1 Thysanoteuthis rhombus | reverse complement strand
TTTTGGCTGCTTGTTGCGTTGAGGGTGATCAATTTAGGATTTGAAAAAAAGGGTGAACGATGAATGAGTTACTCCTATTGTCCTTTGCCAGGCAGTAAACAATGAAAAAATCAAGTGATCATAACCTAAGTACTAATTTAGCATGAATTTATATTGCAAATTACCGCCCCTTTCCATGAAAAAACTATTTAGGTGGATTTTCAGGAGAAAATTTTTTTTTTGTCAAGAATAAATGCTGAAATTTTTATCCCTCCAGCTCCATTGGTGCCGCCTGTACGTGCGATACATACATTCGCACGGATATCAATACATACATACATACATACATACATACATACATACATACATAGCCAGACAGACAGCTAGACCAATCAAGAAACTTATGTTGACTTTTCTGGTTGACGATTTCTAATCGGTGAATAGAAATCCACATAAGTTGATAGAAGTCTCCTTATCGATCATTGGAAACAAAACGATTCAATTTTGTTTTGGGACCACCCCTTTTTCCTAAATAGTCTCGGGTGAAGGGTACCATTTGCAATGTAAGTTTATACAAGATTGGTTGTTTGCCCAACAAAAGTCGCTTATTTATTGATCATCGTTATCTCCAACATTTTATCCACACCCAGCACTCGCACACTGCTAAAAGACATTGGTCACGTGACGTTTAGCATCGAGCGACTAACCAGAAGCGTCTTCTATTATTTCGATGTATCGCAAAAACTAATGAGGCAAGTATCTAGTGTAACTGGAGGCGAAACCCGGAACTCCCGGTTTGAATTACCTTGCCAGGCTCGATGGAGCATAACGGGCAAATCCTTTAAATCAAAGGGTGGGACCAGTTGTGCACACACACACACACACACACACGCACACACACACACACATGTATATATATATACATATTTATTTATTTTGGGTTGGATTTAGGGGGAAAATGAAAAGAAACAACTTTTTTTCCAGGAATGCTGAAAATTTCAGTCCTCTAGCTTCACTGGTACGGTCAGTAAGCGTGATAAGCAGCCAGGCAGTTTTGATGACAGTTTTGGTTGATGGTTTCAAAGAGCTACATACATACATACATACATACATACATACATACATACATACATAATGTTATCAATAAAATAAGAATAATGATACATACATACATACATACATACATACATACATACGTAGCAGACATGTATACAGAATTAAATAGATAAATTTACTGAATGAAATAGGTATGATCAGAATTAGATCAATATGACCAGACTGAGAGACATAAATGAACTGGCTTGAATATATATATATATATATATATATATATATATATATATATATATATATATAGATAGATAGATAGATAGATAGATAGATAGATAGATAGAACTGACTAAAATATAGATAGATAGATAGATAAATAGATAGATAGATAGATAGATAGATAGATAGATAGATATGGATTTACATATATATATATATATATATATATACATATATATATATATGATAGATAGATAGATAGATAGATAGATAGATAGATAGATAGATAGTTATAAACTGACTAAAATAGACAGCTATGAACTAACAGATAGATAAATATGAACTGATTACATATATATATATATATATATATAAAGAGAGAGGTGGGGAGAAGAGAAAGAAATAGAAAGAAGGGGAGATAGATATATAGAGAAAGATAAATAGATTTGAACACACTGGGATATATCGATAGAATCACATTCGAAATAATACGGTTAATAAAAAAAAAAAGTAGGTAAACAAGTCGAAATAACAGAATCACATCAATGAACATTGAATTTTCATAGCAGATCACAAACACCACAATGTTTTTTCTCTCTTTGATGCAGTTAACAATTTATCATTTATATTTGTTTTTTTTTCTGCCACGACCAGAGATTTAGAAGGTTGTTCTCAGGGTCGGTCAAAAAGCAGTAATCACAGCGAGTGCGTTTTTTTGACGCGTCCAACTACGTCACGGGGTTATGCGTTGACGGTTACCGGTGGGTACTAATACGTCACGCTTCACTTCCGATCGCGGCTCTGCTTGTAATGCGCATGTCCGAACATCAGAACACTGATAAGTAGCAAATGTGTTAAAAGTTTTGTGTTCGTTTGTTTGCAAGAGCCTTTCCGCTCCCTCCCCACGGCATATACATCAATATATACATATATATATATATATATATATATATATATATATATATATATATATATATATATATATATATATATATATATTGTTTCTTGTTAGTCTTTCATCGTCTAGCATAAACATAGAAATAAGCATGCTAATGTGAATATCTTTTCTGCTTTTTTTTCCTATCAAAGATGGATGCGGCCAGACAATTGGGTTGCGCGTGTGTGTACGCATGCGCAGAATGATGAATAGGCTGGTTTTTAGACCATTTGTTTGTTGTATACAAAGTTTATTTTTCCTTTCATTATTATTTTATGGCCAGGAGGTTGTTTGATTTTGATGAGTTGGGTGAGCAAAAACAGAAACAACATTGCTGACAAGACCCTCAATGATAGCTCTGTGGGGATGACTCTGAGCTGAAAGTTACGAGATCAACGGTTCAAATATTTTGGAACATCTAGAATTTGTTCTGGAGGTTCTGATTTCTGACCTTTTTTGACCAGACGGACGTAGATTTGATGCCCAGGCAAATCGAGTTCTACTTAGTCAAGGGGGACAAACGCTCTTATGTCCTTGCAACAATAGCTGCGAGGACTCGAGAGAATTTTTAGTTATTCCTAACCACTCACTCGCTCTCATGTCCGTACGGCAATAGTTACAAGGACTGAAGAAAATATTTAGGCGTTCCTACCCACTCGTGTGGTATCCCCACATCGAACTGACCCCAATGGCTTTCCTTACGATATCATAGAGATTTTTGTATCATTTCCATGAGCGGGCACTTTCCCTGGATGAGAGCAAAAATATATATATCTGGTGGGGTGATGGGTTAAAAGATATTTTCGAATATACATTAGTAATAATTCTGTCACTAGTAAATAATAATTCAGTCTTTTTATATGGACATGTTAAGTTGGGATTACATAAAACAATTGTAGTGTACCACTATTCTCTATCGATTATAAGGTTCTAACTTTTGAATACTCTCACCCAAGGCGAGAAGGTGTAATTCAGAAGTGGGTCCGTTTGCCCCCGCCACCCCAAGCGGACACCTATGATCATTCATTAGTTGTTTGGATAAATGAAATCACTCTTTGTGTTGCTTTCGTTATTACCATAATGTCTTTTGCAAAAATTCATTTGGCTATCCTTGCACTTGCACATCAGGTATCGCCATTTAGAATTTTGTCATTGTTGAATTGGCCATTTTTATGGCTGAAAGTGGTTGGATTTTCACCGTTGTTCAAATAACGTTATTCTCAATCTAAAAATACCGTTTACTTTAGAGCCATTATTGCTTGTAGCTACGGTTGGAATTTGGGGTTAGTGTTAGGGTTTGTTGATAAGGGTTAATGCTAGGCTCAGTAGGTAGGGTTAATGTTTGGGTTAGTTGGTAGGTTTAATCTTAGGGTTAATTGGTAGAGTTATTGTTAGCTGGTAAGTTTGGGGTTAAGGCTAGTTGGTTAAGCCTGGGGTCAGGGTTAGTATGTAGGCTTTTGGTAAGTATTTAGATTTAGGGTTAGGGTCAGTAGTTAGATCCAGTGTTTCTAATTTCCCAATTATTTATCGGTGTTATTTCCTTACCAGGGAATTAAATCAACTCAACAGACATTTCCTTTTAATTGAGCTACTTTTAGTCATTCAAAGATGGATAATTTAAAATGGCCATGCCTGATGCTTTATTTTTATTAAACCATTGACGCTTTCACAATGCCATGATTTCAGAATTTCAAGGCAAATGAAAATGATTTTTTTGCCCTCTTCCGAAAAATAGTATCGCTTATCTAAGAGCAAGATGGTTATTGCAGAAAGATGTTACACCACCGTAGCTACCAAAAGAGGCCAAAGGTTCCATCCTTTTTTTACATATGCATGTGTATATGTGTTTGCAGGTTTGTATTTATGTTGATACGTTCCAGCGCTTCTGGCCATACGGATTAGTTTAATTTTTTGAAAAAAGCTTCTTTTTTTTTTACCATTTTTTGCCTTATTAATAACATCTAGATTCACCGAAATCTTGATATTTCTAGATTTTTTTTTACTCTAATTTTGGAGGTTACTCCTGTGGAAAACGCTAGAGATGTCATCAATAGAATTTATTTTGACTGTATCTATTCTTTGAGGGTTTTTTTTTAAACAACGTCAAATTTTGACGCCACATTAGAACAACTATTTACTTTGATAGCGAGTCGTTTCAAAATATGAGAGTTGCAACGGAAATTAATCTTGAAGTATATAACAGCGTGATTGACTCATAGAAGTGTCTTCAAAAATATAACTTTTACTCGTGGTCGAATGAAGATAAAGCACATAATGAAAACGTGATTCAAGTTCATGGAACATCGTGGCTTTACTCGTGGAAGCATGCTAGTCAAAGATATCCCTGCAAGTACATGGGCGGGGGTGAAATCAGGTAGAGTCACAGAGATGGGGTGGGTAGAACTATTCCCGCCTCTCCGTGCAAAGTGGTGGTTAGGAGTGTCTCAGTGTCGCACGGAAAACGTTAACAGCGAACCAAGTTCGAGTTTCGATAGAGTCAGCTTACATTCACCATCTACTAATGCCCTAAGAAGAGGTATGTATCCACTCTTACCCGAGCTATTTGTAAATAGCAGGAAGTTTATTCAAGATGATTTATTATTATTACCAGTGCTTGCCAGTTTAAAACGTACGTGTTTGAAAGGTGTCGGACTTTAGGATGTGTGTAGACGCCAGCCGTAATTGTCATGTGAGCTAATTTTCTGTCCATCGTACGGAATTACAGCCTCAGAATATCCCAGTTACTTCTCTTCTGTGTTGTCGGATTAGATGTTTGGTGTCTAAATTCAAGATCTATGAATAAAACGTGAGAAAATATTCTCTTATTCATTCAACGTTGATAAAAAATCATTTCTCGTACCTTCCTTTCCGATGAAAAAAAAAGTTGATTATTAAAAACAGGAGAATATAATCCCTCAAATTGGGTTTGATAAAATAAGATAAACAAAGAAATCGGTTTATGATGTCGTTAGAGAAAATAATCAAAACAGAAAATCACGCTCTAGAGAAATATTCGAGAGAATAAAACTCATGTCCTTTATATAACCGTGCTATATCGAAGGACTCCAGCTCAAATGAAATAAAGGTCTTTGATTATTGATATATATGTATATGCTCTTCCAACTCTGGAATGGAGCATTGTGGTGGATCGGGAATGCTGCGTAAGTAAATACATCGCTTAAATTTAGTTCTACTGACCAACTAAGTCTGCATAGAGCAGGGGTAAAATGCCAGTCACTGAAGGGAAGGTTTCGATCCTACCTGGATGGGTTGTAATACGACGAAACATCGTCTGCGGATGATTCAATTATTAATTTTTCATATATATATATATATATATATGGTGACAATAGAGAGAATTTTTAGATGTCCCTACCCACACGTTCGTTTTATACTCTTGCAACAGTAGTAGTGTGGACTCACGTGAATTACATATATCTATATAAATGTAAACATCTCTTCCTAACCCTATGGCCGACCTTTCCACAGAATTTAATTGAAATTCATTGAGAACCTTTGGATATATATATATATATATATATATATATATATATATATATATATATATATATATATATATATACGTACAGAAAGCCTTTGGTGCGGTTCCGAGTGCATCTACTATAATCTGAACTACCCTAACTTTCATGTTCCACGCCTTATTCAGTTGCCTTGCCAGATTAAGGTAAGCTTACCATATACCAACAAGACCTTGAACTTGTTGAAAATGTTTACGCATAAACTTTCAACTGTTCCCTGTTATTTACAATGGGTAGGACGTGATTCCTTTAGAAAACTAAATTCCTCTCAACACGCAGTTTCGGGAAGTGAGGAAGGAAGCTCAAGGTGAGCGGTCGTAGGGAGAGGTAGCAACCCCACTCTAATACTGCAAACTCAAAAAATAATTTCGGGCTAGTTTAACTGCCAAAAACAGCTGAAGAGGGCTAAGTTTTGGGAGGGAAAAAAACACCCAAAAGGTGCAACATATGGTCAAAAGGAGTTCTAAAGATTACCAACATCTTTAAGCACATCTGCGCTAATTAAGCTCTTTTTTGTACAGCCAAAACTAGGAACGCGCCGAATCTAGTGCAAAAGGCGCTTTTATTAGCAACACTACGTAACTTTTGACTCTTGCCAACAAAATACAATGAGTTGAACGTGATGTCTCCAGGAAACTATAGACTAAGTCTCAGCACGCAGGGAAGCGAGGGAGAGGGCCCAAGTGAACGGTCGAGCGGAGAGTTAGCGACCCTTCTCAGCGGCGTATATATTCCTATTGGTGTGAACCTGTCAAGTCGACGACTTGCCGCTCGGCTTTGATGTGCTCTTGTCGTGAGTAGCGGAAAACTTCTTTGTGGTTCTACTAATAATGGGCGTTCGTGCTCCCATTGTGAACCCAGCGAACGCAATGACTCTGTACTGGGCGCCTCCTCTTGGTTATAATTGTGAGGATTTTGAAGCAGGATGACCCATTAGCCTTTAAAGAGTACAGATGGCTTAGGTACGCAAAGTTTAACCCTTTTCGAGCGATTTAATGTCTGTATAGGTCCGCAAACGTCGGGATAATGACGTTTCGATTGGCAAATACGGGGCTTTCGTAAGAAAGGTCAGAACTTCGCAGGTATAAATGAAGGCCTCAGCAGAAAAGGAGCCGGTAGATCAGCTGGCATGGTCCTATGATATTGAGGAGGGTGGTACTACCCCTTATAGAGGCAAATACTATTGTCTTATATATATTTTGAATAAAATTGCTTACTTGCCTTACCTTTTGGAAATTACGAAACGTTCTAGTATCTAAATTCTGTACATCACACACACACACACATATATATATATATATATATATATGTGTGTGTGTGTGTGTGTGTATGTGTTTGTGTATGTGTATGAGTATTTTTTATCTTTCTCTATCCGTAACAATGAAATCTTCCACTTAATACATAGATAGAGAGATAGATACGATGCAATAAAAATATCAATGTATATATATGTGTGTGTGTCATTAGGCCTAGACAACGTAAATAATTTAAGAAAATGGGGTTGCTGCAAGAATCGAACCTAAGATCGATGGGATGGCAACGTCAACGTAGCTTCAACGTGAGCTAAATAGCCGCCGCTAATGTAAAGGCCCAAATAACTGTTTCAACTCCCAATTCTCATCTTATTTATTTATCATCTATAATTGCTATATTTTTTTCGACGTGACGATTACATTATAAAGAAATGGATGTATAATTGTAGGTGAATGTGAATTTTACACATCGGTTTTCACCTAACATTTTCTCAAGTTTTTTTCTTTTTCGATACTACTTTTTGTGGTCTTACATCTTTTCAAACGCCCTGTTGAAGCTGATCACATATTCTATCTGACTAACTAATAAGATAAATACAAAGTTGAATATCTCTCTTTATCTACCTGTCTCTGTCTCTCTGTCTCTCTGTCTCTCTCTCTCACTCTCTATCATTCTCTCAATATATGTACATATTGGTGATGAAATCATTTTTGCAGTGGGTCTCCTTGAATTATCATTTTATTCTTATGTTGTTTGGATTAACCATAACCGGTTACATATAAATTCATATACTGGCTATATATATTTTGTTGAAAGTGACACAAGGAAGGTGCAGAGAAAAAATTAACAGAAAGCAAGTGTTCCATCTCAATTTTTCATCATCCCATGGGCATGTTTCATTATTCCTAACTCGGTTAAGTTTTTCTCTTCACCTTCCAATAATCACTTTCATCAACATTCTGTCAGATCACTTCAGATCCATAACACAAACACAAACACACACACACACACACACACACACACATATATATATATATATATATATATATATATATATATATATATATATATATATGGAGTCTGGAGACGCTCTAAACTGTTCTCGTATAAAATAATGATAATTGCTTCTTCACTATACGCCATTCCGGCTTACGAAAGATTTTTAGTTGATCGCTCTACTTCCAGATTGCAGGGAAACGTGGATAATCGTGAATTATTTAACGGAAATTAATTAGTATATATCTAGAAAGCTCCCAGGGAGCGCATTCCAACGCCTTTATCGGGGGGGGGGGTAACTATGCATGGATCTGCCCCCAAATTCAATTATTCATTCCGTACTTTATTGTCTACCTTTCCACAAAATCTGTTTGGAATTCATTAATATTTTGCGAATAGGAAAAAAAATTGGCTTGATTATTAGGTTTTGTCATATTACTGCGACGTAAGAGAAGTAATTGTGCATGGATCCGCTCCAAAATTTCATCTGTTCCTTCGTCGCCTATTGTTCATCTTTCCATTTCATTGATATTAATTGGGAATTTTTGGAGATATCTTGCTGACAATTATGAGCGTATAACTGCATGTATTTGAAAAAAAAAATCTGTGAATCAATTTTTTAAATTCCTAGATCCACCCAAATTTTTTAACTTCTTTCTGATCTCGGTGCCCACCCTTACACAAAATTTCATTGATATCCATTTGGTACTTTCGGGGATATCATGTGGACAGTCCAACAGGCGAACAGACGCTACTAAATACATATAGGAGCTCTCCGTTGACAGAGGTAAAAAAGCTACGAGGTGGGTGTTCTTCAATGATGCACTCTTCCCAGTCAACAGAAGTGTCTGACTCAGTCAGGGCAACCTGTTGTTTTGGGTTGGGTCCTGCAGGAGTCGGAAAATTCAGATGGAAGGTGGAGGTCTTGAAGTCTTTGTAGGGACCAATTTTCAAAAGAGATCAAAGTAATCTTTGTGGCCCGAAAGATCCTTGTGAAAATACGTTACGTTCGATAATATAATTTGTGGTTTTGATTTCAAAAGGTTTATTTGTTTTGTTGTCGTTTCGTTTCGTTTTTTTTAC
Organism: Thysanoteuthis rhombus; assembly: GCA_963457665.1. Taxonomy (NCBI): domain Eukaryota; kingdom Metazoa; phylum Mollusca; class Cephalopoda; order Oegopsida; family Thysanoteuthidae; genus Thysanoteuthis; species Thysanoteuthis major. The sequence continues at coordinate 41,670,192 of OY735227.1, read as the reverse complement.
TCTTCCTCTTTCTTTCAATTGCATGTCCACGGTGGAGAACGGAGAACTCGGCTTGTCACAGTGAGAAAACGAGGATGTGACGGCTATATATATTGTAAGGTTGGTGAGCATCAAAATTAACGATATGCAAATAGATATGGTTGAAAGACAAAAGCGATAAGTTGTATAAAAAAAAAATCTGAATTGCGTAGACGCAAACAAATGTGCGTTGGCTGAGTTATTTGCTTTTGCCAACCAACAATGAAAACAGTATGGCTTAGTTACGACTGGAACACATAAATGTACAGATCTCACTTTCTTTCTTTCTATCTATCCATATATCTACCTCTTTCTTTCTCTCTCTCATATACATATACTTACATACAAACACACACACACACACACATATATATAAATACATATATATATACATGTGTGTGTGTGTGTGTGTGTGTGTGTGTGTGTGTGTTGTGTCCAGAGATGGCTGTTTCGTTGTATTATAACTCTTCAGTGTGGCTATAGACAATCAATTATCCCATCCAGAACCATGAGGTAGGATTGAAACTTTCGCTTCAGACCCGGGGTCCAGTATCCTGGACCACGGAACTGGACGGTTAGCGAGGCTGAATTTAAGCGATATATTTATTTAGCTCCTTAAATTACCCATCCACCAGAGTGCTCTATTCCAATGGAAGAGCATTATACATACATACATATATATATATATATATATATATATATATATATATATGTGTGTGTGTAAATAGAATAAACAATTAAAGAAAATAAGACTTCCTGCAGCAACCCTATTTTTTCCAATTGTTTATTCTATTTACGTTGTCTAGGGCCAGTGATACATTAACCGTGTGATGACAATAAATTATCTCGAATCAGTTTCTATGTAATATAACGCAACTTATGATTCATTCCGGCGGATCGTACTCCTTAGTTTATATGCATATATATATATACATAGATATGAATTGCGTAATATTACATTGAGGGACTCATTAGAAATTATCTCTCGTTATTACAGGGTGAATATATAATTTGGCCTAGACAACGGGAATAGAATGAAACATTAAAGAGAATGGGGCTGCTACAGGAAACTGCATTTCCTTTAATTGTTTATTTGATTGTGTATTCACGTTGTCTGGGACAAATGGTATATTCACCGTGAAATAACGGGACATCATTTCAAGTAAGAGTTTCATAATGATATAATGAAATTTGTAATCATTCTGTTGAATCTTATATCCATTTCTCCACGATATATATATATATATATATATATATATATATATATATAACAGGTACAATTACCCAGTGAATGCAAACATTTCGTACCTCTCACACTCAACAATCGGTTGTCGATGAGCACAAAGAGCACGAAATGTTTACATTCACCGGGTACATGTTTTTGTAAATATTATTTACATATTAATAGCTTTAACTCAATCTACAATGGATAAAATCTGTTTCATTTGTTTCCTGTTTGTATGTTACAAATTGAGAAAATATATGCATTATGTAATATATATATATATATATATATATATATATATATATAGTAAGAAACGAAGAAAAAATTAGTAAAAATATCTGAATACGATATTTCGATATGGAAAGCAAAAGACTGGATTGAAATCTTTTTCCCATGTTACTTCGTTTTTACTACTTTTGCTCTCACAAAATCAATCTAAAAATCAATTTTTACTACAGACAGTCACCGAGTACTCTCAATGGTGAGTTCAAGAAAAATTATCCCTACCAAAATACTATAACTGTTTACACATAGAAATGAACACTTCCAAAGTTCAGCTAATACTTATTCATAATATATATATATATGTATATATATATATATATATATATATATACATACAAATATATATACATATATATATATATATATATATATATATATATATATATATATATATATATATATGTGTGTGTGTGTGTGTGTGTGTGTTTCCAGTAGAAAATTAATCCAGTCTCAAAGCGACTACAATGTTTTGTCACGCAAGTCAGCATTTTCAGAGTTTTCTATGTTTAACACATAATTTGATTTTACTACTATCATCCATGTTTGGATCCTGAATGAGTGAAAAGGGCAGAAACACAAACGTGTTTGTGTAGCAAATCCATTATTTCACCATATTCAAATCTCTACCCCGAGTAATTGTTTTTGTATCGAACACTTTTATGAGATAAACCCGTCACACATCATATATTGAATTACAGACTCGTACTTGGGCATATATATATATTCATAGCATTTACTTTTAGACTGCAATCAATGAACTACAATACTACGTAATTTTGACCTTATATCTACCAAAATGCTATTGAACTGTTTACGTATGGAAACAAACACTTCCCGGATATTACGGTTACTTATTCCCAAAATATATATATATATAATTAATGCTCCTCTATTCAGGGTTGAGCACTCTTTAAATGAGGTAACTCATCCATTGTAAGCTTATGCAATGCTCTTCCATAGGAATAGAGCACTCTGGTGGATGAGGAGTTTCTGCGTAAATGAATATATCGCTTAAATACAGCCTTACAGACCACACAGTCAAGAGTGTAGGATATCGGCCTCGGGGTCCGATGTGAGGGTTTCAATTCTGCCTCGCGGTACTGGATGGGATAAAGTCTATAGCCACACCGAAGAGATGTAATACATCGAAACAGCTGTCTGTGGATGACACAATAATATATATATATATATATATATATATATATATATATATATATATATATATATGCGTGTGTGTGTGTGTGTGTGTGTATAAAGACTACATTTATTCAAAATGGATTACATTTATTCGAATTTTGATATATGGTACAGGACTGTGTACAATGATTATGTTTGTGCGATGGGTGTTGTTTCTGTGCCACAAGAATCGCAATGTGTTGTTCAGAGAGAACAATGATGCGGACCTCGAGCATCATTTGACAGACTCCCAGGGGTCTGTGGACCCCAGTTTCGAAATCACTGATAAAGGTTATTCAAAATGCCTCGGTACGTGTTATTACCTCAAGCAGACACCAGAGAACGTGCCAATGTTCGAGCAGGGTTATCTCCCTTCATTAGCTTCCTTTCATCATCATCATCATCATCATCATTAACCTTTTATCGTCCATCATTGGATATAGACCACCTCCAGGTTTCGTGACGCCTCTCTATCGTGGGCCTCGCGAAGGAAATATTTTCTGAACCCGTCCAGTTCGCCTTGCCATCTTTCTCCTGCATTTGATCTCTGGTGATCCATGTTGTAAGTTGTGGTGTCCATCGATTGACTGACATTCTTGCAACATGACCAGCCCATTGCCATTTGAGTTTTCCAATGGTTTCTTTGATCTCTTGGACTCCTGTTATTTCCTTCATATACTGTGCTGTCTTGTGATCTTTCCATATGATGTGGAGCATAATTCTCTCATGTGTTCGTTGCGCGCTTCTCAGTTTGTTGGTCAGTCGTTTAGTTAGGTTCCATGTTTCAGCTCCATAGGTGACTATCGAGGGATTACATTAGTTGCATAATCTTCTTTTTAGGACTACTGGGATTTTCTTGTTCTTGGAGCTTGAACTTGCTCTACCGGAAGCTTGCCATCCCAGAGTGATTCTTTGCTTGATTTCCTCTTTTGAGAATTTGATGGAGACTCATTGTTCTATCTTTGAAATCCTTTTATGTATGATTACTCTCTATACCCGTGTATAGGTCGACCAATGAGTTATGGCTACAAAATTAGATATAATGGTATACTTTGTTTGTGGGTAAACCCACTGGCGACACGAAACCAGAGCAAGTCCATCTTCCTATCAGCCTTGTCCGAGCAAGACTCTGGCCCGCAAAATTTGATACCCACTTATATTATTACTTATGTAAGATCTCCCTGTGCGTTCACATAGCTTTCTGGCTAAAACTTGTCCGGACTGGTACGAAACGCTGGTATTGCCAATGGGTAAACTTTGCTTTTTGGGGAGATAATTACTGCTTGAAATTCAGCACCCAAGCCTCATTTCGACCTAACATTGCTACAAGCTTCAAGATGCCTTAACACATACCAGCAAAATAATGAAATAAGAAATTATCGATTATAATAAGCTGTCACGTGTGACTTATTTCTGTATTGACTGTTGAAACTATATTAATGAGAAGCGACACTATTTCAAGTTCATGAGATTATTTATTGAAAGCGTTGCGCATCTCTTCATAAATACAGAATACCTTGAATGGTCTGTTTCGATAGGAGCTGTTTTGATATGTAGTTGTTGCTGTATACAATAATGATATCTATACATATATATATATATATATATATATATATATATATATATATATATATATATATATACTGATAAATCACATTAAATTATAAAAAGACTTTTAATGGTGCAGTTTGGAACAGTACAGCTTGTGTTAATTATTTGTTAATTATTTATTTCTCCAAATTTGAACCCATCAGTTGCTTCTGGTGTTTTCAAATATGTTTGAATTTCAACTTCACAATATTTTTCCTTATCTATATAATTCGACCGCCAATTTTTTGCCTAAAAGACCGAAATTCGACCTATACACGAGTATATACGTTATTTCGAGAATTTCTCCTGGGAGCTTTTGCAAAGTCAATTTAAGAAACTGTCGTTAAACATTTCCTCTGTTCTTGGTGTCGTGATGAAATACGTGGAGCCTCGGGAAGCAACATGAATCTTTTTGAAATTACATCCCTTTGCTTCTTGTTGATCTCCGTTGCTCCTAGTCTTTAACCACAGCGAGAAGAAAGCTACGGGAAGCAACAAGAAGCAATGAGAATATATCATTTTTTTTTTTTTTCAATTTTACACGAATTTTGTTTTCAGATCCATGGAAGTTTTACAGATTCATGTCAACTAAGAATAATGTATAGGAGTAAACATACGTACACTAACACGCATATATATATATATATATATATATATGCAAGTTGGACCCTGGGCAAAGTCAGAACGCAGGCTTTTATTTGAAGACGAAGAAGGTTTCAATCATTTAGGTCATATGGCCAAGTCATATGATCGCCTGACGACTTGCACCGGAAATCTGGTGCAGACGTGATGCAAACTGGTGAGGTGAGAGCTAAAACTGATCTTGATCAGTGAAAGTAAACTTGTTGAATGTTTGTTCGGATCAGGTTCCTGAGCTAGTGAATGGTATCAGTCAGACACGCACAGCTATCAACAAACCTACATATCAAATGTATCGTCGAGGAGTGGCACTTTTCCTCTATCTGGTGGCAGTTACCACTGTCACCCCAAAGCATTAAATACGCCTGTGTTGAACAATTTGGTCTGTGGGGCAAGTTGTTGTCTATTTCCTCTGGTCCTGCTATGCTTAATATGCACCTACCTTGAATTCCATTTGCTCATGATAAAAGGAGTGTTCTGATGACCTGTAATGAGGACTCCTGTTTCCTTTTTATTTTAGCATTTTTCCGAGTCATTCAATGCCAAGTTAATATCGAAGTATACTTTTCTTTCCTGGTTGTGTTTGATCACGTATCCTTGTCACGAGGAAATTGTGCAGATCTGTAATTCAAAGTCATTATCCAAACGAATTTGATGGAATCCTTTTACATTAAATTTCAAAAATATATTCTTTGCCGATTGAAGGAAAGCAGAGTATCATTATACCCTGTACGGAGATATTGTCGCTGTTGACATAACGAATATTTCTCATTTTCTGCAGGGGATGACGTAAAAACATAAAACCTGAACTGTTCGCCATTCTTGTGAATCGTATTCTGCTTATCAAGAAGGGGAGCCGTCTTGCCGTGTACAATGGGCCAACTTGATCCCTGTTTCGAGTTACGGAACATTCACCACCAACAATTAATACCCAACAGTTCATAGCTATATACAATCCTTCCCAAACAATTCATAGCCGTTTATTACGGAAAATCCACCCTCAACCCAGTTTAACAATATTAGTACCAGCAATAAATTGATCGTAAAATTCCTATATCTATTCGAAATGTACTAAATTTCTCTCCATTTGTTGCCATATAAATGCTAGATGTCGCTGTCTACTGGCGAAGGGCTGGAGTGATTAAACCACTGTGAACAGATAAGAATAAAAGAAGGTTATAAGTTTTAAGAGTCTGCATCTCTTTGACCGAACTCATTAAAAGTGTTGGGAATGAATTGTATATTGCTATGAACTGTTACAAACCGTGACTTATGTTATAATACTTTTGCCATTTATTGATATTACAACTGTAGGCAAGATGTTGACGCTCCATTTAAACCAGGAATGATTCCTCGAACTCTATTGAAACATTCTCCACACTGCTCCGTGTGTAAATAGGGACCGACCAGCCCCGGTCTCCACTTATATATGCTATTAAGGAATAGATATACGATCCGACAGAACGATGATAAATTGTTTTATATAATATTGAAATGATCTCCCGTTATTACACAGTGAATGTATCATTTTGACCTAGACAACGTTGATAGTTTTTGGAAAATGGGGCTGCTACAGGAATCGAACCTGCCACCGATAGGATAGCCACTTCAACGCGGTGTTGCTCTTACCATTGAGCTAAACAACCAACCCAAGTAACTGTTTCAACTCCAAATCCTCATTTTATTTATTCACTGTATAAGTCAATGGCTCAATAATGAAAAAAGAAATCGAATGTTTTACGCAACAAATATTTATTTTCAGCATGATCACCTTCTTTGTCAATGCACTTAACCCAATGCTTCTTCATAGAAATCATAAATCGAACATTATACAGTTGCCACATCAGATCACAATTCAGTTAATAGCTGTGACAGGCTACGGACCTATTGAACCATCCACGTAGGTATACACGCAGAGAAAAACACAAACCTGAATATACACCCCGTGCAAAACATGAGCCTAACACTTTCCATTATCTGGAAGATCTTAACATCATAGGAAACATATGGGCACGTATTAGAGCCAAACTGTTTAGAAAGCAGTCAAAGATGGGTGGAGTAACGTTGTAAACAACTCTCGGACAGCTTGACCAAACGGCTTGGTTTTCTGAGTAGAAACAGGCGAAAAGTTATCCCATACTAAAACGTTCTCCGCCGGGAAACATTGCTGTATAACACTGTCAAATATTTCACTAATATTTGTTAGATTAAAGAGTGGTTGACAAAGAAAATTATTTTTAAAAAACAAAAATGGCTTTGTTCCTTTCCTTTTGTCCTGGGGTGTATTTAAATAAGCATAATTGTCATCTAGTGATAGACAAGCTATTAGGGTTGAATCTTCATGACTGTTTCAATACCCGCAGTTCTATGTCCGCCGAAGATAAGTTAGATTACAAAGTTCATACCTCAGAAATGTCAAGATAATGTCTATAGTTTTGAGAAGAGACAATGACATTCAATGAGTTTTTTTTCCCGGATAATTTAACTCCTTGTTTGTGTTACTGATGTAACGTATGGGAAAACAAACCATTAGAAACTCAAATAACGAAGGGTTGGTTAATGGTACGAGAATGTCAGACAAACACTGCACATCAAGACTCTCAGTGCAGATCCCTGAAGATCATGTGCGAAACTGTGACTGGTGACGCCCGTGATAGAGAGTTCCAGCGAACCTTGGGAAAGGTCTGTATTCAATGACAGACGCTAAAAGATTGATGATGATTATTGAAATCCAAGTATATTGCAGCCGCCTTCCAAGTGACTATCTGCTTAGAAAAGGCTTGATTTTTAGAGGAACTTCAATATTGAGGCCTTGTGTCAGTCTAGGTAGTGTTATGTAATTAATATGGTATCTAAGCAAATGAGAAATATGAGTTGGAGCTCATTATTAGGAGTTGTGATGAAAAAAAAACGAGGAATAACGAGAAGCAAAGCTAAACAAAGATATGATTTATTACCAGTGAAAACTGCTCTAATTAATGAACGACTGTAACCGTATCCCAAAATTATTTAATTGATCCCCGTAAACCCTGCATAAAAGTTGTTCTTTTTCTAAATCAAACCCTCTTTGCTTGTCCTTACGAGAAGCAAAGGGGACAAATAGAAGTCCAAGAATGATATCAAGTATTATTAGTCACTAAATGATGAATAACTCTGTTCTTACCCAAAACCCTAACCCTAAATCATTCAATGAATCACTACAAACCAGTGTATGCAAGATTACATTCATTCTAATTGGCTTCATGTCTTATAAGAACCGCAAAATTTGTACTTTTAATCAGCGGCGACGTCTTTCTAAAACTCGGCTCATTTATACCTGAAGTCAGTTTTTTTAAATTTTAATCAGTAGTATTAGTTACATGAAAATATCTTGTTATGCAAATTTATTTGTGAAAAAACTGAAAGCATCTTTCTTATCATCTTGTAGATGTTTATATGAAATGGACACGAGTTGATTTGAAATTTTTTTTTTTTTTTTTATACTTAGCAGATGTTCTTTCGTCCTGATAAAATTTGTTGCTGAAGTATTCTTTTAAAAATCCGTTTTCTGAAGCGATTACATTAGGGAACTTAGTTTTATGTAAAGAATATATACATATTGAATAATGATGGAACATTTGATGATTTTCCCCATGGGACAGTTCAAGGGGGGTCAATTCTAAAGGTCAGCGCCAAATGATGGTTATTACGTAACGCCTCCCTTTTGAAAACAGCTCTCTGTCTTCATTTTGTCCTCCGTGCGCCGCTGTGACTGATACTTGCTTTCCAGCAACGTCACTGAGGCTGTAGTGAATCTCCATTGTTATATTCTTGGCCAATGCACGTCAGCAAGAAGAACATTGGCGCAAGAGGCGTGAATAAAATGTAATTTGAAATTTCAATCAGTGAAGCTGGCATGATGATGATACGAATTTATAACAGTAACAACTCTTCATCTCAAAATAATCTCAACAGTGAGAAGGAAAAAAGATTTTTCAAAAAGCACAAAACAATAATGTTTCAACAAACAATGGCATTTATTCTCAATGATTTGAGCATGCGCGAAAACGCATGTCTATTCACAATCATATTCCTTTTATACACACACCTATATATATATTTATACACACAGATATAAATATATATATATTTATATATTAATATCGATAATGATATACACTTACATATATATTGAATATATACATAAATATATATATCTATACACACAGATATATAAACACCCACACTCCAGAGGAAAGGGTGGTAATGTCAGTCTGGTTTTGTTTGGATACTTTTATTTATTTTTTTTTGTTTTGTTTTGTTTGTTTTTGTTTTTTTCAAATTTATTTACTGTACAATGGCCGAATTGGACCGTGAAAGAATTGTTGCGGTGTCTCGCTGAACAGTTGGACCCAGAATGAAGGCTTCCAAATTAAAAAGGGTAAAATAATGAATGGGCTTTTCTTTTTTTTTTTTTTCGACAGTTACTTTGTTCACGGGAAAGCTCGAGAGAGGAAGAGAGAGAATGGAGAAAAGTATTCTTTAAACATAGATAGATAAATAATAACTGATTCTTGTGCACTAATATATCTACGAAATTGATTGACCTTAAAAAATCACTTTGAGACGAATATGGGCTGAGCAGTCCTAATATGGCTGTGACTACTGTGTAGAACATCAGTGGTAACAATCGCACGCTCTTCTTTAAGTAAATGTTTACCACAGAGTCCCCAGTGAGAATTAACGACACATTTGTGTAACAAATACTCAGCAGCAATAGAATTATAAAATAAAACTAATTCGTAAAGTTGTCTAATTATGCGCAAAATAAAATAATCATTTGAAATTATTTTTTGTTGCAACTTACTTGAAAAGGGGAGGGGAAAACTAGTAATCTTATTGATAAAAGTAGAGAATTACCTGAAAAAAATTAGGAAACCTGAATTCTAGCTGAATCTTTGACAGGTCTACCTTCAAATCGAACGGTATAGGGATACGCATGTTAATTTTGCAAATTTACTTTCAATGGTAAAGTATCCAATCATCACGTACCACGCTTTTCTTTCAAATTTAAATATGATCTGAAAACGTGAGGGTGTCCCTTTCCTTTGTATTCATAGTTAATCCAGTATTGGAGATATGTCTATGTAGCAAAAGTAACACATGCTGCAGGGACTCGCATTTTCACAGACACCCACCTTAAATGCTTGCAAGCTATAATAGCTGATTCTGCGATCCTGTGCTTCCTTCAATTTTCATGAACGACTGAATGTTCAAGGTGGACCATTTTAGTCAATCATTACTAATTAGATTTATTATTTTCATTAAGGGGAATGTGCTACCGACGTAGAACTTGTACGATGTATAAATACGAAGGTATTTGAAACTGAAGTCACAGCCATTGCACAACAATCAAAATGAAATTGTAATACTATTGCTCAAAGATCAGATATATCTCGCTGTATAGCAGATGAACAAAAATATTTTGCTACGCAAGTAAAAAAAAAAAGTGTGTTCTAATATCATGTGTATCTTTCTATTTTTTTTTTTTTAATTGGGGCCCCTTTATAACATATGCTACAGGTCCTGCTCTAGTCTTACTCAGCATTGCATTTCCCCTTAAATTTAGTCGGCCATAATCTTGCCGAGGGAAAAGTCAGGGCATCACATGACAGGACATCTCATGGGAGACATGGATTTGCATCTCTCATTTATCTAACGATATGTAAGTATTAAAAATATATCTATATGATACTTAAACTCTGATTTTGCTTTGTTTGTGACCTATGAATAGCCAAAACATTGTACCCAGCAGCACTGAATTAAGGTACTTCTAACACCCTCTATTTGAAGAATGCAATTTTTTTTTTTAGATAAAAACTGAATAGCGTGGGGTCTGCATTTGCGCTCGCCTGATATAACAATCAATTTGTCAAGGGAGATAACAATTGAATCATAGAGTACTCTCCTCTATTAAATGAATAATTTATTTATTTGTAAATTCACGAAAAATCTGGCTTCGTGTTGATCACATTAGATTGCGTTAATTTTCTCTCAAAGTGTGAGCCAACCGGTCACAGGGTTGTCCATTAACTCATAAAACCAAAAACTTGTTACATCATTTTAAAAACCTAAATATAAAAAGATAATATTCGATAGATGGTATTACTTCGTTATTGCTCTCCCCCCACCAAGAAAAGCTAATTCTCTGTATTTAATTTTATCCTTTTTAATATTATTTTTATTTTCATTGTTCTTGCCTTCATTCATAACCCCATTAACTGCGGATGCCTATGGCTAACTCAACAACATTTCCGTTTCATTCTGATTGATGTCAACTCAGTCCTATCAGTTATATAAACTCTTACAGTTGCCACCTTCCATAGTCAAAGAGTTAATGTTCTTCTTATTCCCCTTTTCTGACGCCTTTGGCGTCTGTGGTATTCATAGAAGAACGCAGCACGTCCATTTAATTCTTACTTTCTCCTTTATTTACCGATTTCTTACTCGTCTGCCATTTTTTTTTCACTGAATTCGACAGACAATATATTTTTTCAAACAACTCATTCAAATGTTTTCAATATTCTACTGAATTTGAGCCCACATTTTCACGAATGCAGCCAGTGCAACACTAGCCTATACAGATTTATATATCGCAATAATCTTTTATACAAACTAAATACAAAATATGTAAATAAATTAATATCAATTCGAAATTTTTTGTGATGGGAAATGTTTATAATAATCAGCGTCGTAAATTTACACGTATATGAATGTACTGACCACAGTATGGTAAAATGTTAAAGATTTATGTATTTTATATAAATGACTTCCTTAGCTTGAAGCCGATACTGAAACACCGACTACTATACAAATTCAAGATTTGACCTCTTTGTCTAAGGAAGATACTTTAGCATAGTCAATTTATCACAAGCTCTGTCTCTTTCAAATCATGGAAGAGAGATGTTTTCCCCAATACACTGCTAATATTTTCCTTCGAGAAAAGCTGATTAAAAAAATAAAATAAAAATCTTTTCTCTTCTATGGCTCTTCTACAATCGACAGAAAATTTACAGATTTGATTTTTTTAGCGTGTGTCAGTCTATTAAACCTTCCATGATGTCCACCATTGTTGCTTCAGTTCACAGCTTGGTCTTTGTTTTCTTGACAAAGCTCATTTTGAAGTTTACGACATTAATTTCAAGCCACAAATCGTTCACTTTAATCTAGGTTCTTCACCCAAATTTTATATTCAGCCATAAGTGTGACAATGCATTATCCAAGAACTCCTTCCCCATTGCAGAATTCTTGGGCTGAATTTCAGATTCGACTGAATCTGCGATTATGAGAAAACTGATTCTGAAACAGTCTTTGTTGAATTCCACAGCGTGATTTGTAATCATTTATATTTGAAAGAGAAAATATGTGGCAAGATAATACAGATGTAGTATTGCACTTTCCAGAATAAAAGTTTGTGTGGAACATCCCATCTTAGATAGCGATTATTCCACCGGGTTTATTAGAGTTTTTTTCGTCTCTTTCTTTCTTTTTCCTTTTTGTGTTTGTGTATATGTGTGTGTGTGTGTGTATGTGCGCTTTCTTATTAACTCTTTAAAGAAACGAACTTCTTTACCAATAAATGACCACATACTTTTTTTTACAGAACCATAAATATTTTTCAAAGTGGAGTTTAAATTTTTTTTTTTTCAAATAAAATTTTGGTCAAGCCTTCTTCCACAAGAATAAAAAGTCATTTCTAAAAAAAACTTGGTCAGGAAAACTTAAACCATACTTTGTTCTTAACAAATATTATCAGAAAGTTTTGAACTGAAACACAGGGCCTGCCTGCCTTCCTACCCATCAGGCGAACCTAGACGGTCGCCGAGGGCGCAAAGGTCCCAGGGGCGGACTCAAAACTGAAGAAAAAAGTCGTTAGATTTCAACCGGGGCGCAATTTTCTAGTCTCGCCTAGGGTGCATGAAAACCCTTGCGCCGGCTCTGCAGAAATATAAGATCCCCAGAGATCTTGGAAGGGAACTAAAGATAATTTGTTTTTTGTTCTTTCTATAAACAAAATATTTCATTTAATGAAACGTTTTGTCTATCAGAGTGCATTTGTGTGAGCGTGTGTTTTTTCTCTTCAGAGTTGGTTATTTTCTGTAGTGTCAGGTTCATTTTCTTCTTCCCATTTTTGTTTATTAGAAAAACACAGATATGTTTCATTGTTCATTAGTTTCATCCATCTTCTGAGGGACTGGATTTTTTTTTACCTCTGCTTTCCTCGAGTGTTGTTCGGGGTTTTTTTCTTGTTGTTGGCTCGAATCCTCTTCGGCTCAACCATCGATTGTAGGTCGGTGTATTAACAAGGAATAAAATAGAACTTTTTCGCGAGGAACAATGTTCTTCAAAGTCAAATATCTTCTTTCTCTTTCCTCTTTTTTTTTTTTTTTTCATTTTCCTTCCGATCTCTTTCCTCGCTGTCGTTGCTTTGTATAAAAAAACAAATGTCTGATCACATGGAACTCAACAGACGCTTGTATAAATACAAAATTCCCACACATCTGTAAAACAAAAAAGAGAGAAAACAGAGGATAAACATTAGTCATATATTCAATCTTTTGTATGGATCGGCACTACAGGAGCCTAAAGCTATTTCATATTTTATTTCTAAAGTTATTTCTTTGAAAATTCAAGTATCGTAATTTCAAGTTTGTTTTTTTTTTACCTCAACCCAAGTTGTTTTAATGTGTGGTCAGATAGTCTTGAGAAAACAAAAATCTACGAGAATCTTCATTGTTATGAGAAGTTGGATTAACCAATGATATGTGGGAGAGCAAACAAATACAGAAGAAATTAGCATATATGCTTATTATCATTATTAATAACAACTTCGTGATTCTTAATATATCTTTGATCTTGTCTCTTCTACGTCCACATTTGGAATATAATGAACAAAGGAAAGAATGGAAGAGGGTGCTTATGCTTGAATGGGAGCAAACAGGACTCAAGTCTGAAACCTATATTAGTACTAGTAGAACACTGGAACATAGATAGACAGCAAAAGTAATTAATTATAACAACACTTATATTTACCTTCATATTACTGTTGTTAATATAGATTCATACTATAGTTTTTAAATTACTTCAACATATTGCATTCTAAATATACGTCCGATATTAATTATGATGTTTTATTAGTCAATACCCGTGGGATTTCCACAGGTGGGAGCATGTAAAAATATACATAAGAAAGGTTAAGGTTTTTTTCTATCATTCTGAATTATGATTTTAGATTTTATTTACCTGTTGTAGTAATATCCTCAGTCAGAAAAAGTATCTCAAATCACAGTAGTTCATGGCCGACATCCTTCAACCAACGACGCACCTTCTCGTTTTACTTCTTCGGGTACCAAATAAGGGTGGAATCTGTGTGAACCGCTAATGAAGTGTGACGAATTGTCTGAAGACGTAAGTCCTGAATAAGCGTTGGCAGCTGCAGCTGCGTTTCTCAATTCACGAAGGTTGTCGGGTAATTGTAAGGGGTGGAGCCCAAGATTGGGAAAGACAATACCCGCTGCTGCAGCTGCTGCCGCTGTGGCCGGAAAGCCATACATACTGCCGTACCAGGCGTACAGCCGTTGGTCGATATTCGAATAAGCGGCTGGCGTACTTCCGGCCGATAAGGAGGGGCGCCATAGAGCCCAGTGAGGTAACATCATAGCCCCGTTTTTATCCAGGCCTTGTTCACCAACTATAAAAACAGAAAAGAAAGATTATAATAATTTACAAATGTGTGTGAAGAATCAAAGTAAGTCATTTTTTATCGACATTCACCGAGATTATTTTAGCCTATTACAAAGTCATAGCAATAGGTAGCGGTAAGGATCGAACTCGGTTTTCTAGCTAAAGGCATACCACATAAATATGATTATATATATATCCCCGAGGCAGTTACAAGGTAAGCTAATGATCCCGAGGAGAAAAATTCACACATAGTACCATATCAAATTCTGTGTAAAACATGAAAAACACTGAAAAAATTACATTATCAAATATTTGGAAATAATTGACTAAAATAAAAGCTGTGAAGCTTTCCCCTCTCCCACTATATATATATATATATATATATATATATATATATATATATATATATAGGCCTCTGTATTACCGGCGGTTTTTTAGCTCAACAGCAACAATATATATTATATATTTATATATATATATGTGTGTGTGTGTATGTGTGTGAGATATATATATATATATATATATATATATATATATATATATATATAGAGAGAGAGAGAGAGAGAGAGAGAGAGAATGTGCGTTTCTCGTACATGTCTGTATGTTTCCAATGAGAGCCCATATACTAATCTCTGGTCCGATTTTTAAGCGCCTTTCCGTCCACGGGGACGGAATATGAAACAAGGCAGGTTTGGTTCGGAGGACCCCACGACTTATGAATGGGTAAAGACTAAAATTGCCCAGTTTCTGCGACCAGTGTCATGAAGGTACCAGGATATCTTCCGATCCATCCATCATAGTGTAATGGGGGAGGTGCTGTCCGCGGGCCGGAATCCCCAGGACTAAGCTCGCCTTGTTTGCGGCGTGCATTTCCCCGCCCCAGCGATTCGACAATTCGAAAGAGGAACAGATCCTAGGCAGGAGTGCCCGGGAGCTACACTTTGATCTTTGGTAGAGGGTAAAGATACTATGATCCACAACAAAAGAGTCGATCCATACATTGATAACGGTCATTTTTAAAAGAGAGTGAAATCGATTTGAAAAAGTTCGGGACTTCACCAGATAACTTCGAGAATACGAAGGTGACACTTGTACCCATCATTATCGGCACACTTAGATTAGTAACGAAGAGACTTACAAAAAGATGAGAAATATTGGAAACCCGAGGAAGAATCAAAACTTTCCAGGCGACAGCATTACTAAAATCAGCAAGAATACTGCCTAGAATGCTATAAAGTGGAAGAAGCTTGCTGTCACTTGATTTCCAACAAGAGTCACCTGATGCTATTGGTATGAAAACCTGAACAGTACAAAATAATAACACTGTGTAGAGACCTAGAGTATCAGGAAGTGTGACTTGCTTTCACTCGATCTCCTGTGACAGCCACCAGATACTACGGAAACGCCTAACGAACACAAAATAAAGAAGGTTGATAATTACACGTACCTTTGGAAAATGAAGATTCGCGGAGTTTTAACGATTCTGCGTCGCTGTAGTCACCATCGCCGTAAGACCGTAGCGGGGAACGTGCATACGTATGGTGTTGTATCAGGCCTTCCATACTTTCCCTGTAAAACAGTTGTTCACTGTAGAAAAGCAAGCTAATTAAGAATCATGAATAGAGAGTCAATTTTCAGTACACCATAATTACAAAAGTTAATCGTCAAATTAATTATGACTGCGAATTTAAGCTGTAGTGTTAAATGGCATTCTTTATTTTTATTGATTATAGCCGTAGGTACGGAGATATTTCTCTCTTAGTTGTTAATTATTGAAATTATTCTTGATAAGAAAATTACAGTTCCGCGCTTATCAAGAATCATTTTTCCATTAGTTACAAATAATACATACGGATATTTTTAATGTGTTTCATATCACGAAAACGTCTTTAATTTTTGACCACTCAGATATCAGTTAATAGGTTTGATATTAACCCATATTTGCCTATAGACCTATACTTCGTCCCCACCCCGGCAAAAAAGGGTTATAGGCATATAGGGATTAATATTCATCATACACAATCATAGACAGGTTCTCATGTTGTTTATTTTACTTTTGCATTTTTTGAATGAGAAAAAAAATGAGACGTTTTGATGAGATGAGAAACGATGAAAAATCTCTGTGAATAAAAGCGATGAAATAACCTAATTTAACGCATATCACAGTCATACTTAATAGACAGGGATAAAACATATATGAAAATATCACACAAACAAATATTTCTTTTGAAAAATGTATTTAACATAAAGATTGGAATTGCCGTTGTCCAAATAAAGTATTTAAGCCCAGAGTATGGATTTGTTTTAGTATATACAGGAATCAGATGTATAGTTTAGGCAAACACAAAGAAATTATTGAAAGTGCAATTAACTTTATTATTCGTATTGAGACAATAATCAGAGAGCTGAATATTTGTGGTTGAGAAATTTTTTATTACTGTTATTTATTTCCCTAATTGTGCGCGATAATAAAAACAAGAACGTACCTTTCGAAATCAGAAAGACGACTCGAGTCTCTGAATCCCTTTGCGAATGGATTGCTATCAATCTTCAACTTTGTGATCTGAAATTTGACAAAAAATTAAAAAATAAACATTGGAGAGTGAAACAAAATACTTAGGCCATATAAACATCCCTCTTTTCAACAAAACACCCACTACATATATTATATTTTTCTCATTTCATTTATATCGTTCAATCATGTATACAAGTACTCATTTGTTTGCAACAGTTTTCGGCATCGCAGCATGTGCTTTTGAAAAAGCTGGTATGAACCAGCGAAATGCATCAAGCCTGTCCTCGTGAAAATGTTGAGATGTAACACTTGTTTTTCTCATTTTTTTTTTCACTTTCCACATTGTCAAATTAACACCACCAATCTGCATATATGATACTCGAGGTGTATGTCAGTATTTCATCCTGTAACATTTGTCAAGGGAAATACTTATAAAATGAAAGTTATATAGTAGTCTCCGATATTATTTATTCTAGTTGAAAATCAACAAGAAAATGCGGAGCAATGTTTTCCACACTTTCGAATACAATGCAATAGAAAAATTTAAATACTATTGCCACTTTTCAACGGCTTGAGCAAATTAGTGGTGGATAAATAACCAAACCAAAAAGATGTGGAACATGTTCAATATTTATTCGAGGAAATTGTTAGAGTATTACGCTTGAAGTAAAACTGACATACATAGAAGGTTACTTGGTGGCTTCGAGAACTTGAAAGATTTTCTCATAAAGATACCGATATCTTTTTCACTTTACACCCTTTCAGCTTACGACAATGTTCATTGCAACTCTCTACTTTCGGATTGCAGGAGAAAATGTAATTTTTTTTAACGATATACGTGTCCAATCACATGTAGAGGATTTAGGTTCGCACGTATACATAACTTATTCTTATTCTAAATTAGTTTGTTTTTTTTACTGGGCTATAAATATATTTTTTATTTTCGAGGATATATATATATATATATATATATATAGCCCATTGTTCTCTTTCTCATACATGTATAAATAGGAGAAAAAGAAGGTTGATTCAGAGCCCTAGCCGTTAATAGGAATCGAAGTCCTCGTACATTTGTACATGGTTGTATTTTACAGCGATAGAGTCTCAGTCCGTCGTCAATGAGGCAAACAGGCTTTTGCATAGATACATGAAGAAATAAAAGGCCAGTATTTTTTTGTAATGTAAGTAAAGCCAGAATAAAGACAAAAAAAGAACTAAAAATGTTACAAGAGAAAAAAAACATTATTACAATGGGAAAATGTGAGAAAAGAGGGGAAACGCGTTGCTGTCAGGACGATAACGACCACAATAAAACCAGTTAGAAGAGTAAAATGTCGTCAAGGCTGGAACCAAAAATTGTCCTTTCTCTTTCTTAATTCTTTCTCCTTCTTTCTTTTACCTCTCTTCTTTTCTCACTTTCTTTCATTCTTTCTCTCTTTCCTGAATTTTCTTCTTTTTTCTTGCATCCTTCCTTCATTTTTTCTTTCATTTTTCTCCTTCATTTTCTTCCTTCTTTGTTTTCTCTTCTTTCCTAGTTTTCTCTACCCTTCCTTCATAATCTATTTATTTTTCTCTTTCCCCTTCCTAGTTTCATACCTTTTTCTTTACCATCCTTCCTTCATTATTTTTCTACTTCTTCATTCCTACCCTACCTTTTTTTCTTTCTTCCCTCATTCCCCATGTCCATTTCTCCTTCCTCGTTTTTTCCTTCCTTCCTAGCTTTCTTTTCTTTTCCATCCTCCCTTCATTATTCATTTTCCCCTCCCTCATTCCTCATTTCCTTCTTTCTTTCCTTTTTCTCTTCGTTCCTTCCTTCCTTCTTTCTTTCGTTCTCATCATCAAATTTATCACCCTAATACACTTTCCTTTTTCTCTTTTCTTTCACCTGTTTCTACCAGAGGAAACGTCTATTAAAATGATGGAAATTTATCCTTTGTAAAGAAACACCTCACACACATAAAAAAAAATCTTTAGGAAAAAAAAAGCGAAAAAAACAAACAAACAAAAACACGTAAACAAACTCTTTATAGAACAAAGCCATTTGTTTTTCGAGTTTAACGCTCCCTAATGCGCCCACCCCCAACGTCCATAAATGGTACACTTCTCTCCATGTTGGCATATCTTTATTGAGACAGCTACACGTATGCACTCACTTGAATTTGGTTTAACATATTTGCATATATCTAGATACACGACTTATCAAGACACACGGTGTGCAGATATAGCCTAGAGTAATATACATATATGTTTAGCTAAGAGGAAAAGACTTGAAGATGACAACCAAATAAAATAAATACACATGAACGAAGTCAAAATAAGCAGTTTCTCTTCCCCACCAAAAATAAAACATTTGCAGTCAATCTGCATTTCTCGTCATAAATCCACGTTTGTGTCGAACCGAGCTTGAAAAGACGAGCAGGCAGCGCTTAGCGTCCAGAAAGTACAAATCGACGACAATATCTTATTCGGTTTGTCTGCTTTATGTCGGCCACCATTTTGTTCAAATGTCTCAGCTCATCTACTCTGGTCGCTTAGTGCATCGTAAAGCCAGAACACCTTCCCCGTCCCGGAACTCCCAACAATACATCCCCAACCCCTTGCCCACTATTCACCTTTCTCGGGAGAGAAGAAAAAAGAAATTCCCTTGCAAATGCACAAATATTCACGAAAAGAAGACCGGAAAAGCTGATTCAATTGGAATAACGAAAATGCTTACACACTCGCGCATGCGTATTACACTGAACCATTTCCGACGGTCGAAAGTTAACCATAAAAATGTCCACGATGAGAGAAGGAGACAGAAAGGGCGTCTTTTGACCAGGAAGGCTGATGAGAAATACTTACAAGTTGGTTCTGGTAGGCAGTCACCGCAATAAAAACTGTTTCCGGAAAGACGAAAGTTCGGAATTCTTCAGCATCTAAGTTAGTAATGGATGTGGCTTCGTTAATATTATCTCTCTTCTTGACGATGTGGATTCGTGGCTGGTACTTGTGCATGCTGTTTAAAATGATCTGCAAAGAGACAGGCATAAAACTGACGGTTAGAAAAGACGTCAAGAAGAAGAAGAGAGGACAGAGAGGCGTTGGGTAAGCCAAGTGATAAAACAGGACGCTGGGCGAGAACGCTAATCTGGGAATTCGGGGAGAAAACGCGACGACTACCGGCGGAAAATGCCGAGTGAATCCCGATTTTATGGAGTATCACTAACGTGGCCGGGATGATTAGTGTCCATTTGAGGACAGCGAATAGTAGAAGAAATATTGAAAAGGGGAAGATGGCGCCCAGGGAGAGAAAATGAACGAATTCGAACGACAGCGCAATGAAGGAGTCCAGTTATCCGGACAAAGCTTGGATTGTTGAAGACACTTCTCTATTTATCTATAG
This sequence comes from Thysanoteuthis rhombus, assembly GCA_963457665.1. Taxonomy (NCBI): domain Eukaryota; kingdom Metazoa; phylum Mollusca; class Cephalopoda; order Oegopsida; family Thysanoteuthidae; genus Thysanoteuthis; species Thysanoteuthis major. The sequence goes on along the minus strand of OY735227.1, from coordinate 41,649,636 downwards.
GTCAGCAGCCAAAGGATGAAAAAGCTTTTATTTTACACAACGAATATTTATTTTTCAACATAACCTCCTCCCTTGTAAATGAAGTTAATTTAGTGAATATCAATCACACAGATTGAACATTATACAATGAAAATTTCAGATCCAAATTCTGCTGATAACTATGTGTTAGGCTACGGGTTTATTGATACATCCTTGGCGTGACAAACTAGATAAGTTCAGAAAGAACTGGCTCTGCGACGTCCATGATCGAGTGATCTAGCAACTCAAGGGGAAGATCTAAGTCCACAAACGAGCGTTAAAAGGCTGATATATATATATATATATATATATATATATATATATATATATATATATATATATATATATATATATATATATATTGTGAGAGAGAGATTGTGATACGTTTTCACGTCTTCGTTATCCGTTAGGTAGTATTTCATTGATCCACCCAAGCATTACATGAAAACAAGCCAAGAATACATAAATAAATGAGGGTATAAAGTCTCAGGAAAGGGGGAAAAGAATGTTTTCAAAGTAGGAAAAGTTAATCGTCTGACTAACTCTTTCCTCCCTCACTTCAAGATTTCTTTTCTTCCTCTTCTTCCTTTTTTTTTTTTTGTTTTCTTTTTGATGATGATGACGATGATACGACTGTAAAAGCAATCGGCCCCAGCTGGTGGGTTCCCTACTGCTGCAACGAGACGTGCCGGAACGAAGGCAGGACAAACAACTAATTTTTCGATGTGAGGGCGGGGTTACGGTACCATCCCCACCACTACTGCCACCCCGTAGTCCCCTGGGGCTCATCGTACATCATCAGTGAACCAACAGACATGGGGACCTGTTCTAGTTTGCAAGGCCTTGACTCTAGACACATCTATTAGAATCGGCCAAAGACGGAAAAGAACTATCCAGGATTCTGTGTAGATCTTCATTTTTACAGCACTGAATGCCCTGATGCGATCAAAGAACCAAAACGACAACGGCTCGATTTAAACTCCTGGAGGTTGATGGTCGATGATAAAAGAAAAAAAAAATATTCTAATTTCACAAAACTACAAAGTACTCAGAGAACGCATACCTCTATCGGGGCCTATGACTAAAAACCCCATCGGACAAGGAACCCAACGAATCCAACTAATTCCGCCATAATGTACGTACTTCAAAAAGATTACAAGTTTCGGTTTATTATAGAATACAGTTAATGAAGACTACGTTAATATTGTTTAGTCAAGTATTAAAAAAAACAAAAAAAAACAATCAAAAGTTATTTTTTCATTTTTTGAATTACGAAAAGTCTTCCTAGAAATCTTTGACGTTACATGAAAGAAACGAAAGAAGAATATGGCTTCTTTTCGGCTCATTTTATTTATAACTAGGAAAAATTCTAATCATTAATAATTCTATTTTTCCTGAGATTAATGGTCCGAAGGAAAGGGATATAAAGTCACGATCGAACCATCCTTCATTGACGAAATAAATTTACGAAATTGATACTATATTCTTGACTGTTGTGGATTTTGTCCGGTGGGGTTTTTATCCGTATCTTTTCTGTCAACGCCGTACACAAATAAACCGTTACTCTACGATGAGTTACCAGGTAGGAATCGAAACAAATATAAAGATGATATTTTAAAATCTTATATCCCTTGCTCTGGATTAGACTTCCCGCGCTGAAATATAGGGAGTGTTTGATATCGTGAAAAATGCCCTCCTCTCCTGTTTCCGTACTCCCGCAGGGTCTTTTCTGGCCTCCAACGAAAAGAAGATCGTATATCATTTTCCCATCATGTATAATGACTTCATTATCGCGTTTAAATCGACAATTTAGGCTAAGTTACATATGATAGCCAATCGAGGATTGATCTATAACTTACCTCAGCTTAGCTCGGCATATGGAGCTTGTTGGGGCCGTTCGGACTAGCTGAACACCGAGGCACTAACATTAAAGAGTGAGAACAAGGCTATTTACATCCAGCAAAAGCCACATTTTCTTTTTATCACGATGAACGACTGGGGATCAAGGCTCGAGTTAGTAGATTCCGTGGGGAGAAAGCTAAGAGCTGTGAGGGAAGAAAGCTGTTGGGTAGAACAGGAAAAGTACAGAAGAAAGAAAATATATTACTAGAACGAAAGACAAGTAGAGAAAGAGAAGAGTCTGTTCTCTCGGTGATGGTTAATACTGAACAGCGGAACTAACGTCTTTTAACCTGGTAAATTCTACACAACCATCACTGGGTATTTCTGCTGGCCTTCTTCATTCTATACAACCACGACTGTAATGAACCAGTTGCTATCGCTGAGTGACTTACTGAAATAAATTCGCTGCTATCTTTGAGTGACTAACTGTAAAAAAATCCGTAACTATTGTTGGGAGATTGAGATAAGCTCATTGTTATTAGCGAGGGACTAATTGAAATATGCCTGTTGCTACCGTTGCGCAAGCAACTGAAATAAATCGGTCGCTATCGTCGAGCTACTGACTGAAATTAGTCTGTTGCTATCGTTGAACGACTTACTGATATACACCCGTTGCTATCGCTGAGCGATTTACTGAAATACGCCCGTTGCAATCGTCGAGTGACCAATTAAATCCAACACTATAAATCGGCTAGGTAAGGGATTATTTTCCTACTGCTGGTACCCTGTAACCTAATACAAAATATCAAATCAGAAGAAGCAAATTCGAAGATTTAAAAAAAAAAAATACTTACGTGTCCATTTTTATCCAGAAGGTTATTGGTTAGTTTTAATTTCTCAAATGATACTGTCTGCTTTTGTAGGTTGAGTCCAGAGTGTGGTCCATCAGGGTGCATATACAAACGGGTGGGCAGAGGTGGATCAGCTTTACCTGCAACCAACCACGACGATTTGTGATAGGCGTACCGGTATCTTTTGCTGTCCACGGGAACGATGTCCATCAAGACGAAATAACGAGTGTCGGGATCGGTGTTCCGGAAAGACACGCGTAGTGTTGGAAACATGCGTCTAGAAAATACAAATAATAAAGAAAATGAAAGCTAATTACAACAGAAAAGCGGTGGCGGGGGCGGGGAAAGTGACGAAGAGCAGCTTCAAACGTGGGCGAGAATATAGACAAATTTAAACAGATTTAATATTTCGTAAGAATTAGTCTAATTATACACCGGCACTATAGCCCAATTGATCAAGTTCCAAGTTTATTTTACAATAGATAAATGCGTAGTTTCAATTCAATCAATAGCTTATTTATCAAAAAGAATAAGATAAAAGCGAACATTTTTACGGTTAAAAGTTTTTTGTTTTTTTTCCACCAGAAATAAGTAAATTTCACCAATTAGGCTATTTGGCTGATTCGTTGCAACATAAACTTAAATATATATATATATATATATATATATATACTATCCAAAAGTAAAGCATTCCTATGAAACCGTTGGTAACCCGAACTGGCGTAAAGCGAAGGAGCAATTACCATTTATTTATACGGAAAACATTTACCATCGTCCATGTCTGTCAGTCTCAACATCCTCGTATATAACAGTGATTATTCTCATCGAAATGTCGACTAAAAATGTCTTCTCAATTCACCAGTTCATAACATTGTAAAGCTCCTTTTTTCTGAACATTTTGAACATTTAAAGCAATGTATCACTTGAACATGAATAGCGATACACTTTGTAAACTTTCTCATTATACATCCCTACCTTGCATAAATGAATCACCGTAGTCTGCACATGTACTAGAACTAATTATCTTTAAAGATATCTAAAATTATCTTTTTTTAAAAGCCAGATCAAGATTTGGTCATTACTGATAAAAAATGACTATAGTGTCGCAAGAAACCAATTTTTTCTTTAAATCAAAAAAAAAAAGTTAGTAGACGCTGCTTAGTTATATACCTATACATTTCCACAGTTGTATCCCCAAAAGCATGACCAGGAGTGCCTGGAGACAAACTCATACACACTAGAAAAGAATCTGTAGCCAATTCGGCTGGTTGGTCGGGCGGGCCATCAGTGGGATACGATGATTCGGCACGTATATCAATAATTTATTTAATTAGCTTTCAGGTAATTAAACTCAGTCGCTAGCTTCTTTTTTTTTTTTCGGTTCTTATTTGTGAACAGAGACATCGTAGTCTTCAGTGCTAAATCATGACTAAACAAAGGCTTCAGATAGGTGCATTAGGTTTAAGAGGTTAAGTCGATCTCCTGGAGGAATGTTTGGAATCAGATCATGTCGGGAATGTAGTTCATCTTGATAGGCGAAATGTTTTCATCTGTACGTCTTCATTCTGCATCTGATTTATTCAAACCACGCCCTTCCCCAACGCCCCAGATATAAATGAAAAAAAATAAAATAAAGCTACTACACAATTTATTTTACACGTCAATTCTTTTTGCACTCAAAAACGCAGTAATATATATACACACACACACACATATATATATATATATATATATATATATATATATATATATATATATATATATATCGTCGGATCGGTGGAATTGCCGAATTGGTGGAAAAAACATCTGATTTCACTAATTATATTGATCTTTGATTGTAAAAAAAAATAGTTGTTTTTTCTTCCTTGTTTTGTTGAAATAAACTTTTGATCAAATTTAAACAACATGTTTATTCATTGTAGAAAAATAAATTGAAACCATGCATTCACTTTGTTTGGGGGGAAAAAAGTTTAATTACACGAACGTTTGATTGTAAAAAAAAAATTGTTCTGTTTATATCCTTGTTTTCAGTAAATTAACTTTTGATCGAAATGAAAATCTCTTTTTTGAAAAGAGAAAAATTGAAATTTCGTCAATTTGGTAATATAACTGATTTACAGTAATATATGTATATATATATATATATATATATATATATATATATATATATATATATATATATATATATATATATATATAGATAATATATTTATATCATATATATATATATATCATATACATATATATATCATATATATATATATCATATATATATATATATATCATATATATATCATATATATATATGTATATATATATATCACATATATATATCATATATATATATCATATATATATATATATATATTATATATATATATTATATATATATCATATATTATATATATATTATATATATGTATCATATATTATATATATATATATCATTTATATATATATCATATATATATATATATATATATATATATATTATATATATATGTTATATTTATATATATATTATATTTATATATATATATTATATCTATATATATATATATATATATATTTATATTATGTGTGTATGTGCATTGGTTTAGTTTGCAAAACGATTTAGCGTAGTACGAATCAAACCCCCTAACCGTCGAACGTGCAGTGTGGATCGACTTCAATATCATACTGGATGATTTGCAAGATTAGCTTTCTAACCACTGCTCAATGGAAAGACTCTCTTGGCTATTATCTTACATCTTTTGGGAGTTGCCCTCTCGTTTTTCTTATTTCTCCCTCTGACTTGAAAACTCTTGCTCCATTCTGTATGATGCACTCTTTCTCCCCTCGAATTCGCAAAATCTTTTCCGACTCCACGGGTTCTTTTGCCTTGCCTCATCACCAACGATTCGATATCTCTCCGCCTATCTAATCTCATTCGGGCGGCAGTGTTTATGGCCTTCCAGATTATATGGCCAGCACCTCGCCATTTCATCTGTTCGTCTGCCCGGTCAGGGTTTTTATATCCACCACTCATGGCGTCAGTTTGCGAATAAAGGTACACTTCAAGTGGTTGGCAGTAAGGGAGAGAGAAAAGCTGATGAGTCGGTTAAAAACTAGAAACGAGTGTGCAAAAAAAAGCATGATTGAAGACGAAACGGAGAAAAGTAATGAAAGCTATTAAAAATAATTAAAAATGATTACTAGAAGCAGATTATTATAGGTTTCTTTGCATTTTTGAGCTTCCGAGCATAGGCTTCCGCTGCCACCTATCCGGAGGGAGGGGCAGAGTATGTTCCACATGTGAAGTGGAGGGGGCAAAAAAGGGTATTCTCAGAATATTTCATTATTCACTGGAAACAGGGTTCCTCCTAATACAGTCCTTTTTAGATGAGGGATATCAAGTTAGGCTTATATAGAAACTATTGCTCAGCATAAACATCTTTTTTTACTATAAAGTTCTAACTTTCAGAGTCCCTCAACCTTAAATGAGATAACGTAATTGTGGGGGTTGGGGTAAGTCAAATGCCCCAATCCCTATGTTTTTCCTTCCTTTTTTTTTTTTTTTTCGTAAATTCAAGATTCACTCTATATTACATCATTGATACATGGAGCACTTTTTTATTTTGATTTAATGAAAATAATTAAATTCAAAAATTCAACTTCTCAACTTCGTTCAACAAAATTATTTTTCGTAAAGAAATTAGTGTTTTTGATTATATGTATATATATATAATTTCCGGAGTCTTTTTCCCAATTTACTAACCACCCATCGCTAAGCCAACTTCCTAGGTTTCTCTACGTCTTCTCTCTCCTACAACCCCAAAAAGAAATCATTTAAATTATTTCGCACACACGTTGACATCCTCTTGAAACCACCACAATGACCACCGTCTCCACAAGCCTAAAAAAAGTGCAGACATCGATTCGAAACAGAAAAAAAAGGCACTGATTAAAACTAAGAAAGAAAAAAAAAGCAATATCAAGGTTTTAAAATGGAAATAAGTGCTGGCAAAAGAGAAAAATAAATGTAAAAATAAAAGTGAACGAAGTCGATAAGACGGGGGTTTTATGTTTAGTCGAGATTATAATGTTATGTCTCCTAAGACAGTTATGATAGACGCTTGGGACAAATAGCAAATTACTGGAGAGTCTTTAAGAAGCGAAAGCCGACGATGTGCGTCTTAGAGTATCAGAGTGACGGAGAGGGAGAATTAAGGGGAGAGAACTTTTCGCAATGCAGCTTATTTTTTTCCTTTTTATTCTCTTCTCCCCCCCCCCATTCTCCTTTGACTTTTTTCCTTCTTTTTTTTCTAGTGTTATTTCTGTCTTCACAGTAAAAGAAAAAAAAAATGGCTTAATTATATCCCCCTCGGGTCGGTCGAGGTGGAAATCGCTAAAAGTCGCCCTGTCCATGGTTCGCTTTTCACCTACACATATTCTGAGTTTACTATCGATTAGGCATAAAAGTAACAAGCTAAGAGTCAAAATGGCTGTGTAAGTACGAAGATGCTTGGTTGGCAGGGAGTACGTGATCTCGAAATAAAACTAATTGTGAGTTAGAGTTGAAGATTCAAAATTCTCGTAATAGAAAGACCAACACAGATACGTACAACTCTGACCGTTTATTGCGATTCACTCGTGTAAGAGTATAAAAGGCTGACCGTTGGCATTTAGAGGTTCAGGTTTCGTACTTCATTGCTGCGTGAACTTGCATTTCCCCTACACCACAATTTAAGTTCATTACCACGAACTAACGTTTACTGTCAAATTGATAGTTGAATCAGAGCGAGAAGGAAATTCTTGGAAAGATGTGTGCATGTATTCTCTGACGATGATCCGAGAGCGAGCCGGTTGAAGCACAATGATCCAGGCATCGAACGTAAAGACATGGGACCTTATGAATGGGGGGGGGGAACACGGACAAAATCCCCTCATTTAAAATGCCAAGTAGGACAATCCATCTGGTTGAAATAAAGCAAAAAATTCTGTGATTGGTTTTACATTTTTTTTTAACCTAGCCTCATATTCGGATTGTATATTTTTCAAAATTAAAACCCCTTTTAATACTATATTCGACATGAATATCATCCGGACAATTCCTTGAATCACATTTTAGTTCAGAATGTCTAGCAAAACACTATGTTTTTTTTGTTTTTGTTTTTTCTCCCGGTCGTTTATAGCATCGGCGAATACGACAAAGAGGCACTTCGAGACCTCACAGCCTTCAACCATACTCAAGCTGTAAACCTCTTACCCTAAAAGCACGAAATGTTGTTGAATAATGACTCTTCATCAGCGTTATAGGTTTACAGTGTTTAAACTGCGACCGGTCCAATATAACAAGTCTTGTACAAACACGCTGAACAACGATTTATATGTAGGAAGTTATATTTTTGTTCCCCCTTTTTTCTTTTTTTTTAATTTAGTGTTTTAAGAGCCGAAGAAACAGACTCTTGAGACTCTTAAAAGAAAAGAAAAAAAAGAAAGAAAAATGAAGGAAAAGTGGACCGGTTTTGTGGCCGCTCTCATGAGTGCGTCGGCTTGAGTCCATGATTGTCTTGAAACACCCATCACACGATCAATAAACCTATTTCTGATAGCTGAGCCAGAGGATGTAATCAACAATGCATGATACAGTAATACTTTTTCAAATAGCCATTAAACATGGTCTCTTGTTTTCTTTTCTTTGCAGACCGAGCGGGAACACTTCTGAGAGTGATTTGATAAAACGCTTTAAGATGGTTAGTTAAGTGGTTAGAAGAACGAACCGGTCACTCAACGAAAGCCATCACGTGACCAACGCCTTTCGGCAGCATGCATTGTGAGGGGTGATCAATTAAATAGATCTGGAAAAACAGGTGTTTAGTACGTTATTTCTATGGCCTTTTGTTTTGACAATGATCCCTAACAAAAATCTTAAATTTAACGAAGAACGAACAGGCACCCGTAAAGGATCAATTTAGCAGCAGCTTACATTGTAAATTGACCCCACCCCCACTACTTGGTTGGGGAAATTTTAAAAAGACGTTTTACGTAGATATAATAACAAGTAAATGTTATCAAAATTTTATAAGATTTTCTGCCTATTAGCTTCATAGAAGCAGCCTGTACGCCCGATACATACAGAGCCAACCAGTCAGATAAAAACCACATAACTGAGACGACCAATGGTTACAGTTTTGGCTGAAGCTTTCAGATAAATATATTCTGCGTCCGTGATTCTAACGAGGATTTCGCGTAATCTAAACTAGAACAAAGTTACCCAATTCGTAGTTCCTATCGTCTCCTTCGAACTGATAATTTCAAGGATAACATGGAAACAGACAATTTTGGGTACAGCTCACAAAGGAAAGTGTGAGAAAAAAACAAAAACAAACATTAAGTTGACTTGCATTTTTGGCATTTTCTACACGCACACATTATATAGATATAGATATATTTAGATATAAATATAGATAGATATAGATATATTTAGATATAAATATAGATAGGTATAGATATAGATAGATAGAGAGTGTATCAATGTATCTATTGTACATATCAACTAATGTTTCAACTTTATTTTAATTGATATATTTTTTGAAGACCATATTGATTATACTTTTTTTCAAACTAATTTTATCTTCGTGTTGATTCCTGATCAATACTTTCAATAATTATACTTATGTGGGCCTTAGTGTGAATTTCCAAGTCTATCTAATATTTCGGTGGGAAAATGCTGACCCCCCAGCGATAACTATTAGGAGGGAAAGAGTAGAGATAGATTATCAAATTTGATTGATGAGGCAGGGGGGGTCTGGTTCGAATTTTTCTCCCGAAATCAATGAGCGGGGTGGACTGCAATTAGGCTTCAAAAAATAAGTTACAAGGCGATGTATAATGAAGCGAACTGTGGTCAAGTTATTCTACGGTGTAGTAAAAAATTCAAGCTATAGAACCCCGTTAGGAAAAGAGCAGAATCTCGCTTGACGCCAGAGCTCACTCGTGAAAATGAGGTGATGACAGCTGATGTGATTAGTAAATATTTACATTCTGTCAAGGCCCCGAATAAAGAAAACAGTTTTGTTTGTTTTAGTGGTCAATTAAAGATAGCTTTTTATACGTGGGTGGGACTTGTACAATCGTTTTACTGCGGGTATCTCTTTAAGGGGGCTTGTTATGTGTTTGATTTAAACTCCCTGGGGACTCGTAACAAATTTAACACGGTCTCAATGGGACCTTTCGAACTAGCGCTGAAAAGAAGTTGGGTAGACGATAGACGAAGGTCCCGAAGGAAAGTAAAGAAGGAAATAACCGAAAGAAGAATGAGGAATATTGGTGCCAGAAGAAGAATTGGAAGGAAATATTCACCTCAATAAAAGGAAAGGAAGGAAGAAACATGAAAGAAAGATGTGTGAAAAAAGAATGAGTTTATCGAGATAACAGATAACGTTCAAGCTAGAAAACAAAGAGAGATTACTGAAACTAGTTGAGAAAGATAAAGTTTAGTACAGTCTTGTTGTCACGGCACACATTTTTTTTTGTTTTTTTTTCCCTCCCAGGAAGGGGGAGTACTTTCGATCAGGGACTTCCGGTCATTTTCAACATCAGAGGGTTAGTAAGGAAGGAGTTATTTATGTCACAGACCAAAGACCATTCTTTTGAAAAAACACGTTGAAATAGCTCATTGTTGAAGATATGGAATAACTTATAAAGGAATGAAAATCACTTATAAATGTTAGAAACAATGAAAAATGGAGAATTTAAAGAAGAGAAGCACAGAAGGAACAGAATAAAAGGGAAATTAAATACGCCTAGCTGATGCAGGGTCAAACTTCACTCCGACTTCCATTCCGACAGAAGATGTATATCAAAATATCGAAAATACATTTTTTGTAAAATGTATTCATTTATTAGAATGATTATATATATATATATATATATATATATATATATATATATATATATATATATATATATATATATATATATTATTTATATATTTTATATATATATATATATATATATGTATATATATATATATATATAAATTATCAAATTATCGAAAAATATGTTATTATATTTTTCGTAAAATGTATTCATTTATTAGAATGATTATATATATATATATATATATATATATATATACATATATATACATATATATATATATATTATTCATATATATTTTTTATATATATATATATTATTTATATATATATATATATATATATATATACATATTATTCATATATATATATATATATATATATATTATTTATATATATATATATATATATATATATATATACATATATATATATACATATATATATATATATATATATATATATATATATATATATATATATATATATATATATATATATATATATATATATAAATTCCCTAAAAAAAACTTGTCAGTTTAGGTGAATCAGTAAGACAGCCCCCTGATAATCAGTTGTTCATGAGTTTGAATCACAGTTGGAGAATTAGGATTTTACGTATCTGTTCACTATCCTCCTCATTGTGATCTGAATTGATCGTTGTCTTCTTGTTTTTGTTACTGCAGAAAAACCAAGTCATGACCTTACTCGGTCTTCATATCAATTGAGTTCAACAAAAACATAACCCGCAAAAGAAAAATAACGGGAAGAAGCTTTTGAGTCGTTGAAACGATTCCTTTTTGGTTCAGGCTTGATTTAAATCAGTCTTGGAGAAAATTTCCAGGCTGTGTCTCTCCTCTACCCCGGCGGAACCCCAACCACACCCATCAGTACTCTCTCTTTGATAACAAGTCAACATTTCTCCATTTTTATTTCGCCAAGTCGATGAAAGATTTTTTCTACGAATCCATTGGACGCAGCAGATAATTAGGAAAGATAATAGTTGGCTACAATCTCTTGAAGGATTATGGTGTTGCGGGACGAGAAAGAGGGGAACGACGTAGCGCGAGAGTCGAGGTTGTTTCGAGGGGGTGACAGAGAAAAAACGAAACGGATTTTCAAAATGCAAAGTGCCCCCCACTACACACGTGCGTACACAAAGGGCGTGCGTGCGCACACGAGTGAAGATATAAAAGCATATAAGTACTTGAGGAGCAATTTCGAGAAACAAAAATATAGGTAACTTGACAGATGTACAGAATTATCAATGCAGTTGCATATATATATATATATATATATATATATATATATATATATGTGTGTGTGTGTGTGTGTGTGTGTACACATAGAGAGAATCTTCTACTATATACACTCAAATGCATACATATTTTGGCATATATATATATATATATATATATATATATATATATATATATATATATATATTCCACAATAATGCGCGCGCAAACACGCTCACATATGTATATATATTTACATATATCTCCACAACAAATAGATTAATGCATATATATTCAGATATATTTCTTCTACAAACACATTAATGCGTATATTTTCACTATTTTCACAAAATGCATATATATATATATATACATTCAATATATATAACACATGATTATATATAGGAATGTATTCCCTCTTTATGTATAGATTTCCTCTAGCTACGTAAAAGAAACAAAAAATCTTTTTTTTTTATGATAATGCGTTCTTGACTAGATAACGAAGTGTCCCGTTTGTAGCGGAAGATGAAGTAAAGCAGATGTGCCGAGATGGAAATAAGTAACTGAACCCCGAATAACAAAAAGCAAAAAAGTCAAAATGGCGAACCCTGAAAATGGCTGTATTGGGAGAATGATGGTGGCTGGACGTGTGCAAGGAGGCGTCCTGCAAAATGAATGGATGAGGGACAGATAAGAAACGATGGCGGTAAGAGTATTGTTCTCTGCCCGCCAGAGAATTGTTGTCGTCCGCCTGTCTTTGGAGTTGATAAATGTTTCAGCGCCAAACGGTAATTCAGCAAATATGGCCGACATGATATCATTTTCTCTCCCATGAGCGCCTTTCCATGACGCTGAAATTATTTTTCTACGATTGAATAAAAATGGGAAGAGTTTCATAATTCATCCGAAATTTCTTTTAGAATTTAAATTATCACTGATGCCGACGAATAAGCCTATGAGTCAAGAGAAAGAAAGATAAGTATAATTGTTTCCTGACAATTAGCTTGATGACTTTTTTCTCTGATATCAACATTACATCGTAAAAAAAGGCGTTAATCGCCGATATACAAGTTTTCAAAGAATCAAACTGATGTTTATCAAACATAATATCGTATATATATATATATATATATAAAACGAAATTTTCTGCAGGTTTCTGTGTTTCTCTGTCCGTAACTTCTGTTAGAAAGCAGAGATACAATACTTCGATCCAAAGCTAAAGGGCCTGGGGGCGACTCTCATATACTAGACAGAATTGTTGATCCATACATAAGCAATCCCTTCATTTTTAGGGTGACTCTCCAAGTACACATACACACGTTGGTATATCAGTAAGTTCATAGTCTAAAGAACCGAATAAATTAATGTTCCAACCTAATCCTCATCTTTGACAAGTTACTAATTCAGAGGTGAATATTAATCACATAGACCGAATATCATACACTGAAAATTTCAGATCAATTAGTATATTCAAAATCAAGGTCTAGCGATATAAATCGTTTCAAAACAGTGTCGTGCCTACCTTCCAGATTTTGTAATAATCATTTCAGTGCCGAGGTCGTGAAATTTATTCCAAAGTTCTTTGGTTTCCAATATGCACGAGATGTTAGCCATTTCTACACTACCGTTGCTGCTTGGTAAGTTGGTTGCAAGAGGAGATTTGGGTTCAACCATTATAGGACTCGAATTCCGACTTGCACCGTTGGGAAGTCCACACATATCAAGCGGACCCAGTTTGCCTTCTGATGTATCCATTGCAGATGGTGATTTCTCAGCAACATTTTCTGTTGATATAAAAAAGAAGAGAACATTTTTTTTAATGACTTTTATGTTTAATGAAGAAGACAACGACAAAACTACGAAAATCAATTCTAGTATTGAGGAGACTTGCTTTCACTTGATCTCCAGTAAAAGCCACCAGTCACTTCTGGCGTGAAAACTCAACAGGTACGATGATCACAATTATGATATCAATAATAATAAGTCGTCATCGCAATCAATAAATGAGCAACCGTAACGTCCAAATTCTAAATTATGTAGAAAAATCCAACGTTTATATGTCTCCAGAATCAAGATAATATTTATAAATCTGTCAGAATAAAGGCCCTAAAAAGGTAAAAGCTTTTTTTCCAAAAATGAGAAAAAAAAATTGGAGTACCGATGCCAATTTTCAGGTCTGTAGATAAAATGGTATGGCCAGGAGCGCTGGAACATACAAACCTATAAACAAACACCCAAAAATATAGTACAAGATAGAAACCTTCACCATTTTTATGGCTACAGTTGTTCAGTAATAATAAAGTTTTTGAGATATCGTACAAAGACCAAAAAAAAAAAAAAATGAAGTAAAATGGAGTGTCTGCGTGAGTGATGTGCAGCTTTGCAAACTTTTAAAACAAAAGTTGTTTTTTTGAGAGAAAAAAAATAATGTTTTTGTTTTATAAAATAATTATTGATATCGCATAAATAGGCAGGAAGGAATATGAGTCTTGTATATGCCCTTGTCCTGTGCAGAGCCGATTAAATATTCAATTTTGATTTATTATTGTATAATCCAACTAAAACTTCAAACATGCACACAATTTGCATCGTATAGTATTTGCACAAACAAATTACAGACAGATGATCTACATTCTATATATATATATATATATATATATATATATATATATATATATATATATACATATATATAACACTTCTGCGCGGCAAAGATAATTTATCTATTCTTCTACTCTTTCTCTAGTTCAACTAAACATTTTATATTTGTTTTCCGCGATTTCTTTACGATTGTTTCGCCGCATACAGTCTTGGTCAGCTTCGAAAGCTACTCACTCTACCCGTTCCGTCAATCCCCCCGCCCTTCACCGATTTTTTTTTTTTTTTTTGCTTCGGGTGGAGATGGGTTTGTAAAAATATAAAATAAAAAAAATATAAAGGTCTGGCTATCATTTCCCTGCTGAGATACGTTTTCAAGCTTCATTACACCAGACATTTCACCATTACCAAACTGTTATCCAGACCCCACCAACCGCAACCTCTGTCCTAGGCAGCTCTTTAGATAAACAAAATAGGTAAAGAGAAGGAGGAGAAGGGGAGGAATAACAACAACGTTGGAATCGTAAAATAAAATAAAATAAAATAAAATAAAAGCAAGAAACAAAATCGTATTTATTGTGTCCGAGTTGCAAAAAAAACGTAAGTAAAAAGAACCTATATATATATATATATATATATATATATATATATATATATATATATATATATATATATATATATATGAATAGAGAGAGAGAGAAGAAAAATCCGTAGAACCATTTTATTTATTGCCTGTCAAGACATTGAATTACTACTGCAAAATATAAGAAAAAGAGCACTTGTAGTTTTTTGAGACACTTCCTGAGGCACTTCAAAGTATTCTCTCTGCGTTTTTTTCCTTACTTGGCTATTTTTCTTATCGGCTAGAGTTTCACGATGCTGCGTTCCTTGGTGTTGTTAATATGGAAATAGTTTAACAGCGCTAAGAAGACGCATACAAGCAAGCAAAACAAACTTAAAGGGGGACATAAATCTCTGCGGTAATCCAACAAACAAATAATGCCCTCCCCGCCGGCTGCCACCATCAACCCTTCTCAGGAAAAAAAAAAAAAAAAAAAATTGAAGCACCAACGTAAGAATGAAATAATGAAAGAAATGAAAAAAGAAATGAAAAAAGAAAAATCCGGACAATAAGAAGGAAAAAAAAAAAGAGTAAATAAACCACAGCATGCCAGAGCAAGTAAGTGAATGTATCTCTAGCATATAGGATGTTAGTGACGTGGTCTCTCGAACGATCGCCTCAACCCCCACCAACTTCTGTAACGCCCCCCCCCCCTGCCCGCCCCGACTCACCAAAAGTCCCCTCCGCATCTTTCTCTCCAAAGCTGTTTCGTTTCAAATTCACAAAACATGTACATAATTCAAATCGGAAGCGTTAGCTCTTGTCAAATCTCAATAAATATACGAGTCAATTCACAATATCTATGCAGCCCCCCCCCCCGCACCAAATTAGCCCCACACCGCCACGCAGGGTCTTTTCGTTTTTCTTTCCGTTTCTTCATACTGTTCCTTTCATTTACGTCCGCCATTTTGGAATGTTTCCCTCCCTTCGCGCTCTCTTTCTGCTAATAATCTTTTGTCCTCTCCATCCATTAAGACTCATCACCAGCATCTCTCTTTCTCTCTCTCTCTCTCTCTCTCTCTCTCTCTCTCTCAATCACATACGAACATACACGCTCTCTCGCACGCTCATTCGTCATGATACTTTTTTTCTTTTCTCTTTACAGTATATCCTTATCGTGTTTTTATATTCATTATGCGTTGTTTCGCAGAGTGGGGAATAAAGGTAAGGAAGATTATGTTGCGCCAATTTTCCAAGTGAGGAAGCTCAGTCTATCATAAAAATCAGCATAAGATTAAATTAAATACATTATTATATATATATATATATATATATATATATATATATATATATATATATATATATATATATATATATATATATATATAAAAGAAAGATGCATGTCTGGTAAGTCACTCAGTTGAAACCGTCACGTGACCAACGTATTTTAACAGCATACTGTGTTGGGGATGATCAATGAAAAGAAATTGAAAAATCGATAATTGATGGATAAGTTGCTTCTCTAGCGTTTTGTTGGACAGTTTCTGATATAGGTACGATTCATGACAGTCCTCATGGTATAGACAGAAGAGTGACCGTCATGGATCCATTCCATGATTATGAGATGGAACATAATTTAAGGAGCTGTTTGAATTATTAATTCCAACCCTTTTTGTTGTTTCCATTCACAAGGTTTTGGCCGATCCCTACTTCGGCCTTCCTCAGGTGGCCAATGGAAGGAAGCGAGGATCTCTTCCCCCTTCAAGTAGTGTCTACCTATAGCCTTCTCATTTTTTTAAACCATTCATTTTCTTGTTTTACCATAGTCAACGTTAAAAACAAATGATTGGAGAGCCGAAGCCGCTGTATCGAATTCCTGTAGTTTTAATTTGACGACCGGAGAATACACATCGGCTAAGAACGTAGTGACAAAAGAGCAACAACAACAAATCAAAGCCAAAGATAGCATCCTTGAGATAATAAAATAGTATGATTGCTACGGTTTTGCAATAATGGCTAAAAATATCTGCGGGTTGACTTCTTGCTGATAAGATTGTACATTAACAAGTCTTGGAATAAACAACAGAAAAGGCGAAGACCCAAACCTCTTCAGAAGTTCTGTCCCTAAAATAAACTCAGGATAAATGACCAGAGTAGGGAAGACAAGTACAATCTAATTCCTTATTCCCTCTGTGACAAAAGGATAAATAGGACTTAACAGCCTCTTCTTTTAGAGGTTTTCAATCCTTCTACCGCCCTTTTTAACGTTGACAAACATCATGTATATTTGTATGTACACTATAGACATACATGTCTGTTAGATGTGGTGGGGTAGAATGGGGCATTTTATTACCCCTGAATCAGGCCTTTTTACCAAAGGTGAAGAAGTTAAAAAGTTGGATATCTTCAAGTCAGTAAAGAAAAATGGTACTGTACAATTCTTTTATATATTCATATAAACTCAACTTGATGTAACCAAATAAAAAGATGACATTATTCTCTGCTGGTAACAGAGTTGCTGCCAAGATATATTCTAAGATATATATATCTTTTGGTCCCCACCCCTGGAAAAGTGTACGCCCAAATATATCGAGAAATATACATTGATACGCAAACAAATATATCTATGTGTATTCATTCTTTTTTTCAATCTGCGCTATTATTTATTATTCTGCTGTTAACCACTTACTGGCGGCTGGGTAATTGCAATTAGAAAGAACTAAAATTAAGATGACCGATGCGTAGAATTAAAAACAACAAAGATGCAGATACTGGCTTGAACAAGGGGTGGGAGAATTATATAGCCAACTGTCTGAACTTGAACGAAAAAAAAAATTAAGAAAATGAAGATTAAGCACACAGAAAGAGGAAAAAAACGTAAGAAAAAGGAAAACAACGAGAAAAAAAAATACATAAGAAATACCGGAAGTCACATGTCTAATTCGAGCCAATGAAAGAGAAGCGATCAAATAACTAATTTCTAAGATATCCAGGACAGCGTCCAAAATAAAATGAAAAAAATATATATATATTAAAAAAAAAAAAACATCTAGAAAAAACGTAAAGGATAAAAGAAATAAATTTTGTTCGCAAACAATTCTTATGAATACATCTTCGCCATAAATAAGATAGTCGAGACTTTGAATTGTCCGGTATTCACTGCCTATTTAGGAAGGCCCACACACATAAATACACAAATCTTTGAAAATTTTCTTTATCGTAAACCTTTTATTTTTCGCGCGCCCACATGACATATTTATAGCGGTCACAAATTGATACTGTATAGATAATTTTCAGATAGAATAGCAACCGTGGAAACAATACCGCAGCCAATATTCATTTCCAGTTTATTTATAGTTGAAGCTAAGAAATATACGGAAAAACGCAACCTAAAAGAGATATAGATATATTTTTCCTCACGCCGGGCCTATTTAGTCTGGCACAAGGCTGGGGGTTGGTTGGGTGTGATAAGAAATGTTCAGGGAGACTGTTTTCGGCTAATCTTCAAAATCTCACTTGAAAGATCTCGAGTTTGCACGAGTCTTCAACAAGTTCGGGAAATCAAGTCGAACTTGCGGGTCAGTCCTAATCAATCAACCATCTTGGATTTTGATGAAATTTCCGTAAGTGACACATTTTCAAGGGACAAATCGACGGTGAACATTTCAGAAGCAGTTCACCTGTTATGACAAATAGAGTAGTTGTATTACAGGATCCCAAGCTTAATGGATACGATTTCGAGTCTCGCTGGGGACTTGATCTTTCTTTCCAATTAAAAAAAAAGACAACTGAAATCAAGATGGAAAGAATACAAATCAAAAATCAAGAAAGGTTGACAATTTTCCATCTGATGAAAATTCATGAAATGTTTAAAATGACATCACATCTCACGCCACATAGGTTCTGGAAAGCAATGAAGTATTTTGAATTCGATAAATTGAATTAAAAATCGGAAATATTTGCCAAAATATAATTTTCTCGGCAGCTTGTCTGTCCACAAACTTCGATAACAATATCATCTATTGTTGTATAGCATAGAGCCAGTTATTTGTTTACATTGTCACTTTTAACAGCTGAATAGTCAATTTCGTGCGTCTATGATTTTGATAGCCCTCTCGAAAGTCAGCAGTTTATTTACTAGTTTTCATTATCATTAATAATACTTCAAATAAATAAAATGAAATAAAGATTAATAAAGAAAGAAAAAGAAAGGAAATGAATAGAATAAGCAAACGGACATTAAAAGATAGGTGCGTGATCATTGGACGAATCTTATCACGTGACTCATGTCAATGCGAAAATATTCTCTCCCCTTCCGACAAGAAGAATAATCATCAAATAAAGAAAACTAAAATGAAGCAAAAAAAAAAAAATAATAATGGAGGCTCGTTGTCGCGTCTGGTTATTCAAGGGCGAAACAAATCTATCAGGTTGTGATGTTTATTTTATTTTCCGCCCATACCTCCGTCTCCCAGTTCGTTGTATTTGTTAATGGGCGAAATTGATGGGCCCAGATTTGTAACTATTGCTAACCTCTGACCTGGCAGGTACACGATGGTGGCGCTTAAAAACGATTATGAACCGTTTTGAAAAGCCTGATCAGATATTGATGGAAGCAATACTTGGTCTGACTGGTTTCCTGATGAAAGCTTTGCCACTATTGCGAGTACATACTCCCCACAAACACATCATAACAGCAACAAAAACAACAGCCAATAAATAAATATCAAAAAAACAAACACAGAGATAAACAATCTGTAAGTAAAGATAGATAGACATTGAAGGGTAGAACGGTGAGAGAGTGAGAGAGGGTCAGCGGGTGATAGATAATATGTCAGATGAAAAGAAAGAAAAAGATTTAAAAAATAAACGGATGAAAAAGAGAGAAAGGAAGAAACAGTAGAAAGAAGACCCCATCCCTAACAGCCTAGCAAAAAATACGATCTGAGGAAAGGAAAATATGTGATGTGATGAGAGAGGGACGATTGGAAATTTGTGAGCAGTTGAATGCCGAAGATGAAAGGCTGAAATCTGCGGCTTTTACACTGCAAAGTGGGTGGACACATGCCAACAAATAAAATAAAACGTGTATCTCAATACACTCACCCATTATATATATATATATATATATATATATATATATATATATATATATATATATATATATATATATATATATATATATATATATATATATGTGTGTGTGTGGGCAAAGAAGAAGAGTATAAAATCCAGTGTGTGTAAGAGAAATATGTATTGATATTCTACACACGTAACTTACATATATATATATATATATATATATATATATATATATATATATGAAAAAAGAGAAACTTCATATATACTACAAAACAGATTCAATCTAGATGTAGTGTATGAAATTTACTTGAATATATAATTAAATAGTACCTTTAATTGTCATTCCGTTTTTGTCCTAACAGAGCTGTAGTGTATATATATATATATATATATATATATATATATATATATATATATATATATATATCAGGTTTTGCAGTTTATGTCTGACAGAATGTGATAATTGTAGAGCCATTTTATTCAGAAGTATATTTCGTCCAGCACCGTGCACGACGCTCGTTTCCTTTATTCATTTACGTGGTCGGCTGTTCGATTTGCTACCCATTTAACACCGGTGTAGGACGAAAAATATATTTCCTAAAATGTCTCTACAATTATCATATATATATATATATATATATATATATATATATATATATATATATGCATCTGTGTGTTTACTGTTAGACTCCTTCATAAGGTTTCGGTAGGATACCCTGTGGCTCTCCTCAGATTCGAGAACACAATAGACACGTGAGAAGTGCTGGAGGGTACACGGCAGAAACTTTATGAAAAAAAGCAACAACTAGGGAATCTGTTCGAACCAACCACATACCATAATTGCAAAAGAGAAGTTATTTATTAAAAAAGATAAATACAATATACGAAACAATTTCATCGATTTTTAAGGAAAAGTGTTGGAAATGCAAGAAAAATGCGTACATTATATATATATATATATATATATATATATATATAAATATATACTTGAATATACATAAAGCCAGGAATCCATTTGAGATATTAATTCCTTACTCTCGAAGAATGATACGACTGGACAAGCATCAAAAAGCTTTCGAGTCGTAGCAGAAAGAATTAATTCGTAAGCCATAAGTTGGTTTGTTCAACACAAACAGATCAAAATTCACATTTACGCATGCGCAAGTCTTCAGCCTTTCACCCTGTGCCTCGCTCTCGTTCTGTCGGCCGCTGCTGGCGTCGTTAAGAAATGCGAGGCCGCTTATATCATAAATGGATCAAATGTCAGAAAAAATTAAGAAAATACAAACAGTTTGATGCGTCGTTGTGTGAAGCCTTTCAGATACGCTTCGTTTGGCGTTCAGCCAGAGAAAGAAAAGTGAGAGTGTGTATATATATATATATATATATATATATATATATAAGCGTGTGTGAGAGTGTGCAGAGTGAAATAGATATGTGCACTGAGAGAGAGAGAGAGAGAGAGAGAGAGAGAGAGATAGATATGTGCCACGAAATCACTCTCTCTCATTATATATATATATATATATATATATATATATATATATATACACATACACGTGTATTAGCATGTGCAGAGCGAAATAGATATGTGCACTGATAGAGAGATACGTGCACACAGAGAAAGAGATGTGCACAACGACGGATATATATCTTTCTGTAAGTATATGTCTGTACATACATCTGTGTGTGTGCAGACTGAGAGAGATATGTGTGCCATCAGAAATAGATACTTGCAGACTAAGATAGATCGATAGAGAGGAAAAAGAGAGGGTGTCTGAAGTGAGAAAACGGGATAAATAGAAAGGATGGAAAGAGTGCAAGGAAAAGAAGGGGGATGAGAGAAAGGTATATAAGAAAAATAGACAAGAGAAGCAATGAGAGAAAATGAAAACGATGACAAATAAAGCAAAAATATATATTTGTTGCTTAAGCACAGAGTTTTTGCAACGCATGTCCTGAAATTGGTTCGGAGTTCGTTTGAACCCTGTATTCAGTGCACTGCAATTCAAAGAGGAGGGGATTGTCAATGGTCAGAAATTGATACGTGCTTCATAGGACAATAATAAGTATCAGGTGAATTAATTGCTAATCAGTTTACTTCAGAAATACATTGGATATCGGGAAGGAAAAGATTGGCAGTAGAAGTAAGAATAGGTCTCTTATAGGTGCAAAGTATGTGTTTGCGAAAAACGAGCCGACTAAAGTGATATTGAATCAGAAATACAATATTGTAGGATTGTCATAGTTTATTCGAAAGTATATATATCATAATAGTGGACGTAGTTACTTTAGTACAATTTTAATGTCACATTGACCGAAGAACTTGATTTCATTTGACTATTAGTTACCAAGGTCTTAATTTGACTTCCTACAGATCCAGACCGGTCAAGTTTCAATGTGAGAATAGACAGAGCCTCCCCAACTCCTAACGAAAAAAAAAAAATTCTGAGCGTATTGAGAAAAAATTAGGGAACCCTTTCAAGGAGTCTGTGTGCTCTCCAAGAAAATTTTGGAAAATTGTGTATTCAAATTATGCCCAGGAATACAATTTCAGCTGATGACCTATTGAAAAACTTTTTATAAAATGTGTGAGAACTTTCCTTTCGTGCGTGTGAGTTCAAGAACGTGTCAAAATATGTGTCTTTCACTCAGAATGCATGAAACTTGAACGATCTGCTGCACAGCCGGAAGACAATCTCCAAAGCATTATTGTCATCTTGTAGCGTATCTACCAGCAAGCGTTCAACTCGTTCAGCATAAACCCAGACGGAGTTGACGGGTCATGAAATAGACATTCTTGGGATCAAATGAAAAAAACTGGATTGCAAAATTGATTCAAGTCATAAGCGAAAATCTTTCAGCTTACATCGTGCCATGAATGACACGCTCAAAAAGGTTTCGTTTATTTTCGTTATGTTCTCTATTAAATTTTGTGATAAGATTTCTTCACAATATTTTTCGATATTGAAAAAAGTGGTCTGAAGTTTACACATCACCCTTGTCTTAATCAAATCGAATTAATTTTTTGTTACGGCGTGTACAGAAAAATTGTGCTCTTGACGTCAATCAGTGTTGGGTCGCAGATTCTACATTTGATTCATTTATTTTTCTTAAATATTTTCCTGGGAACTGAAATATATTGTGGCCTCCAGAAAAAAAGTCTATATGAGAGTTATCGTCTAGGACAATCCAAGGTTAGGTTGTGTTTTTTTAGATCAGGTGGCAGAAGTGAAATTTGAGTTTTGCGACCGGGCCTGTGGGTAAACATATACGAGCCAGGTAAGCCCAGATGGTGTAGCCTTGCGTAAATATGTCCAGATTGCAGTGGGTAAATATTTGAACAATTAATCGACCGACTTTTGACTTATTTGGGGAGTGGTAACCGAGTGTGATCAGTTGATTTATCTGTGGAAAATTGAAATGAAAACGGCACCCAGAACATTCATACATCAGATTCCAAGTAGAGAAGGTGATCAGAGATTTGGAGAGCAGCGTGATGTGGCAATGAAAAGAGTCATGAATACATACGCATATATATATATATATATATATATATATATATATATATATATATATATATATATATATATATATATATATATATAATTTATTATTTTGACAATTTGGAAAAACCAGTAAATTATAAATTAATAATTTAGTCGTTTTTCCAAATAGTGATATTAATAAATTACACGTTGTCGGAAAAATATTTACACTCAAGAAACACACAAACATGTACGCACACTTATATATATATATATATATATATATATATATATATATATATATATATATATATATATATATATATATATATATATATATATATATAAGTGTGCGTACATGTTTGTGTGTTTCTTGAGTGTAAATATTTTTCCGACAACGTGTAATTTATTAATATCACTATTTGGAAAAACGACTAAATTATTAATTTATAATTTACTGGTTTTTCCAAATTGTCAAAATAATAAATTATATATATATATATATATATATATATATATATATATATATATATATACATATATATATATATATGTGTGTGTGTGTGTGTTGGAAAAAGAAAGGCATCAATAAACCAAAGCGTAAGCAAAACATGGACGATCAGGAATACATTAAATATCCATTTTTTAAAACCCGTTGTTGTCACTTTCAATTGAATCTGGCTCTAAACAACGCGCAAGAAGTTATGATCTATTCGACTTTTATGCAGAATAAATATTTCAAAGCCTTTTAATATTTAAACTCAAGCAATTTGCCATTTGTCAACTGACATAACGTCCCACTCATTTCCATCGACCGGATAGCGAAGAGATTCATTCCTGTGACGTTTTCACGTGCAAATGAATTGTTGCTTATTTTCAAGGGTGAAAAAAACAGAAAGAAAAAAGACGAAAAACGAACAGTCGGAAATAAATAAGATTATACAGACATTGACTCATAAATTTTACTTACAATTAAACTTTTGCACTCTCGAGTTCATATTGAATAAATACGTTTGCATACTCGTATATAATCTAATATACCCAAACACTGCCCTGCAGCCCAATGGTTAGCAAGACGGTCGCGCAGATCCATTCGCTAGTGCAGAGGTTTTGAAACGATAGAAACATTCTATAAAAGGAAATATTCCTATGGTGCCAATTTTTAGGAGTTAGTTGTTTTCTTTATACTATAATCATTGAAGAACAATGATAAACAATTTTTCACCCTTAAAAATAATGTTTATTGTAAACAGATTAGATTGATTTAAATTCTAATATGTGGTAAATACAGGTCTGTGAAGAGTAATCAAGTTTTTTGAAAACTGAGATGGATAATGTTTCTCTGCCGTAGTTGTGCAGTCTCAGGTTTCGGGGGAAGACTGGTGCAGACATCCGGAATCATCTATCAAAACCACTACGCTAGTGTAAGGAATTTGCCCTACTGCTGCACCCTTCCGCCAGTTTAACCTACGGCGAGTAGCTATATATATGTATATATATATATATTACAGAAGACAATGAATTCTTCTTTCAAAAAAAAAAAAAAACATTCTTAGAGAAAAACAAGTAAAAATTCCCTATGAGAACAAATCTCTATTTGTATAAAAAGTAGGCAGGAAAAACAAAACAGTTGATCGTGATGGTAGCGCAAAACTGATCAGTAACAACAAGATAGTTCAAAACGTCGTTTCATGCCTCTTTGCTTCTACGAAAGACCTATATTAGTACAGTTTTACCCTGCTATTCAAAATGGCGTAAAACGAAAAAGAAATTAACTTTAATTTATATAGGGATCTTTTTATCTCCTTTGTCTGCCTTCCTCGATGTCTCAGGTCGAGGTTCATCGTTTACCAAGGCTTGAAAAACGACAGTATGCTTGACTGCTCAGGCTAACTTTTTTTCCTATCATGCAGCTCCCTGTGGGCCCTCAAAACACCCGGCAAACCTACCTAAAACCTAAACGCCCATTTAAAAATAACTAAATAAAATCATTGTGTTCTGGAAACGCTACAGTACAGTTAATTGTAACAAAAATCTTACGCAAGGCTCTGGGATCGCTCAAATTTTTTTCTTACATAGATTGATAGAAATCATCTCCCTGTTTTACGCTATTTCGGCTTACGAAAGATCTCACAGGAATCCTCTTCTTTGGAATGACCAAGAAAACGATTCGCTATAATATCGGGTTCGATCCTCACTGGATTCCATATTTCTGTGACCTAGTGTTATTCTTAGCTCAGTTTAGTAAATAGCTATATAGAATGCTTATATCTACATTTCGGGACCGTGTGAAATATAATGGGTCAAATATATTTTCGGCTCGATTCGTTTTTGCCGAAATCGAAGAGAAAATATCTGGGGATTTAGTGAGTTTCACTTTGGACACGTTTTTGGCATCGTACGTTTCCTATTCAAGTGTCTTCAGGGGGACACAAATACATATATGTGTGTCAGAGTCAGAGATGGGCGCATTATGTACAGTGATGTACACACATGTATACATGTAATGACTACATATCCTTCTCCCATACATTTGTACACGTCTATAAATACCTATCTTTCGCCTTGCGTGATCTTTGATACACGCCACACTAAGTACATTGCAGTAAATCTTATGTAGTCAGCGAGCATGATTTTACAAAATAAATCGAAAGTTCCAAAACTCCCCGACACAGCACAATACATATCTTTCTTTCTTCATATATATATATATATATATATATATATATATATATATATATATATATGTTTGCTTTTATGTAGATAGACGTATATCGTCCGTATCTATGTATATGTTGTCTACGTCACGGTTGAATGTTCTCGTGAACGCCCGAACGAGAGAGCAGGCAAAGATTTTTCCAATGTAAATAGCGTCTTTGCTGCCTTCTGTTGTCTGTTGTGAAGACTCTTGCGATAAATATATCACCCAAGAAAAATGCTTACTTCCAGTGAACTGACACACAGAAAGTGGCGAAGAGAGTCAGTAGGGTTCGGGATAAGAGCTTGTACAAGAAATGTGTTAGTCTGTAGAAGATTCTAGGGAGTGTCGGATTAAGCTAGTACGGCGCCTGCAGTAAAGGTATACCTCGCTTTTACGAACTGATTCGTTCCTAATGATCGTACAGCGGGTCTTCTTAACAATTGAAAACAATCAATTGAGGTTACGTTAAGACATAGAAAATATGTATAAGATCTTTAATTTGTTACTCAAGTAAAGAATCATGAAACAACGCACATGCAATTGTTTTAACGAAAAAAGGAGTAATTAGAAAAAAACAACAACATTGAAGTAGCAATGTGTTAATCACCTTAAATCAACCCCCTCAGTGAGGAGTCTCTTCCCCTTCTTTCATATATAAGTTGGCAAAAGGTGAATTTACGAACTTATCCCTTATCGACAGACACTACGTACAAATTTGCAACCATTGCATTAACGTGTGATAATCTTTCTACTGTGTCCAAAACAAAAACTAATCATCACAGTATCTAATAACTGAACAACCATAGCATCAAATTTAGAATTAAAAAAATGATGTTATTTCCATAGGAAAACATCTGAAATAGAATAACATCTAAAATTGAGTAAAAGGAAACATCTAGATTCTCCAGAATCAGAGGGTTAACGTTCGAACCCAGGTAAAAAAAAAAAAAAAAAAGACTTCCTTAGAAGTTGGTGGAGTGGTGCAACACGGTCTTTCTACTACTATTTCGTCAGTGTCTGAAAGAAGAAAATGGCGCTTAATTGACATATAAACCATGCAGTCAACAAACAATTAGAAATTTGATCAAGAAAGAAAACTACTAACAGAAAAATATATCAAACAGGCCGTGATATTAAAGAGGATTTGCATGGGGACAATGGTGCTGTTGAGTATGCTTTGAAAATAAGCATTCAAATCCCTGGCCTTTATATGGGATCGAACGCTAACTAACTAGCACCATTAGGGAAGTACGCTACAGTCTCTTTAAGTTGTACAAGTCACAATTTCATGCGTATAGAGTGAGGAAAATCATTATGCAAATTGTAATTAACACAACAATGTGCGTAGAGTTCTTTTTTTGTGGGCGCATAAAAATTATTATTACGTGAAAAATGTAATCAAATGAAATTAATTAAATCAATCATCTCTCTTTTTCGTAATGAGATTAGGACGTAAGTAATAAAGAAAGTATATCAGCTGGATAGCCAGTTAGTCAATTAATTGCGGCTATCAGCGGCGGAGGGACGGCAAGCGGCGAACGGAAGTACTAAGGCAGTTCCACCTACCATCCCAACACTCCCTCCGGTTATAAGCCGATCACTTAGAGCAAAGTTACAAAAAGAATTGAACCAAAGGTTAAAGTCTCGAATGTTGTAACGAAGAGGAGAAAAAAATACGTTCGCGGATTTGGATATTACAAATGCAACAGATATGAAAATAATATATATATATATATATATATATATATATATATATATATATATATATATATTATATATATATATATATATATATATATATATATATATATATATATAAGGGAGAGAGGAGAACATTAATGAGATATACAGCAAACGTGTGTATATGCATTGATATATCAAGAAGATCTTTTTTTTTTCAAAATGCTCAATACCATTGGTAGAGCAGTTATAAAATGAGCAAAGATACCTTTCGATGGCTCATTACAGATTATGCATTCTGTTTCAAGTGAAATAGAACGTACAATCTGTAATGAGCCATTGAAAAGAATTCATATGTGTGTGTGTGTATGTGAAATTAACATTTTGCATCACCTAATATCGGGGATAGATAGATTGTATCTAACCTAATGTTGATGGATTATATCTATCAGAAAATATTCTCCAAATTTCCAATGGGTTTCAATAAGTAGTTATAGTATTTGCCTCGTCACTACATACCTAATAGACCTATTGACCTACAGGAATTATTATAGAATTGGAAATGGAAAATTCTATAATAATTCCCGTAAGTCCATTTCCTTATATATATATATATATATATATATATATATATATATATATATATATATATATATATATATATATATATATATATATATATATATATTTATATATATGGGGGGGTTGTATAGATAAGTGTGGTGTTTGATCAACACTGCTGGGTTGCCATGGGAATATGAATGTTTTGTTTTTAAATCTCCAAAATAGTTTCATGGTAAGCAACAGATTATACCAACGAGAGAAAAATTACGCATAGTACCATAATATCAAAGTATGTGTAAAACGTTGGAGAGAGAAAGAGAAAGAGAGAGAGAGAGAGAGAAGCAAAAAAAATGAAGAAAATTACATGAATTACATTGAAAGATATTGGGAAATAAGTGACTGAAGTGACACTTGAAAAAATGAAAAAAGCTGTTTTTTTTTCAATGTATTCAGTGTTTAAAGCTGTAAAGCCTTCTAGACACACACGCACTCACACACAATATATATATATATATATATATATATATATATATATATATATATATATATATATATATATATATATATATATATGATTTTTCGCTTTTATGATCCTAATCTCAAAGTTACCACAAGATTAAGAATAACAAATATATTGAATTTTTCCTCAGTATCAGTTCTTACAAAGGAAATTAAGATTATATTTTCATCTTGGCAAAATATGTCAGGTTTGAATAAAATCAAAATTAACTCAGAAATGTATTTCAATTTTCATTTTTAGCTTTTGCCTATTCACGAAACTTTACGTACGTTTTAGTGTTACAGACAAACATTAGCTCGTTACTCAGGGAATGTCGTTTTTTCTCTCCAAATCAAAGAGAATGATGCTTGAAGAGATAATACTGATGTTTATATTTTCTAGAAAATACACATATTCATTGACACATACCCGCTCTGAAAAAATTGTTTGTTTTGACCGACTTTAAAAGTTAAATGTCAATCTGGATTTATTTGTGTGTATCGAGGTAAATTTCAGATTAAATATGATGAATATTATTTGGAGATGAACTAATTAGTTAATGAGTAACAAATTAGAGTCGATTTGGACCACGTAACATTTTTCAGGGTGTATGGGAACTCTGTGGTTAACGAGGGAGACAGCTTCATCCACCCGAAATTTTACGCGGTTTTGCTTGAATTTGAAAGGGCTGTTACCGCCCCCCTGTGCCCCTGGCTCGTACCTTTATGTGTAGGCAAAGCAATAACACTGTAGCCTGGTTATGAAAAAAAATCATTTTTCACTCAGTGTGTGTGTGAGTGTACGTGTGCGTGTGTATGTAAAAGATTGCAGAAGTGTTGTGCATTCGCAAATAAAGGGAGATCGTTGCCGAGAAGATTTGGTGTCCGAGTGTACATGAAAGGGTGGGGACGAGATGTGTGTGTGTGTATATGTGATGTAGGTGTTCCTCTCCGTGTAAATGGTCCGGTTATCGAACAGAAAGATGTTTAAACACCTGATCGATGAGATAAATCTCACAGAGCCCATATGGCGTTCAAATCGCCGGTTCCCCCAACACCCGTGGCCGTGTACTCGCTTCACTGCCCAAGCAAACACATATCTAGGAAATGTCGTGTCGGTATCTACAAATAGTCCTTCGCCACGCCTATATTCTCGCTCGTACTGATACTCTCCAGTGCGCATGCCCACTGCGCTTACAGTCGTTAGTTTGTTTATTTTCCAGTTATTGGCTCGCGTAACAAAAAAAAAACAACCAAAAAACAAAAAACGGAAATAGATTCTCTAGTGACCATGAGCGTCCGCTGGGGGGACGTAAATGGGGTATTAACCCCCCCCCCCCACACACACACACACACTCCTGGTCAGGCAATCTCACTAAGGGTGAAGGGAATTTCAAAATTAGACCATTTCAGTCAATAAAGGATGATAGTTCTGAAAGATTGTTTTATGTAGACCCCCAGCTCAAAGCTTAAATGTAAAAAGACTGAATCATTATTCGTCGGTAAGAGGGTTGTTACCAAATTGTGCTCCCCCCTAAAAATTTATCCCTTTGGCCCACCCCCTGGAAAAGTGATTGCGGATGTCAAATAAACACGGAAATGGATTAAATAATAGAAAATAAAGATTACTTTTGACGAGAAACAAAAAGTTACATCTTTTTGTACACAACATCTGAACACGTTGTGTAAATGTAATAAATCAAACGTATTTATTTACTTATAAAAGCAATTATACAATATCACACACAAACACACACACACACACATATATCTGATGTTCTTCCTCAGAGTTCGGATAATTTGAACACGGAAAGATTGCCGAAGGATCAAATTTCCAAGGATAAGCGGAGAACAAATACTGCTTACATACGGTACCGATGAAAGCCAGCTCTTAATTCGAGTCGCGCTAGCCGTGTTCAAGTACTAGTGGGGGTTAAACTCATTACAATAGTCATGATACGAAACTAACTTGTTACATATTACCCAACGGTGAGGCTCTCTAATGAAGATGTTTACGAAGCTCAACTTTATGGTACGAGACCAAGTCACCTAGTCAACGTTGCACCCCCCAAAATGTGTGAATTTACACATCTAGCTTGAGATATAAACTTTTAAGCTTTGCTTCTTCTAGAGTCGAGATGAAAGATTTTCAAATAGTTTGATATAGTTCGAGACGTTCTTGCTGATTAGGTTTTGATGACCTAAATGGCATTTTTTTTTTTTGTTGTTGTTTGTTTGTTTTTTTTCCAGGGAGAGACAGACAATCGAAAGTTGGGGGTAGCAATGAAGTAGAGGGTTATACTTTTTATTCCCTTCTGCCCTTCCTTCTCTGGGTTTTATCAAATGAGGATATTTTTCATTTAATTTTATTTGAAATATTATAAATCATGATTAATTTCAGCTTAGTTTTTTTTTTTTTGATGCTTCAAAAATGTCATGTTTTTTCGAAAATTAAAATAATAATAATAATAATAAAAATACCTGTATATTAAAACATCACCTTAAGTAAATATTTAAGTAAAATTTAAATGGGTACAGAAAAAGTAAATGAATCCGTAGAGGGAAAAATTATGCTGAAGGTGGAAAATAATCATGAAAATTAATAATGATTCATAAAACTTCATCGAATGTAAT
Organism: Thysanoteuthis rhombus; assembly: GCA_963457665.1. Lineage (NCBI taxonomy): Eukaryota > Metazoa > Mollusca > Cephalopoda > Oegopsida > Thysanoteuthidae > Thysanoteuthis > Thysanoteuthis major. The sequence continues at coordinate 41,618,018 of OY735227.1, read as the reverse complement.
TATATGAAAAATATTTTTATTTGACACCCAGGCTTCTGGACCCGAAAGGATAGAAGAGCCTAGAACGGATACGAAGAGTAATCGGTGAAGGAGATAACGAATATTTAAAAAAAAAAAGCGACGAATCCTGAGAATTCTAGCAGTGAGATTGAAAAAGAAATAAGGTCTATGAAGAGAAAAGATGAAGGAAAAGTCTGCGGAATTGGCAGGGAGAAATTTTTGTTGGGTAGCAGCAGCATACATAGAGGAAGTGTTTGAGAAAAGCGCATAACACAAGTTTTTATTGAATTGTGATTTTATCGTGGACTCAACTCGGATCGCTCATCGGGAATACTTACCATAAATGAGAAGGGAAGTTGGATGAGAGAGGTGCAGCAAGTTAGTCTCGTGTACCATTATAGTGAGTTTGACCCTCACCAATACTTGAACATCGTAAGTGCACGCAGCCAAATCGAATGCAATGCAGGCTTTTGCCGCTATCCTATGTAAGCGGTGCCCTTACTAATGAGAGGAGGGAATCAGATTAGACTGAATAGATATTTTGACGCGTATGTTAAAAAAAAGTAATTGTATTGCATTTCTACAGCAAAATAAGATCCAATGATTTCTTATATCTCCCTTTTGCATTTGCTATGTGAGAATTCAGTATATATGTAATGATTAGTGCGAATAAAAGTTTGGGCGTATTCGTTTAATAAACAACTGTAATGCATTTCTTCAGTCAAATAATTTGCAAAGTAAATGTATAATAAGTAACAATGTACTGATGTCTTCTATCACGCTAAGGGACGCAACTGACATACTAAAATAGAATTTCATTCATGCAACTCTCGTAATAAAATAGGATTCCATTCATGTTCTAATGACGTAATAAAAATGCTGAATTTATTGAATAATAGAAAAACTAAAAAAGTAATTAAAACAAAATTAAGAATTAACAAGCTTGGCTGTGTTACGATCAAACTCAACAATGATTATCTTTGTGGCGAGCAAAATGCAAATATCAATTATCCACGTATATAAAATGCAATGTGTGTCGATATATTTTACATATTCCATCATTTTTGACGGTAGGGTTAAACAAGTATCTTTATTAAGCCCTGTCCATGATGAAGAACTAGTATCTAATTATATAGCTTTGATAACGTCTAATAGAATAATTTGTTAGAGAGGCGATTTGTTTTGAGTTTGGTAGAAGCAAATCAATAATATTAGAAAATTAGCTTGAATCAACACTAAAAATCATGCGCAAAAGGTTAAAAATGCTTCTTTTTTAAAGGAAGATTCCCCCAAAGCCCGGATGTGTTATGATGCGTGAATGTTTTAAATTAGGTGAGGTTTTATTGAAAAGTTGTCGCCTAGAAATCATTTTCTACTTGATTGGTTTTTAACGAATCGATATTTTCCCAGTCACCCTGATGATTTTTAAAAAATGTTATTTGAAAATCTTTGTCGTTGTTGTTGCTTCTGTATAGCCACCAATGCTACTTAAATGTTATACGAGGGATTTTTGTTATCAATTTTGATGAGAACATTTTCATTAATCACAAAATGAACCTCCAGTTATGTGAGTGTGAGAGAGACTGGCAGTGAGATAATGAGACCATCTAGGTGGATGTGAGAGAAGCAGATTAATATGAACAGTTAGCAAGAAGGAGAAAATGAATGAAGGGTTACAAGTAAGAGAGAGAAATGAATTGACAGAAGGAGAAGGAGAGAGGGTGCTATGTCAGTGAGAGAGAGAGAGACTGGCTGAAGGAGTTGGGGAAAATAAACGAGTGTTGGCGAGTGAGTGAGCGAGAGAGAGAAGGGGAGAGATAGAGAAAAAGACAGGGACAAAGAGTGAATAGGTGACATATTGTGTGAGAGAGTGAGTGAGAGAGGGAAACAGAACGACATTGAGAGTGAGTAGGTGTGTATGAGAGAGAGAGAGAGAGAGAGAGAGAGAGAGAGATCCAAATAGTTAATAGCGCAACAGGAATGTATATGCACGTTTATATATATATATATATATATATATATATATATATATATATATATATATATATATATATATATATGTATGTATGTATGTATGTATGTATATATACATATATGTATATATACATATATATATATATATATATATATATAGAGAGAGAGAGAGAGAGAGAGATAGATAGATAGATAGATAGATAGATATAGAGAGTGTGTGTGTTTGTGTGTTGTGTATGTACAAGAAAGAGAGAGGGTATGTAAACTAAAAGGAGAAAAATGGGATAGGTCGGGGTAGGTGTCTGCAAGAGAGTGAGAGAGAAAGAATAGGAGGGAGGAGGAACTGGCAAAACTAACTTTTTTTCTTTTTTTTCAAAAAAGGGAAGATGTCTGAGCTCAGTACATCATTTTCTCTTCCACCCACACCTGACCCAACCCCCAAGAATGTTCTAATTTGAAACAATAATTACAATCAAAATTATTTTTCAAAAAGAAAAAAAAATCAATATTCAATAAATCGTCTTGCTGGAAACAGTTCAAAAATCAACAACCAAGAAAAAAAAAAGAAACAACTGAATGAAATTTTCATTGGTTATAATAACAGCCACAACAGATACAATAATCAGTGATTTAGAAAAAGAGCATTTTTTACTGCCAAGTTCCAATCATTTAGTAATAGTAATAGTAGCTTATTCCATGTGGATTAACGGAGCAACAATATGGAAGTGGAAACCTTCACATGACCAATGTCTTTTGGTAGTGTTCTGTACTGGGGATGATCAATTAAAATTTGAAATGGTGGTGATCTACGAATAAATTACTTCTCTTGCTTTTTGTTGGGAAGGATCACTTTAAAGAAAAAAAAAATTTCACCTCCATCAGAAAAAAGAAAAACAAGTCTGTACGCGGCCAGACGTATATTAGGGACCGATTCGGCATAAACTTTCATTGCAAATTGTACCCTCCACTAAAAACCTATTTAGAGGGGAATTTTCGAAACAAAAACTTTTTTTTTCCTAAACTTGAGTAAATGTTTAAATTTTCAGCCCTCTTGCTCCATACGCGTAAAAGCCAGCCAGCCGGACTAACTTGAAAACTTAAAAAACCTCTGACAGTTTTTTTTTAAAGGAAACCAAGTTATTATTAATAGCAGTCTTGAGTCACCTGAATTTTTTCAGATGAAAAGATTTCATTAAAAATTACTTATTTTTTGCTAGTTTTTCCTTCCATCTCATTTGTCTTGCTTGTTACACCTAGTAGTAGCTGGAGATGCAATAGTTTCAAGTTGTCCAAATTTCTTATATTTTCCATTGTGAGTTCATTATTGTAATAAACTTTTTACAAAAGGATAATATCAGGAATTATCTGTGACTAAACTCAAGAACATTGAAACTGTTGCCAAAAATATTTTTCGTATGGGTGTACTCGTTTTTGGACGACAGCATATTCAAATCTTTGGTTACAGCGTTTTAATACACTTCAGTTTGGTCAGAAATAATTCCTGATAATATCTGTTTCGATTGCGTTTTGTTCCATTAGAAATAATAAAATCCTGCTAGGTTCGGTTTAAAAGAAAATTAACTTTTTATCAAAAAACACGGGGGGGGTGTATTCTCACTTATGGGCTATACCGCACAGCCAAAAGTATACTGTAATCAGTGAGGATCGAACTCATTTCATAGAAGTAATGATCAGCAAGATGTGATCGCTATCCATTATACCATATCGAAGCGACTTAATATTTTCGAAACTTGGTTCAGTCTGACGCCAAAATTGTTGAGCCCCTAATAAGGATCGAAATTACGATCTAGTGATCTCATTGACCTTTGGTTAATCTAGCACAATGCAAAAAAATGTGGGCGTGAGGTACGAGCCCGAGGGCAGGGGTCTCAAATTCAGACAAAACCTTGAAAAAATCTGGACAAATCAAGCTTTTTGCTCTCCTTACGGGAAAGGATAACCTGTACGCCGATGAGTAGAGTACGCAAGTGAGGATTCGAAATAACTACAGAAGGCCTGCTCGATTAGCTCGTTAACCATTACCCTACGGTGAGACGCTCTGCCTTGACGATTATAGATTTCGATTCGTTTTAAAATCTATTGGTTTTATTCTAATTTCTTTCAAAAGATCTTTTTTTTTTCTCGCCGAATTTTAATTTAGTTTAGATTTTGCATTAACGCTTTCTTCATCTTTCATCTTAGCTGGCGCAAAATATACCAGGCTGCACATTTTGACACGGTCGGGTTTTGCTATCGTCTTTTTTCTTTCTGCCCCCCCCCCCCATCCCGGAACAGATTTTTCCCAGCGTCAATCGAGAAGTCTGCGCAGTTCTATAAACAAATAAACAGTGAAGAGTATTCTGAAAATAAAGATGTCAATTAGATTGAAGATGAAATGGGCGGAGAGAAGAAAGGAAAAAAAAAAAAAAAGAAAGTAGATTTGCCGTGCTAAGTTAGTCTCCTTATAGCCATGTTTATCAGAACCCCCCCCCTTCATCTTCTTATTATTTTAAAATCTTTTGTAGTTGTTACTGCTATCTAGTTAATGTCATATAAAATGTTATATGAGGGATTTTGTTGTTTTTCTTTTTGTAGAGAGTGTTCAAACTGATCACAAAATAGACTTTCAGCTTTCTCTGTGTGTATGAGAGAGAGAGAGAGAGAGAGCAACTGACAGACAGAGTGAGTAGTGCTTGTTCTTATCATTACCATTATATTAATTATTATCATTATTATTATTATTATTATCGTTCTTCATCTTATATTTCCGACTGCATTCTCTCAATCTGTCAATTTATTTATAGTTTTCTTGAGAGAATACAGCAAGTGAAAATTCGATCGAGAAGGAGAAAAAAAGAGACAAAAGCTTTGTTCGAAAATAGATGAAGAGAACGCAACGCATTAAATGTAAAAACATTTTTAGAAATCATCACTTTTTCTTATTCTTTTAGCACCCAGATTCCAAATTTCGCGTATTTTTAAAGAAATTACAGCGCGATATTTCAAGACGATGGCACACTCGCACTTATATTTCTATTATATTCACTTGAAGCGATTATATATATATATATGTGTGTGTGTGTGCATATATGTATATATCAGATGTGTGAATACACATGTGTGCCTATGCGTATATATATATAGATATATAGATATATATATATGTGTGTGTGTGTATGCGTGTTCATGCAAATATATGCGTGAGTGCATAAATGTATATATTCTGAACAGATGTGTGTATAGACAAACGCACATATATATATATATATATATATATATATATATATATATATATATATATATATATATATATATATATATATACATATATATATATATATGTACAGGCACGTGGGAAAACATTGCATATTTTCATTTAGTTATACATTTTATTAATATTGAAACCATGTTTTCGAAGACAACAAATTTATATATATATATATATATATATATATATATACATATATATATATATATATATGAGTGAGAGAGAGAGAGTGCCTATTCTTTGGAAGCACAATCTTCTCTATTCTTCTAAATCTATCAATCAATAATTTGACTTCCCAAAGTGAATCATTTTCTTTCAGCATTTTTTCTCATTTCTCCACCTAAAAATATTCGGAAATGAGAAACAAAATGAAAGTCTAAACCTAACTTTGTATCGGTATTTTTAATGATCATTCAATGATACATTGCAGTCCAAATATCTATTTCTTCCTCCAATTCATTTAGTTTTCAGTTAAATCAAAGAAAAAGACACTTTTAAATTTGTATTTACATGCATTTACCCACACACACTATATATATATATATATATATATATATATATATATATATATATATATATATATATATATATATATATATATATATATATAAAATTTTAATAATCTTTCTGATCGTGAAACAATGTTAACTTTGTGAGTCAATAACATTTTATGTCTTTTTTTTATGTGTGTATGTGTGATACTGAAATTGACAGAAGATCCTGCCGAAAGCGATTTATCTTTTGGAAAGTATATACATATATAAAAATTGTAACATGTGTGTGTGTGTGTGTGTGTGTGTGTGTGTGTGTGTGTGTGTGTGTGTGTGTGTGTGTGTGTGTGTGTGTGTGTGTGTGTGTGAACTGCAATTGTTCCTATCTACGGGTTTCATGGAATAATATTTTTCATGATGAATTTTTATTTATTTGAAGTTGTTTAGTTTACATTAGAATTGCTTCTAATATTTGATGCTTTTTTTTCTGTTAGAGTTACAAAATATTTTGGTATCCTGGAAAATTCATTCACTCCTTCGACGCAGTGATATCATTCGAAAACTGGGAAAACTCACAGAAAAACACCCCAATTACAATTCGATGTCATCATCTTCAATATTATTCATTCAACTACAGTGAATAAAAGGAGAAATATTTAGGATGGTTTTATTTCACCATTCCAGTAAAATTCTCGTTTAGAAAGATTTGAATTGTTTCCTTTGTAAGTATGATATACTTTTAAGGGAAAATATTTAGTTATTATTGTAATATTCTCTACGGTACCAGACAACATGATTGGTTAGTCTAAAGAGTCGATTACTGATAACCTCTCTTAGATGTTGAATAACAATTGTTTGTCAATTCAAATATTGTAAAATTGCATATGGCCGAGTTCGTCTGAAGCAGAGATGGGCGCCGCCAAGTTGAGATTTTGCATAAGCTGTGACCATACACAGAGAAACGCTACGGATAATTACGCTGCACCAACGACCCTCAGTGTGTGAAGATGTTATAAAAAAGCACAAGCTCTGACCATACGTACTTAGAAACGCTATGTTCGACCACGGCCCCCCAATGCCACAAGACACGTATTATAAAAAAGCATAAGCCCTGACCATACGTACTTAGAAACGCTATGTTGTACTAAGGTCCCCCAATGCCACAAGGCACGTATTATAAAAAAAGCATAAGCCCTGACCTAACGCACATTGAAACTCAACTGCGTTGCACCAACGTCCCTCAGTGTGTCAAGGTATGTATTATAGAAAAGCATAAGGAGAATCGTTGGCGTTGGGAGGGCCGAGAAAAAAAAACTCGATACCACCAAACGTTCTGTATTATTTACAGTGTGAAATGTTGCGTGCTATAATAGCCTGTCGCACGCCAGGGTGAAGGGCGGAAGATGGAAAGGGAAAGAAAAAGGAATAAATGATTCTGCTCTGACGTGTAGCCTCTTCTCTTCTTCCTCGCTCAGGACCCTCTCACGCATACATTAAATAAACAAGATGAACAAGCAGATGGATGAAAATGGATACTACAATAATGGCCATTTTCTGACTCGATGATAATAATAAGCTTACGGGTATATAAAAGATCTAACCCACCCCTGAGTTATTTTTATTTTTTTTATTAGGCTAAGCGTGGTTGGTTGATATCATTTGAGAGAAGGTACTTGCTTTGATAGAATTGTATTATATTATATTGTTCTGATTAAGCAAACTATAAACCTATCAAAACAGGAGAAGAGAAACAAAACTGGGGTCTGTACGTCCGAGGGGTGGGGGAACCGAAAAAGAGTCAAGTGTCCACGACTAGAGAGAGGTACTCGATGAGAATTCCCCGATAGATGGTCATTTCAAATACTCGTTATCCGCTTTTTTTTTTTTTAATATACACCTTATACTCTTAGAATACGTGGAATGCCCGAGCGGTTTCCGGCACGAAGAATGGACTCAGCGTGCCGAGTTCAAAACTCAGGTTAAGACAGTTTATATCCACCTTGCACAAATGCCCTTGGGAAAGACATGAACTCATCTCTCCGCCTAGGTATGGATAAAATAACGCATGTTGAGGAGAACGACGACGCTTAGGATGCTTGTCACCTCCAAGTCTATTTCACACATAGCAAACCGGATCCGAAGAAAAAAAAACTGGAGACGTTGCCAACGTAAGAGCACAAGTTAAATTTGTCTCTTTCTGATTGCCAATGGTGACAATGGGAGTAACAGCTTTTTGTTGCTAATGTTCGGGCAAGTGTGGTAAGTATCGGGACACTGTTTGCCTTATTGCTAACTCACTCGCTCTCGTCTCTGCCAGTAATCGTGACATGCTAGCGACGAGACATTCTGTTAAGATATTTGCTGATGATTAGGTGATTGAGAGAGAGAGAGCATAAGAGCGAGTGAGAGTGATAGGGATGAGAGTAAGAGTGAATGAGAATTGGAGTGTAAAAGTAAGAGAGAGTGTAAGAGGGTGATAATGTGAGAAAGCGGAAGAAAGAGAGAGGGGGAAAGGGAGTGTGCATTAATAATTGGGAAAGGGAGTATAAGAATAACTGAGTGAGAGAGAGAGAGAGAAATTGGGTGACAGGGGGAGAGAGAGAGGTAATTCCCCATTCCTATGAATAGCATAAAAAAATAGTAAAAAAAAAAATAAAAAAAAATTCCGTTAATTAGATACAAATCATTTTTTGAATTTTTTTTTTAATTCACGTAATGGTCAAAGGGGGATAATTTTGATCCGAAGTTATTTCCCTTGATATTCGTTTTTGTTTTTTTTTTGTTTTTTTGCTCTTATATGAATTCAAGAGTTAAACGAGAAAGGCGAAAGACAGAAAACAAAGGGGAATCAAATGAATATCTGAAAAGGTGATGATGAAGATGGCTCGGTGTGTGTAAACACGTTGTGAAATATCGAAGCCAAGCAACGCGCAGTCGTTTGAAGCAGTCGTTTTGGCTGTTTAAGCAGAGTTGTAATCGAATTGGTGAAGGATCGATTCTCTTTCCGCCCTTCTCACTCTCTCTCTCTTATTCGTGGTCGTTTTTCAAAAACCCCAGTCCCAGCAACTCCACTCACTTCGCACCTCGCTGCTCCCCACCCTTCACCCCGCCTCAAAGTGAGCGAGACTGACCTGTCCTACTTGGAGGGGCATCATTCGACACTGACAGCTAATAGCAAGTCAATAAACTCTAAATTTCTCTCCCTATAATCTTTTCGGCTTTTTCACCTACCCACGAGTTGAGACTTGATTCCTACCTTCGTTTATCGATTTGTAGCCTTTTCGCGCTCTCTCTTTCTCTCTGTATGTTCGACTGATGGCCATCTCCTCCCCCTCTCTCTCTCTCTTACTCTAGTCTCTAATTCACACTCACTCTCTCATTCACTCAGATACACTCTCCCTTACTCCTACTCCCTTCTCTAATTCACTCTCACCCTCTCACTTACTTTCTCACTATTGCATACGGTTGCGCACTTGCTCATTCCTACTCAAACCTGCTCACTCACTATTACTCTAGTCTCTAATTCACACTCACTCACTCTTGCACGTGTTATTTCCCCCATGTGTATGTTCGACTGATGGTGATTCTCTCTCTCTCTCTCTCTCTCTCTCTAATTCATACTCGTACTCAATTGTACACTCTCACTCCAACTCAAGACTCAGACTTGTTCACCCACTAAATTTCTCACACGCTCATACTCTCTCACATACACTAGTACATGCTCTCTCTCTCTCTCTCTCTCTCTCTCTCTCTCTCTTTCCCCTGCACTCTTTTGAACTCAATCTCGCTCCAATACAGAACAACTCACTCTCACTCAATCCCTTAATCTCTCACTTACTCTAAATCAACCTCACTTACACTTAATCAAAAATCTAAAATTTTACACATAGAAATCATAAATTTGAGCACTATGCCATTTTTTTTTTTTTGTGAAATCAACCCATTGACATGCTCCGGGGACCCATTAGTAAACACAGAAAATTTAGTGGCGATAGCTCAAGCCATTCTTGAGTTATGCGATGATAGACAGACAGACATTTGGTCAATTTTAGTAAGATGTGAAGAAAAAAAATCATTTGTAACAATCTGATCGTTTGCTAATAGTTGATTTATTAGTGAGGAACCAACATGGCGATTCTAACCAGTGGTAGAAGCATAACAAGAGATGTATTGGTTTTCCCAATTCCCAGGCCGACAAATTTCTCCGCCTCAAGTTTTCTCCAATCACAAGCGAGATAAAGGTTCTTCTAATCAACCAACGAGTGAACAGCCATACTTTCCCTTGTTTTTAAATCCCTTTGTGAATTTCGACCTTTCGTTGATAACGTTTTTCCCAACCCGGTGATTACCTATCAGTGTCCCTTGGTAACAATTTACCCGGTCACCTACTTGTCTTCTTCAATCCCTCACTATTTGGAAAAACTTGTTTGTTTATTCGTTGTTGTTGTTGTTGTTGTTGTTGTTGTTGTTGTTGTAATCATTATCATCATCATTACAATCAAAATGAAAAAAGACTCATTACGTGCGTCCTACTAGTGTGTTACTAAGCTTCGAGAATATTTGGTCAGAACCAACATCATGTGGTGTCCCATACTTGCAGTCTTGTGTAACACTGGGCTAGGTTTAGTAAATATGGCCTCGTGCCAGACTAAACTTCGTAAATACTGACAGAGGGAGAAACAAAATGAATACAGTTGATGAAGTTATAACACTTATTTTGGTACGACGGAGAGCTTAATTAACCAAAGCATCGAAACAAACAAGCCAAATAAATCGCCTTTTTTCCCCATGACGTGTTTGAATAATAAACGTCGTGTGGGTAGCCGGTGCACACAAGTGTGTACACTAACAGGCAGTATACAAGTCAAGTCAACATTTTGAAATAAACCTTGCCATTGACTAACAGCGTCGGAGTCTTCAACGGCAGAAACTAACCACCATTTTATGAATCGCAGCATGGGGGTCACCGACAGGAATTTTATAACGTGATGCAAAGCAGTTTGAGCCACCCTACACAAACACCCTCATCCCTTAGCTATCCAATTTTTCATTCGCTATAATCCTTCTAGATTGCCGTACTAAATACGCTCACCGATAAACAGTAATCAACCTATTTTTATTAATGGGTATATCGTATCGATTAGGAAATTAAACTCCCAGGCCCTCTTCTAATTCTCTCGGGTCCTCGTTGAGCCCCCCCTGGGGCCCTAGTGAGATACACTGCTTGCATTACCCTCTCAGGGGCACTTATCACAGGATATTTCCAACTCGTAATTTCCGTTGTCCGTTAATCGCATTCAAAAATCTTGAAAATCCAAGTTATATTCTTTTACTTATCTACACATAAAATTTATATCTACTTATATAATGAGCTGCATGACTTTCTCTGTTTCTATCTGTAACAATGGACTCTTCCACTTGAAGATAATATTTTTGCTGATAATATTGCTGATGAGACATATCCCACCAACCATTTGAAACAGCGTAACGCTTGTAATTCAAAGCACGTGTGTGAAATCTAGATGGTAATATCTATATACTGCGTCATCTAAATATCTATCTCTCATTTTCTCTTCTAATCTGTGCCTCTCTATCCCTTCCTCTCGTGCTTCCTTCTGTGTCTTTTCCTCTCACATTCTGTCCACTCTCTCGTACATCCCCCTCTCTCACTGGCTCTCCATCTCCACTTTCCGGCACACCCCTCTTTACATTTCTCTCTCATTCCACTCTATTCCTTTCTCTCTCTCTCTCTCTCTCTCTCTCTCTCTCTCTCTCTCTCTCTCTCTCTCTCTCTCTCTCTCTCTCTCATTACTTCCCAAACATGTCTTTTTTTTCTTCTTCTTTTTTGGATAGACTGTTACTATAATCTTTACTCGTGGTGTTTTTGTTTTTTTCCTCCATTTTTATTTGGTTCTTTATTGCAGTGCTACGTAATTAATCTTTAATATTAATTATATTGTTCAGATATTGTTATCAGCAACGAACTTTGGACGCCGGTCCAGCTCCGTCCTCCAAACACTTGGCCATTTTGGATTCACTGCCAAAATAAAACAAAATGGAGGAAAACGACGGAGAAAAAAAAAACAGAAAACACCCAACAGGAATATTGACCGCTCACTCCCGTGTTTATCATTCGATACGTATATTTATGGTACCACGACTTTAATCGAGCGGCGTTACATCGAAAATGCAAAATACACGCCACGTACACACATACCAAATGCTTTTAGTATTTACTATGTCACTATATATGTGATGAGTTGAGTGAATGGGAGTTTAGACGCATTTGTTTAATTCTAGCCGTAATATCGTGGCTCACATAAACTATCAGTAGTATGTAAAGAGAGGCTGAAACGAAGGAGGACGGTAGAATGTGAAGAGAGGCTGAAACGAAGGAAGAAGGTAGAACGTGAAGAGAGGCTGAAACGAAGGAAGAAGGTAGAACGTGAAGAGAGACTGAAACGAAGGAAGGAGGTAGAATGTGAAGAGAGGCTGAAACGAAGGAAGAAGGTAGAACGTGAAAAGAGGCTGAAACGAAGGAAGAAGGTAGAATGTGAAGAGGGCTGAATCGAAGGAAGAAGGTAGAACGTGAAGAGAGGCTGAAACGAAAGAAGACAGTAGAACGTGAAGAGAGGCTGAAACGAAGGGGGAAGGTAGAATGTGAAGAGAGGCTGAAACGAAAGAAGACAATAGAACGTGAAGAGAGGCTGAAACGAAGGGGGAAGGTAGAATGTGAAGAGAGGCTGAAACGAAAGAAGACAATAGAACGTGAAGAGAGACTGAAACGAAGGAGGAAGGTAGAATGTGAAGAGAGGCTGAAACGAAGGAAGAAGGTAGAATGTGAAGAGAGGCTGAATCGAAGGGAGAAGGTAGAACGCGAAAAGAGGCTGAAACGAAAGGAGACGGTGGGATGTGAAAAGAGGCTGAAACGAAAGGAGACGATATAATGTGAAAAGAGGCTGAAAAGAAAGGAGACGGTAGAACGTGAACAGAGGCTGAAACGACGGAAGATGGTAGAATGTGAAGAGAGGCTGAAAGTACAATATAACAGTGAGAAATAACGACGGAATATCATTAGAGATTTCAGTTGCGTGCATGAGATCTTTTATACGGCTCAACGTTTCTTTTGGCAAACGTCTATCATTTGACTGTTCCGCCAAATCATATATGACAGATTTCAAGATCGTGCAGTCACCATCTTAGTTTGAAATTTATCTTCGAAATTTGTTCAATTTTATTTCTTCGTCAGTTTCGAGGCATTTCGTTGCGCGCCGGAAGTGATTTATTACTCCGCTGAGCAATGTGAATGATCTTGAAATTTGTAGGCATTTTTTTTTTTTTTTTTACTGCCAATCGAAAGAACTACTTTTTTTTTCTCTATGCGTTATTATTTTTTGGATCTTTTTTCTCATAATAATTGATTCCTTTACCGCGTTTAGTCATTTTCTGACTTCTTTCGTTAAAAGGGAAAAGGGTTTTATTTCAGACTTTTGATCTGTGGTAAAATGTTTATGGTTAGGGAAGGTGTCGAGTTAATGGACGCCATTTATACCTATTTCTTCCATTTTCTCTCTCTCTAATTATTCCTTCATAACTTTTTTTTTATTCTAACCCTCTTCTTCGTTCTCTGATCCAGCTCAGCCATGGTTAGGAGGTGCGGGTTTCCCAGGCTGGTAACAGCAGAGAGAATGGTCTCGGCGAGCTAAGTTCAAACTCCAGCTGAGATAGACTATGTTCATCTCCCACTAATGCCCTTGGAAAATCCATAAATCCATCATTCACTATAGTTATAGCTAAGTTATCGCAGTGAGCGTGAGTGACATCGCTTGGGGTGCTGGTCGCCCACAAGTCTATTTCACAAATCGTAAAAACGCCAAGTAATTAGTAATGTGATTTATAGAGCCCAGACAATGATACCTGAAGTCGTAGTCAGCGTGAGGGTGCATCTCACTTAACCTTATCAGTTTTCCTTTAACACTGCTGTCATCCTGATGACTGACTGATAGCTTAGTACAGCACAAGGCCAATGATGACAGGGAGACTAGATTACGTTAATCTCCCAAATGGAGTGGGCTTCCCAGCATGCTTTAAAATTCAACACGAAATACTTGTTTTTGCCTACGTCCGAACACTGACCTCGTTCCTCTTTTCTTTTTTTTTTTTTTTTTGTCTATCCGCTTTGATATTTTTCTGGTTTAGCTTCGACTCAACAAATCATGAACGAATCACATAATTACAACTATGCATGAAACGAACAAAATCCTTGCCCTTCTCTTCAGATTGGAGCACAATTTTGGGACTTACATATCCATACCTTGTATCATTGAATCACCGTAACCTGTGCGAGTATCAGAACTAATTATTGGAAGAAAAATTATCTAAAATTATCTGAAAAAAATATCTTATCAAAAAATACCAGCACAAGATTTGAGCATTTTTGATCAGAAAATGACCATAACCCCCACCAAAAAACAAAACCAAAAAAAAAAAAACAAGAAACAAAATGTTTTTAGATGGTGCCAAGTGGTGGATTCGGACAATTGTTTTTCAAATTGTAACCCCCCCCCCCAATGACCAGGAGCGCACGGACACGTACGTACGTTGGCTCGTTGGTCAGGCGGGCGAGCCGTTTGTGGGGCTACCATTATTCGCTCTCAAAGTAATAAAATAAAAAGAATAAAAATGTATTTCATTTTTTTCTCCCACTTTCTCGTTTGGTAATCGTTTAATTACTTCCAAACACATCATGCAAAATAAACGTCTTCCCTACTCTCCAGAACATAACGTTATATTCATTCCCAAATCTCGGGAAAAAAAATAAATGAATAAACAGAATGAAATAGAAAAAAATAAATAAAATAAATCTGCGTGTTTACGGCGATCGATACGGTAATTCGAAGACGGAGGCAGCGGGGAAAAAAAACCCAAAAAAAACGAGAAAGAACGACAAGACGTTATTCGTGTTGTGTATGTAGAGCTCATTGGCGCGCATGCGCACGAGTCCTTACACACAGGAAGTGATTTGCGATCGCGTTCGTATTCTGGTGTTGTAACAATAAAGGCGGGGGAGGGATAAAAAAAAAAAAAAAAGGAAAGAAAGAAACTTCGTTTCGACAGGAACCGTAGGGAATTCACTGTTAACCAATATGGCTTCCAAACAGCCTCACTTCATTCGTAATCTGACTACTGCAATGATAACTATTCACGTAATTAAGAATGGGTCTCGCTTATGATCGGATTAACCTATTAATTGCAAATGACGGAAAATTTAGTCTTTGTAGTTCTATGGCTAATTCAATGAAATTTTCGTTGTGATTGTCGGCAACTCTCTTGAATCTGTGAGTCGGGGCTTTCATCTCGCAATGTAGTTAATCATTTTTAAAGCATTTTACATTTTTTAAAAATAATTTCCAATGTAGTGAAATAATTTCTGACCCATTTATTCAGTAAAATCATACCAAACGCATCTCTATGGTAAAAAATAATTTCCAATGCATTTCTATTGCAAAACTAATTTCCATTGCATTTCTGTAATGAAGTCATTATCAATGCATACGCTTCATTAACAATAGTCTCAAAGACTAGCTTGGTAATTACCGCCATAAGACAGACGCAAATAGCATTTATTTACAAAGCTTTGGTTAATCTGGTATCGGGTGACATTGGTGTATACCATGAAGACGGAACTCACGAGTAATGGCTCCGAAGTCAGGTTTGATAGTGTTCTCTCTATGGCGTTAATGGCAAACCTTTTTCGTCCGGTGAGTCGACTTTTTGACTATTTCTGTTATTGGAGTGTCACTTGAATATATACAAGTGAGTTAGTTTTAGATTAATGTTTATAGATAAATGGTTTATTTTTCTAATATATTTATAAAACCACGAGTTTAGAAACAAAATATTACTACAGCTAGCAAACATTCTATAAGTGAACTAAGAATTCAGTCAGTAAAAATATCATCCACATGAATAAAATACTTTGAATCTGGTTCCGTCTTTTCATCAGCCGACCGTTACCCTTGAATTTCAAAATATACTTATTGAAGTGGGATAATAAAATTGAATTAAAAATGTTTTTTTCTTCAAAATCCATCGCGTGTCATTTGAAAAAACCTGCTGCGTTGTTTCGGCTGACAAGCGTGTAATAGGTTCGCCAAAACTGGTCTACAGGAAACCCCCTTCGCGGATATTACATCTACGGGGAAACCAAGTGAACTATATAAAATGTATTTTCGTAAGAATGGACACAAGGAGACATTTGAGCGATTCAGAATTGTGCCTAGATACTTGCGTGACCAGAAACTTTAACGCGACTCAGTTTCTGTTACGCCAATACTTATCGTCGAATACGCGATATTAAAGGCCTCGACTCAAAAAAAAAAAAAAAAAAAAAGCAGAAGGCAAGAAAGAAAGGAAAAAAGTTGAAATAATAGAAATAAAAGCATTGTTGTGTCTACCTTGTTAATTTGCTGACGTGAATCGGAAGAAACGGTGCCCGATCACAATAAGTGCCCCAGTCTACAATTACGAAGCCGTTGATCGGACATGTGTTCCTCTGTGATGTCTCAATTCACTTTCGATTAACTCAAATTAAAAGACACATAAAACGAAGAAAAAAAAAAAATATATATATATATATATATATATATATATATAGAAAGAAGGGCCTCGAAAAGGTGAAATGAAAATATCCTTTGTTGGGAGTGGTGAAATCCGGGGAACAAAGGGGATGTTTTCTTAAAAAAAGCAAAAAGGTTTTATACGGTAGGGTGATGCCACTTTGTGTGCTTTCACACATCGCCAGAACCCCAAAGAGAAGAAACTTGCGATATGCGAAGACCGAAGAAGGACGCTACTTGACTTTATTCAGGGATTTGTCGTGATTAGTTAAACATCTTAAGATTTGGGTGATTCATTCATCAGAGCAATCGTTTTGGGCTATAAATTATCTCTTTGCTTCGTTTCTCGTTATTTTCCGTATCTTATTGGTATAGTGGTTAGCAAACTAGTCCTACAAAATATTGTTATTGCAGTGAGATCGATTCTCACCGTG
The DNA here is from genome assembly GCA_963457665.1 of Thysanoteuthis rhombus. Classification (NCBI taxonomy): domain Eukaryota; kingdom Metazoa; phylum Mollusca; class Cephalopoda; order Oegopsida; family Thysanoteuthidae; genus Thysanoteuthis; species Thysanoteuthis major. Next base: position 41,601,232 of record OY735227.1, on the reverse strand, counting down.
AGCTTTACCCTCGTGCCTAGTGTCAGGGTCGGATTAAAGACGTTTGATGTCCTAAACAAAAACTAAACTTTCCTATTGCTCAAGTGGTAAGATTTTAAAAGATCAAATATATTTCTGAAGAAAGGAAGGTTATATTCATTTAAAACACATCAATGCTTAAGAAAAGATACATTTCCCTTCAAAAATATACTACTTCACGAAACCAAATCTTTACCAACGAAACTTGTGCTTGCATAATGACCACTTTTCTACAATTGTACTTGCGAGGACGATTGAATCATTTGAACGTTTGAATTAACTATATGTGAAAGGAAAACAAATCTATCATGAATTCAAACTCCCATTTTGAACAATTATGATAATTTAATGCGAGAAACCTCCAGAATCTTACGGTGCCCCCTACTTCTCTTTTAATGCTCTAAGCACGTGATTATTTTACTTAATTTTTAATTCAGGGCTGACCTGCAACCGATGGACATCACGACTCACAACATGGATTCCCAGAAATCGCATGAAAAACCGAAGCCGACAAGATGGAGAGATGAATTAGACTAATTCAGGAAATACTGGCTCTGCGACGCCCATGATAGAGAAATGTGGCGAATCCTGGGACCAACGTTAAAAGACTGATAATAATCTGTCAGATCAAACTAAGCTTAGTAAGAGAAGGTGAGTAAAAAAAAAAAAATGATAATAATTTCACTACTATTATAACGACGAAAATATTAATAACTTTATCAGAAGCATATTGCCTCTTCAACACATTGCACCAAGGCGACGCAGAATGGAGAATGAACAAATCATGTTTAATGAATCATCGGGAAGGAATGAACGATAAACAAAGCGAGAGCCACAAGGAAGGAGAGAAGGAATGGGGAAATGAGAGAGAGATAGTGATGGTTAAGGAGCGAATGGGTGCATGTACACACGCAGCATTGTTTTCTTGGTACTTGGGGTTGGGGCACGTATTGAAAGCTCAAAGCTTCCGAAGAGAGAGGGTGATAGGAATGCCTCAAGGAATTTAAGGGGAACGGTCGGCTGACGAAGAGACGGAACTAGATTCAGAATATTTTATCTATGTGGATGATAATATTTTTTACTGACTAAATTCATAGTCGAATCAGCGAATATGTTTTCTAGCTGAAGTAATATTATCTTGAACCTCTTTTAACGAAATACATATTTTTTGGTCTCTAACTTACAGATTGGTCATTAACATACCATCTTTTCGGACGATTTGAACTCTTCTCAACTTCAAAGTAGTCAGGACGTTTTGGCCGATTCATTTCTACGACCTTCTTCAATTGTATCCTTGAAGATATTGCATTTTAAATCTGAAGAAGACAGTAGGAATTAACCAGTCGAAGCGTCGTGAAAACATCGAAGATGAGGATTTTGATTTTCCGGAAAATGAAAAAGTTGGTGCATATTTTTTTTCATTATTAGTATCAACTATTGTTCATTTTTGTTTTTTACAAATAGCTATTTCATTTCGATCTCTGTTGCTTATCAATACAACTACACAGCATGTCATGTTGGGGATGATCAATTAAAAATTGGAATAAAGGGTTAATCAATGAAATTACTTCTCTCACTTTTTGTTGGAGCATTAAACTATCCGAATATTCAGATGAAGAAAACTCCCAAAACGAAACAAGAAAAAAAATCAAGCATGGCCACAACTGGACATAAACTGAGGGCTGATTAAGCATAAACTTATATTGTAAATTGGCCCCCCCCACACACACACACTTAGAGCCTATCTGTTGGATTTTTAAAAAAAACAAAAACAAATTCATTTTTTTCCTTGACAAAAAGTAAATGCTTAAATTTTCAAAACTATCTTCATTGGCGCGTGCTGCACTCATGTCACATCAATACACAGCCAGCCAGCTAGATCAACTTGAAAACTGAAGAAACCTATGCTGACAGTTTCGATTGACGGTATCTAAAAGAAAAAAGCCTTCACAACAGGCTGCGAAATGAGGAGACGTAACGAAGAATTTCGACGAGAGGAAGCGAGAACTGAATCACTGACCTCTTAGTGAAGAGAGACGCGCGGATTTGACTGTTGTCATAGACCCGGATAAACGCCAGCAAATAAGGAGTGTCTCGCTCTCTGATGTCGACAGAGATAGCAGATAAGGCAACCGTATTGAAGGCGCTGGGCTAGTAATTCGCCACATAACCCCACATAAATACTTATTATCCATGTGAATATTTTCTTTCTTTATTTCTCTCCCTCTCTTCATCTCCGTCTTTTTTAATGAAAAAGTTATTTCGCAACTCAGGTCTGTGTAATTTCTGCTACCATATATAACCCGCACCCCCCGATTGAGCTTCAATTTCAAATGAAAAAGGCATTATCCTATGTACACAATGTTGTGTAACTATTATGTTTCTATAGATAATACGCATCTGCATTTTCATCTCGAAATGTTCGTCTTATACAAGGTGAAATACGGTACAATGAAAAGGAAAAATTATCAACAAAATGATCGCAGTAATTATTATCAACGATTATTTTAGATCATCCTTACAGTTCGTTTTTTTTTTCTTTTGTTATCAAGCTCCAGTATGAAGTGTTTTTTTTCTCTCCCGTAATAACAACAGCCCTCTCCAAAATGAGGGTTGTAAAAAGATTTGTGAAATTTGCATTCCCCTACCGTGATTTGAACTCATGACAAAATCATTGCCAGGAGGCTGTCTTATTGACTGAGTTAATTTGACAAGTCTCAGATATTAACGAGAGTCTATCATACGAATACATGCGAGCTTATTTCATTCTAATAAATGCATTTACGCTTAAAAAAAAATCTATCATACATACAGAGGTTGCAGTAATCACCTTCAGTCGGAATAAAAGTTGGAATGAAGTTTGGCCCTGCAGCAGTCATGCTTGTTTGTTTTATTTTTTGGTTTTGCTTTGTTTTGTTAGATGGGGGTTACTCATTAATTTACCCTATTTTTCAAGTTTTAAAAATAGGTAGACAAAATTCGAATCTAAATACGCTTTTTTAATCCAATAGACTGACATTTAGAAATATATTAATTTCATGTTTGTACGTAATATAGTAAATAACTATTTTCATTTACACTATATAAATATATATATATATATATATATATATATATATATATATATATATATATATATATATATATATATATATATATATGCGTGTGTGTGTGTGCATGTGTGTAAGGGTGAATGTTAGGGAAATCACATTTTTTTTAATTATATAGTTTTGTTTTGTTAATTTGAGCACTATATTTTTGAATACAACAAATCTTATATATATATATATATATATATATATATATATATATATATATATATATATATATACATACATACATACATACATACATATATATATATATATATATATATATATATACATACATACATACATACATACATACATACATATATATATATATATATATATATATATATATATATATACACTCATACACATAGCTAATGGCTTTGTACGTGCGTGTATGTTTGTATGAGCATGCACGCGCACCTATAGCTTACTTGATCTATCGATCGATAAGAATGTTTGAAACATTCGTCGTTCACTTTTCGAGGAAAAAGAACAATAACAAAAAATGTACCATCATTTAAGAACTCAGTAAATACTCTCTCTCTCTCTCTCTCTCTCTCTCTCTCTCTCTCTCTCTCTCTCTCTCTCTGTATACTTGAATAGAAAATGAATAAGATAATCATTCAAAATCGGTACATATTTATATATTATTATTATTATAATTATTAAAGTACAAAACCTGTCCACTGGAAACTATGCCAATCCCAAGTAGAAACATTTTATATATTAAAAAACGTATCCCAACTAGAAAGCACTCAGAGAGCGCATATCTCTGCCAACAGCATAGGATGGGGCGGGATAATTTTGTATGGATCCGCCCCCAAAGTTAATCAGGCTTTCTGTTGCCTATCATTGCCCCCTTCACTAAATTTCATTCAAATCCATTCAATCGTTTCGGATATAATGTTTGAAAACAGACGGACATAAAGACAGACAGACGGACTCGACCAAATAAATTTATCTCTCCAACTTTGTTGACAGAGGTAAATTATGAAATTTGGGAAAATTAAGCTATTTTATTTCAAGCTGGTTGTGTAACGTGTTATAAGATGGATATGACGTATTAAGTGAAATCTACAAAATTGTCATTTCTTTTAGTGATTCCGTACTTAATGACCCTGCAAATTCAATTTGGTGGAGATAAACAAAACTACTAAGGTTGTATTTTCGCCCCCCAACCCCCACCTTTTTTTCTTTTTTTTCTTTTTTTTTCAAACTTACTTTTGGTCACCCTGAGCAAAGTCTGTCGGCTACTTTTCTCATCAAAGGGTTAGTAAAAAAAAATGAAATAAAAAAAGGGAGGATATTTTTTCCATAGAAAAAAGACCAGTAAATACATTTTGAACAAGTGTGATAATGTTTCCAACTTTACAATCTAACACTAACCCAGGACATGTTTGAAATGAAGGCAAGAAAGACTAAAAATGCAAGTAATTCCTTTAGTGTGAATTAATGCATTTAAGTAAAAGCGTCAGCTTAGGTTATATATAAGTTTTTTTTAAGTATTTAGTGGAACTCATAAAATTAGCATCCGTCTACAGTTTATATATTTCACTTTTCTTCTTTCGATAAAATTATTTTCTTGTTTAAAATAAATTGATGCATTTTAATAAAAGCATCAATGGTGTCAATTTGAATTATATAAACATTTTCTCCAAAAGTTATATAAAAATGTTACTGGAGCTCATGAAATTAACTACATCAGCTATGAAGGTTTTTTTCAACATAACCCCATTACTTATATTCGTCACCGTGCATGAAGTATATGCAATTATCTATTAACAAATAAATTATAACACTAATCGAAGAATATTAGAAGATTTAAATGTATTTCTTTGATTTTAGTTCAAAGCATTTTTATCATTCATATATCGCAAAAACTCTTGTCTTTATCAAAAAATGAATTTATAACAAGACATCACAGTCAATAATTGAACCATCGTACCACAAAAATTGGAAGCCATATACAGAATTATATCGAAGAATAAATATGGTCAGAATAAATTCTATTTATGACATCATCAGCATTTCCCACTGGAAAACATCTAAAATAGAGTAAAAAAAAAAAAAGAAACATTTAGATTCTGGAGAATCTAGGTGGCTTTTTTTTTACGAACTGAGTAAAACTGACAAGTCTGATATATTTACGAATTTATTCATTACATATACGATACAAAAGCTGCAGTAATCGTCTTCGTCTGTAGAAGTATAAGTGGAGTTTGAATCTGAATCAGAAAGACTTATTATTTTATCTTATTTTGAGTATTATATTACATTTGAATAAATACAGTATTAAGCTGAGTTCTCAATATTTCATTTACATTATGGCAAAGTAATTCTTGAATTCTAATTTATAATCTGTTTATACAGTATTTAATAGCTGTGCAGGCTACTCGTAGTAACATAGATAGGATTTATAGAAGAAATACGTCAAAACGTTTATGCACCTTTGGCTACTTCTGGCGATAAAGAAAAAAAAAAAAAAGGATCACGGCTGCATTTTAGCGCAGACTACATTTGAACCAGCTACACGTAGGTAAGATTTTGTCTTTTCCTATTGCTTCCCACTGACTTTACCGCTTCTCCGGCTTGCTTTATACATTCAAACAGAAATCAAGAACCAAATTTTGCCACTTTGAAGCTAAATTGCGTCAAAAATAATTTTACTATAGAAATGCATTGCATAAGATGAAAAGGTGATTGTCAGCGGTCAATGATTGAATCAAGTGTCTTTGACAGAACAGCGCTGTTTTTAATGATTTTCACTATAGATGTGCATTGTGATTAATTTCACTATAGAGGTGGATTGCAAGTAATTCCACCAGAAAATGTATCGCAAAGGATTTTACAAGAGAAAAATACATTGCAAGTAATTTTGCTAGAGAAATGTGATGCAAAATTGGAAAAAGATATTGACAATGACCAGGAAATGAGGTCAACGTTTCTGACAGAATAGGGTTATTGTTTATGACTCCTACAATACGAATGCATCGTAAATAAAATTATTATAGAAATGCGTTGAAAATACATCACAAAAGAAGAAAATTGGATTATCAGTGGTTATGAATTGAGACTCGAGGTACTGACAGACAGATTCAGTTCAGAGATAAAAATATACGATGTATTTTTGAAATACTTTAAACCTCTCATTAGTATCTATTACAACATATCAACAATTTCACATGTACGTAAATGTGCCTGCGTCATAATGATGATAACAATAAAAAATCATTTGCGATTATATCTTAGTATTACAATGTAAAAGTTTCATTATTCTATGGCAAGCATGTTTGTTTCACGTATCGAATTTCCGATATCATAATTTAGGTATTAAAAAAAATAGAATAAAAATGACTTTCCAATGAAGAGGCTCGATATTACTTTTCAGCATAGCACAGCAAGTAACAGATATAATTTCTTGGTAATTTCTGGTGTGAATTACCAATTGAGCAATTTCTGAATTTCTGATCTATGCTTGTGCAGGTATCTGTCATCATAAAAAGCCAATCATTTCGTTGAGGCTTCCTCTTCTCGTACATTTCATCAGAAAATTAATTTTAAAATCACAGACGAGTTCAAAATGTAACGAGATTTCTCATAAATCTATTGGAAAATCTTTAAAGAAATTACTAATATATATATATAGATAATACTTCACTCCCTATAACATCATTGTCAAGCTGAGAATGGAAGACCCAACCGATTTTCACCAGAAGACATTCATGTCCAAACGATTAATTCTCAGCCATTCTTTCACCACACACTGGAGGTGGCGTTTCGCCGAAACATGTCTGGAAACTGTCGACTCAAACAATATGAAAGAATGTAAATCATAAATTCCTTCCACGTATATATACTCCTTCTTTGTATTCATCATGATATATATATATATATATATATATATATATATATATACATATATATATATATATATATATATATATATATATATATATATATATATATGGTGTTACCATTAGAATCCTGGATCTTGAAAATGGCTAAATGAATAACCGAAAGCGCTGGATCAATAAATAATATTCGAACAGTCATTGCATACAATAGGGAACTAGAAAAGTTGAATAAAAATTATTTGAACATTTTAAAAACGAATCGAATCTTCTACGGAATATTAACAATTATTCTAAACCTTTTCAAAATAAAGGCGCACGTTATGTAGTGACTTAAATACAATTATAATTTTTTTACAGTTGAGGAACATGAAAAATCGTAGCTGATTTTCACCCAAGTGATTTGCGAGGAAAGCGTGTCATTAAAGAGACAATTGGATGAAAAAAGAAAAAAATCGTTTCTCGCCATTACAAAATTTATAACGACCGAGAGAATTCACAATTTTAGGGAATGACAACGTGCAAATGTATTTTGATTAAAGTGATTTGAAGAGCGAAAATCTGTAATTTTTTTTTTTTATTGATAGAATAAACAACTATATAACAGATACTATAAATATTGTGTATCTATCACGGTATAAAGATATTAAACTATAATCTAAATGTATTCAAATGAAATATCAAACAAATGAACAGTGTTGTACAAATTTGATTTTTATTGTTATTAAATGCATGTTGATATTTTTCTTTTTTTTTTTTTTTCCTGAATAAATAACCATTTTTTCGGTCTCGGTTGGATAATATAGGATATGATTTTTCAAGCACTGAACATGGATTTATAAACTCGGGTGAAACCTATAAAAACAATGTTTTATACAACGATTGTTACGGACATTATTAAGTCTGTTGTCAAGTGATAAGAAAAGCATTTATTTTACAAAATAATACCCAGTTTGGTCTGTGTTCTTCATTCAATAGGAAATGTCAGGCTTCGGACTCTTTGTTCCACCCCTTATATGTGTTAGTCCTGAAGGGTTTACATCTTCAAACACTAAATATTTATAAAGGAAAAGTTTTTCGAATGTTTATGTCATTTCATTGAGTCAATTATTTCCAAAAATGTAATTTTTGTATTTTTTTTTTTTTTTAGCGGCTTTTATGTTTTATACAGAATTTGTTTCTATGAGTGAATTTTTCTTATTGGATCATCAGTTGTAAATCAATTAATATCATACATATATATATATATATATATATATATATATATATATATATATATGAGTGAGAGAAAAATGTTCGAACTTGTATTGACACGCTTAACACACACATATATGTATGTTTGTGTGTGTATACGAAATACTTATAGGTAGACAATATGCTGCACATGCTAGTATTGACTGACTGGTGCATTATATAAGTACTAGCATATATCATGAAAATGACTGAATTATTTATGTATGGGTTGACACTTAGAGGCCTTAAGCTGTTTTGTTATGTAATGAATTCTTGCAAATTAAAGTATCCTAATTTCAAGTTTTTTTGTTGCTTTAAAGGGTGATCGGGTAAAGTCTTGAGTTCAAAATGAGTTGAATTCTTCGTTATCACGATAACAGACTGTCACATTCTACAGTTCTATTAGCTCTGTTGACATATCTCACATGGACCAGACCCATTATATAAGATTCTGGCCAGACAGATAAAAATACAAATTTGAATTTGTAGCTTTTAGATGGATAGATTTTTCGTAAGAATCAATTTAAACCAATTCTCATTCCAATTACTCACGTCTCGTTGTGCAAGGAGATTTAAAAATAAAATATTACGCATGATATTAACGATACGATTGCCACTCACATCCAACGCTTAAGATATGCATAAACCCATTAACTAACAGATTATCTTCAATTATTGAAAATTTGATACACTTCTATTTCATCTTGACTTATTGTGATTTTTCTCTTAAAATGAGATTTTGAGTAATGGCTCGTAATATCAAGTCACCATTAAAAAAAAAAAAATCCTCTAAAGACAAAGGAAAAACAAGACTGGCTGTGCCAGGGTCACATTCCTTTATATCATTAAATCTAAAAAGCAAACAAAACGGATTTCATTTCTCCATACAATATTATCCCAAAACTATACGTCTCATTCCCACTCCTTTATTAATAGTTCCTGTAAATAGGGTTTGAAAACTTTTGTAAAAAAGTCGACCTGAGTTGGGCTTTAAAAATGGGGATGCATTCGTCATCAATTTTTTGCGTACGTCACTGTGTTACTGATATTCGTGCTCGACTGTCACTGTTCTTATGGCTTGTCATCCGTCACTGTTGTTAGAGACGAAAATTAAGTCAGAATAGGGGTAGGTGTTTGACAATAATAAATATGTCAGGTACAACTAGCTTTGAGTTATTTCATGCCTTTGTTAAGGTACTTGAAAATGGTAAAATTGTATACTAATATATTTAGGAAGATCACTGGCTACAGTATTAAATACTAAATGCTTTCAGTGAATTTGCCATGTAAATTATTTCGCTTCGTGTTTAACAAAGAGCAGATTTATTATCTCAACCATTCTCTTGACATTTGAGTGTATTTCAGATTGTGCAAAAAAACTGTTCGAGTCAGGAGGCACAGCCTGATGCCTGCAATGAAGACCGATAAAACTGGGCACATTCTGTATTAAAAGTAATGAGTTTCTAAGGAGAAATCAAGTGTGTGTGTATATATATATATATATATATATATATATATATATATATATATATATATATATATATATATTGATCGAGCGGTAAGATAATACATGGGCATTTTGCAATTAAATCAAACTATTTTATCCATAAAAAAACAACGATTATAGATAGAAAGAAGAAGAGAGATATACATGCACACTGCTGACCATAACGTTATTTATAAGTATTTGTATATTATATTAATGTTCGATTATTACAAATCTCCAGTCTATTCATTATTTACTCAGTAGGTGTATTCAAGCACAAAATAATCTGCAAAATATATTAAGGAACAAATCTGATGTGGCATGTAAGTACTTGTTAAAATAAATCTTTTCTTATTTCATAAAATTCTTTCTTGGAAAAAAAAATAACAAAAGAAAACATTTAAGAATTTGTGACTGAATTTTCGAAGATCTTTCAACAGATACATTCGAATTATTTCAATTTCTTGTTAGTTGTCTTGAGATTCTGATACCTCCCGACTGAACCCAGCCCTTTTGAAACCATCGTGCCACAGAAACTGTATTGTTTTTAAATCCGAACAAAATACAGAAAACCCCCGTTATTACAGCACCACTGAATTTGCCGTTACAACGAGTGGATTTCATAAAAGGAGTATTAACAACGAGAAACAAAAAAGTACTGATCAAAGGGTTTTTTATTATTTTCACAGTCTAATGCTCCGTATTACTGGCGGCATTATTTCAAGGGTTTACTAATTTAAGTTTTTAAAAATGGTGCGCTGAAATCTTCATACGTTGTTGCTGCAAACTAATCTCCGACAATAGTTTTATGAGAGTATTTCTTTTAAAAGTGTCGTTAGAGCACGCGAGTCATTAAACAATGCCGCAAGAATGGGTGCTGTTTCAACGAAAGTTTACCGTCACAAGGAATTGTGACATGACATACGATGAGATAATGATATATTTCGATGTATTTCTCCATCCTCTGGGCACTTTATGTAGTTTGTCAATTAAGGAAAAGACCAATGGAGATACGTTTGTATCGTGCATGTAAATATGAGGAGTCGAGACACACACGCATGCTTTTGCTCGAGAGATGGGCGAGAGAGGTGACTCTCATATTAATGGAACGAGCACACAGACACATTCACTCTCGCCTGTCCGCAACAGTAACAAGCACACATACACAAGAATAGGACGATAGGAACAGACTTGTTTGTTGCCGAGAGAATCATTTTCAATAAATAAAGCATCACTAAGTTTTTAACAGAAATAAAAACGATTATATATTACTGATTAATTACTGTTTAATTTGATCGTTAAATATCAAGATTTCAATACTTACACATATATATGTATTTAATAGAGGTATAATGTTACCCGGCAGGATATATATTATTTGCATTGACAAATTGGAAAACATAATTACTTTGATGATTTTTTTTTTTTCTAAATTTACAAAATTAAGATATCCATGAAATAACCATGATAAACTATCTTATAAAACCACCGGGTAAGATTACTTTGCAATGGTCCCCATGACGACGATGAAAATAACACCAATTCGAAAATATCAGTTAATTCCAATCTGTTTAAGTTGGTCGTCAACGAAACGCGTAATTGGAAATTGAGTGTATTATAGTAATTAGGAGTTTTCCAATTTGTCAAATCTTTAAAAAAAAATGAAAGAAACAAAAAAGATTCATTGTCTACAATGTTCAATCAAACTTATGTAGTATCAGCAAGACATTGACAAAACTATTCTGTCAGTAACGCTTGCATAATGGGAAACAAAGTTTAGATGTTGAAACTTAGAATTAATTATACACACATATATATATAAATATATATATATATATATATATATATATATATATATATATATATATATATATATATATATATATATATATATAAAATTCTGTTTAGCTTTGTACACGTGTCTCATGAATAAGGAGAGGCTTTAAAAATGTCTTTTACTGATGAAGTATTATTATCGATAACGTATCATCTTGAATGCATCATTGAAATTGAGAGAAAAATTTAGATAAAATATCATTGTAAAAATAAGAGAAATATAATCTACTAACTGAAAATATTATTAGACTTGTAAACCCCTATGTGAAACTTAAATACACTCTCTCTTTCATTCTTTTTGATTATACACACATAATATATATATATATATATATATATATATATATATATATATATATATATATAAACACTCATGTATATGAATATATATACTTACGTACATCAACAAGTCCATGGCCTAATGGTATAAACATTTTTTCACCCATCAAATATTTTTCAACATAATCTCCTTTCTTGTCAATGCATTCAATTCATTTGTGAACATTAATTTCCGATCACAATTCAACTAATAACTATATGCCAACAACTGCAGACCTATTAATGCACACTTTCGTAATACGCACGCACGCACACTCACATATATGTTTATATACCAAAGTACAAATCATCTTTCATACCATTATATATATATATATATATATATATACATATATATATATATATATATATATATATATATATATATATATATATATATATATGTCAGTGTGTACACATATACAAGTAAACGTTTGTCATTGGTAACTAAATGTGAAGTCTGTCCATGACAAAAACTCAAATTATATACCTAATTTCTTATACACGTATTTGTATATCAATACTCTCATTGAATAGATGTACATTATAAATACCAGTACACACACACACACATACACACTATATATATATATATATATATATATATATATATATATATATATATATATATATATATATCTTTCTCATTCAGAGATCTGTCCTTTTTCTATGTCATTTGAATGTATTTGTGTTGCACGTGCGTATGAATACAAGAAGAACTTTAATTCAATAACCGAAGAATTCCAGATGTTCCAATATATGTAAATTCAAGAAATGAAATTCGCTGCAAACATGGACGTGTATGAAAAGTGAATGAAAAAAAAAATATCGCTCAACCGAAAAGAAAAATAAATTCCTGAATACACAACATCTAAGTTTCTGTTTGTTTGGGGTTTGTTTTGTTTTTATACCGCAATTCTAGAAAAAATATATAAAAATTTATACCGCAATTCTAGAAAAAAATATATCAAGAAATTCAACTAAAATTTTCAGTTAACGAAAATATATTTTGAAGTTGACTGAAAGGTTTCGATCAATCCCGTGTTTTTTTTGGTTTTTTTTCAATGTAAGTAAATTCGTTTTCAAAGATTCAAAAAGCATTTCTGGTTAGTCACTCAGAAGAAACTGCCACGTGACCAACGTCTTTTGGCAGTATGCTATATTTGGGGTGACCAACTAAAAAATTAGGATAAAGGGGTGATCAATAGATTATTTACTTCTCTCGCTTTTTGGGGGTCAGGGACCAATAAGAAAACAAAGAATTAAAAAAAAACAACAACAACAAAAAAAAAAAACAGAAAAACAAGCGTGAACATTGCCGGGCACAAAGTACAGACCAATTTAGAATACATTTATTTCACGAAATGAACCCCCACTAAAAAGGTATTGCTACTGGATTTCGAAGAAAAAAAATCAGAAAAACAGTTTTGTTGATAAATGGATAAATCTTCATCACTCAAACTCAATTGGTGCAGACTGTACGTGCGATACCTGGTCAATCAGCTGGACCAACTCGAAAACTGAAGAAAAACTACGGTGACAGTTTTGATTGAGGGTTTCTAATAACACCTGAAAGGTTTCTTTCCATGCTGATCAGCCATTGAATGAATAAGCCAATTGTATTGCTTGAACTCAAGAGATGGCGTTAGGTTCGCCATTCGTCAATATTGAAATCTGCTACGGAGCCAATTTCTCGGAATATCAACGTTAAGGGTTTAATTGGAGTCCATAAAAATGTGAAGGAAAAAGAATGACATAATCTTCAGGGATTACAATCTCAATTCAAATCATTCAAAACGATTATACCCAAATGGGCTAAAACACTACGGCACGCGTGTAGCAAAATTAAATATATATATATATATATATATATATATATATATATATATATTTGAAGAACACAAAAAATTGCTCAAATGGATCATGCGAAGAAAATATGGCAAAACGAATAAATATATATTTATGTTGATTATTCCCTATATTTATTGGAAAGCTTGAGATAAAGACTTCTTTTTTTCAAGACCATCATCTAATATATATATATATTAGGTGAAATATATATAACAAGTATGTAGTATTCCAAAAAATCTTCATTCCAACAGTGTTCAATACTTGGAGTAGAGACAATATATCGATTAAATACATAAGAATGGACAATGAGAATAGTATGGTTTCGCTTTATTCAGTTTCTCAAATCTGTGAGATATATATATATATATATATATATAATATCCTATACAAATTAGCCAACTACATGTATGACATAAGCTATATAGGAAAATCATAGCTGAAAGAGAGGTGGTGTTCGATCAACACTTCTAGGGTGCTATATTAAAGTAACTGTTTTGTTTTTAAATCCCGAACATCGTTACATGGTAAACAACTGATTTAAAAAAAGGGAAAATTTCTCATAGTATCATAATATCAAAGTATGTGTAAAACATTATAAACTTACTTTTAAAAAATTACATAAATTGTATTAACAGATATTGAGAAATAAGTGAAAGTAAAAACTTTCGAGGCACACACACACACACATATATATATATATATATATATATATATATATATATATATATACATATATGTGTGTGTGTGTGTGTGTGTTTAACACAATAAACTGAAAAAGGAGTATTTTATCTCTCAGATATCCTAGAAAATTATGTAATAATCATTCATAAGATGATTAACTTGATAATTCACACGCGACTTTTAACCTTATTGGAAAATATTTTCTGAGGAAAACAACATCTATGTTGTTCCATTATGCAACAGACGCCAACATTTATTAGTAATTATTAGTGAGTTTACGGAATTTTTCCTTCTAATTTCTCGACTAGTATCCGTTTCATCTTATACCTAATACCCTGATGGTAAGAAAAACATTTGAAGTTTCGACATACTAACTTCATGTTGTTCATAATACAAGCCTTAATGACAGAATAAGACTCTTGAATGAATTGTATTAATACATTGTTAATTCTTTTTCTATAAAAATAAACAAAAAATCAGAAAGGGATTTTCAGAGGTCAGAAATTAATGCTAGATGTTACTGATAGAATAGGGCTATTATGAATACTATGTAGATGGATTGCAAATTATTTTACTATAGAAATACACTGCCAAAAAGGGATAGTCTGTGGTCATGAATTAAGATAAGCTTTACTGATATAATAAGCCTTTTATAATCATGATACAACGACAGAACGTCGATTACTGGAATACGGATTCGAATTTTTTTTCTTCGGGAATTGAGTATTCTAAATCTACGATAGATTTACATGATATAGAGGAACGGCATCCATTGTTTTACTGTCATCAGAGCAAACGTTTCGAATACATTCGTGGCCTTCATCAGTCGCACCGACTGTGATACATCAGTCATGCTTGCATTCATTTCAATATTGAAAAAGGACATCTGCCTTTCATCTAGGCCGGTCCCTCCACATCCGCTTCTTTCTCCAATTTGCTGCACGTGGGAAAATGTGTTTGCTTTTTGTGTGTCTGTGAGGGGTGTTGGGTTAAAAAAAAATATGGAAAAGTCTCAATATTGCTGTGGATAAAATATTTCAAAAACATCCTGACTGAATGCATACGACTTCAAAACAAATTGATTAAATTCAACAATTTTTTTTTCTTAGTTTCGCTCGGGCTTGTCAAAAATACACTTTGATTTTCGGGAAAACTGGAAAAAACGTTATTTGATTAAATAGATAGATAGATAGATAGATAGATAGATAGATAGGGTGATAGATAGATAGATAGATAGATAGATAGGGTGATAGATAGATAGAGTGATAGATAGATAGATAGATAGATAGATAGATAGATAGATAGATAGAGTGATAGATAGATAGATAGATAGATAGATAGAGTGATAGATAGATATTTAGACGACTGTGATAGATAGACAGATACAAACGATCATTTTAAGGAAATATTAAAACTATCAGGTCTCGAAATATTTTTCTGCTAAAAAAAAAAAAAAAGATTTTCAAACATTTGTGTAAAATCATTATTTCACACTTAATATAGATGAATATTGAAAAAAATCTAATTAACCCTGCCCAAATCGAACAAATTAGGATAATTTTAAGCAAAAATCAATTATATTTCTCCATAAAAAAATAACTGGGACTACTTTTTTCGCCTTCTCTTGAACAGTTTCACCAACAATATTTCCAAAAGTCCTCAATGAATGTGATGCATTAACCGTGTAAATTACGGGAGATCATTTCAAATAGGATTTTTTATGTAATGTAACGCAAGTTATATTCATACCTATCTACCTATATTGAAAGCTTTACAGCTTATAAACACTAAACATTAAAGAACTTTTTCAAATTTTTTTAGTGTCACTTCAGTCACCTATTTCCCAATATCTGTCTATGTAATTTATGTAATTTTCTCCAGTGCCCCCCCCCACTCCATTTCACATATATTTTGCTATGGTACAATGTGCACGTTTTCTCTTGTTGGGATCATCAATTGTTTACTATGTAACCGTTTCAGGGATTTTCAAAACAAAACAGTTGTATTAACATAGCTCCCCAGCAGTGTTGATTAAACACCAAATTCCTTCCTTACAATATAGCTTAGGTAATTTGTTATTTCATAAAGGGTATTATGCGTATTGTATATCAATATTGTTTTATACTTCATATTTCTCTTTGGAAACAGGGCTTACCCTAAAATCGTATATAACGATGAGGAATCAGTAAGTATAACAACGGACTCGCTGTTCGCGTCATTTCTATTGTATGTTCACCCATGTGAATATTAAATATATATACGTTTGTGTGCGTGTATCTAAATATTTTCATATATACATGTAAAGATAGACACGTGATGTTATTCAAAAGTTCGGAGAACCTGAGCGCGAATCAGTTTTCTCTGAGGAAAAAATCGATAGGAAATGGGGTTGTTCATTTCTTGCTGGAGAGAAGTGGGAAATGTGTATGCGTTGTGTGTGTGTGCGTGTGGATAGATAGATAAATAGTGTGGGTGAGTAACGTCAAAGGAGGTTTAAAAAGGGTCAAATGTCTACTGCGTCTTATATACAGAAGGTGTTAAGAAAGCGAAACTTTTCGCGACCTGTACAGCGAGATTGCACAGTCACCGATTTTATTTCGAGGGACTTGCTTGCTGTCCGAAAGAAAAAAAAATATGCAAATCTCTTAAAACGGGGATTTGTGTTCTCATACACCAGAAGAATTGAACATTTTCTTTTTAGGGGAAGATTTTTCGCCAGGATAGTGGTTAGGGGTTTCGTTCTCTCAACTAGTCCGTGCCGTCAAAATTGAAGATACACATGAACACACATTGCATTTTATATATAAGTGGATGATAGAGATTTGGCTTGCAGTGAGCTTGGAAAATAGGATTCTGCCGACCACAAATAGACTTTTGTTTTTGTTTTTATTCCTTCTTTGATTTCAGCATCTTTATTACGTGATTAGAACAGTTGCATCAGTAAAAAATACTATTTTGCAATTTTACGTCCCTTAGCGTGACAGAAGACATCTGCACATTGCTAATTACGTGTGTGGGTGTGAATGGAAAAACAAACCTGTCAACTTTTTTGATGTATCTTATTTGTTCTTGTCTTTGATAAATCGAAACGAATCCCACAAATGGAACTACATCTAAACCGTTTCGTTCGACACTTGATCCGCAGGGTTTCGCGAATTGCCTGCACAGGGCTGGCTTCAAGTCAATTGGATCAATTGCACCCAATTTGGGCCCCTCGCTAGGATAATCCATTCTTGCGTTGTCAAATACGCCCAAGAACATATGGCAATATACACTTTACACCACATTGCTATTCTCTGTGAAACCTGAAATGATTTTGGTTTTACTCTGAATTCTTGAAATGTCAGGAGTGCTTGTTTATTCATTACTTTTTATTTACATTTAGATTTGCTCTAGTGTATATTTCGATTGCTTTCCATTCTATGATACATTATACTAAGTCTATATGAAAAAATTATTTAAACCTCTGAGATTCTACAGATATTGGCTATGAACCTGGACCCCCACAAAAATGTTACCAATTAGGCCCAGCAGCTTCTAAAACTGACCTTGAACCCAAAGATCAAAGTGCTTTATACGAATATAAATGAAGAGAAATAAAACACGACTTTTAAGTCACACTCATTGAAGGACTTCAGCGTCAAAAATAAATGAATTTACAATTATTACAATATAAATATTTCTGAAGTACAACATACGACGGTATATAAAGAATACATTCAATTGTGGCGGGTGGGGGGATGGTAGGTAAAACTACAAATATCACTATATTCCCAATGCTAGTATTATGATTGGGATTTTGTCTTCCGAAACTCGATATGGACAGTTATACGAGGGTTCGACCATTCTCAGTGAACGGTAGTCCTCTTATCATAGTCCGGCTTATACGCTATTTGACCAGTTTATTGGTACGGATTATGATTAATCCGACAATATGAGAGTGGAATGACAATATCAGAAGGCTAATTCACAAATTAAATCTAAGCCATTTGAGCAAAACCTCGAAATATAATATAAAAAATTAATTTGTAAATTGGCCCTCTGATATTGTTATTTCATTCATATATGCTCCTAGTTCAGCACTCAAACTATAACAGAAGATAGATATATAAACTTCGATATATTTGCTATTTTCTTGCGCGTCTTAAATTCTGAGAACCGAAAGCAAAGTCTACAATATGTAAAAATTATATAGGGTGTCCATAAAGTCAGTATCAATTTTTATTTAAACAGTAATAGAATAGATAAAGACATATATAAATTAAATACAAAAATATACACAAATAGTTTTTTTTTATTAAATATCATAATTCATTATCATTTTTTAATTTTGACTAATTTGTACCTTCATCTTGATTTTATAAAGATACGTTTCGTTGTAATCT
Organism: Thysanoteuthis rhombus; assembly: GCA_963457665.1. NCBI lineage: Eukaryota > Metazoa > Mollusca > Cephalopoda > Oegopsida > Thysanoteuthidae > Thysanoteuthis > Thysanoteuthis major. Next base: position 41,582,478 of record OY735227.1, on the reverse strand, counting down.
TTTGCTCAGACCGATTATCCCCCGACGGTGAGTAAATATCGTTGATCTGAAAAAAAGAGCCTTAGGTAGGATTCGAACCTACATCCCCGTAGCCAAGGGGACATGAAGGTAAAACAATAGTCAGAAAATGTTAAAATGAATAACTGATGTCTTACAGCAATGTACTAACATACATAAGCCGAGCATTATTTTTTTTTTTATTAAGTAAAATTTTCTTCAGATGTAATACTATAAAAACACATTTTTTTCACCTTGCTTCATATGTCTTTTCCAAAAGTTTCTTAGCTTTTAAAAGATTTTTCGTTTATATGAATATTTCGAGAATTTTTTTGAAAATAAAATTCAGATGTTCACCTTATCATTAGAGTCGACATATTGTATCTTAAAATTCACCAATCGACAAATAATGATGTCAGTTTTTTTCTTGTCTATAATTAGCAGTAATCACACCATAAAAGTGTGTCACTCTTGAAATAGATATTTTCTTTTTGACTGAATTTCAGGCAATTCTGATTTGCCGTGGTCCCACCTCAAAATTTATTTCAATTTTTGTGAGATTTCTTTTTTGTGTTTTCGATCCATAAGATCTTTCTCGTCTCAGGAAATTTGTTCAGCAACCATTCGTGTAGACATTATCAAAATTTTCTAGAGAGCAAGGAAAATCCCTAACAGGAGGAGAAACGCATTAGTATACAAGATTTACAATACATCAGTGTACACAAATGGTAGAATTGGCACAAAGTATGGACTCATTTTCACATTATATTTATATTGAAAACAGACCCCCGACCAAATATTAAAATCAACTTATTTGAAAATTAAATTCCACGAGAGGATATTATGGGTTGAAAGCTCAAAAGATTAATTGCGAAATTTAAAAAAAACAACAACAAAAACAAACAAACATTTTTTGAGGCGGACTAAGGCTTGGCAGAAGTACCGAAGTTGTGTTTTAAAGATATGAAACAAGGTAAAATTAAATGTAGGAAAATTTGAAGAAAAAGAAATAGGATGGAAATGAAATTTTAAATATCGACTTACCATATCTGTGAGGAGATACAATGGATCGGGGTGAAGTGCTCTCACCGCGATTTCCGGCGTCGGAGCCCGTAGACGAAAGCGGGTGGGTAGCCAAAGAATGCGGCAAAACCGTCGACGGGGTCGGGGGAAGGGGCGGTGAGCCGACATTGACGGTGATGGCGGCTGCGACCGATCTTCCGGCCGAGTCGCGACCCGCACGTTCCGTTGGCATTCGATCTCCGAGGATAGCGGCAATCGAAAACGCCGAAGCTTTGTTGGAAAGCTGAGATTTTTCTGAGTGTCCGGCAGGGCGCGACATAGCGCACTTGGAGATAAGAGGGTCCTCTTTGGCCGGTGACAAAGTCCCAGCGGTCAGTGAAGGCGGCGTTGGACTGTCTGGTTCCACAACACAATCCACAGCACTACTCTCATTGCTACTCTCATTCATCGTTGCGAGACGTTTTCCGAGCCAAAAAAAAATTCAAATTTTCAGAGAAAAAAAAAAAGAAAAGAAAAGAAAAAATAAAAAAAAAGGTCGTTTGCTTCTATAAAACCAGCGTTGAAGTTGTTGGTCGTACCGATAGTACGATGCTCACTCTGAATAATGTTTTGTGACTGCTGTTCACTTTTTGGTTTACTGCATCCACGGTGCGACCGTCAGAGTGAGTGGCGCGTGTGTAAATGGGTGGGTGACGTGTCTCCTCCCCTTTTTTCCGGCTACTGCTGATAAAGCCCGTCCAGTGTTGGTAGTGGTAGCTATGTTTTCACAACAATTATTGTTCCGACCGCTAGGAACGTGTTTGCAATAGGTGGGCTCTCTGCAAATGGATAAGATAATCAAGAAATTAGTTTTGTTACGAACGGAATATAATAATTAGATCAGAAACAGTTGCCGGTTCGCTGACGTTATTATTATCATTATTTTTCCTGATTAAATTTATTTGTACACATTTTTATGAATCTTCATGGATATTGGATAGATAATTCATTTTCTTCTTGAATTTTCGTATTTAATAGAGTAAGTATAATATATCATTTTTTTTAAATTTCATAACTACTTTCTACCTTAATTTTGTTTTATTAGTTGATTTTTATGGCACCTTCTTGCTCAGATCGGTTACCCTCCGGTAGAGAGCAAATAGCGCTGATTGAAAAATAAAGAATAAGCCTAAGATAGGATTGGAACCTGAATCCCTGAGCCAAGGGGGAGCACTGTTTATCTCGGCCTGCTTAACCAATTAAGACTGCGAGACTTAAACTGAGAGCAGAAACTAACACCCTTAAATACATCCCTCTTTTCAATCGTTTGTTTACATCCGGGTAGTTTCAGTACTCAATACATTTTTTTAAAATTTCGTCAGATGAAGGATTATAAATCGTGATTAGTTTTCAAATTGTTAAGACCACTGCGATAAAAAAAATTAAAGTGAAGGTAAACGTAGTTGAAAATATTTTTAGTTCGAATTTGTATTAATCTGCATGGATATTGGATAAACAATTAAATTAATATTCGGTATGATGATCCATTATTTTAATGGGTGCGCTTTATCATTATAAAGAAAAATAATTAAGCAACGTAAAAATTCAAGTTTATTTCCCGAATTTCGTGGATGAAGCTTTGTCACCATTTTTCTTTTATCTTACTTTTTCTTTAAAACCTGCCATTAACAATCTTCAGTTGACTGGATCTCTCAGAGAAGCCTTTTTATTTGTTTTTATTTCACTTTAAAGTCTTGTAGAATTAGTCAACTTGAGACTGAGTCTGAATTTCTTATATGAAGCAGTAATCTTTAATTTTCAACTAGTTTTAATTTCATTGTATTTTTGTTTACTCTCAGTAGTAGTAATGGACGTAATAGTCTCAAGTAATCCATTTTTTAAGACTGAAACACTTATTAATATTCAACTATTTTTTTTTCATCTTATATTGGTTGCTTTCAATTGATTACATACAAACTTCGCCAATTACCCAAGAAGCATGAATCGAAAATAAATAACTATTTCTTTGAATTTATTTTTCCGATTCACGCTGATTACTCAAAGGTGAAGAATAAATGTACCTGTATAATGGACAGTCTGACTTTTGCTTTTTGTTTCTATGTATTTAAGTATGGACTCTTCCACTAAGAGACATGTTTTCTTTATAAGAAGATATCTATATCTATATCTATATCTATACATATATTATATATATATATATATATATATATATATATATATATATATATCTTACTCTACACTTACAACTGACTCTTCCACTTTAACGAGTCACCTTGTGATGAAACATAAGAAAAACTTGAGACGTCAATATTTATCTACACAATTAACTGTTTTAAAAGCAATGAACTATCTATATTCGGTATGAATATCAATTTTATCGGCTACATTCTTTCATTGTAAAGAGAAAAAAAAATTATTATGCAGCCTGAAATAATTATTTGGGGAAATGAAAGAAAGACAATGTGGAGAAAATGCCCTCTTACACCAAAACATGGGTAAATATATCACTAAATGCATTAAGGCCCCTTTCTCTCATATATATATATATATATATATATATATATATATATATATATATATATATATATATAAAGAAAAAAGGCACGTTGGTTCGAGATTATTTCATATTTGATAACTCACATATTTAGTGAAAAAGATTTGTGATCATTGTTGTATTCTTCAGTTCACAGAGAAAATTTCTCTGACCAGTTTCAATGAGATTAGCAAGAGAGAAAAATTAAATCTTTTCTCTGAGCTGAGAAATACATCTATGAACACAAGTCAATTTAACTAATCATCCAAGTCATTGAAAATTACAAAATAATCTCCAAACAGTATAACTTTTCTCAACTTTATCTTTTACATTAATTGGACCCCTCTTGTAGAATAGTAGTACCTTACATAGATATGTCATAGAAATTTAAATATATCAGTGAATTTTTTCACAGTTGATAAGAAATGAGCAAATAAAATTCCTTAAAGTTGTGATGAAAAGGAACAAAAATAAGATGAACAGTGTAAATTAGTCAGAAATAAATAAGGATGATGAAATAAAACCTTTCCATTGAATTGGGATGCGCTAAAGAAAACAGAGAAATTGAAACAAGAGTCATTTTATGATCGAATATCTAAATTTACCATTTTAACAATCTCATATTATGAAGTCATGAAAACAAAACTATTTTATTGTCAGAGTCGTGAGAGAGGAAAATCGCAAGTTTTTGTTAAAATAACTCGCAAATATTCGTTTACATTGGATTAAGATATCGGGATTATAAAAAGAAATGTTATTGTTTCAAATTAGTTGCTTTTTGTATTAAAATTTATAATTTTTTACATTTTTCCCAAAACCTTAGAAAAGTTCGAGACGACATGGTATTTAATAGTTTTTATAGTTATATAGACTGCATGTCTATGCTAATACGGTGATTCTGAATTTATCTAATAACGTTCATAATAAACAGCTAGATGCAGTCCTTGGACAATTTCTTTTAGATGCATAAAAATATCTTCCCCTCGACACAAAAGCCAAACCTGATTTGGAGAGAAATCATCTTTCATTCAAGAAGTTCTGATAATTTGACTCATTCTTTTTGGTAAGTAGTTCTTACTTCGACCGGTCCATTTTACGTGAGAAGTACAGTTTGTTCCATATTTTAAACCTAATCCTATTATATCATAACGAGTACCAACTGGGGATACATTGAACAGATGGTGATAGGGGTTGGCATTTGAAGGGCGAGTATCTTGGAAATTTTTACACTTTTATGTTAAACTAGTTTTTTGTGTTAGATTGTTTTTGAACGCATTTATAGAAAAAGTTTACAATTATATCCGAAAGAGATTTTGATGTTATAAAGCTGCTTCTATTACCAGTAACGTTCATTTGTTGAAACAAAAAGAACTCCATACTGTAGCTAAATATTTGACGGCGTATGGGACTCCCTTTTCCACGAAAAATGGCACAACAGGATAAGTAACCTTCATTTTTAAGCCTCACATTGGCCAGATCTCGAGGGTTTAAAAAAAGGGACAAATTAAAAGAATTCAGGGATAATGTTTTTGTTTTTTGTTTTTTCTTGATATTTCCAGCTGAACTTTGTCATCTCATACGCCATCAAAATACAGTGTTGGCATCTGTTTGGTTTTGGTTGAACTTTTTGTGTGGCGGGGGGCTTTGCATACTGATAGCACACCCAAAAGAAAGCCGTAGAATAGATCGACCAATGTGTTGGGGTGGGGGGAGAGAGAAGAAAAAGAATGAATCCAATTGTTCGAAAAAGTGTTGGAATGATAATGGCAATTCCAGGTTATAGACACCATCCAGAGAAACATTATTTTTATCCCAAGTTCAGCGAATGTAGTACGAACTTTTGCCACAACCCTTTGTGAGCCAGTGTGCAAACAGCAAGGTAAATGTCTTCTTTGAAGAAAACAATAGAAACTTGATATCAAGTAGTGACCAATTGACCAAGTGATATATATATATATATATATATGTATATATATATATATATATATATATATATATATATATATATATATATATATATATATATATATATATATATAGATAGATAGATAGATAGATAGATAGATAGATAGATAGATGAGTGTGTGTGTGTCTGTAGGGCCATTATAAGTCCGTAGTCTGTTGTTGAAAGGAAGCGGGCGATCTCATGGTTGTTGTGAGGGCACGACTCGGTCAGTTACAATACAATATACTAAGCCGATATCAAAATTTAATAAAACTCGCCATCACAGTCAATAATTGAACAACTGTATCGTAAATCACGTAAAAAATCCGTCGAAGAATAAAAATGGTTCCAACGAATTTTACTTATGACATTACTGGAAAGCATATTAATAAAGTAAAAAAAAACAAACAAACAAAATAAATAAAAATGACATCTAGAAATATCGAGATTCTGAAGAATCTAGATGTTATTAATAAACCAGTCAAAATACCCCTCCCCCATTAAAAAGGTCACAAAAGCCTTTTTTCAAAAAAAATTTTAAAAAAGAAAACATTTTAGAAGGTATTTAGTTGAGTACAGATGCTAATTTCCAAGTCTAGACAAAACGGCATGGCCAGGAGCGTAGGATCATACAAACACACGCATATATTTAAAAAAAGGATGGAATCCTTTCTTATCTTTGATAGCTACGGTCGTTTTACACTGCAACTATTTTAACTCTACATGTTTTCATTTTACTATAGAATCTGGTGGATACCTTTATTTTCTGTTTTAAAAGCTGATAATGTTTTCTCTCAAAATTATATGAATGAAAATACAAATTAGTTTGGTTAGTCACTCAACAGAAACCGTCATGTGACCAACATCTTTTGGCAGCATACTGTTTTGGGAGTGATCATTTAAAAAAGGATTTGTGGAAACGGGTGATCAATGGATAAGTTACTTCTCTGGCCTTTTCTTTGGCAGTGATCAATAAAAAAACTGAATAAGATTTGATCACAAATTAGGGACCAATTTAGCATAAACTTACATTGCAAACTAACACCTCACCAAAAACCTATTTGGTTTAGGGTATTTTTTTTCGTGGACAAATAGAATAAATGTTTTAATTTTCAGCCTTTTAGCACCATTTGTACGCTTCATACATACACAGCCAGACAGACTGACTTGAAAACTTGAAAAACCTATTTCTCTGATTGCAATAAAATTGTTGATAGTGTTTGAAAAATAACTTTGAAAAATTATTTCCTCAATTAGATTTTATGTCTGTGTAGTTTGTAATTTGTTATAACTTACCGAGTTTCCTCACAAGAAACAAGATCCCTAAAAAGCATTAATTATTACACATAACAATAGGTTACTGTGTGCGTGTGAAAGAGAGAGGCGTTCGGTAAAAAGAAATTGATGATTAAAAAGGGCTCCCTCAGTAGTTAAAGTTCGAACACTACAGAATCAGACAAAAACAATTCAGTAGTCAAAAAAGACTCGTTCCCACTATAAATATACCATACATGCCGTCTCTTTTGACACGGATATACTAGTATATATAATATTTATGTGTGTGATATAATATGAAAAATGAATTAAACCAATTTTCGATATTTCATTATTATAAAAACGACTCAAAAGCTGTGAATGAAACAGGAGGTTTTAGAATAAAATCAAAAATAGAAATCATAATTCCTGTATAAAATCCTCAGACCAGTGATAAAAACCTAATCCAACTAAATAATATGAAACTTTGGATTGAGAATATCATACTGCCTTCTACACATTAACTACCCTTGATCACAAATATATTTAAATTATTTTGCTTAGATGTTGGGAAGATGGTATAAATAAACATCGAAATATCAAAATTACTCATTATTAGATATTGGTTCGTTGTTATTTGTTTCATGCTTTTCGTTTTGAAATCGTTTTTCTATTTTGAGTATTTCTTATAAGCACACTGGTATACATATATCTTGGTAAGTAAACATCAGCAGTTACGAAGATAGCAGCGAATAATTTACACAAAATTAAATACTTCTGTGTTGGTGTTTACAAATAGATTTTCGCTAAGGTTTCAAAGCCATGATCTGTCAAAGAAGAAAAATGTTCAAATGGACAAGACAGGACAGACAGACAGACAGGAAAAAAAAGAAATGAATCTTTTATCTTAGAGTTATCAAAATCGAGGATTTGGGGTATTTTTTTTTTTTTTATTTATTTATTTTTTATTTGAAGTGACTCAGAGAGCAAAATATAAACTGATTTATAAAAGCAGTTTTTACTTGTGAAGTATTTTATGAGAATATTTTAACAGAAAAACATTTTTTAAAACGTTCGTAGGTTGTATATCAGGAGAGATAGTATGGCCCACGATATTTGGTGTAAAGAATTAACTCACACACATATGATTCGAAGCACTTATCGGTACATTTATACTATTACGAGTTTTTTTATGTGACCTTTGTGTTAAGTTAACGATTTGTAATTATTTCGATCTTCGTAGTATGGCACCTAAAACTAATAAGACACATATGGATGGTTCCAAGACTAGATGTTGGTTAAGAAAAGGTCAGTACCACTTTTTCTTTTATTGTTCTGTACTTGGTTCGAATAGTTGGTACTAATTTTTTTACTTGATTAGGTAAGACAATTACAACATTCAAAGAGATCTCAGGTACTGGACAGACCCACACGGTTCTTTTTTGTCTAAAATGGTGCAGGTCCCATAATATTAAGAAATAAGTATAAATTAGATTAATTCTTTTTTCACTCATCCTTACCCTGGCGGTGTCGAACTCAATTTGGTTTCACAGGGTGGTACAAATATTTACCTAGTTATATCGAGTGGTATTGATCTTTGCCATGGGGGCCTTAGTGGTGCAGATCTTTACTCCATCCCAAAATTCTAGATCCAGGTTTGCGATGTCGATAGGAATTTGACCAGAGAGACTGATTACATTAAACTTAAAGTGATGCGTAAAAATGCCCCACCCTCAATCAGCCATTTAAACATTCTCTCCCCTGAATTATGTCAATTGAACTTCCCCTCTGAAGGATTCTTGGGTGGAAGATTTTCAATTGTAAATCATGGTAATTTAGAGAAAATTAAGGAAACTGGGAAGGGTATGAGAATTGATTTATCTTAAAAATAAAGTTAGAAGATATTTCAACTCATGTGGGTGAATTCATTATCAAATGATTTATTTTATTGACAAATTTAAAGGAAGATATTGTTCACTCTTGACGCATCATCACTAAATCTTTCAAGCTACATAAATTCTTGGAGGTGTATATTTTGTTTACTTTTGCCCCCGTCCCAATCAAGTCCTTCAGGCTTTCAAACACTTCTCACTTCAAAGCATTAGTAAGAAGGAAGTTATCTATACCGCAGAATGAAGACAAGTAAAGAAAAAAAAATACTAGAATAGCTTGATGCTAAAATTGTAAAAGTTGAAAACACCGAAGCATGACGTTTAAAATGAAGACTTATGACGACTATAAAAGCAATAAGAGTTTCCTTTCAAATGTTGCGCTTACGGCCATGCATCATCCTAATTCTGGACCGTTGGTTATTCCAATACGACTCGTTAGTGTGTGTTTGCACTTCATCCGATGTGCGAACACGATTCCCTGATTAACGGCTGTGTGTGTTGAAGTCCGACACCTTGGACGATTCGAGTGATCACTGTGACATCCTCCTGCCCCTAAAAAAGGATCGGTTTAACATCCACTCCCTAAACCAGCCAGGGAATGGGGAGGATATTCAAGTGATCGAAAAAAAAGAATCTTTCTGCATAACAAATGACTGTGACATGACAACAACAATCACCAGTTTCCAGACAATTAAATAAAACAAATGAAACAAAATGCTCAAGTCAAGGCTTCATTTTGCTCTTCTATTTTTCGGAAGGATTCTTGGATTGGATAGGGGTGGGGGTTCTTCTCTCTATGACTGTGTGGATATTAATTTGAAAAGAAACGATGCTGAAAGATTTCATAGACGTGTATAATATATATATATATATATATATATATATATATATATATATATATATATATATGTGTGTGTGTGTGTGTGTGTGTGTGTGTGTGTGAATATATAATTCAAATATTGTTTATTTTGGCAATAATATTTTTCGTATACAAGCTTCACTGAATAATAAGAAGCTACAAAAATACGATTCGAAAACAGGAGAAACTTACAAAAGTTTGAACCGACAAAAAAATGTCGACATTATTTAATAAGCTCTCTATATACCTATATATACATATACAATTATATATATATATATATATATATATATATATATATATAATGTGTGTGTGTTTCAATAGGACGTTAGAATCTGCTGCTATATTATTTATTGTTATTAGATGAGGTATTGTAAACTCTAGTCTTAATTTTGAATAAAAATACAATTAAAAGTAGATGATGGAGGTAAACAGTAGTTGAAAATCAATGCAATGATACATAATTCATTAGAATCCAGGATTGTATCCAGGAAGGGAAGATATGTTTTTTACAAATAAATACATGTAGAAGAAAACAGATCTCAAGCATAAATAAACAAGTAATTAGTGATCAGATATGTTTCATTTTTATTTGAGTTGCAGCTTTTTAGCACTAGATTTGAAAAAAATAGCGAAACAAATTAAAATAATCAAAGACATTCACAATCACTCAGAACCAAAATACATTATAAGAATTAAAACACAAGACATATCACTTATATTAGATGAAAAGCATAATAATATATATTTTTATTCTAAGGTGGATCATTAGAAAATTTTCAATAAAATTTCTTTAGATACTTCAAAAATTATTTGATTGTGCTTTGTCACAGCTGAAGGGGTGAGGTTTAGGCCCACCTTAACACCTGGATCCACGCCTGGATTTCAAGTGATTTTCATCTTTAGCTCATAACAAAATAAGACAGTACATTTTTCTGTTTTTATCATTTTGATTAGATGAAGAATTATAATTCATTAATTCTATTTTTAAATTTTTTGACTATTTTTTATCTTCATATCAATTTTATTCGTTGTTTCCTACTGCAGCTTTCGGCTCGTGTCGATCTCACTCCGACAGTAAGTAAATAGCGTTGATAAGGAAATAAAGCGGACTTATTCTTTATTTTCCAATTAACGCTATCTACTCGCTGTCCAAGGGTAATCGGCCCGAGCCAAAAGTTGCAAGGAAAAGCAACTATTGAAATTAAGATGACGGTAAGAAGTAT
>OY735227.1:41561749-41566749 GCA_963457665.1 Thysanoteuthis rhombus | reverse complement strand
ACGTATGTACATTCATTATAGTATTCATTTTCCTACATAATTATGTTCACACTTATCTATATATCCATCTGTGTCTAGATGTTTACATACATTACAATACATTATCAAATGCATGTGTACACTCACACACACACACACACACACACACGCACACAGACTGCCGGGTCAAGGGGGTGCTGAATGGACTGAAGCAAAGGACCCCTAATATTTAGCAGGCCCACAAAATTAGTTAAGAGAAAAAATGCCGTAACGTACGGTGTAATAATAATGATTATGTGGATGAAAGTCAATATAACCCCAATTCGTTTCTATAGAATCTTGTTTATTTAGACTCACAAGCATTTTGATGGGAGGGTCCTCTGAATAACTGGTCGAGCCCCCACGACGTGTTTTTTGCATATAACAAGAGAAAAAGTAGAACTATGTGGCTCAGTTCGAGGTTTTTAACTAGCAAGTCTCCATAGCATGCAACCGATTTCCTCATTTTCTACCGAATCGTTGTTCAAGTTAAATGCAGCAGGGGGATTTCCTACCATTGTCCGTAGTCGATGTTCTTATATCTCTATATATACGCGATTTTTAAGCAGTGTGCCGCGATGCATCTATAGGTGTGCCGTGGTAGTTCTGAAGAGGGTCGAGCCTCCCTCAAACAAGGGTCAAGGGACAGTGTTCCCAGCATGGATAAAAAAATAACCTTTAGATACGTTTTGACATTAGTGGTACTTTTATAGAGCATATTAGGTGCCCTTTTTTCAATGACTCAATAAACAGATATATAAATGTGTTGTTCATTAAGGGTTCAAATGGCAGTATTGAATTATCTCCTAAATTTCGTCGAACCGCTGATACTAATGTTTAATGAATGACATCTCGTTTCAACGTCTAGTAATAACAAATATGCCCAGAACTCCCGAAATCTTCCGAAAACCATGATCAACAATATGCTTTTGTCAATAAAAATATCAAATTATTACTTGGTTTGACTTATGAACACAGTATTATCACTGATTTTCTTCTAAATGAACAAATCTTTCCTTTAAAACTGATGGTGTGCCGTGATTATTTTAGTGTCTGGCTCATTGTGCCGGGAGATGAAAAAGGTCGGGAATCACTGCTCTGTATAATCCTACACCAGACTAAGCTAATGTATAAAGATATATTCCTCGGTAATTCGATGCGGACGTTCAACATACATAGTCTAGCATTCCGAAGTTGATGTAAATGATAGGATGCTGTTGTGCATGCGGTCAGTGTTTGGACCAAAACAAAAACAAAGATTTAGTACTTTGATTTTTTTATCGGTAAGCTCTCTCAATTTTGAAGCCTGGCGCTACAAATTCATTCTACCCTGTTATATGACTCTGAGCAAGAACAACCTAAGCTTCACTGTTTTTTGAACGAATAACGTCAACGTATTTAGTCAGGACCGGTTTGGCCATCGGGCAAACCTAGGCGATCGCCCAGGACACAAAGGCCTTAGGGGCGTACTCCCAACTGAAAAATAAAATGGTTGTTAGAATACAATGGGGTGCACTAATTTCAAGTCTCGCCCGTGGTGCACGAAACCCTTACTCCAGCCATGTATGTAGTGAAGCATATCTAAGTTGATGTAAACATGATACAAAGGTGTTTTTGTTTCCTCGGCCTGACCCCTCTTTCGGGTCTCCTCCCCTAATGCCAATCTATGAATTCGCACAAACCATCCAGGCATAGCTAATTCGTACAAATGGACTCAATGAAGAGTCAGTATGCACTGACATTACCCTACTCTCGGGTCATATTCTCATTGTTTTGTCAACAGCGTTCAAACAGGATGAAAGAAGAGAGAGAGGGAGATGCTCCTCAAACCACTCCCTCTCTATTGTTAATTCATCCGGGTAATCCTAGCAAATCAGGCATTAAAAAGACGTAAATATTGAAGAGTTGCATCCCTTCATGGCTAAACATGGCTGAAAGTGGCTAATATGTTCATTTTTCATTTCCAGGTAACTTTGATGTTAAGTACGCCGGAAAAATTGTATGAAGGCTCTATGAATTAAATGATATTTTATAAGATCATAATAAGAATACTTTTTATTTGTTATCAATATTGTGTTAATTTCTGACCAATACCTTGAATGATTATACCCTTTGGGGCCTTTTTATGACTTTTGAGTGTACTTAACATTTCAGGAGTCGCCTTGAATTTTCAACATTTGAGCGTATTTAGTATTTTTAACCATCAAGTTAACAGTAAATGAATAGAGAGGAAAAATAAAGGGAGATAACTAAATAAATATTTACAATAGTCTTTTTAGTGTCTGATTTACAAGAATAACTATTCATCCGTAAATACGCTATTTACCAAATATAAAAGCAAAGAAGCTTGTCTCATAGTTAGAGTTGTCACATTATTTCCAAATGTTCGAAACCAAGTGAAAACCTTCGGGTAATTTCAAGGATAGGTAGGCCTTCTGCTCTTGGTATATTGGGGCAATACAATCCTCGGTTTTCCTAGTACATCAGACACAAAAAAATGTATATGAAAAATTATCTCCCTTGATGGCTAGAAATAGCTAAAATTGGCTAGATTTTTGTTTTCATTCTTTCCATTCCAATAAAGGACTTGTGTAGTTTTCATACAAGGTAACATTATAGCTAAAAATGTTATTAAGTGAATAAGAAAAATAAAAAAAATTAAAATCATGCGAAAACCCCTGAAGTATTTAATACGCTCGAAAAATCACACAAAGTCTCCAAAAAGTCCACTTATACAACACAATAATGAGAATAACAAAAAAATAAACTGATATTAAGATTTATAAACAATACCTCCTTGAAAACAAATTTCGAACCTCAATTGATAGGGAACTTTACATTTCAGGAGCCTAGGATTTTTGGAACATACTCATCATTTTTAGCTATAAAGTTTGCCAGAAAAACAGACAAATCTAGCCACTTCTAGCCATTTTAAATCATAAAGGAGGTAGCCTTTTTCAATATTTCACTATTCCTGTCAGTGCCTGTTTGACAAGAGTCGCCTAATCTTCGAGCCACATTTTTCTCTCATAGTTGCCTTGTGTCGAACTAAGCCCAGTTTTACAAATAAAGAGGAAGCTGTTAATTATTATCTATCATTTTATCAGGCGCTCATTGTTATCAAAATCAGTCTATCTTAAACACTAGATTTAGAATTAATTGAAATTCATTGAATTTATTACTACTATGATTATAATACAAAGTTATTTACAACAATGATTTTGAAACGTAATGAATTTATAAAAAATAATATATCCTTTAGTCAATGCTTTTAGTCGGTTATTGTTATCCAAGAAAACCTGTCCCAAATGTGATAACAAAAAGCGGCTTCGTTTGTACGAATAAATGTGCCAGCCACTTGGCTGAGATAGTTGCATATTTAACACTAGTGGTATTGATCGGTGTTCCAAGCCAGGGATTCGAATGCTGATTTTCAAGTCCGAGAGACAAACCCTCCTGACCATTTAGCCTTGTGCCTAGCTAAGCTAAGCTAAGCTAAGCTTAGTGGAGTCTGGGAAGGTGGAATTGATCAACTCTGACCACAATTTACAAATGTGTTTTCGTAATTGACACGTGCGTGGCAGGGTTGTCTTTTTAGCTATTTAATGGCCAAAACGACAAATCTGTTCTTTCCAAAAAAGCATTTGCCCATGAATTTCTTGGCTTGGCCATATCGAAATTTGGGACCATTTTGACTTCATTGCTGTTGTATTTTTTTAATTGATTTTTTATTTTTTGTTTGTACTACAGTATTACGATGTTTCTTACGCAATCATTATTATCAATTATTTTTGATACTACTAATTACCTTTAGTTACTTTTTATCGCAATTTTACTCAAGCTGTCATCGTAAAGTTGCGATAAGAAAGAAAATGAGAAAAATAAGATGAAGATAAATATATGTATAACAAATAAAGATAATGATTTACAACACTTCATTTAAAGAAAATTAATGAGAAAATAATTGCTTTTATGAACAATTTTGTCATCAGGTCATTTTTACGTGGGTTTTTTTTTGTTTTGTTTTTTTTGTTTGTTTTTTTGGCCAGAAATTAGCCAGATGTCTGGCAACCCTGATAAGTATCTAAGTTCGTGCGGAGCTGGTAATAGGCTCAAGCTAGGAAGGAAATGTAGGCTACTTTTCAAACTGCTTGTTAAATATTTTCGTAATCAAAACTAAATTCATACGAAACAATCGTTTTAACGACATCTTTAGAGGCGCTGTGATAACAATTATATATATTTGATTTTCTTTTCGGCGAAAGTTCTACTTAATTTGATATTTTCATTGGTGATTTTTCGGCCTTGCTGGTCAACGCTGTTCCCAAACTGAATTAGGAACGTTATAAAATTTGTTAAGAATCGTTTTACGTCACGATTGCGTCATGAGAAAGACAAAATGATTCTTAACAAAAATTTTGTAACGTTCTTAATTCAGTATGGTAACGGCGTTGTCCAGCTAGGCTGAAATATTACCTACAGAAAATCAAGCAAAATAGTACTTTCGGCCGGAAAGAAAAAGAGAATGAATTCGAAACATTCTCATGTATCGTTTATACATTAGCATTGAAACGATTCAAAGTGATAGCATTTATCAGCTGTCAAAGCCAGGTTTCCTGAAATTTTATAAAAGAGACATATATGATAAATTACGAACTCAAGTTGATTTCAGTTATCTGCATTCATTTTTCTATATTTTATCTAACCACAATTGAGAAAATCCGGCAGTGCATGTGCGTGTATAAACTGCAATTACTCGACAACAAGCCATTGTCCTGAGTTAATATTTGCAAGATATATGTCTGCACACAAGGCGGTGCAGTGCTTTGTTCGAACTTTTTTGGATCAGCGGTTCTCGAGGAATCTAATTTTAAAAAAACAGATTATATATCTTTTTTAAAGATTATAGGCATAAATTTAGATGTAAAATATCTCAATTTGCAAAAGATCAAATGTATATATAGAATATCTGAATATCCATC
>OY735227.1:41469249-41556749 GCA_963457665.1 Thysanoteuthis rhombus | reverse complement strand
CCACAACCCCCAGCCCTGCTCAGAATCCTGGATCCACCCCAACTAAAAAATGTTGTACACTTTGATTTCCATTTCACGTGTTATCCAGAATAGATTACGTTCTGAACTTAGATCTCAAATGCTAAGGCTCGTTACCAGATTCCACAACCAGTCTTAATAAATGTTGCCAAATGTCTCTCATGTAATAGGACAATCTTACGATTCAGCACATTGCCCTATATTCATTCGTAAATGTCCTATATTCAAATAACTTATCCTATATTGACCTGTATATGTAGTACTATATCATAGTATAATACTAATACATAACTTTTCAATTTTTCTCTTGTCCCGAGGCACCTCAATCAATGAAGCATTTTTTCACGATCTCCCCTATTCCCGTCCAATATTTTGATTTCCAAAAGCTGGCAACCCTAATCTTCATATACGAACTAAAATCTAATAACAGGTATAATAACTTGAATTTCCCTAGACTAGTTTGAAAAAGAAAGTTCTTGGTAAAGTTCGATGGCGATTCAATGAATCCTCAGCTTGACACAGTTATTAGTTGAATATTTATCTGAAATTGTCTTTGTACATTGTATGATCTATAAGACCGATAGAGAAGTATTTGGTATGGGCATTGACAAGTAGGTAGATCATGTTGAGAGAGGAATTTTTCCTTAGTGGAATAAATGCTTTTTCCTCATTAGCCTATGTACAAATGGGTGAACCTACACACACACACACACACACACACACACACATAGATATATATATATGTATATAAATATATGTGTGTGTGTGTGTGGTGAATTTAACAGACGAGATGGAAACTCAAAAATAAAGAAAAAATGAATGTATTTTCCCTAATTTTCGAGTTCCATTTCGTATATCAAATCTATTATTATGTCGGATAAAACTCATCCTCAAATATGTTTGCGTGTGTATGCATACACACATATATATGTGTCCGTGTGTGTGTGTTTATATATGTATCTATATATGAGTATATATGGATGCGTGCGTGTATGTTGAAGGTGCCAATGTCACTTTCATCAACATTCTATTGGATCACTTCTCACCCACAATACAAACACACACACACATATATATATACACATACATACACACACATATATACACATACATATATACACACACACATATATATACACATATATACATACATACATACACACACATATATAATATATATATATACATACATACACACACATATAATATATATATATACACATACATACATACACATATATAATATATATATACACACACATACATACAAATATATAATATACATATACACACACATACATACATACACACATACAATATATATATATACACACACATACATACATACACACATACAATATATATATACACACACATACATACATACACACCTACAATATATATATATATATATATATATATACACACACATACATACATACACACACACACACACATATATATATACACACACATACAAACATACACACACACACAACATATATATATGTGTGTGTGTGTAGGCACGTGCATATAGATATATGTGTGTGTTATGTATATATACATATATAATTTTGATCTGAAATTTTTGCCGTATAACGTTTGGTTTAGGTGATCTGTAGAGATGCTCTACATTGAAAGCACTTTCAAGGAAGGTGATTTCGTTGAAAACAGAAAATTCCTCTGGAAATGATAAACGCTTTTTTTCTCTTTCATTATTCATTCTCAAGCTCCGGACTTACAGACGAATCTATGTAGATCAAATTACGTACATTCATTTTTTTTTTCTCTTCTTATATACGGCTTTGAGAACTTGCGTCGTGAATCCATTTTCTTTCTTATTGTTCCATTCATAGATAAACGCAGGTCTGGTTAGTCATCCAATAGAAACTGTCACGTGACCAACATCTTTTGGCAGCATTGCCATGTTGGGGTGATCAATTGAAAAAAAATCAGCAATAAGTTACTACTCTCGTCTTCAGATGAGAAAGGATCATTAAAAAAAAATCTGGATTTTCAAAATGCAAGCGTCTATTTTGTCGGACAAGAAAATCAAAGGGCCAATCTAACATGAACCCACATTGAGGGGTTTAATAATAAAGAGTTGATGTTGATGTTCAGTACTCTAGCTCTATTGGTGTGGTCTGTACACGTATACATAGCCGGCCGGTCAGAGAAAGAGACAATCTTTAAAATACAAGCGAAAATACAGCTGGACACGAAATTTCCACAATTCAACAATTTTTCATTATAAATTGAACCCCCACTAAAAGCCCATTTCGAGGGACATTTTTAGAAAACAAATATATTGTTTTATCTCTAGATATAAAGGGGGTAAATGTTGAAATTTCCAGTCCTTCGACTCCATTGACACAGCTGGTACACATGATACATAGCCAGTCAGGCAGCCAGCCAGCCCAACTAAAAAACTGAAGAAACCTATGTTGACAGTATTGGTTGACAGTTTCTAAGATGTTTTATATTTAGCTCCACTCACACATGCATACACGTGTACGCATCAAGGAATTTTATCAAGAGATAGAATTATTTTTGTTTTTGTTTTTTTCTGGCCCCTTCCCTACTCGAATAGTCATCCTGTTTTTGTCTTTTCTATCTCCTGAACTCCCTCTGTATTTCCGGGCCTGGGCACGATGTACCATATGCGCCCCCGCTTCCGTAGGTCCTGTTTTCTCTCTCTCTCTCTCTCTCATACATACAAACACACACACAGGTATAGGAAGTGCTGACCAAAAGAGAAATTAATAGTGACAAATCTGGCTGCTGCGGAGTCAAATTCTACCCCATCTTCTATCTTGGCTGTAGATGATAATAGCAAATAATGATAATAATAAATTTATATATATATATATATATATATATATATATATATATATATATATATATATATATATATTTATATATATATATATATATATATATATTTATATATATATATATATATATATATATATATATATATATATATATATATATATGTATGATAAATAAATCTGTATAAACGTATTCATCTTGTCAGTTTGGCCCAAGTCAATAAGCAAGCCGGTTACCAATCAGTTGATCGTTATTTCTAATCACGGTAGAGGAATGAAAAAGCCCTTGCGTATGTCTAACAAATTTTGATTGATATTCAAGAATTAAAAATTGACAGCTCTGTCGGCAAGAGACACGACTACCAATCAATTGGTCATGATTTCAAATCTTTGGTAGGCGAATGTTAATTTGTACTCTCATAAATTTGGTGAAGATTCATCATGTTACGGAAGAAAATCAAGATAGAAACCAGGTTTGGAGTAGAGATTGACAAGAAACAAAACTATTCATCCTAACACCTATTCCCCACCGTCGAAGAACTTCCTTTATCTGCAGTTTGTAATGTAGCTCACAAAGGTTAGCGACAGTAGTCCATACTACACTCTGTTCAGGTGCTGATTAACTGTCTGGAATTATGGTGCAGCGCCTTGCATGTCCCATTGCCGAATATCCAGACATGATCTGTGGTTCCTAGCATCTCACGATGGTTTGAAAATGTGGGTATTTATTTTTGCTGTATTTGCAGTTTCCAGCGTTGAATTATAAAGTTGTTCTACTTTTCTATATAAGCTTAAATTTTTTAAAATTCTCTTTTATATAGTCATTTCTGATGAATGAGCCAAGTGACCACACAAATATCATTGATAGAAACTTGTCATTGAGCGAGCCAGCACATTCCCAAATAAGCGAGACGCAAGCGATGATTTTTATTTCAAAATGTTAACTACGGAAGCATGCGGAGAAGAATATTCAAAACAATACTCACTGCAGAAGGGAACCCAGCCAGAGTTTAGTAGTGATAAAAAGCTACAACAACCAAGTTGAAGGGAATTAGTAGCAAAATGATTGATGATAATGATTTACAATCTAATAAAAAATAAAATATAATTAGATTGAACTGAACTACCAGTTATTAATAAACATTGTGCAGAAATAATCGGAATAGGGAATGATTATAAGGGTTTGATTTAGGCTGACGAATACCAATGAGTTCCAGTAGTTCAGCGGTAAGAACGGTCATGTATTAAGCTTGTCACCCTCTGGCATAGAAGGTCGTGAGTTCGTTTTTCATCTGGAACTTATTCTTCATTCCGATCTACCTTGTTGATTTATTTACAGACTACTATTAAAAAAAACCCAAAAAAACACAGCAGGAGTTGAGATGAAGGTAAACTCCCCATTCCTGTCAATAAATGAACAGCCGTAACGTCAAAATTTGAAGTCATGTAAAAAAAAAAATCCACCGAAGTATAAATATGGTCAGAACAAATTCTGTTATGACATCAATGGTATTTTCCATTTGAAAACATCTTATAGTGTAAAACAACATCTAGATTCTGGAGAATTTAAATTGTATCAATAGAGCCGTCAAAATAAGGTCCCCAATAGGTCAAGATGCTTTTTTTAGTCTAGTGGAGTACTGACGCCAATGATCAAGTCTGTAGGCAAAACGGTATGGCTAAGATTGCTGGTGTGCACGAACACACACACATATAAAGCAGAACAGATGCCGTCACCATCTTTGATGGCTACGGTCGTTCATAAGCAGCAAAAATTTATCATCAACATCAATGACATTTTTTCTCTAGTTTGAGTGCAAATTGACCAATTTCATTATTTTTTTATATTCAGTATCAATAAAGTCAGTTGTGTGTGTTTTTACCAATAATGTAATGCAAAAAAACTGTATGACCTTCATATTCATTTACCAGCTGAAAAACCGCCCTACGAGTAAGTTTTTTTCCCCGCAAAAGGTTTAGATAGGTTCTTTAGTCCCAATGGGAGATAATGGATTTGAACTATGTATTTATTGGATCATAGGTTATTTGAAAAACCACCATTTCCATGGACTCTTGGATAACATTTTATTGAAACAAACATCTGTTTGGAGGGTTTCACGAAAGATTTCAAGTGGTCACACTTTTAAGAAATGTAGATTTGTTTACTGGATTTTTTTTTTAGATTTGAATATAAAAATTCCAGTACTTGGCAACCATTCGTGAAATCATCCCCAGGAATCATTTCAGATTGAAGAGGCTTCTGGATTGACGACATTGTTTGTGTAAAAATATCAAAAGAAATTTAGGGAGAGTTGGCAAAAACCAATTTGTTAAAACAGGCACAGAAAATTTGATAGTCGTAACTCTTGCTGTCCTTGAGTTAAACAATGACTGACAGACGGACAGACCAAAATTTAGTGAATTATGGTGAGACTACAAGAGACCTGTCGAAAATGACGGTGTTGTCTATGTCTGGATCGGCACTAAGAAGCTTAATGCTATTTCAATCGGCAATTTATTTATTTTTAGTAACTATAGTTTTTGAGGGTTTGTTTCAAGTTTCAACTCAACTCAAGCCGTTTTGATGTCTTTAGTTGGGCAATGATCACAGAAAAAATAAAGGGTGAATTCTACTGGACACAAACTAGGGGGTCGATTTACATTGAACCTCAAGCTAAAAAAAAAACTTTTTGATGAGTTCAAATAAAATGAAGATAGATCTCGCCATCGCAATCAATAATTGAACAACCGTAGCGTCGAAATTTGAAGTCATGAAAAAAAAGGCTCCATCGAAGAATAAATATGGTCAAATGAAAATCTACTTATGACATCACAGATATTTTCCACGGGACAACATTTAAAACAGAGTAAAAAAAAAAAAAAAAACATCTAGAAACGTCTGGATTCTGGAGAATCTAAATGTTATTAAACATCCAGTCGAAATAAGACCTAAAAAAAGATTTTTAAAAAAGCTTTCTCCCCTTAAATAAACATGAAATATTTTTAGAAAGGGTTTAGAGGAGTACAGATGTCAATTTTCAAGATTGTTGACCCAACTGTATGGCCAGGAGCGCTGGAACACCCAAACAAACACATGCACCAATAAAATAGGGAAGAACTCATGGACGCCTCTGGTGGCTACTGTTATTCGATGAAAAAAAAACAAACGAAAAAATCAGGTCACAATTTTACGTGATTCTCTATTTAAAATAAATGATAGCATCTGTTTTCATTTTTTTATTTTGTGAATCCAAACTATTTGCCCCCCGCCCCCCAGCATCCTTCACCTGTTTCACTTCCCGTTTATCATTTATCAATTCGTACGTATTAATTTCACTACTATATTGTTAACGGATATCTACACCTGATTAGTAATGTGCAGATGTCTTCTGCCGCGCTTAGGGGTGTAACTGACGTAGCAGGGTAAAATTCCATTCACGTTCTAATGACGTAATAAAAATTATGAATTTGAAGAAGAGAAAATAATCAAAAGTAATAAAAAAATAAATAAAATAACCAAACCTGCTCGTAGTCAAGTGAGTGCTATTCTCCAAGCTCACTGCAACGCAAATCTCAATTATCCACGTACATAAAATGCAATGTGCATATCCCTATATTTCATTTTTGACGGTATGGCTAAACCAGTATAATATATTTATCTAAGAGAATAAAGTAACAAACTCGATTGAGTGGAAGAGTCGATAGTTACGGACAGAGAAATATGAAAATAATTATCGTGTCCATCTCGTAGTTATATGTAAGTATAAGCGTTGAAGACTGTTGTTTTTGATTTGACTACTAGTATCAGAATGGAAATGATCTAAATTACGTTGAAAAAAAGTAAAAATAGACACTTCCCGGCTAAAATATCCCCCTTCATTGCAAATATTAAAAATACGCTGAGTAACCAAGAGTAGTAGTAGTAGTAGTGATGGGTTAGTTGAGATGCTATTACTACTACTACAGCTATTACTGCTGCTACTAAGCGTTCCGCATCGCTAACAGCAACTACACGTACTACAATTAAATTGTGTGTCAAATTGACATTTAACTTAGTGGTTTCCATGTTTTTCCGCTACTACTTTTTTTTCTTCTAATCATTATTGGGGGAAGGGTGTACGTAATTTACTAATACCATATTGTGGCGGAAAAAGAAAATGGAAGAAATCGTTAATTATTCCATTGCTGGAAAAAATACGAAATTTCTTGATTCGTGAAATTTTTATCTTTACAACAGATCCAGTCTTGACATGAATACATCCATCCTTTCAATGATAATTATGAAATTTTATACAAGTCAAAAGTAAATCTCATATATATATATATATATATATATATATATATATATATATATATATATTTCATTATCATTATTAAAAAGATGAACGTATTCATGTCAAAAGTAGATCCGTTGTAAAGGTAGAATTCATATATATATATATATATATATATATATATATATATATGAGAGAGAGAGAGTAAATATTTTTGAAACTATATTTTAAAGAGTACCTAATTACTTTTTGGCAAAATGTGTGTAGAGTAGCCACTTCAACGTAGCATTGCTCTTGCCATTGAGCTAAGCAACTACCGGTTATGCAAAGGCCTGAATAACTGTTTTCACTCCAAATTCTCATTCTGTTCATTCATTGTCTATATCTGTTGTATTTGTTTCATTCAATGTGATCAATAATTTTGATAAGAAATGGATAAGAGGAACGCTACGTTGAAACGGTTGAAGCGGTTCGATTCCTGCAGGTGCCCCATTTTTTCAAATCGTTTTATTTACGTTGTTTAGGCCAGATGATACATTCACCGTGTAATTGCGGAACATCATTTCAAAGGGATTTTCAAAATAATACGACGCAATTTATGATTATTTTCGTTGGATTTCAAATCCATTTCTTAAAAATATAATTGTCCACGTTTGAAGAAACAAATAGAGCAGATATTGACAATGAATGAACAAAATGAGAATGTTGAGTGTAAAGAGTTATTTGGGACTTTGCATCTCTGGTGACTGATTATATATATATAAAATGGTGGATAAATAATTTTGTAGTATGACACGTAGTTAATAACTGAATTTTAACCTGAAACATTCACCGCTTAATGTTGGAGCTATGATATAATTGATATTCACGACTGAATCAAGTGTATTGACAATGGAGGAGATTATGTTGAGAAATAAACATTTGTGTGTAAGATAAATCTTTCTTTCGTCATTATTATACATTGTACACTTTGAATTACACGCCGAGTGGAGGAGGATAAACACATGTATAGACATTAATTCATCATGTGGCGATCTACATCGACAACTGAAAGTAGCTACCTGGTGAGATACACAGAACTAATCTACTCTATTGTGTTAAGGCTCGGCAACCAGATCATACGTTATGGAATGATTTGTGGCATATTGCATTCAGTGGGATACTATTAAGTACCTTATGATAATAACTATATGCTAACATATCAGAAATGATGGTAGCCACTTTTCCAAGGAGAGGGACAAAAAAAGTATATTCGGAATATATCTTAGTGGTAACCAGCGAATAATCATTCAGTCTTCTTATATAGGAACTTGAAATTGGGCTTACATAAAACAATCGTACTGCACCATAACCATTTATAAACTACCAGTTTCCAACTTTCAAACCCCGTCGACCTCTGTATAAAGACCTTGTACATCGGGAGGGGGAAAATGCCCCTGTTTATACCCCCACCCAGCGGATGCCCATGCATGAGAGAAACTATGATTCATATCCATGCTCGAGCTCATATATATATATATCCGAAGCAGAATTTCCTCTCTATTTACAAGTTCAAAATTTTTCACCTTCAATCATGGAAAATGGTCTGTAACTCCAGGTACTAAAAGCTCATATCTCCTCTCTTTGTTTTGATGACCCCGTATAGGGATTATTCATTTAGCGTTGATTTTTTTTAGTATATTAGAGGCAGCCCCTGGATTTATCATGAAGCAGAATAAGCACACGCTTAGATCATCAAAAAAGGCCAACACAAGTTCTTGTTAATTCCTACCTATATCATCATCAGTCTTTTATCGTCCGTCATTGGACATGGTCCGCCACAGTTCTCTACTATGGGCGTCACGGAGCCAGTATTTTCTGAATTTGTCTAGTTCGTCACTTCATCTTGTATTCAGTCGGCCTCGGTTTCTCATGTGGTCTCTGGGATTCATGTGAGTCGTGATGGCAATCGGTTATCTGCCATTCTTGCAACATGACCCGCCCATAGCCATTTCTGATAGATTCTATGATATCTCGGACTCCCGTTTTTCTTTCTGATATACTGTGCTGTCTTGTGATCTCTCCATGTGAGGTTGAGCATGATTATCTCATGTACGCGTTGCATGGTTCTCAGCTTGTGAGTCTGTCTCTTGCTTAGGTTCCATGCTTCAGCTCCATAATTGACTATTGAGAGGATGCATTGATTTTATACTCTTCATATTAGAATTGATGGGATAGTCTTGTTTTTGAAGGTTGAGCTTAAATTTCATATTGAAATTTTTCCTGTCACATATAGAAATAATTCAAACATTCAAATGATTAAATCGTAGATAAAATTGCAAAGAACAGGTCATTATGCAAGCACACGTTTCGTTGGTAAAGACTTGGTTTATCTAGCTTATCTTGATGTGTCTTAAATGAATATAACCTTCATTTCTCTAGGAAGGTTTCATTTCTTAAAGATCTTGTCTGTTGAGCGTTTAGAGGGTCGAGTTGTGGTGGGGGCACCATTTCCCCTGCGCTTAGAGTATCAAACTTTATTTGGTTTAAAACAAGGACATCACAGTAGTGAGAGATACCCAGCGAGGAAACCATTCACTTTTACATTTGCTTTTGATAAAAATCAAAAGTGTGATATAAACAAACAAATACATCATTTGACTCTCTAATCCGGCGTTCTGTGGTCTGGCAAACCAACTTACTACGGCCCCTCAGGATCAGCCGCCATTATTTTGTAGATCTGTCGTTAGAGTTAATAGTTTCAAACCAAAGGTTAAACTGTCGTAATATAACCAATAAAAAGCATAAACAAATACCAATAATTTCCATTTATCAAAATATAATTTGTGAAATAGATATTATATCAAATTATATTGTTCTATTTAGCACACTATAAGACCAATCGTTAAAATTCTATGAACAGCTAAATTTTCTCACGCAATACTTGGAAACAAATTTTGTTTTCCAATATTTCCTGTGATTCGGCAATAATCAGCTCAAAGGGTTGTCGAATTAAATGAGACGCATGAAAAATAACTAAGCTTATTGAGGTATCTACTATGTTTAGTTTTGTCTGTCACAAGGCCATCAAAATAGGGTACCCAAGGAAGCCCCAAAACAACTAAGGTTATGATAGCATGCGAAACGAACTTGCTGATTATTGATTCATGGCAAGTGGGTCATCTATAATTTATTGATTTATTGTTAACTAAGAAAAAGGGGTTCCAGATCGAGTAGATAAATAAAGTACTTTGGGACGGTTCGATTTTCTTCTGGGAAACGCCGGTGCCAAGTGAAATAAAGTTCCTACTAAAATGTCTTCATAATAATCACATTCTGTTGGGTATATATTGTCTATGTACTTATACTCATGCAGTCGACCACACTTTCGCATATGATCTCTGGATAACCATGTTGTGAGTGGGGATGTCCAGTGATTGTCTGACATTCTTGCAAAATGACCTGCCCATCGCAATTTGTGTTTTCTAATGGATTCTCTGATATCTATATAAGTAAATTTTACCTTTATTTGAGAAGAGGGGTCAGTAAAAACTATCTATCTATTGCCTCAAAATATTCATATTTGATATGGCAAAAAAAATTAAACTACTTTGCACTCTATATATCCATGTATCATAAATTATACCAACATACAGTTTAATTTCGAAACTTTCTCATGATCAAGTTTTCTACTTTCAATTTTTTTCCGTAATAAGGTAGCAGAAAGATCAGGAAAGAAAAATGTAGCCACTTTTAGCCATTCAAAATGGCTGGCCCTAATGCGTCATAGCCAAGAATGCCGACGATTTGTGTGCAGTGGACTTCCGCTTTCACAATACCCTCGGGGATTTTAGAGTGTCGTTGGAACGGAAGGATTGTACATGGAGTGTATTAATTAATGAGAAACAAAAAGGTACAAACAAAAATGACTTTTTATCACCCTTTCACAGACTAATGCCAGATATATGGGTTAGAAGTCTGCTAATATGAGGAATAAATAAATCATCATCAGTCTCTCAACGTTCGTCGTTGGACATAGACTTTTCCCTGGATTCGCCACAGTTCTCTATCGTGGGCGTTGCGGAGCCAGTATTTCCGAGTGGAGCTAGTCTTAATGGAAGTTTTGAACGGACTAAAGTTTCTTTTGCATTTCTTTCCAGATATTATTTCAAAAGGTACACTACATCAATTTCCAAAATAATGCACTGTAATATCCATGTGCAGTTTCAGCAAACTAATCCCCGATAACAGTCTTATATCATAAATGAGCGACCACGCATGATAAGTACCCAATGCACCATTTTTTAAAAGACGATATTTTCGTTATCTTTGGAGCTAAAATGCTTTTTTTTAAATTTATTTTAAAGCTTGAACACTCCGAATTGTGATTTTTAGAGCATTCCAGCCACAATATGAAAACTAAAACTAAGTATTGTTGCTAAAATGAATAAGGAAAATATTAACTAAAATAGAAAAAAAAGGGCGCATTGGTCATTTATCATGCGCAGCAACTCATATAATCAAACGCTCTGTTAGAATGCGTGTGCTATTAAATAGTGCCGTTAGAACTAGCACCATTTCAACGAGAGTTTACAGTATAGCGGAATTACAATGGTTATTGGAAACAAATCGGAGGCTTTAATATCAGTTGTTATACAATGTATAATTCAGGAGAACGGCGAGTGGTGGAATGATGCTATTAAAGATTCGTCGCCCGCGGGTTTGCAATAACATCGACGAACACACAGACACAAGTCGATTCCGTCTTCGTATTGATTTTTGCCCAACCAAACAGATACATAAAGTTATTAAATATTACGAGAAAAGATTTGGTTAATTGATTACGGAGATAGAATATAAAGCCTGTAATGTTTATTTAAGGACGATTTATAAAGATCATGTATTCTATCATCACACACACATATTATATATATATATATATATATATATATATATATATATATATATATATATATATATATATATATATGTATATATACGCACACGATTATTGAATGGATAAGTTATATCCGACATAATGGTGAAAAAAGATTATGGACAATGAGGAAAACTCAGATCAAGTGAATAAGTATTTATTCGCAGATGTTGCGTACAGATTGGGTGAATAGGTATTTATTGATGGCCGTTTTGCCGGTAAAAACTTCACATCTTCAGTGCGATGAGAAAAATGAAGGGAAAGCCACTTACAACATGCACAACTCCAGCACTGAGAGGATTTCCCCTTCGTTTTTTCTCATCTCGCTGATGATGTGGAGGTTATTCCATACGGAAATTTTCGTGAACAAATGCCTGTCCACCCAATCTGTCTCTTCTTCATTGTCTTAAAAAAAAAAAATTTTCAAAAATATTTATACTAGCCTGGGTATGCGCCGTTGTTCAGGAAAAAATTTATCAATACTTAGAGATCATATAGTAAATTCTAATAGTGTAGGGTTCGCAAACCTTTAGGTTGGACAAAAAGTGCCAAAAACTGACCTTTTTAGAAGAACTCTGAATTGACGTTCAGTGATCAGCGCCACCTATGCTACATTCACTGTGAAGTCAAGTTACCCCTATACACAAATTTTCAGTCCGTAGGGTACAACCGTTTAGGAGTCTATAAAAACAGCCAAGTTTACAGATTTTCACTATTTCTTAAATGTGTATGTAAACTACATATGTTAGTGCTGATCTAATGAAAGTAAATATTGTAAAAAGATCTGTGCTAATCGAGTGTTTTTGGTTATATTGAGGTCCATGCAAAGCTGAGAGGCCTTGGCTAGATGGGAGACGGAAGCCCCATTCTAAACTGCTCATCAAGTATTTATGAAGTCATTGTAAAATACACATATGTATGGGTATGCACATCTACCTTTAATGTATATTATGTAGTCACCAATTTCAGAGCAGGATAAATCAGTTATCACGATTTTTTAAAAAGTTAATAGCAAACACTTATCAGAAATATACATGACAATATGCAGTAAGATACCACGAAGGAAAAAACAAGAAAATACAATAATATTTGCTTCCACCAGGACTGATATGAATAAATGGCCTCCAGTCTGTCTCTACGGACAATGAAATGTCCCCTCCTGGGCGAATGCCTGGGCGAAGCGAATGGGGATCCTGGTATGCCCAATCGTCACGATCCCACCTTCCGCCTCGCCCATGTAGTCCTTAGGAAAACAGAGAGTGATGCTTTTAATATCTGCTTGGCATGAGGAGTTGTCGAAAGCGTCAACCGCCTTAAAGGGTGTCCATTCCGTGGTTTGGAATTGTGTACACGAACCGCCAGCCCTGGATCTAATATGAAGCAAAATGAGCTTGTATTTAGGACATCAAAAAAAAAAAAAAAAAAAGAAGAGGGAAACACGAGTTTCAGACAGTTTTCCCCTTGTTGAATTATTATAAATTGTTTAAATTGTTTAACATGAAAGTTTAAATCTAAAATTTAATTTTTCTCTAATATAGAGTTGCTGCAAACATTTAAAGGATTCAATCGTCTATACGAATACAATTGTAAAAAACTGGTAATTCTGTAAGCACAAGTTTCTTTGGTAAAGATTTGGTTTCGTGAAGTATATTTTTGTGATGA
Organism: Thysanoteuthis rhombus; assembly: GCA_963457665.1. NCBI lineage: Eukaryota > Metazoa > Mollusca > Cephalopoda > Oegopsida > Thysanoteuthidae > Thysanoteuthis > Thysanoteuthis major. The sequence continues at coordinate 41,543,049 of OY735227.1, read as the reverse complement.
AATGTATATTTTCTAATGCATTTTGAGGTGTTATGAATTAATATAATCTTCATTCCTCCAAAAATGTTTCATTTTTGGAAATCTTAACAGTTAAGCCCAGATAGGTCGAGGTGGGAGGTACTATAATGGAGCTGTGCTTAGAGCATTGACTAATTCTAATCTGACCCAGTCCATCACAGAGTATCGATTGGTAAACTAGTCCTTGTAAACCATTGTTAATGAGTTCTTTACTAACCGGGTGTCTCCTTTATGCAGTCATGTGCCGAATCGAGTTAAGGTTAGTGAATATCTTCAGAGTTGACAACTGCAAAGAGATGTTTAGCGAGCTGGCCCTGTTGACCACTGGTGGTGAGTTCGATCCTCATTGGATTCTAAATGTTGTTGCTTTAAGTTTGAGTAAGCTACGTTCAGAAAAAAATCACAGTAAGTTGATGTAGAAAGATATTTTACCAGATACTCTCATAGCTGTCGCTAGTAAGTCAGAGACGTGTTCGATAAATGATTACCATAGCTTTGTGCCAGGCTAAGCAAATAACTACGGTGATAAAGTTAGTAGCGACTGGTATTTTTCGTTTGTTCCTGACAAAAACTAACGCCCATAATATTACCGTGCAGAAGCTTAAAAAAATCACATTTTCTCTTTCTCACTGGAAAATACCCCATGGGATGGACCTTTTCCGTAATTGCCCAGCACGAAAAACGAAAACCCTAACCTCCAGGGGAGGATGACAAGGAATGAACTCATCAATTCCTTTTAGGAAAATTTTAGTCTGAGCAGAACTAGCGAAAAGACCCCAAATACTATGGCCTATATGGCAACTTTTTAGATGTGTCTACACATCTAAATAAGACGTTTTTCGGTCGGTCGGTCGGTGCCAGTTATGATAAACAACATAAAGAGGAAGGAAGAAAGCTGTGATGTGATTAAGAGGTGTATCATCATTGAAAGAGCATCAATCACGGTCATTTTTCACCAACTGCTAATGGTGCCATAATAGCTTTTTCAAAAATGCCAAAAAAATGTCCAAAAAAAAAAAAAAAAGAAAAATACCAAAAAATAGCCATTTCCGATTTTTATCACAAATGATACACGATGAACAATCCCATAATGCAAAATTGAACAAGTATGAGAACCAATTGGAGAAACACTACTTTTTATTCCTCCACCTCGATCTGCTACTACTGCCACCACCACAGATAGTGGATGCAACGTTGAACTTATGGTTCTTGTCCCTTCATTTCAAACATCTGACAACTTTCACCTTTTCTTCAAGCAGCAAAAACCTGACATCTTGACTGATATGGAACCAACTGAAAACAGATACAAGACTGACCGTTGAGGAGAAAGCTTGAAATGTTTCGATTCTCCCAAATCGAATTGCTCGTAGAATTTTAACCCCGAACTAACATCACAAACTCATTTTTTTTAATCGGCGAGAAAAAAAAAAAAAAAAAAGAAAATACAAATCAATATTTTTTTTTCCTTTTTAGGTTTCTTTAATTTTATATTTTGGACGTTGGCTTTTGGTCCAGACTAACCAAAAAAAAAAAAAATACCGTAGTTACAAGCGTAGGTACCCGTATCTGCGCTTTGCAAATAGCCTCTTATTAGATCAAATAAAGTCTGGTATATTCCATAAAACGGAATACTTCAACTCTCTCCTCTTCCGACGCAGTGGTTTCGCTAATGGTTGAAGCGGGGGCCGAGGTGTAATAGCCGTTTCATAGCCTGCACCGAATATCTATCTCCAAAATTGATAACTACCGCAATACTTTTCCTTTCTTCTAGTTCAGACGATTGTGATATATTAGCTAATAACTGTCATGCACCGGCTTTTTATCACATATAAACATTGTCGAGCGGCTATTGGTGCAATAGCAACGTCGTGTTAGATAAGGAGGAGGTCTGGTATGATGGAAGTTCGACTCTGACTGAGTTAGAGTCATTAAAACGGCTAAACTTTAATAGCTCTAACGATTAGTTTTGTAAAATATGAAGTAATCGATTATCTCCCTTGTTCTCTTCGCTCTCCTTTTTTTTTCTCTGTTTTTCGTTTCATTTTGAAAACGTTGTCAGAAAGACATATTTATTTTTATTGATTGTTTTGTATTTTTCAACGTTTTCTATGATGACCAGTTTTTCGCCCGCTCTTCTTTCTTTCTGTTTTGAATTAAACGGTTGGAAACATTTAAGACTTTATATAAATAAAGCTTCTATCAATTGGGAGAATGAAAAATAGTTGTTTTGACTTATTCAAGTGCACTAAATAGTTAACGTTTATTGCATTTTTTTCTTTTTTAAGCCGCTTGTACTTGAAGACATAGTCAAATGCACGCAGGTTCTCAACATGGGTGTCCGGGGTAATGAGGGTAATTTGCCCCTCTCTCAGACCAGGCTTTCTCACCTAAGATGAGGACGCCGGCCTCAGTTGGGGCTCACAAACCACCCCTCTCAGGATCTAATACACCCATCGAAATATTGGAAACTTGTACAGGATGGAGTTCAATGGGTCGCTACGAACATTGGCAGCTTAGGACGAGTCACAGCTTTTGCACTCAAGTCCTTTACCTGACAACCCTTTCCTGCACCCCCTAGTACACCCAGGAATACATCCTTTTGCTCCTCTCTGGTAAAATGGCAGTGGACGCCTTTGAGTAAGGGGGTCTGAATGCTGGAACCTTATAATCAATAATGGATAATTGTGCCGTTCAATCGTTTTAATGTAATCCGAACTTTATGCACTCATATAAAAGATGGAATTATTATTTGCTGATAACAGGGTAGCTGCTGAGAAATATTCCGGATATACATTTCCTACACCCCCCGGAAATATATCATTTGCACACCCACCTCCAGGAAAGTGTCAGCGGACGCCCATAAGCTGAGGAAAGTGGCAAGTGTAACAGTTACCCATTGTGAGATAAAAGCACTTTCCCATTGCTTGCTATCTATTGCAAGTAATCCACTGAAAAATAAAAGCTCCGACTCACAGATAGATAACTAAGTTGCCATCAATCACAATCAAACGGGAGTTTTATTGAGTTAGCCATAGAATTGCAATGACAGAAATTTCCATTATCCGCAGTTGAAGGGTTAAGTCCTCGTCTTGGGGTCATTGTGGTGTATCGCATGGGAAGTCGGTTTTGGCAAGCTCCTTATACCGACCACCTAAAGTTCGAGGAGTTTGAGGACTTAAATAGGATTAATTTATTAGAGATGCCAGTCCAGGGATCTTATTTAACGGGAGTTTTCGGATTTCAAATTATGGGCAACAGAGTTTTCATGCTGAAGAGTTAGGTCAAATATAACACCTATGTGATTATGTAATGTTCCAGAGGGAATTATGAAATGTTTATTTTAGAAGAAAATTGACTCTCTAAGTGAGAAAAAAAAGCGGTAGGGATGGACATATTTATGGGTGACGCTGTATCTATCAGGTTGCATAGATCCTTGCAAGGAAAATTGATTTTCACTGAGTGCTCCACTGATGTGGTTTCATGCTAGGATTAGTTAAATTTTGTAAATATCTACAATTGACCTCCCAGGTGTAGAACAATCGCAACTGTCTAGTCTCGTAGTCACTTACTCGGAAGTTGGGTGTTCGCTGAGTGCCCCAAAATAGTGGCCTTGTGTCAGACGAAGGTACTTTGGGAAATATCTACAAAGGATTCATTCTTTAATGATGGATCAGACTGCAATTAGTAGCCTACGAATAGAGACGAAGGAGAACCCCCAAAATATAGAAACCGTCATGTGACCAATGTCTATTGGTAGCATGCTGTTTGGGATGATCAATTAAAACATTTGAAAAAGGGGGTGATTAATGGATAAATCACTTCGCTTCTTGTTGGGCCATGATCATTTAAAAGATCGAATTTTCATATAACACGTTTGCACACTGAGTAGATCGAATTCTTGTTGACATTTATTTTTGATCAGTCAGAATAAATGAAGAAATTTTCTGACAGAATGGGCGTGAAAGTTGCGGAAGCCCCTCTTCCCTTCGGTTCACCCCTACGAACTAAAAGCTTTCGGCTTTGGTCGATTGCTCTGTTCTTAGACATGAAACCTAACCAAGAGATTGACCCTCAATATGAGAACACTGCAACATGCACAGCGGAGAATCATACTTCACATCAGTTAGAAAGATCACAAGACCGCAAAATATATAAGAGGGAGAAAACCCAAGTCAAACAGGGGTCAGGGAATTTATAAGAAAACTCAGCTTTCTATTGACGGTTGCAAGAATGCCAAAAAACCGCTGAAGATCACGACTAGCATCGTGGATCCTCAGAGATCATCTTCCATCTTCAGTCTTCCAAAGTCCGTCGTTTGACATAGACCTTCCGGAGGATTCGCTACACTTCTTTACCATGGGCGTCTCGCAGCCAGTACTTTCTGAATTTGTCTCGCTCGTCTCTCCATCTAATATTCTGTAGGCTTAGGTTGCGCATGTGATCTCGGGGGATCCATGTCGTGAGTCGCGATGTCCATCAGTTGTCTGCCATTCTGGCAAGATGGCCAGCCCACAACCATTTGAGATTTTTAATGGATTCTGTGATGTCCCTGACTCCTGTCTCTTCCTGGGTGTACTTTGCTGTCTTGTGGTCAGTCCATGTGAGGCATAACAATTTTTTCATGTGCACGATGCATGGTTCTCAATTTGCAGATCTGTCTCTTGGTTTGGTTCCATGTTTCAGCTCCATAAGTGACTATTGGGAGGATGCATTGGCTATACACCCTTCTTTCTAGGATCAATGGGATCTTCTTATTTTTGAAAGTTGAGCTTGCTCTGCCAAAGGCTTGCCATCCTAGAGTAATTGTTCGCTTGATTTCTTCCTCTTTTAGGGGCTCATGAAGATTCGTTGTCCTAGGTAGATGTAGTGATCTACTTTATCCAGTTCTGTGTCATCGATTTTACAGAAAATAAGAGGGCGTGGCGAACTAAATATGTTCAGGAACTACTAGGTGTGCGACGCCCATTATAGAGAGATCTGGTAAATTCGGGGGAAGGTCTATTTCCAACGATGAACATAAATAGGCTGCTGCTGCTAATGATGATGATGATGATAATGATTCTATGATACACGACTGGAAATTCAGATACGAGTTTTACTCGCCCTCCTTTGTAATCTGATATTAATTTCCATAATATTTCCTATGTTTAGCTTCATCAATATTAATGCACAGGTTTTGAATCTCTAGCGTTTTCGTCTGCCTCTACGTTTCACAGTTCATAGTAAAACATTTTTCTCTATCTCTGTCTTTAGCAAACGGACGTGCAAGAATTTGGCTAGCACTTTCGCCGGACAGTTTAATTAAAGATCCACGTAAATCTACATGCTTTTTCGGTGCGCTATGATTAATAATGGGCTAATAGAAGCTCAGCTAACTGATGACTCTTTAATGATCGCTGCATTGCAAATAGCCATTTCAGGCCACACGGTAATCAGATTCAGTGCCTTTTATATCTACAAAAGATGGCCGGCAGGAGAGCGATGATTACCCACTTAGTTTCATAGACCATTGTTTGAAGGTTTGGCTCTCTTCGAGTGTTCCGCTAATGTACCCTTGTACCAGGCTTAGTTGAGCTTACTAGATATCGACAATGGATGCCGGTTATGAAGCAACAGTTTCACCCATACACTCTTACCACGTCTCTGTTAAATAGGTAATTTCTTTCTAAACCTATCATAGCTGGATTTTATTTTTCATACTTATATAATGTATATTGTATATAAGTAATGGATATATTTGGTCCGACGGACTGGATCATAATTTGCGTTATATTACATAGAAACTTATTTGAAATGATCTCCCGTCGTTACACGGTTAATATATTATTCAATTCAGACAACGTAAATGAAATAAATGATTAGAGAAAATTAGGTTGCAGGAATCGAACCTGCCACCGATGCATGGCCACTTCAACGAAACGATAAACTTACCATTGCGCTGAACAGCCCGCTGGTAATGCAAAGGCAGAATAACTGTTTTCAACCCAAATATCACTCTAGCTGAATTTTTTTTTTTCGAATGGGTGTACTCATTTTCGGACGGCAACATATTCATATTATTGGCAACAGATTTTGAATTCTGAAGAGTTTGGTGATGAATAACACCTAATGATATCCATTTTGATTGAGCAATGTTCCATTTGAAATAATAAAATCCTGCTATGTTTAGTTTGGAAGAAAGTCAACTATCTGTGAAAAAAGAAGAAATTTACTAAAGTTACCAGTCGACGAATTTTATTTAGCCGAAGTGTTGTCACATTTTTGGTTGCAACATTTTACAGTGATCTCTTGCTCGGAGTCAAACATCTCTAATTGCTATGTAATAACATTTCCCCTCTTTGAAGATAAGTGCCCCAATATCAGAAAGCTTAACTTCGAACATTGAATCCATTGACTCCAACTAGTAAGCATATACCTTATATTGATATTTATTCTTGGGTTTTCACCGAAATTCACAAAATCGCTTTTTTAAGAATATATAGGATGCCGTTAATATCCTACTAAATTGTGTTGGTATTAGGGTCCTCTACGTGGTCCTCACAAAGCGATTTGATTAATTTGGGAAAAAGTTCAAGGAAAAATATCAACAAAAATAAAGTATATAGTAGTCTGCGACTTAAACTCAATTTTCTGAAGTTATGCTTTGTAATGCTGCAAACGTCACCCCTAAGGGTTGAATTATTTGTGTTTGACGATTTTTGTTGAATGTATTAAAGGAAGCGATCACTGTTAATCGTTGTGAATACAGAGAAAGAATCTGAGAAGCTTAAACTAGAGCGTGCGGCATGGATTTCCGAGAAAGATCGTTTCAAACGGCTATAAGAGAAAGAGAAACGCCCTTGAACACAATAAGGAAGGAATAGAAGCTTCGACCGGTGTAATTGGCGAATTAGATCGGCCCTTTGGATATTTAAACGATATATAACAAAAATAATGCCAATATCTGAATATATAAAATAAAGCCCAAGTAAAGAGACTGTCTAATTTTTCCTCTCAGAAACGATTGCTATTTCCCAATGAAAGACGATTCCCTAGGAAATCATAACTAAAGATTGAAACACTTTTAGGTTTATCTACTAAGTAAATACAAAAGGAAATGAGAAATAAAAAGTTCATGTTTTTGATATGCCAACGTTATCAGCAAATGATTAAAAAAAACACTCCAAAAGCCCAAAGTGTCAAAACGAGGAAAGATGAAGATAATAATGATTTGGCCTGCACGCCCAGTTTGTCGCTAAATTAGCCTGTGCGCCCAGTTAACATCTGGTTTGTCGGTAAATTAGGGGCCTGTACGCCCACTTTAAGCCTAATTTGTCGGCAAATTCAAGGTTTCTATCTAAAAAAAAAAAAAACATCATCAGTTATTCTTCTCATAGTTGTTCTTTACTTCCTTTTTTTTCTCACGCAGATTTTAGAAGCATCAAAATGAAACGAAGACATCAGCGCTGGTTTGAAAAGAAAAACTTCGTTAAGTTAGTTTGTGTTAACGATATCTAGTTATCGACAGTAATTTTTATCCCTGCCACGCATTAATGAAATATCTAAATGCAAAAACTATTCCTGACACTTGTTAATGAAATAAATAATCACTATATGGTCCTAAAAAGGCACCTTTCATTTCTGGTTACAACGAAATCATCGACTAGTGATCCGATTGTATGGGAAAATTGTGAGAAATGAAATTTCCATATCCTTCCCCCAGGAAAAAGCGGGGAAATGAGATATAAAAAAAAAAAAACGACGAAATAGAGATATTTGCATCGAAATATTTATTAATGTGGGGCAGGGATTAAAAAAAATAGTACCAAACCTAGTTACCTGGAATAGATCGTCAAATAATCCAGACATTCTTCACTAAATGAAGCATTATCAGACAATATCAGATTTGCCAGACCTCTCTATCATGGACATAGCGGAGTCAGCATTTTCTAAACTTGTCTAGCTCGTCATGCAATCTTGCTTTCTGTCGGCCACAATTTTGCATATGATCTCTGGGGATCCACGTTGTGAGTCGTGATGTCCAGCACTAAACTTACATTCTTTCACCATGACCAGCCCATCGCCATTTGAGATTTCAAATGGATTCTATGATATCACGAACTCCTATTTTTTGTAATCTCTCCATGTGAGCATGGTTCTCTCCGGTGTACATTGCATTGTTCTCGGTTCGGGGGTCAATCTCTTGGTTAGGATTATTGATTCAACTCTATAATTATCGGGAAAATGCATAATTTTTTTTCTCTTAGTCTTTTATCGCAATTGTCTTAGTTTGCTTTCATCGCTACTTATTCAGGCCGTCAATCTACGGTAAGAGATAGTATAAGAAAAACTAGTCAAAAATCAATTATAATAATGTTTCGCCTGAGAAATTCTGAAAACTAAAGGGCACTTCTACAACTACATATAGTATGCAACACAAATAGAACATTAGGAACACTGGTCAAAATGTAATAATTATAAAAATGCTTCATTCAGGAAATTTGTACAACCTAAAACTATTACTAGGGATAAACAAGCAACAGGAACAAGATAGATGAATGACCAGTGTACTAACAAATAATTAACAAAACAAAAACAACACTTCTGAAAAAATTCCGAAAACTCAAGACGATTACATCTAATACTACAAACACGTTGTTTAAACAGTGCTTTGATTCAGCCGTGCGGGCTTTATTAGACCAGGCTGGGTGAAGAAAATAGCTCCCTATTGGAATTTGGTAGATAGTGATTAAGATGACTAAATCGAGATTAGCAATATTCACCAAAAGGTACTGTCTGTACTTTTGAGAAGGGTCATTAACATTCAAAAAGTTTTTCGAGCGATTGTCGTTTGTGTTATAAACTCGACGATTCAGCTGATCCAATCTGCGGCCTTATTCGGTTGTACATTTCCGACTGAGTGAATTAGTCAGACAAGGGTGCTTAACTCGATGTGGCTTCTGCCAATCAACAAGGGCAAGGTATGGGAATCCAGGCTCAACGAGGAAAGGAAAATATATCATCCGAATCAAACATTACAAGCGTTGCGACCACTAGAGAAAAAAAAATCTTGTTTCAGACAGTAAACCTGAAGAAGGTCATAGAATGGATCGGCTGGAATTCTGCGTTAACAACACAAGCAACAAGAAGGAGCTGAATCGTCAAAAAAAAAAAAGGAAAAAGAAATAAACAAACAATAACAACAACCCTCATCGAATTTACAAACGTTACGCATAATTTCTAATAGGGAGTTAGTTCTTACCCACCCAGTATAATGTCCCTAGTTCTCTGGAGACTAATTCTGCCAAAATAAATAGAATTCCCCGGAATGTACCAAGAGATGTGAAAATAAAGCGGGGGAAGGATTGGGAAGCCAGGGACGAGATTAACATGGCAGAGGAATCTAATGATGAAGGGATCAAGAAAAGGCAATTAGTAGGATTGGAAAATTAACTAAAACCCTTAATGAATAAATGAATTCGATGGGTGTCTGAAAAACAAAAGGTCGAGATCATTAAGCCGATGACAAATGAAAGCAGTGAAATCGGGATGTGAATATAATCTACGGAAGGTCAAAAGATCAATATCGCTAAAAGTCAGCGGCAGAAGCGTATTTTATGAGAAAGTAGATAAAATGATTGGTTCTGGCGAATTACACAAATAATAACCCCATCCTGTCAGTAATACTTACATAAATTTCTGATCACCGACGATCAATTTCTTCCTCATTTACAACGCATTTCAATAGTAAAATCATTTGCAACATATTTGCATAGTAAAATTATTTGCAATGCATTTCTTACAACGTTTTTTCCCCCCTCTCTTTAATCAGCGTCACTTAACCCCGTCACTACTGAGCCGTGATATAGCAAGGGGTTCTCAGTGCCCGGGAACAAACACAGCAACAGGGGTCAAGGACAACAAACGAGTGCAATTTTATTATACCCTAAGGAAGGGCAAGTAATGATCAACAGGCACTACAGGCTAGAGGAAATTTTGCGCCCTTACTGTGCCGGGGTGTGTGGGGGGGGGAGGCGACTGAATCCTCTAGCCCCCTTTTTTCCACGCCTCTGCTACCAGACCAAACTCAGGAAATACCTATTAGACCAAAGAAATTCGAAGCTCTCTAAACACTATTCACTGTGCTCTTGAAGTCATTTTCACAAGCATAAGAATTATTGGGGGGGATCATTTTTGAAAAGAGGGAAAGGACCATGAGCATCCACTGGTTGTCAGGCGGGAGGGGGAGTTAGAATTGAAGGTTAATAGATAAAGGTGCTGTACAATAGTTTTATGTAACCCCAACTCAGTGTCCCCACTTAAAAACACTATCATCAATCGCTGGTTCTTGCTTCGGCATGTCATTCCGAGGAAAGGTCAAGCCTTTCCGTCCATTGTCGAAAGTAAAGGTACAGCACTTTCTCCATAGGTGGAACGCCTATCGTCCAACACGGCTTCCAAGTATATTCCGAACATACTTTTCTGCACTCCCGCGGGAATGTATGCTTTGCCGCCCCTCTGAAATTGATGCTTTTGCCCGTTACCTCAGGAAAAGTGGAATTGGACGCCCATGGTACAGTCTTAATCTTTCATAAGGCTAGGGCTTTTTGCTTTGGAAAAAAAAGGTTAATAATGACAGCGTGATAATCTGAAGAAGTATCTATCGGTATATAAGAAACTGTCACCCGAACCTGTATCCAAAACTATTAAAATATCTTTCAGTTTTCAAGTTGGTCTAGCTTGTTGTCTACGTATGATTTTTAACAGTCACGCTTCATTATGTCTTTGATAAAAAAAAGTTTATTTGGAATCCCCATCCCCCTGAAAAAAGTATACAGTGAGGTGTTCCAATTTACAATAAAAATTCATGCTAAATATGTTCCTTTTTTTTGTGTCCGGCAGTATTCACATTTATTTCTTGAAAAAATCCGACTCATCTAGTGACCACTACAAGAACAAAAGGTTGATGAAGTAATATATTCCTTAATCAACTCCCCTTTTCAATGTTTTATTTGATCACAGCATGCTGACAAAAGATGTTAGTCACCTGAGGGTTTCTATTGAGTGACTAACCAGACCTGTTGTGAATTCAATTAATTCTGTAATTCCAGAATGCCAACAGTTTGAAGGAAGCAGTGAAAGTGTGAATGACTAACTTCAGAATAAGTAATAACGCCCAGTTTGAAGTCTTATTGTAAGATAAGTAATGGAGAAAGGGTGATGACTGGGCATTTTGACGTGATAACAAATACAAACATATTCACACTCTTTTTTTTATCAAGTGACTAATTACGGCGACACTGATTTCTTTGTGGCTTTTATCAAGGCAGGGGTTGGCTCAGTTTCATCTAGGGTCATCGAGCAAGGAGTGGGGTCAGCGGCAGCAGCGGTGGGGGTTGCCGAAAACAAGGTCGGAGAAACTCGATTGAAATGAGTCAGAAATGAGGATATATATATATATATATATATATATATATATATATATATATATATATATATATATATATATATATATATATATATATTCCGGTTAATTGGGACACAACAGGAACGGAGCAATTTAGCCCAATTGGGCAGCTGTCCCAATTGTGTGGATCAGCATATAATATAGATCATGAAATAAAAACTTTTACCATTCAATAAGTTGAAAAAATTCTTGATTCAAAAACTAGAACAAATTCAATGATATTTGAAACAAAACTGATTAATTTGATAACGTGCTGAACTACTAAAATCCAATTCTCGATGAAGTTTTAGAAAATTTCTACTTAACTTATATCAATTGATTTTTTTGTGGGGGAGGATGTTCTAGCATAGGAACTCCAGCAGAAGGTGATAACTCTAAATAGTTTGGAATTTTGCGTTTACCAAATGACATCGATAATTGTACCTATACTCTAGGAGGTAATACACAGCTAACACAGCCTACCTACGCACTGATTCAGTATGCAATGAATGAACAAAATGAAAACCACTTTGGTGTGTTAAGACTGGCCCTATTAACCTAAAATTAAAAATTCCTCACACACACACACACACATACCCATGATGTGTGCGTGTGTGAGAAAGGCGTAACTATTTTGGTAACTATCACCGCCAGTAAATTCGATTCTTACAAGATAACTTATACATGAGACTAGGCCAGATAAGTCAAACATTGTAAATAACTACATAGATAAAAAATTGTTCTGTTTGTAACAAAATCACAGATATAATTCTACAAATCCAAGATATGTTACAATGATTATAATAGAAACGAAACATGTATCAAATATATATTACATATATGTTTGAATAGAATATAGAATATAATTTGATTATTACAATATGATATATACGATATGGAAAAATCATTTAACAAGTATAGTTTACAGGCAATGTATATAAATATATATAATATAATAAATATATATTATATATAAATATATAAATATGATAGATATATCATTCATTAATAACAATGATTTAATAGATCAAATAAAAACTTAACAGTTGTGTACCCAAGCGATAAGCAAAGCCTTCCCCATATTCCAGAGTTTCAGGCGTGTATATCATAAGAGCCAAGCCAAATTTGTCGATAGTTTTTTCCGTAAAAATGGGAAAAAAAGTACTTCGAAATATATTCAAAATATGCATCCTATCAGAATTTGAAGAGAATCAATAGAAAAAAAAGTACATGCAGGCAGACTCGCAGAAATGTGCAACCCGCTATAAGGACGAACGAAGAAAAAACTAGCAGAACGGAGTTGGATTCAATCTTGAGTTTTGTTACCACATGCTTCGTGCTACATTATAGACTCGATTGAATAATCAATATAGAATTTTTTTCAGGTCAGGTTAAGGGTAATTTGGAGGTTATGTCAAAATAGAATATATTGTAGATTTGTATATATTTTTGTGAACATGCAGAGCCTCTTTCCGTAAATAAAAAAAAAAACGAATCTCACGGAAATGTTCAGGCATGTTAGAAATTTTGTTTTTACTATAAGGGAAGTAAAAGGGCTGAAAGAACATACACACACACACACACATTGTGTGTGTATATATATATATATATATATATATATATATATATATATATATATACTATATATATATATATATATATATATATATATATATATATATATTCGTCTCAGTTACATAGTAAACAACTGATGGCCCCAACAAGAGAATTTATACATTGTATCATAATAACAAAGCATATGTGAAACAAGGAAAATGCCGAAGAAAATCACATAAATTGCATTGACAGAAATGGCGCACAAAAACTGTTTAAGAAGTTTTTTTAATGTTTAGCGTTTAAAGCTTTCCAGAATATGCATATATATTAGATGAAAATGACTATTGGAAGACGAAGTTAAAAACTCAAGGGATAGATTTCGAGATACGGCATCTATCTCTTGAGTTTTTCTCTCCACCTTTTAATCGTTATTTTCATCTACATTCTTTTGGGGCCTTCACATCCACAATACAATCATATATATATATATATATATATATATATATATATATATATATATATATATATATCATATCATATTTCATGGATTTTTCAATTATTAAGAATAAAAAAATGAAAATGATTCATAAGGATATTATCATGTGAGGATGAAAACAAAACATTACCGGTTGCTGAAGAGTTTGTTTGGCACGAAATGCTGACATTCACCGATTACATCCTTGTAAATCATATACATAATACGCACATGGTAAAAATACATAGAAATAGATTAAATATGTGGGTTTCGAATGGAGAGATATTTCCCCATTTATCACCCATTTATGTATATGCCCATTACTTTCCACACGATGTATCCAAAAGTTCTCAATGAATTTGAATGATATTTTATGGATGGGTGGGAAATGGGCTTCAGGAGACGTTATTCACTTTGGGGGTGAGTCCATACACAATTACTTCCTATGACAATGTTGCTGGCTGAGGCATACGCAATGGATTATCTCAGAGGCATTGCCACTGTGACAAACTTCAACCCTACTTCCACTCGGACTGAAGATGATTACTGCAACTTTTCTATTCTATATATAATAAATATAAAAATATAAAGATATGAATTTATTAGAAAGAAATATGCCAGTGCAGAGTTAGAAAATGGTTCTTTGTCAATATCAATGAATAAAATTTAGATCAGCCTGCTGGCAATAAGTTGGTCGTGATTTCAAATCACGATAGGAAAACGTGGATTTTACATTCCAGTTTACTACTCTAATTTTTGTGAAGATTTTTCTTGTTACGGTAGGAAAACAAAGTCAACTCCAGACTTTGTACCGAAGTTTGACAGGGAAAGAGAAAAGAAAGGAGGAAAGAGAAAAGAGAGAAAATAAAGGAAAGGGAAAAGAGGAGAAGGAAAAGAGAAAAGAGGGGAAGGAAAAGGGAAAAGAGGGGAAGGAAAAGGGAAAAGAGGGGAAGGAAAAGAGAAAAGAGGGGAGGAAAAGAGAAAAGAGGGAAAGAAACAAGAAAAGAGGGAAGGAAAAAAAAGGAAAGAGAAAAAAAGGAAATAAAAAAGAAGGAAAGAGAAAAAAAGAAGGAAAGATGGAAGCAAAGAAGGAAAGATGGAAGCAAAGAAAGGGGATGGTTCAATGATGACATGAAAAGCGACGTTTCTAAAATCAGCCATTGTTTTGGATTGATCAGGCAGAATTTCTTTAGCCGATAAAAATCTTCGATACTCAAAAATCTGGTAATTTTTTTATGAATAACTCGCCATCACAGTTAATGATTGAACAATCGTAGCGTCAAATTTGAAGCGCAGGAACATACAAACATTCGAATTGTTTACTCCCAAGAATATATTTTTAACAAACATATTTCAGTTTGCAATGCCATTACCATTCTGCGTCCAGGTTCTATGAATCAGTTAGAAATTAATAAAACAGGATCACTATATATATATATATATATATATATATATATATATATATATATATATATATATATATATATATATATATATATATATAATGCTCCTCTATTCAGGGTTGAGCACTCTTTAAGTGAGGTAACTCATCCATTATTAGCTTATGCAATGCTCTTCCATAGGAATTGAGCATTGGTAGATGAGGAATTTCTGTGTAAATAAATATATCGCTTAAATTCAGCTATACTGACCGCCAAGTACCGTAGTTCAGATGTAGGATATCGGCCTCCAGGTCTGAAGTGAAGGTTTCAATCCTGGATGGGAGAATGGAAAATCTATGGCTACCATGAAGAGATTTAATACATCAAAACAGCTGTCTGTGCATGGTACAATATATATATATATATATATATATATATATATATATATATATATAAAAATAACGCTACAGGAAGAACAAGGCGTGCAAACACGAAAACGGTATATAAACAAACCGACCTCTGATCAGAATGAGAAATGAGGTAAGGGTGTTGCTCGGGCTTCTGTCTACCTTTCAGCCTGGTGGCTTTGGTAGGAGCAGACACAAAAAAGAGCGCCCCTTAAAGTACATATGTGCCGCTATAAGCCCTCAGGTCAAATTTGACTCGAGGCAACATTTTGTGTCTAGACATTTATTTAGAATCTTATATAATCTCAGAAAGTCAATTCCATAATTTATACTGTAAAATTGCTATTGTCTTGGCTTCTCGAGTCAATACTAACATAATTGCAATTCATACGTTAGTCTTAGACAGAAATTAGCAATGTCTTATATCACCCGCTAGATCAATAAGGTTACCTATATCAAGGGCGTGGATTAGAGGGCTCATTATTTATCTCGTGATCAACGGCGTTCGCAAACCACAGAATGTAAAATTGGTCCGAGCAAAAACTTAGTTCCCAAATCGTCAATCTCTTTATAACGTGTGTAGCAATAAAATTAGCTGGGAATTGATAAATTTAGCCGATTTTAGCCATTTCTAAATTAAGTTTCAGCTATAAATAACAAACCATACTCGGTGACTGAGTAAAAAGAGAAGTCGTCATAAACACATTAGCTACCTTGGAATATACATTCGCAATGAGATAGTGTCAAGAAATTTGAATTAATTTCCGACTGAATCGAGTTCAGAACAAGTCTGGTTAATCATCTGATAGAAACTATCATGTGAATAATGTATTTTGGCAAGGAACTTGTGTTGCGGGTGATCAATGAATAAGTTACTTCCCTTAATTTTGGTGGGGTCATCATCATCAGTCTTTTAACGTCCGTCGTTAGACATAGAACTTCCCCAGGATTCACCACGATTCTCTATCATGGGCGTTGCAAAGTCAGTATTTCCTGAATATGTCTAGTTCATGTCTCCATCTTGTGTTCTGTCGGCCTCGGTTTTTTATGTGATCTCCGGGGATCCATGTTGTGAAATGTGATGTCCATTGGTTGTCCTTTATTCTTGCAACATGGCCTGTCCATTGCCATTTGAGTTTTTCAATAGTTTCTATGATGTCACGGATGCCCGTCTTCTTCCATATATACTGTACTGTCTTGTGATCTCTCCATGTAATGTTGAGAATGATTCTCTAATGCGCACGTTGCATTCTTCTCAGTTTGTAGGTCTGTCTCTTGGTTAGGTTCCATGTTTCAGCTCCATAAGTGACTATCGGGAGAATGCATTAGTTGTATACTCTTCTTTTTAGGATTATTGGGATCATCTGGTTTTTGAAAGTTGAGCTTGCTCTGTCGAAGGCTCGCCATCCTAAAGTGATTCTTCGCTTGATTTCCTCTTTTTTTGTGGATCTCATGGAGATTCGTTGTCATAGGTAGATGTTATGGTCTACCTTGCCGAGTTGTGCATCTTCTGTCTTGACAGTTATGTTCTTATTCTCAATGTGATTGTTGCACATGATTTTTGCTTCGCAGAAGTTCATGTGTAGGCCAACTTTTTTGCTTTCTTCGTTTAGGTCATCTAGCATTAGTTGGGGGTCGTGTAGGTAGTGATCGCTGAAAAAAAGTCCCATTTGAAATCAGTGAATAAATGGAAGAAAAACGAGAGGCAGAAAGAAACTAAGGGATCAATTTAGCATAAAGCTACATTGCAATTTGAACCCCCACTAAAAAGTACTATACAAAAACAAAATAAAAAAGAGTTTTTCTTGACGGAATAGTGAATGTTTGAATTTTCAGACCGTCCCAATTGGCGCGGTCTGCGCACGCGATACAAACATAACAAGTAAGACTAGCTTAAAAACTGAGGGAAACCTTTGTTGACAGTTTTGGTTTACGGTTTATAATAATGGATTCTTGGTCTTACGCCTAACTTCCGCTTCCTCCTTAAACACACAAACATACAACAAGCAAGAGTCGTTCTGTTGTTGAATTTTGTTTTTAACATTGGCGTCTCATGAAGACGTACCGATAACGCACTGTCGACATTCCCAGTCAATGAACTGTCATAAACATAGTTCTGCAAAAGACAGCTGAACAAGACGGAGACGTTTGCCCCGGGGGTGGGGCTGGGGGATTGGGGTGGACAGAAAAGACAGAACGGGGGCGAAATGGCAACAAAAATAAATACTTGGTAAGTAACAAGTCGAGATAAGAAATAATAAAAAAAAAGTGGGGTGTTGGGGACGGAAAACTTGGAGCCCAATTATAAGATTAGCGATTTCTTGGGGTGAGTGGGGTGGGGGATACATTAGGTTGATGCAAATATTTCCGGCACAGAATCTTTTATGTAAATTCTTTTTTTTTTTTTCGGACTGTTCTTAACTTGGTTCATTTCTTGAACGCAACGTTTTGGTCGCTATACCCCACGGGTGTCTTCGGGTGGCTAATAAAAATGTATTCTTCCGGCCGCTGAGACAGGTTGCGTCTCGGCAATCGCCCAGATTGCACTCATCCCACTGTCTAATCGAGGTTTCAAAAGTCTGTAAAACTTGTATGGGGCTAGTGATAGGGAGCTGGGGGGGGGGGGGGTAACACCCCTTGCCCCGAATCACACAGTGGAATGAGTACATATCGGGTGATCGCGGAGATGACAAGATGAATGAATCAATATAAAGAAAACAGTCCGGAAAAATAAAATTACGTAATGGTAATTCCTTATCGAGAAAATCCAGACAGAGATAAAATCTTTTATTTACATAAATTCAGAGCATAATTATTCGGTCATTAAAGTATTTCCTCTAGATTTGTAAGGAAAAAAAATGACCAACACCAACTGACCTATAAATTGTGTATTTCATCATAAGATTCTGATTCAATCTAGTTTCGAGAAGGGTCATAAATATCCAAAGAGCTTTCCGGACGATTGAACTCCTTGTTATTTGTGTTGTTGACACGACGTTTTGGATGATTCATTCTATGGCCTTCTTCAGGTGTGCAATCCGAATGTAATTATGGTTGATGGAATTTATTTTCTCTCCAATGGTAGCAATGCTTACAACGAAAAGAAGGCCGTGGAACTGATTGGCCGGAACGTTGTGTTGACATCAGATAAGAATCCTTTGAAGGTAAACGATTTTGATTTTGATTCAATCGTTGATTCTTGGAATTTTTCCATAGCTTCAATTTGTTATAACCAATGACAAGACAAGGGTTTCTCAATCTGGGTTCCCACATCATATATTTTTGGTTCTTTGACCGATATTTTTATGAATAAAACGTTTACAGTTCCAAATCAAAAATTGATTTGAATCTGAGCAAAAATAAAAATGCATCTGTGCCAGACTCCAGTTGTTGGTTTTCATTAAGATAGACGTGCTTAATGTAGAATTGAGAATGGCTATAAATACAAATGACCATGATTTTTTTTAAATGAATTTCCGATTTGAAAATTATACTATATCATGCTTTTGGACCCAGTCCATTTCGATCCCAGCGTAGGTAAAATTAACTTGATCCGAAAACTTCCACTTTTCGAATTTCCAGATTTTTTATTATCACCATTGTATACGAGTATATCCCTCTGATTACATCTTCTAGGTTCCAAAAATGTTCCGTTCTATCCTGGGGGTTGCAGGAGTGCAAAAAGTTTGCCAAACCCTGGTCTAAACGACGAGTTGTGTCGTGAAAGGCAAGAAGAGCCCGCCAGAAATAGAAGAAATTCTTATCCCACTGCCATGATCTTGGCAAATCGGAGAGAGGCGTTGTCATATAGTTGAATCAACAATCGACTTTCTTGTCCGAAAAAAAGCTCTTTTCTGTCCTAATGCGCCATTCAAACCAGCCAATTGAACACTGCATCATCGCGAAGTAACAATTTGCTAGAGTTTTAGTTTTGTTTGGCACACGGCCTGAGAAGGGGGAAAATGAAATGAGGACCAACCTTCCATCCCGGCTCAAGCACTGATCTCTGGCACCGGTAAGAAAAAAAATAACATAACTATATCAGCCCGGAAGAAGAATACTGTATTTTTTTGAAATCTTATGTAATTTAGCGAACGATTTGAAACATCGACTTTTTGATTTGTCTAAATTCAGAGTTATGTCTCTGCATGACAGGGCTTCTATATGAAGCGTTATTTTCTTATTATTATTCCCAATATCCTCAAGAGAAAGGCAAGCACCCAGTGCGTTCTGTCTCATAATGAGATATATTTGCCCAATATCTCGTTACTGACATGTCACGGTTGACGAAGAGAATAGGTGAATGGGTATTAGAGCAAACCACACGACCTTGACTGCCCAACTTGTCGAGACAGTAGAAGCAAAAAGACATTAACTCCACAAGGGCCTCATTATGTAAACATTGACTCATGCTTTTCTTTACATAAACGCAAGTGCTTAGAATTTTGTATCAGCTCTGATATATATATATATATATATATATATATATATATATATATATATATATATATATATATATATATATATATCTTCCATAGGAATAGAGCACTCTGGTGGATGAGAAGTTTCTGTGTAAATGAATATATCGCTTAAATTCAGCCTTATAGACCATCCAGTTCTGTAGTCCAGAGGTAGGATATCAGTCTCCGGGTCCGAAGTGAGGGTTTCTATTCTGCCTCGCGGTACTGAATGGGATAAAGTCTATTGCCACACTGAAGAGATGTAATGCATCGAAACAGCTGTCTGTGGATGACACAATAATATATATATATATATATATATCAATCTACAATGAAAGTTTTTGCCGAACTGGTCTCTTAGTTTGTGTCCAGCAGCATTCACACTTGTTTTCACAGTGATCACAGTTCCTAAAACGCAAGAGTGGTAATTTCTCATTGTTCACCCCTTTTTCCATTCTTTTAATTGATCATCTCCTATCGAATGACTAACCAGGCCGGTTTCCCTTTTAAAACAAATTTATGATTCAAACCATATTACTCGTGTTTTCATCAAGGTAATTTTATTTTACAACCGCCCATGCATAATTTACGAGGTTAAAGCAGCATATATTGATAGTGGTAATTCATAATTTCCCTTGGAATGCAAGTTTTAATATAATTTTTTGTCTTAAGATGGAGTGGTGCATGGAAATCTTGAAAATGGTTGAGAACCAGTTCTTGGTCAATGATTTGGTCTAAATAGTTTCGTGAATTATTATTCAGTAAACCTACTCCATAATCCCGATATCTAATCACCCGACCTGGTTCTACAACCCCACAGGTTAGAAAATAGGATTTGGACTTGTATATGAAAGCAATGAACGACATAATGGTGTACTGATTCAAATTCAGCCTTCACCACTTACTGTGCTGTTGAATTCATATTTCAATAAGTTTCTTCTCTTCTTGCTGTCCACAATAAACTGCACTAAAACCATTTGGAAAATACCACCTCACAGCTAGTATCACTTTTCAAACACAACTGATACATTAAACCCTTCACAATAGATATAAAATCCAAGAAGCTACTAAAAGCCCCGTATCATCTTTTTGGGGAAAGAAATTAAGTAGATTTAATTTATTTACGCGTCACCCACCTCTACCTAATTTGATTCTAAGATGTTAGAGTTGCCCAAGAAAAATATCAACATAAGAATATGTGAACTATTTGAGTCAAGGAATTCAATCTTTGAAGTTATGCTATCTAATATTACAACACTTACCTTCAAAGAGATGAAATTTTGTAGTTCAGCGATTAGATGACACCAAGCAAACGATCACTGTTAATCCTTGTGAGTATAGATATCACAATACTCCCGTTAAATAAGACCCCACGACCGGTATCTTGAATAAATTTATCCTAATAGATATTTCAAGTTCTCAAACTCTCAAGACTTTAGGTGGACGATATGATGGAACTGACTGGCCAGAATTACAACCCCTCATTTAAAGACTTGTCATATCATTCTAGATCAGTTAGGTGCATGTCAGTTGACAGTGTTCTGACGTTGTATGTGCCTATGTATAGATTTGTCCTCTTGTTGACGGTCTAAGAGTTCTGTTTCTTAAGGAGGTATCTACAAAACTGGAATTGGTAAAGTCACTTAATAAGTGATTTACTTAATGTTCTTATTTCAATCTATAAAATCATTAGTTTGGTGGGACTTTCAAAATCCATATATTGTAGAAAATTGAGTTTATGCTAAGATGGCCGATAAACGTAGCCGATACAGCATCTAAAAAATGAAATATCAACACGCCGGGCTAGAGAGGTTAGCCATCATTGACCAAACTATATCTTAGAGACTTTACAATTTCAATCCATGCACTCAAAAACATTCAATTAACGCAACTTTAATAATCTAATCTCTTAGCTACCATAAACGAGATAAGCCGTCCGATTGAGTCTTATTCTTCCATCATCGAAAAATTTGGTGGAACTATGTTTTTCTTCGACTTGCAGATCCATGTGATTCGGAAGTTAATTGGAGATAATTGTGTTCATGGAGCTCATCCCACAAGGGTTCGACCGTGGGAGGAATATCCTCGAGGTCTGACATTGAAATATTTTCCCTTTGCATTTCCTCCAACAACGAAGAAGCAAAATCGCACTAACAAGTTTGAAGTTGATTTACAGATTGCTAAACGTTAAGAAATAATAATGTACTTGTAGTGAATTCAAATGATTCAAAAATACTCTAACAGTCAGCATATAAGTAGGCGCTCAAATCCTCGTCTCCACCTTGTGGTAGTATCGCAGTTCGCATAAATAAGCCATAACCTTCCATGAAATCAAAATCGGCCAGCAGTAACATTTTGATAAAACAGGGTTTTTTTTTTAGTATTTTGCAGTTACTATAAACGTGGTCCGACTGTACTTAAGAGTGAGAATTGCACTTACAAAATGAATAATACAGAATTAACTTTTTGAAGACATTCTTTTGCATTTAAATCTTTTGCCATCTTTTTCATGCAAGCCTGGAGCCTCTGATCTTGGTTCTTGAGCTGGATTGGAGTTTGAGGCCACAAACATCGGCTCCACCCTGTTTTCTTTGTATTGCAGCTCGCGTAATCATAACATACCCGATTCACCGATTCTATATTCTACACTGGTAATTGTTACGTCACTTGTACCCGTTTTCTTTCATACTGTAATCATTAGAGGTGTAGGGTGGCCATGGAAGTAACAACACTGACAATGGGGACCGCAAAAAAGGTTCAAACTCCAGCCGGGACAACTTGTGTTCACTTCGCATTAATTCCCTTGGGAAAGACATGAGTCTACTTCCCCGATGAATTGTGGGTAAAATGGCAGGTGAAGTAAACGACTCCACTTCGGGTACTTGTCATCTGTATGTCTATTCCACATCTCGCAAACGGGGAACGAGTAAGCAGTGAGGTGATAGGTGGAGCCCAAGCAGGAACAAGTGAAGCTGTAGCCATTTTTATGCATATAAGTTGAGCTTTGATCTAAAAGTCTCAAATATTAGATATCAATGCAGATCCAGCACTCTATAACGCAACTTCGTTGGAAAAATCTCCGAACTGGGCAAACCCCTCCTTTCCAAATGGTGACTGATATCCTTGTTACCTTTACATTTACATGATTAACAAATTACTTCATTGTATAGCATCAGTTCCATTCATAACAAAAGGCAGAGTCAAGTGATTTGCGTAAATTTAATTCTGTATCACCAATAATAAATTTTAAAGGGAATATTTTTTCAATTATTTCTACAGATTCAAATACTCAAGTGTACTTAGAATCGGTTTAGACTGTTTTACAGTCCCTGTACTTGAAATGATGACAGATCAGTTATCGAAGCAGGGATGAGCAAAGCCATAGCTAGCGTAAGGGCACTTTTTATCGCTCGATGTATACGAAAGTTGTACCTTGGTCCAGAAGTATCCAATAACGATTTTCTGCTCAATCCGACAATCTAAAAGGCAACTTCGTTGGAAGAAACTTGCCAAACTAGGGTTTATTAGCAGATCGTGAGATTATTGTTCCTCGAAATCTACAGGGGTTGAAAAGGTGAACAGTAACTGCTTTGAAAAAGTCACAGTTTAGGCACTCTCTAGTCACTTATATGACAATATTCGGGTATATGCTTTTGCCCCTGAGCCCCCGAATTTATCCTCTCCTCTCTCAGGGAGTATATCTTTTTGTCCCTCCTTAGAAAAGTAGCGACAGGGGTTCATGATTACGCCTGCTACTGCTATAACGATTACTAGGTGTGAACAAAAGTGGCTGCTCCAGGGTCAAGCTTCATTGTAACTTTTGATGATGATTGCTACAACTTTTGTGCTGTATACATAACAAAAAATATTTCAAAATAGATTTTTTTGTATAAATGTATTTATCTATCAGAATGAAATAAGTCCTTGAATATACGTATGATAAATTTTCGGTAACATCTAAGACTTGTCGATTTTGCTGAGTTCATAAGACAGCCAGCCAGAAATTATTTGGTTGTGAGTTCAAATCGCTGTAGGGGAATGTGGATTTTACGTATCGGTTTACACTCTTCATTTTGATGAGGATTGTTCTCGTTGTCCTTGTTCTTGTTGAGAGAGAAAAAAACAATGTCAACCCCAAACTTTGTGTTGGAGTTTGACAATTAATCACAGATAAATGCTTTGCCACGGAGCAATGCTTATAAACCAAGTTTTGTTTATGACTGCTACTGAACGAAATGTTGATATCTATCGGCTATATATCTTCGTAAATCCTTGTTTAGATATTGATATCTCTATTTACTTCGTTAAATATTGAGCATTGGGGTTAAATATCAACAATCTATATAATATATAGATATAATATGTTTTCTATTTTTTTCTTTTTGTATTCTTACAAAGCGATAAAAACTTGATGAAGTCACTAACTAACTAACTAACTAATATATATATATATATATATATATATATATATATATATATATATATATATATATATATATATATATATAGTAGATAGCTCTGCTCTAAAACAACTTAACTCCTGGAGCAAAATGTTGTATGTATCGAGCACTCTATGAAATAAATCCATTGCATTTCAGAAGTGGCTTTTTATATTATTGATATATTATTATATTATATTATACTGCTAGCCTGATTTGTACCTCATACACTATATATATCTATATATATATATATATATATATATATATATATATATATATATATATATATATATATATATATATATATTTGTTTTGCAGCGAGCCGTCATAGGGCAAGTGTGTTCCCTCTTCTTATCTTCCATACACTCCAATCTGCTGTACCAGCCACAACCTCGACCGACGACGACTCAGTCTAACATGTCATCACGATTTTTTAGTTTTAAGAACGCTCAGATATTTTCCTTTATATATTAATGGTAATGGCTTCTTCGCTTTATGTATTTTTGGGTCAAGAAATGTTTCTTTTTCTTTTAATCTATAAGAAGGCTCTACTTCTAGACATCGGGGAAACCTGTACGCAAGTAGACGAATGAAAAAAAAGGAACTGACTGGTAGATAAGTGCCAAATACGAAATGCAGTTGTGTGCCACAGCCGATGCACATGCCAATATTTGTTTGTTTGATAGTGGTTATCTGTTTATCCTGTTTGCTGTTATTATTGCACTGATGAACCCTTCGGAGCACAGCGTCAACCACGTGTGGGTCAGGGGGATCCCTTCACCAGGCTGGAAGGGGCAATGTGCTATTCGCATCTGCCTTTTGTGGAGGCGTTCCCTGTGCGACGTGCATGTCTCCAAAAATGCAATTTTTTTCCTGGTGAGTTTTTAATCTTCCTGGGAGTCTCAAAATAAGATCACAGGAGAGAAGTGGTGATGGGTTGGAATTAATATCAATACCAATCGAAGATTCTGCTGAAGGAAAAGTGGATCCACGCAGAAAAAATAAGTATCTCTATTTTACAAAAGTCTGGCCGTTGTCATGAAAAGGCTATTCCTCGAAACCGTCAACCAAATCTGTCAACGTGGGTTTCTTCAGTCTCTAAGCTGGTCCGACTGACTGACTGATTGACTGGCTGGCTTGCTATGTTTGCATGTATCACGTGTACAGACCGTACCAATAGAACTGGCAGGCTGAAAATTTAACCAATCACTACTTATCAAGTCCAGAACTGGCGATTTTTTGTTTTTTTTTATCCTTCCAAAATAGGTCCTTAGTCGGGGGTGTTTAATACACCAAGAAAACCTGTACTGAATTTACCCCTTAGTTTATGTCCAGCAGAATTCACACTTGTCATTTTTTTTCAATTCAGACTTCTTTTAGTGATCAGTGCTCAACAAAATGTGAGAGAAGTAACATTTATTGATCACCCCTTTTTCCATTTTTTAATTCATCACCCCGCACTACATGCTGTCACATTGGTCACATGACGGTTCCTATTGAGTGAGTATTCTCTTCTTTACTTCAGAAATCAGCGATGTGGGCACAAGCTTGCAGATAAAAGAAAATCCGAAATCATCGTTTCATCCAACTGAGTTATTCCTTGATATTTCAAAGTTTAGCCATTACAATTAGTAATCTACCTAAGTAAATAACTGGCCTTAATCTTACCCTTTTTATCCCATTTCTTTATTCTCTTCCGGGGCTGGCCCATCCGTCGTGCTGCTAAAACCGGAACTAGACACCTGGTGGACAAAAGTTTAAAAGAAATTTAAACTCTTAGAATACGTTTCGCTGATTGGGTAAGTGCAGATTGCTTTGCCTCTAATTTCTCTGGCAACCTCGGTATTCCGTCAACGGGAGCCCCGGTCAAGTTTTGCTATATTCTGAACCAAGACGGTAAATTTTTAACCTAATGTTGGATAAGCGTAGATTGCTTTATCTCAAATTTCTCTAGCTACCTCTGTGTTCTGTCAACGAGAACCCCGGTCAAGTTTTGCTATATTCTGAACCAAGACGGTAAATTTTTAACCTAATGTTTCGACGGAAAGCCATTCACTTTTGAAGGCTCAAATCCTTTGCTTCCTCTCTTTATTGTAAGACAGGAATGTGTACTCAAAAACGTATGCTTATATACACATGCCTATTTCACAACAGATTGACGAATTGACATCGAGAGGCAAGAAGAAAATTGATATAAAAATACAACGGAAATAAACTGATGAAAGGACAGAGAGAGAAGGAGAGAGAGAGAGAGAGAGCAAACATATCTAAAATGGAGATGAGACAATGACTGATGGAAACCTATCTAATGATGAATAAAGGAAAAAAAACTGCCCTAGTAAGTCACTCAAAAGAAACAGTCTTACAACCAACGTCTTTAGGTATCATACTGGTGTCAGCACGATTTTTTTAGTTTTGAGAACGCTCAAATATTTTCCTTGATACATTAATGGTAATGGCTCCTTCGCTTTACGCATTTTTGGGTCAAGAAATTTTTTTTTTTCTTGTATAGGAATGCTCTACTTCCAGTGTAGAGATGATCAATGAAAAATATTGGGTGATCGATGAATGAATTACTTCTCTCACCTTTTGTTGGGAAATGATCACTAAAAAACAGTCTGAATTGCCGATAAACAAGCATGAATACAATTGGATTCAAACTAAGGGGCCATTTAGCTCGCGAATCAAACTCTCCACGAAAAATCGATTTAGGAGGGATTTTCAAAAGAAAAACGCTAGTATTTCTATTATCATCCTCATCTTGGTTGCTTTTCATACAACGTTTCGGCTGTTGCATTCTACAGCCTTCGTCAGGTAAGTGTGGGGAAGTAACGAACCGAACCTGACGGGGGTATATTGACTGCACTCCCCTCGTTATATTGTCTCAAACTAGGATTGAACCAAGAACCATCAGATTACTTTGCAGTAATTTGCCTGATGCTGTAACCACTGCGCTATGTGTCCATGTGGATAACAGGTGCTAATTTTTAGGAGCCTTAAACCTCAGGTGACAGTTTTGATGTTTTTTTTGATGTTATTGTTTTCTGTCTTTCATTATTAGAGGTTCCCATAAGGTATCCATTTCAATGCTAGGATTACTGAGGCAGTTTTTCTTGCCTAGCATATGGGCCGACTCTTTCAATTTTCGAATTTTCCAGTGTTCTTCCGGACCCCATCGGTTAAATAAAAAGTTCGGTTCGTTACTTCTCCACACCTACCAGATGATACCTGATGAAGGCTGTAGAGTGCAACTGCCGAAACGTTGTATGAAAAACAACCAAGATGAGGATGGTCCAAATATTAATAGAAATAATAATAATACCTCATCTCAAAAATTCAGAGATATAAAAACGCCATTGTTCGAAATTAAAAAGAGTAAATGCAGAACATTTCAATACAAATGATGCATTCATTCATAGCCAGCCATCCAGACCAACTTAAAAACTGAAAAAACAGTAGGTTTGGTGACTGTTTTGGTTCACGATAAAGAGAAGAAGCAAATACCATTCATTAACACAGGAAAATGTTTTTGGTTCACATTAGAAGATCTGGCTACAAGACGGAAGAATCCAACCAAGATATCTACTTGCATAACACTCCACGTGTATGTCTAGACTTTTGTCAGCAACATTTGTCAAGGGTGATAACTGCTGAATTCTAATTACCGAGTAGCCTCTCTTATCTATTTTTTACAAAAGCGTAAAAAAAATCGGGGTTAATTCTCGTCGAATATAGACAAGAAAATGTTGAGCAGCATAATATTTTGACATTTATAAGTGCAGCGCTGTTACAGAATCATTTGAATCCTAATGTTATTTTTGTCAGCATAGATAAACTACTTTGAAAAGAACAAAAAAAAGCGTAGACTCGGAAATGAATGAGAAAAAAAAACTCACTCTGTGAGGAGAAAAAAGAGAGAGAAGAAAAGAAAAAGAATTTAGCGGCCAGAGAACAGAATGATTAACAGGACCCAAATATGTGTATCATCACTTCTATGTGATTAAATATGGCGGTTGTGGTGATTGATCTTATCGTCTGTGTTCTTTCATTTTATCTGCGCCGTTTCGAATCGGCGGCTATGAAAATGGGTATGAGTTGACCAAACACAGAACTTATTTCATCAAGCCCCACCCTTCGTGAAATGGCCGTGAAGATAACAAAGAAGTCTGCGTTGCACGTAAAATAGTTTCCGGATAAATGTACCGGAAAAAAAGAGAAAGGATGTATGTTAATTTTGCGGTTGCTGGCAGTTTTGTTCACAGAATAACAGCAAGATGGCCGACAACTGCGGCCATAACCCAATGGTAAGAACCGAGTCCAAATATTAGAAACTGTCACTAAAACTGTCACTAAATCTGTAAACATAAGTTTCTTCAGTTTGCAACGCCTGGTTGGCTAGCTGACTGTGTATAACACGCACAGACCGCACTATTGGAGCTACAACGCTGAAATTTTCAACATTTACTCCTTATTATGTCAAGAAAATGCTATTTTTGTTTTTTCGAAAACTCTCCGCCTGAATGGATTTTCATTGGGTGGTTCCTATTTGCAATGTAAGTTTATGCTAAATTGATCTCTTAGTTTTTGCCCAGCAACATTTACGCAGCATTTTTTTAATTTATTCTCTTTTAGCGAACACTGCCCTTAAAAGACGACAGAAGTAACAAATCCATTGACCATTCCGTTTTTTTAATTTCTTAATTGATCACCCCTAACATGGCATGCTGCAGTTGGTTATGTGAAGATATTATTTGAGTGATTAACCAGACATGTCTTCAAATTATTTTGGATCGATCAATTCAAGTGGCGGAGATACCTTTGCTGACATATTCGTTTTCAATTTGATTACCAATGGCATTGGTGTCCGCTGTCACTCTTTCGGGGGGCGGGACAAATGGCTATATTTCCGGGGAGGGGGTCAGAAAAGGAAGTATTTGGAATGTATCTCATCGGTAACCCTGTCACCAGAGAATAACTACAATATCTCATGTTGGAACATCAAATTGGAACTACATAAAACAACTCTACTGCACCGTTATCCTTCGTTGACTGGTAGGTCCTAAAGCCTGATGAAGTGAGAGGCAATACATTCCCCCGGATGCCCTAACCAGCTGGCTCTCATTTTCGAGAAAAATAATCAGGTCCGTCACTTCAACTGTTAAGTTATTCAGCATTTCCCTATGTGCCATTGAACATTATATATATATATATATATATATATATATATATATATATATATATATATATATATATATATAAAGATCAGAAAGATTTAAAACATCAAAAAGATACCCCTTGTCAGAAAGCTGCATGGAAAATTTTCACGTGTGAATGCGAGAACAAACACTCACCCGTGAGGTTACTCAGTCGGCAGTGAGTCGCCACTGAGGGAGCTTGTGTACTCAAGCTCGTATATAATTGTGAAGAACGAGTCCTTGTATGGAAAAGTATGCTTAATTAGGCTGAGTACCAAGTTTGACTAGACTGCAGCACAGGCAATATACGTGAAGCCCCGAGAGTATTTCCAAAGGGACTATGGCGTCATCATTCTCCAATAGATATCAAACGGCTCGATACTTCCCGAACAATCCTCGTAGATGCTTTGATGGTTGCATGTGGGTCTTTTATAGGAGTTCACAAAACATTACCTACTTAATAACTATTTAACTGTCTTCTATATAAATAATTTCATTCCTACGGACAATGGAAGAGAAATGGGAAAAATCCACTGAGTTAGAATCTCTTCTTAAACTGCCAATCTCAGCAGAATAGAAAAAAAATGTTAAGGTCTGATTTTTTTGTTCATTGATTCATTTTCCATTCATTTATTCATTTCTAACCATCTCCTTTTGAAGCATCCAGATACGACGAACAGAGTTAGCCATAAAGCATCCCAGATGAAAAGAGAGAGGACACTGGGGCCGGTTATTTGGAGAGAAGTCAATGAAATCATCGCTTGGACCTTTTATGTTAGTTTTAATTTGGGGAGTGGGGGGGGCGAGATGATGGTGCTGTTGGATGGCTTGGCACCCCCTCTTTGCCTCTGTGATTAAAAACATCTTTCCCCTTCCCCTCTTTTTCCTTCCTTCCTTCCTATCTTTCCTTTTTTTTTTTTTTTTTTTTCAAAGGCTTCATTTTGCTTTTGTTCGAGACTTATAATGAGAGAGGGAGGGAGAGAGTGGGAGAGAGAAGGGGGAGACGTGACACCCAACAAAAAATTTGCGTAAAAAAGTAGGGGTTAAAACAGGGTTGGGGGCAATCGAGGATTGAAAGAAATGAAGACAAACATAGAATCAAAATACTTCTTTATTCTTTTTTGTACTTTTGCAAGTCGGCTTGGATAGTGTGATAGTTAACACGTCTGTCGACACGCCGAAGATTCTGGGTGTTGTATTCCCGGTATGGGCAAAGTGTGTGGAAATCTCTTCATTCAGACAAATTTCCCTGCGCGCTCAGCAGCTAATGCAGTACACTCTAAGCTGTGTGATTGGGTTGGAAGCATCCTTTTGGTAGACTTGCATCCTGCCAATGGGCTGAGCCTAAAATTTGTACGTCTAAAGTCTTGGTCTGGTCTTCGTAACTGAAATATTCTGGCAAAACCCTTTTTTTCAGCGTTCCGTTTTCGATGTACTAAAGTAAAAAGCAATTTCCAAACTTTGAAAATCACATTTATTTAAAATTGATTGAATTTATTCGATTTCTTACTTAAGGCTCAGATCTGTGAACAATTATAAAGTTTTGTGATTACTTGGTGATGGATGAGGATGTTTCTCTGACACCAAGAATCGTCAGGTCAGGTTCAGTGGGAACACTGCCACAGACCCCCCAGTATTATCTGACGGCACCCTAGGGGTCCACGAAATCTTAATTTCGAAAACCATTGATATAGACAGTGAGGGAAAACCGTTTTTCCTCCCACTCTAAAGAAATGGAACGCCGTTCCTACGCGTCTGCACAGCACTTCGCGACTGATTCTCTTACGACTTCCTGACTGGGTGTGTCCGTGTGCCGGTGATGTCCGTACAAGATAGCACCACCACGCAACATCTTTGAAATAACCATAAAGCGCCGAACGCCTCAACGATGAAGACTCTCGTCAGATAATCTCGATCCGGTTATTATATTCATGTTGTAGGAACAATCAGCGCGACACTATCTTACTCCTTCATCATCCTTGCATCTCGACTGGCTTTTTACAGCCGGTCGATAGCAATCGCGCGCGTGTCCGTTCATGCTTGACTCCTACGAGGAACGCTAATAAAGGCAGGGCACCCACGCAGGACGTTCGTCTTGCCGTTACTATTTACTCGTTATTCGTCATTTCCGGCAATATCACTTAATGATTTTCTTATTAGGACAAATTTCGATATGGCGGTCTCACCGTTTTGCCCAACGATGAAAAAAATGATGACATGGCGGGGGGGGGGGGTTCCTACCCATTTGTTTTTCTCTTTTCCTCATTTTCTGCTCCTTCTTCTTCTTCTTCTTCTTCTTCTTCTTCTTCTTCTTCTTCTTCTTCTTCTTCTTCTTCTTCTTCTTCTTCTTCTTCTTGTCCTTTTCTGCCTTTATCGTTAGATTATTTTTTCTTTTCCTTAGAGAAATAAAGGAAGATAGACAAAGAGAGAGGGGTTATATAGCTAACTAGCAAGCTAAAGAGGGAGAGGGGGTATATATATATATAAAAGACAAGCCTGGCTGCTGCAATATCAAACGTCACTCCTACTTGTACTCCAACTTTTATATAGTATATGTAACAAAAGATAAAAAGTATATATATATATATATATATATATATATATATATATATATATATATATATATATATATGAATTTATTTATTAGAATGAAATAAGCCCTTGCGTATCCGTGTGATAAATTTTCACTAATATCCAAAACTTGACATTCTAGCTCAGTCAGTGAGACAGCCTCCGGGCAATCATTTTGATAAGGATTGTCCTTGTCATTCTTGTTCTTGTTACGGTTGAAAAATCAAGTCGTCTCCAATTTGTGAGTTTCACTAATGTTACCCGTCATTTTTGATGGGTCCGATGCCAATGAATTCTTATTTTAATGAACTAAACACTTGAAATGCTACATTAGTCAAATTCGTTCCTTAATGTCATTCAAGAAAGTTCGAGAACCACAGCACTAAGGATTTGCTTGAGGAGAAAACGGTTTGAACGTCCACGAAGAAAAATAAGACTTCAATGCAATGGCTGTCTGTCAGCAAAGTGAAATGTTAAACTGACAGACGCGTGCAAAAACGTTCTATTGAAATTGGCGTTGAAATTTTAAGATGTACATTAGAATTTAACCGGATTTGGAAAAAAAATTAAATTGAAACACGTTTACAAGGATTTTAGTGAAAACTAAAAGAATTCATTTTCTTTCCATCTCTTTTCTTGTTTCATAGTTCTTTTTCGTAATCTCATTCTCTCCCTCCTATTCATCTCCTCCTTCTTCCCCCCCATTCTCTTCTTCCTACCATTCTCTTCTTCCTACCTTTCTCTTCCTTTTTTCGCCTTATCAATCTCTCCCTATTTCTTTTTTTATTTCTTTTTTTTATTTTTTTTCCTTTGATCCTTTTACCTTCTTCTCTTTTTTTTCTTTCTTTTTATTTTTTTTCATCCGCTTTTTCTACCATATTTTTCTTCTTCCTTTATTCTTTCTCTTTTCCTTTTTTTCCTCTTCCTACTCCTCCTCTCCTGCCCCCTCTTTTTCTCCTCGTCCCTTTTTTTCTCTCTGTCTCTTCTCCATTCCGTCTAGTCTCTCACCCCTCTTCTTCTTATCATCCTTATCTTTGTTTTTCGCCTTCTCCCATCATCAAATTTTTATATTCTTCTTCTTCTTCTTCTTCTTCTTCTTCTTCTTCTTCTTCTTCTTCTTCTTCTTCTTCTTCTTCTCTCTCAAATGCTCCTTTATTCAGGGTTGAGCACTCTTTAAGTGAGGTAACTCATCCATTGTAAGCTTATGCAATGCTCTTCAATAGGAATGGAGCACTCTGGTAGATGAGGAATTTCTGTGAAAATGAATATATCGCTAAAATTCAGCCTTACTGACCGGCCAGTTCCGTAGTCCAGAGGTAGGATATCGGCCTCTGGGTCCGAATTGAAGGTTTCAATCCTGCCTCGCGGTAGTGGATGGGATAATGGAAAGTTTATAGCCACACTGAAGAAATGTAATACATCGAAACAGCTTGTTATATATATATATATATATATATATATATATATATATATATACATACATGGGTGTCCATTGTGTTGGGGATGCCCGGGTCAGGTCATGTGTATCCATCAACGGCCACCAGGCATCTAGATAATAAAATGTGTCATACTTGTTTACTCTACAAATGGTGGATGACATGCCTATTGTGTGCCATTGTTGCTACTATAATTATATATTTGAAATATGCACTTCCTGGTCCCACTCCTGGCAATGCATGCTTCCCCTCTTTTGCACCCCCCCCCCCCTAAAAATATGGCAACGGATGCCCCTTTGAATGTATCATACATCTAAGATTAGCGGTATGGGAATATAACAGTTATTCTTCCTCCCAATAAACACAGTCTCAATTAACAATGCGTATAACACACCGTACGCACACACTCAAACCATACGCGCATACTTTTAACACAAAATAAGGAGGACGATTTCGTGTAACATGATTGCCACAATGTACTCGTTTTACCCCCACTTTTCAAAATGTATGCTTTTGCCCCTCAATTCAAACCTACGCCCAATTTGGAAAAGCAACAACAGACGCCCATGTGATTGTATAGACACTGATATGGAAATATGACTATTATTCGTCCTCTCTTTCGACACAGTCTCCATTAACAATGCATATAACACACAGAGTGCATACGTATACCCTGCCAGCCACACGCTCATACTTTTTGTTGGAAGTAAGGAAGACGATTTCTCAGAATCTTTGATTGAAAAGGAATTAATAGAAAAAAAATAAATAAATATCTCGATGATTGTCAGTTTCTAAAGAAACAAAAACTCTCGGAAATTTCACACAAAAACTTACTAATAATTCGTTATTTCAACAACAGCTTTTTTTTTTTATTATGAAGCTTGGCATTTTTTTTTTATTGTGTCAAATATTTGTGAAAATTTGTTTTTTTCTGTTTCTTTGTTCGTTCCAAGCTGTAAAAGGCCAGAAAGGAAGAATTTGATTAATGCATTTTTTTTTTTTTTTTAATTTTGAATTTCCCATTTTATTGAATATTTTTAGAATTATTCAAACTGAATAAATAAAGCACAAGTACAATTTTTGAATCCTGTTGACAGCTTTAATGACAAATATGTTCTGGATGGTTTAGTGTGGGGAGCGGGGATTGTACGAGATTTGTTTAGAAAGCATCCAGCCATTTTGAATATCTCGAGACTACTCTGACTAATAATTGCCGATCATCGTGATAGTAAAGCGCGTGTCACTGGTCTGGTAGATTGTGGGTTCAATCCATGGCCGTGTCATAGCAAAGACTTTTTAATATACTACTCAGTGCCTCACTGCTAAGCCAGGGGTTCGGCGACCCTTGTGCCACAACGAATTGGATCAAACCTTACCAAGAGGAAGGTTGAATAGATAAATGCCATAAAAAGTTTGAAGTATGACAATCATTCATTGGAATACAGCAAGTAATATTTTGTCTCGAATCAATGAATATTGCACGCTAGAATTTTTTTTTGTTCTTAACCAAGGATACCAATTAAGGACTCAATTTAGTCACGATTCATTTTACTCCAGACAATTTTTGAATCTATGAAGAAGACAAATAATCTTCAAAAAATAAACGTAAGCATAGTATACCTGGGATTGAAAGGTTGCTTAGCTATGACGATTGAAGGTGAATTTCCATATTTGTGATCACAAAAATATAGGTACATACATCTCAGGATTAACCATTGAGCAAAATAATCACGGGCTTAGGACATCGAACGAAATTCTGAGCTTTTTCCAGTGCCAGATTTACCGTGGATCACGGAGCAAATAGTGTACTTTTGTATTTGCATTCTTTCCTCATACCAGTTTCTTAGTTTCTTTAAGAAATGAAAATAAAAGTATGTTCTTTGCTTGCTAAAGCGAGTTTCGTTCACTATAAATTGTTGATATTTGGTGAAGAGCTAATCTATGTTCATTGGTATCCAAATCTCATGAAATTTAGAAATATCAAAGTTTAAGAAATGCTGCTGAAACAAAGCCGACGTGGCTGGAAATTTAAACATCTTCAAAAACCATAATTTCATGGACAAATGCTTTTTTTTTAAGTCAGATTTGTCAAATTAGGCCATCGTTGTCTCCACTCTTTTTTAATAAAATAATATCCAACTTTATTTTTGAATTAGATAAGTTATATTTTTAATAAAATTATTTTTTTCTAACAATTTTCATTCATACCACACGATATCGGAGGTGATTTCTCTTACGAGATATTTTGTCATGAGACTTTATGTCCGATCACCTTCTAAAATAGCTTGAGTTGAAGAGATTCAAAAATTAGAATGCTTGAATTATTAAAAATAAGTTACCTGATAAAATAGGCTTTTTAGTGCCGATTTATTCATTAAAAAATGTCATTTTTCAACTGGTATATACTAGGAATAGATAGATATGATCAATCGCATTATAGTTGTTTTCAAAAATACTGATGATATGTTTCTGATGGATAATCACGACAAGCTCTTATAACGGCATTGTCCAGGATTTATAACCTGATTGTTTAGTTTATAGTGACAATGGGGTTAGCAGAGCTATGCGTTCTCAGGGTGCTTTCTCCATGATTATTGTTACGGCTAGTTGGCCAGAACAGGGGTCAGAGCTGGTGAGCCAGTGTCCATAGGCTTACGATCATAACGAGTGGGGTCTATTCGCCCTGGTAGAGGCAAATACTATTGTATTTGCAGCTTCTAACACAATACTGATCTCAATTGTCTCATGTACATTCTGAATAAAATTGCTTGCAATTACTTAATTAATAAATAATTCCAGTTCTTTTATTCTGCGTTATTATTTATAAATATATGAGGCATATTATATGTACAATATACCTATGTATAAATCATATGTATTTGTGCAAACCATTACAAGAACAACAACTCTCAAAAATGAATTCATACAAATATATGCGTGCTTATATATATTTTTCATTCCTTGTATATACAGTTCAGAAGTAATCGTCTTCAGTTTGAGTGGAGCTTGACCCCGTAGCAGCCAGTCATGAGCTGCTTATTGTCGTTCGAAACGGTCAGTGGTCGAACCTTCAAACCTGTCATTGGGGACGAGATTTGGCTGAGCTGATAACGAATCCCGTAAAATCGCCCTTTTTTTGTAATGACCGGTTATTCTTCTTGGCAGAACAATCTATGTAAACTGATACGTCAAATCTAGATCCCCCACTACCATGACCTGAACTTACGGCCAACTAATTGCCAGCAGGCTGACTTATTGACCCAGCTAAATTGACGTAGATATCATCGTACAGATTCACACGGGCTAATTTCATTCTTCTATACATATTGATATACATTTATCTAAAATTTTTAGAAGGGGACTAGCGGAGTATTGATGACAATTTTCAAGTCTGTAGACAAGACGGATTGGCCAAGAGTGCTGGTGCACATAAATGAACATGTCAAAACACAAACTTACGCATATATATATATATATATATATATATATATATATATATATATATATATATATATACATACATATATATATGTGTATATATATATATGTATATATATATATATACGTATATATATATATATATACATGCATATATATATATATATATGTATATATATATACATGCATAAATATATATATATACAAACATATAATATATATATATATGTGTGTATAGATGTATATATATATACATATATATATATATACATATATATATTTGCAGCAGTCAGTTGAACAACCGTAGCCATCGAAGGATTTCGTCCTTTTTTTATGTGAGTGAATTTATGCTTTTGCAATTTCATCTATTTGTACCTGCACTCCTGGCCATACTGTTTTATCTACAGACTTGAAAATTGACATCAGAACTCCATCAAACCCCTTCTAAATTTTTTTTATCTAAAAAAAAAAAGCTTCTGTGACTTTTTTTCGACGAATGATTAATGGACCTTATTTCAATAACATCAAATTTTGAGATTTTTTCTCCTCTATTTTTAGGTGTTTACCCGAGGATAACACCAGTGATGTCATAAACAGAATTAATCTGGCCATATTTATTCTTTGATGGATCTTTTTTTACATGACTTCAAATTGCCGCTATGGTTGTTCAAATTATTGACTGCGATGGCGAGTCTGGCTCTAAGCAGTTTGATTGAATGCATCGTTTACGGAAATTGACAGTTAAATTAGCGAGAAATGGAAAACCAATTTGCAATAAGCAGATAATTTCCGAGTTGAAAACACCTCATCGATCAAAATTAAAGTTTCACAACCTGTGATTCGAAGATATTCCTCATTTTTGACAAAAGTATGATAATTGGGCCAAACTTGATTTCTGTCGCCCATCAACAAAAAAGAAATAATTTTCTCAACATATTTCATTAATTCTACGTTAATTTCATCAATTCTCGCTCGTCTGTCTATTCATGCATCTGCTTATGGTTCTGGTTAGTGGTTGAGACGGTAGCGATATCCGAGACCTTTAAATGGGTCAATTAATCCTTACTGGGTTCCCCATATTTGTGGCTTTGTAACGTTTTAAACTACGAGGGCTGTGCCTGTTCCAGAGGTGCATGTTTGAAAGGGACCAGACTTCATGGTTTGAGAAGCTGTCCGCCAAATGTAAAGTAATTTCGCGTTCGTCGTATGAAACTACGGCTTCGAAGTATTTCTGTTACTTCTCCTCAGTGTTACTAATTTAGATCTTTCATGTCTATATCTAGATCAATTGCCAATTTAGATATTTCATGTCTGAATTTAGATCAATTGCCTACTTAAATACATTTCACCTAAATTTAGATGAGTAATTTTTGATAAAAGGTCTATAATCTGTATTTGCTTATTTATTTTTATGAGATTTCTCAAGAACCAATCCTTCAAAAAATTTCAAACTCATCTCTGCACTGATTTGTATACCGAAAAATATACAACTTTACTATATATATATATATATATATATATATATATAGAATATTATTATTATTATTATATATATATATATAGAATATTATTAAGATTATTGGAAAGAAGATGCCCGAGCCTAGCTCTCAAATAATATGATGTTTATATCATCATCATCATCATCATTATTATTATTATTATTATTATTATTATTATTATTATTATTATTATTATTATTATTATTATTATTATTATGAATCTCACACCAGTTGCCTGGTGGTAACCGCTGGAGTTTGAGTGACAGCAAGTCTCCTCAAGTCTCCAGCCCTTCTCACCTAGTACTCATAGGTCGCAGTAATACTGCGGTTTGCAGTTTCACACCGGTTGCCCAGTGGTCATAGCTGAAGGCTGAGTGACATTATTATTATTATTATTATTATTATTATTATTATCATCATCATCATCATCATCATTATTATTATTATTATTATCATCATCATCATCATCATCATCATCATTATTATTATTATTATTATTATTATTATTATTATTATTATTATTATTATTATTATTATTATTATTATTGCTGTTGTTGTTGTGTTTGATTTCAGTTTATATAAGTCACTAGCAGGGTGGCAACCGGAGACCTAAGCCTAGTCATCTTGTTAGTTATCACAGTCCGGGCTTTAGACAGTGAGAGTTAAAAAAAAAGAGGGACGTTGCTTTTACAATACAAGGACATTACAACACTTTCTTCAGCGTACTTCTTTATATACATAAAGCGATGGATGCTGGGTGTAGTACGTGCATTCACATTGACAAGAAATTTTGATAATCTGTGCAGTAGGGATAAGAGCAATTCTCTACATTTCATACACGCTGGGCTTTCAAGGAATATTTGTCGGCAAGTTCACTGGTCGCCTTTTTTTAGTAATCCAAGGGCTCTAACAACAATCGGTATTATTTTGGCCCTAAATTGCGACATTCTTCAGATTTCTATTTCAAGGTCTTTATATTTTGTGGGTTTCTTGAATCCCTTGATAGAAATGTTTAAATCCGCTGGAACAGTCATATCTACCAGGTTTTTTCTTTGAAGTCTTTTGTTATAATACCTAGCCTGTTTGCGTTTATAGTTCAATCAGTATGTAGAGTGAAGTCCCATCATACTGTCACATCTTTTGCTTCCTTGGCTGGTTCAGGTCGGTATCTGTATCAGTTCTTTGTATATGGGACGTTGTTCAGTCGTGTCTCATCCTATGTTCATTTGCAGCAAGGGTCGAGCGCCCTGTTACTACGCGGTCTATTGTTTCGGTCTTATTACATTCAGGGTCAGTACTATTTCTTAGTATGTTAGCCTGGTTGTAGTTTTATGTTTTTAGGCTCTGGTCCTGGGCTGCCGGTATGAAACCCTCCGTTTCGACTTTCAATCCTATGCTCAACAGCCATTGTTTGGTTGTATTCTGATCTACATCAGCTCCTCGGGTACGAAGTGGGTATTAACCGTGGAGTGATTTCTCTTACCAGCACTTATTTAATACTTTAATTCCTCCCTGTTAAACCTTTTCTTTGACACTCTGGGCTGATCTAGTTAGTATTTTAGCCTCTGGTTTGCTTCCATCCTTGAGATTGAGTTCTTTCCTGTGTTTATTTGCCTCCTTTGTAATGGAATGCAGTTTTTTGCTACTCATGTATTTTTTTACCATTTATATCATCCAGTCGTTGGTAGTTTGGATGAAGGTTTGAAGACCAATGGCGGTTGTCGTGTATGATAGTTCATGTTGAATGAGGCTCTTGTCATCTTCCCTTGTCAGGTAAAGTCTATTTACATCTGCCTTAGGGTGGTGCATTTTATTTGCTGATAACAATTTCCTGGTTTTTGTATCCATTTGTTGGATTCCCAGTAAGTTCCAGATAATGGTAATAAAACTATATTGTACGACTAGAACGTGCTGGTGTAGCAAATCCTTCACTTCATCATATTTTGAGCTCTACTCTGACTCAACTTAGAGTTCAATATTGAATGTATCGAGCAATTAATTGAAATAAACCAATCACATATCTGATATTGTATTTTATTACAGTACAGCAAACAAGAAAAGAAAGATGGGAAGAGAAAAAATTGTATGGTAAGTTTAAAAGGCAGATACAAGATGTAGCAGACGAGAAATCATGGGCGTGGTTACGAAAAAGAAACCTTAAGAGAGAAACGGAATCACTCATCATGGCAGCCCAAAACAAAAGCATAAGGACAAACTACATAAAAACAAAAATCGACAGAACAAAGACAAACAGCAAATGTCGCATGTGCGGTGAAAGAGATTAGACAGTAAACCACATAACTAGTGAATGTAGCCAACTCGCCCAGATGGAGTATAAGCATAGACACGATAGAGTAGCACCGATGATACACTGGGAACTAAGCAAACAAATGGAATTCAACCATGTGGAAAAGTGGTATCAGCACAAGCCAGAGGCAGTTTTGGAGAATGACATCCACAAACTACTCTGGGACTTTGACATCCAAACTGACCACCTCATCCAGGCAAGAAAAACGGACTTGGTAATAGTAGACAAAAAAAGGAAGGCCTGAAAAATAGTAGACGTTGCTGTACCTGCAGACCATAGAATAAAAAAGAAGGAGGGTGAAAAAAGGGGAAAATACCAGGACCTAGCAAGGGAGTTAAGGAAGATGAGGAACATGAAAACCAGGGTAGTAACGGTCATAGTGGGCGCACTAGGAACAGTCCCCAAAACGCTGAGAGTGAGACTGGAGGAGATCGGGATTAGGGGGAGGATAGAGACCGTACTGACCACAGCACTACTGGGAACTGCACGGATACTGAGGAAGGTGCTAGAGATATAAGGACTGCAACGAATTGTAGCCCAGACATGATAGGTGAAAGAGAGAGGGGACGTTAGCTGAAGACCTGAGGAGACTTACTGTCCCTCACCCTTCAGCGATAACCACTGGGCAACCGGTGTGAAACTGTAAACTGCAGTATTACTGCAACCTATGAGTACTAGGATAGAAGGGCTGGAGACTTGAGGAGACTTGCTGTCACTCAAACTCCAGCGGTTACCACCAGGCAACTGGTGTGAGATTGCAAAAGTGCGACCTACAAGTACTAGGAGAGGAGGGCTGGAGACTTGAGGAGACTTGCTGTCACTCAAACTCCAGCGGTTACCACCAGGCAACTGGTGTGAGATTCCAAATAATAATAATAATAATAATAATGATAATAATAAAAGTGATCGCTCATAAAAAAGTCCGAATTAAAAAAAACAGAACAAAAACAATCGTGAATGCTGCTGCACACAAAATAGGGGGTCGAATTAGCATAAACTGACTTTGCAAAATTGAACTCCCGATTAAAAACCTAATTGGGGGATATTTTCAAGAAACAAAAACGCGTTGCTTGTAGATACATCATCATCATCATCATCGTCAGTCTTTTAACGTCTGTCGTTGGACATAGACCTTCCTCAGGATTTGCCACATTTCTCTATCATGGGCGTCGCGGAGCCAGTACTTTCTGAACTTGATCAGCTCGTCTCTCCATCTAATATTCTGCCGGCCTCGGTTACGCATGTGATCTCGGGGGTTCCTTGTCGTGAGTCGTGATGTCCATCGGCTGTCTGCCATTCTTGCAACATGGCCAGCCCACCGTCATTTAAGATTGTTAATGGATTCCATGATGTCCCTGACTTTCTTCTTTTCTCAGATGTACTGTGCTGTCTTGTGGTCTCTCCATGTGGGGCCCAGCATTCTTCAGCAAGACGAAGATCATGTGCAACGACCGCATTGGAGATAAAAACACTAAGATCAAAATCGAGAACACAGAACTGGATGAAGTAGACCACTACATCTACCTAGGATGACGAATCTCCATGAGACCCTCGAAAGAAGAAGAAATCAAGCGAAGAATCACACTAGGATCGCAAGCCTTTGGCAGAGCTAGCTCAATCTTCAAAAATAAGAAGATTCCATGAATCCTAAAGAGAAGGGTGTATGACTAATGCATCCTCCCAGTAGTCACTAATGGAGCTGAAACATGGAACCTTGTAGACACAATAAGGAGTAAATATTGAGAAATTCGGCCTTGAAGATCCGTTGATGTGGCTCGTACAAATCACATGGCTAACAAGACGGACTAACTTGAATAATGTTGCCGTGACATGTTTAGTTGATGGTCTATTAAGATGATTTCCTCTTTCCTCCTCTTCGTTCTCTTCATCCTCGCGTCTCTTCTTTCCTTTCTTTTGACTTATTCACATCCCCCCCCCTTACAAAACGGGTGTATTTTCTTTTGCTTTTCTTCTACGGGCGGAACTTAAGGAGGGCTTGGTGGGGCGTGTCTACACTTTATTTCCACCGAATATCTACCACCTTACAGTGATCCTAAAGATAGCAGACACACCTACCCGAGCCAGAATTCACAGACGCTGCTGATTTTTATCTCTTCAGTTGACACCTGTTGTGACCACTGACGGCGCCTGTATTGTTGGACTCCGGACAATGGCCAGGCTCCCGATATACTGCTGAATAAACTTTGCTCGAGGACGAGGCCAACCATGAGAAGGCACGTCAATGCCGAGTGAAAGTGTGAATTTCTATAGTTCACCTTTGACTGTGCAGTGAACATGACGAATCAGTCGATAGATTCTTCGTTATCGACTTGAACATCGACATCGAAATAGCGAAAGGTTGTTATAACTAGGTTCAA
Organism: Thysanoteuthis rhombus; assembly: GCA_963457665.1. Taxonomy (NCBI): domain Eukaryota; kingdom Metazoa; phylum Mollusca; class Cephalopoda; order Oegopsida; family Thysanoteuthidae; genus Thysanoteuthis; species Thysanoteuthis major. The sequence goes on along the minus strand of OY735227.1, from coordinate 41,500,058 downwards.
TAGGCGTGTTTTGAGTATTGGGGTTACTAATGTAGTCCCCCTTCTGATAAAAATCTATATGATCGTTAGAAGATCCGGGATAAAACGAATATTTATACCTCTGCCAACGAAATCGGTAGGGGTGAATGCATTCACCCGTATCTGTCTGTCGTACCTTCCGTCAGTCTTCCTGTCTGTCTATCAGTCTGTCCACACAATATCTTCAAAAGTGATGAATTTCAATGACATTTGTGGAAAGGTGGGCTACGGGATACAGAAGACGTGGGCCGATCCAGAATAATATTTTAACTGATTTTCATTCAAATTTTAGTGACATTGGCGTTGGCTAGGGTATGCGCTCTCTGAGTGCTTGTAGTTTTTTTTAATAGATTCAAAAGCCGCCCTCTGAACTATAATTTTCTCACAAACAATTAGAAAATGACGATGCCATGGTATTCCGTTTTAGATAGAAGGTGGATGATCTTCAGAAATTGCGATATAAAACGGATATTTTTTATTGAACAACCGTAGCCATCAAAGATGGTGAAGGCTCTATCCTTTTTACATGTGTATGTGTTTGTGTGTTCAAGCGTTCTTGACCATACCGTTTTATCTACAGTCTTGATTGGCATCATTATTCCAATGAACCCCTTCTGAAACTGTTCTTTCATTTTTGGGAAAAAAAAGCTCTTTTGACCTTATTTGACCTTTTCCAACGGGTTTGTTAATAACATCTAAGTATATATATCCGGAATCTAGAAGTTTCTAGATTATATCATTAATCTATTTGAGACGAATTCCAGTGGAAAACGCAAGTGATGTCATAAATAGATTTTATTCTGACCATATTCATCCTCGGATAGGATTTTTCTAATGTGACTTCAAATTTTGACGCTTCTTCAGTTATTGACCGAGGTAGTGAGTTAATCTAAAAGTCGTTTTTCCCAACACGTTTCTAACTCAAACAAATAAAAGCCAATAGGTTGTTACATTTTAAATGTTCTTTGAATTATTTCTATTATTATTCGGATTATCCTCATCTTGGTTGTTTTTCATTTGAAAAACAACCAAGATATTTACTATCTTCCGTTGTTTGTATCATCCTTTGCCGTACAATTAAAAGAACCTCTGAATTTTTGAGACGAGGTATCATTATTATTATTTCTATTATTATTCGGACTATCCTCATCTTGGTTGTTTTTCATATGAAAAAATAATAATAATACCTCGTCTCAAAAATTCAGAGGTTCTTTGAATAGTATGGCAAAGGATGATATAAACAACAGAAGATAGTACATATATTGTCAAATATTTTACACTATTGAAGCAATGTCCTTTTTTTTCAACGACCCTCCAGTGATAATATAGAAAATCCATGAAAATGTTGAGGCTTAGTCGTCAAAATTTCAGTAAAAGCACAAACCATAGCTTCTCTATAATTAGATCTTTTATTACCTACATAAGGCTCAAAATACTTGAAATGATGATAATCTACTGGAGACATGCCAGAGTAATTTGGAGGATACTTCAAGACATCATATCCCAAATCCCTAAGCTTAGACACAGTCAGCTTAGAGTTGTGATTCCTGGCGCTGTCATGGAGCATTTCATGCAGCTCATGTGAGACAGATTTTTCCAACTTTTTAACCTTTCTCGTTTCATTGAGATAACGGTATCTGATCGCTATTGGAATCCAGAGGGTGCACAAACCGTTGTTCGTGGGTCGCTGGTCACAGCAGTCGATAATTCTTCATCGGTAGGTTCAATATTCCTATCCGTATTTTTAGACCTAAGCCTATTGAATCAATACTGTAGAGTTGACATTGCAGTAGTGTTCGCTCCAAATGCGTTCTTGGCATTATCAGCAGTGTGAGCAGCATTAGGTCCGAAACTGAAATCGTACTTGAAAGTTAGTCTGAACTTCTTGCACACATACCAGTGCTGTTTAGGATATTTGAAAACTCAAGGGCCCCTTTTATTAGAAAATATTCTGGCAGAACTTTTTTTTGCATTTGGTTTTAAGATTGCAATCAATGAACTAATATTATATGCAGTTCTGACGTTATCACTACCAGAAAAACAATAGTACTGTTTACACGTGGAAACGAATTCTTTACAGATGTAACGGTTACTTATTCCATATATGTATATATGTGTGTGTATATATATATATATATATATATGTATCATCATCATCATCATCATCATCAGTCTTTTAGCGTCCGTCGTTGGACACAGACCTTCCCAAGAATTCGCCACAATTATCTATCATGAGCGTCGCGGAGCCAGTATTCCTTGAATCTGTCCAGTTCATCTCTCCATCTTGTGTTCTCTCAGCCTCGGTTTCTTATGTGATCTCTTGGGATCCATGTTGAGTGACGTTATATATATATATATAATAATCAATAATTTAATTTGCAGCAGCCCCATTTTATTTCATTGTATATTCTATTTGCGTAGTCCGGGTGATATATTAACCGTGTAACGACGGGAGATCATTTTGAATAAGAGTTTCTATATAATACAACGCAATTCATATCATTGTGTCGAGTCACGTATATCCATTTCTTTACACATAATCGTCGCGTTGAAAGAAACAAATAGACCGAGAATAAAGATGAGAATTTGGGGTGAAAACACACACATACACACACACACACACACACACATACATACATACATACATATATATATATATATATATATATATATATATATATATATATATATATAGTTTATAAAATATAAGACCATATCTATTTGAAATGGATTAGATTCATTCGTATTCTAACATATGTTATGTGTCTACGTACAATAATAATGCTCATCATTGCTGTTCGGCGGATGATGTTGTTTCTTTGTCACAAGATTCGCAGTATCTGGTTTAGAGGGAACACTGCTACAGATCCTCGAGTATTATTTGTCGGACCCCCAGGGTGTCCGGGGACACCAGTTTTAAAAGCACAAATAATGGGTTTGATCTTTATTTATATTGAATCTGGAATAAGAGTCTTACTACATCAGTAAAACTTGAGTCTAACTAAAAATTTCAATTTTAAACAAAGATGATAAAATCCAGTCATTTTTTGTCCCGGACAATGTCCGGTATCCCAGCTAGTCATATTATAAATTATATCATATCAGAGTAATTGTATTATAATATACATAAGAAGCCGGCTTTGTATTAATTCCTGACCACCGACAATCCCTATTTCTGTATTTGTATTACATTTTAAATACGATTTCTATTTTTTTTTCCATAATTTTTTTTATAATTTCTGGAATAGAATCATTTGAAATGGTTTTCAATAGTAAAATAATTTTGATGCTTTTCTATAGCAATGTTTTATATCGTAAAATCATTTCCAAAGCTTATCCATGGTAAACTTCTTATCAACATATTCATACTACACACAAAATAGTGATATTCTGTCAGTAACGCTTTCAGACCAATGACTATGCCTTTCTTCCTGATTTTTAATATATTTCAATAGGAAGATTATTTGCAATGCTTTTCCACAAAGAAAATTTTTTTCAATACACTTATTTTATATACATGATAGACCTATTCTGTCAGTGATGCTTCAGTGACAATCAAACTGTCACTCGTCAAAAAATAATTACAACAATGATAATTCTACCATGAAAAATAACCGGCCATCACAAGAGGAGGATTAAACGAGGTTCGTTATCAGCTCAGTCGGATCTCGTTCCGAATGAAATATTCGAAGGTCTGACCATTAACCGTCTCGAATGACCATAAAGAGCAAAATATTAAGATGCCGATGGTACAGTACCAACCGTAGGAGCAAAGATTTATACTTTCTTCGGTGAGAAAAAGTGTTACGTACTAAAACTTTAGAGAAAAATAGTCTAATTTATTACAAGTAAATTTATTAGTTCATCTCATCGTAATATTTTTTCATATTTAACAAAAACCAACTAATGAATTTTAGTTTACAGTTGGCCCAGAGAAATACTTTTTTTCACTATATATATATATATATATATATATATATATATATATATATATATATATATATATATATATATATATATATATATAATAGGATATGGGTTTGCCATACAAATCAGTTTATGTATCTTCCCTCTCTGGGCCTCATCAGGCGAATCAAGGTCAAGTTAAAAACATCCCTCAGAAAACAATTAAGTATTCATTCATAGATAACTCCTATACCTAGCTCACACCATTTGACATGTAACTTACAACCACCAACAAAAACATTCATACTACTAAAAATAATATAACAAAATGAAACATATAAAACAACACCTCTTACCCATAGTGACACCCACAAGACTTTCATCAAATTTCCCAAACTAGAAACTAAAAACATAGACAATCATTCGCCTGATGAGGCCCGGAGAGGGCAGAAACAAACTTGTTTGCGTAGCGAATCCACATCCTATTATATGATTCCAGCTCTACTTTAAAACAACTTGACTTTCAAAGTATCAAGTTGAATGTATCGAGCACTCTATGAAATAAATCCATCAGACATTAGATATTGCTTTATATTATGCTATATTACTAACCTGATTTGTACCACACACACACACACACACACACATATATATATATATATATATATATATATATATATATATATATATGTATTGCGTTCAGGCAGCAGGAGATCGAGAGGGCTGAAAATGCAAATATTCATTTCTTATATTGTCTTGAAAAAAGAATTGTTTTTCATTTTTTTTTATTGAAACCAACCCCAATAATTTTTTAGTGGGTTCAATTCGCAAAGTGAATTTAAGCTAAATAGATACTTTCGTTTGTGATCGCTAGTTTGTAAGTTTTTTTTAAATCTCAGACTTCTCAGTGATCGCTGTTTTTCCGTTTTTTAATTGATCATCCCAACACTGAATTCAGCCAAAAGACGTTGGCCACGTGATTGTTTCCACTGAGTGGCTAACCAGACCTTTCTGTTCATTTTTATTTTGTTTTAAAACGGGTGCAACATGAATGGAAACTTCTAAACTTTTTTCTCCTTTTCCTTACTTCTTTTAAGATCATCTGGTCTATGTAGAGTAAATCATTTGCCCCTTTGGTTCCAATCCTGCACCCTTTCTGTTCTTCTGGTAATAGTCACCTTCTTTCCATTGACATGTATATTCTCTCTGCTATTTGCCCGGTCAGGATTTCCCACATAAGTGGTAGGCACGTGATTGGTCTGTAGTTGCTTGCTATGTTCCTTTTTTTCTGGGTCTTTTTGGATGAGGGTGGTTCTGCCTTTAGTCATCCATTCTGGTGCCTTGCCTTCGTTTAGACAACTTTGGAGTAGGTGGGTGAGTCTGCCGTGTAAAGTGGTGAATTTCTTGAACCAATATCCATGGATCCCGTCGGGACCCGGTGCTTTCCAGTTGGCTATTTTCCTAAGAGCATGTTTCAATGTGGTTTCATTCAATAATATTGGTTCTCCATTGCCTATATCTTCTAGTTCTTTTCTCATGTTTCCTAACCATTGCGGTGTCACGTTGTGTCTTTTTGGGAGCCCCCATATGCTATTCTAATAGTTCTTGGCCTCTGTGGCATCTGGTTTTATGTTCTGCCTTCTTTCTCCGTTTAAATCTTGGTAAAACTTTTTCTCGTTTTGGAATGTGCGGTTTTGCATGGATTATTATTGTGTCATCCACAGACAGCTGTTTCGATGTATTACATCTCTTCAGTGTGGCTATAGACTTTCCATTATCCCACTCAGTACCACGAGGCTGGATTGAAACCTTCACTTCGGACTCAGAGGCCGATATCCTACCTCTGGACTATGGAACCGGACAATCAGTCAGGCTGAATTTAAGCAATATATTTATTTACACAGAAATCCCTCATCCATCAGAGTGCTCTATTCCTATGGAAGAGCATTGCATAAGCTTACAATGGATGAGTTACCTCACTTAAAGAGTGCTCAACCCTGAATAGAGGAGTATTATATGTACATATATATACGCTCACACGTATTGAACCACCACAACCACTATAAGTGGCGAAGGATTCTATCGTTTTTTTTTACGTACGTGTGTTTGTGTATTCCGGCACTCCTGGACACACAGTTTTGTCTGCAGAATTCCTCTACACCACTTCTATAAACGATTTTTTTTGTTTGTTTTTTTCTTTTTAAACTCTTTTGACCTTTTTGGCTCTTATCTTGACAGATGTTGTATATTGATAACATCTAGGTTCTAGAGATTTCATTACCCTATTTAAGATGTTTTATAGAGGAAAACTGCAGTGATGTCATAGATAGAATTTATTCTGATCATATCTATTCTTTGATGGAATTCCTGCACATGACTTCAATTTTTGACGCTAGAGTTGATCAATGAATGGCAGCGATAGCGAGTATATATATATATATATATGTGTGTGTGTGTGTGTGTGTGTGTGTGTGTGTGTGTGTGTGTGCATATATGTGTGTTTGTGTATATGTGTGGTGAGAGTATCGCTACGTTGAAGTGACTATCACTACCATATATATATATATATAGTCTAGAAAGCTTTACAGCTTTAAACACTGAGCCTTTTCAATTTTCTGTGTCAGTTCAGTCAATTATTTCCTGATATTTCTTAATGTAATTCATGTCATTTTCTCTAGTGTTTCCCCTGTTTTACAAGTGCTTTGTTATAACAGTTCAGCGTGTAAATTTACTTGTTGGGATCATCTGTTGTTTACCATGTAACTATTTTGGGGATTAAAAAAAAAGTAGTGATATTAACATGGCACTCCATCAGTGTTGAACAAAGACCACCTCTCTTATATCTATGATTTCAAGATATAGCTTATGTCATACTTTGTTATACATGTATAAAGAAAGAGAGAGAGAAGGTGAGAGGAGGTACTATCTCCCGCTGAAAAAAGAGGGAATTACGCCGTGAAATAGCTTCCTTGGAAGAAGTGAAAATTCATAGAAAACTTTGTTCTTCATTCCCTGGTTGAGCGATTTCGAGAGATGTGTGAAATGCCCGGCAAGTACACGGAAAACGCTGAGTAATTTGACAAACGAACAGATTGACCAGTATGCTCAACTTTCCCGAATGTTTTGGCAGCATAAACATTTAAAAACTTTACTTTCATAAAATGCTATCTGTTTGCTTTCACCAAGGTGTACTGACGATGATGATTATGATGAAATAGCAGCTATCGGAATACGAGCATGATTGATTTCCCACACTACATTCGTCAGAAATGCCTTAATCATCTGCAGGTACAGAGACCGCGCTTCGGTTTTATCACTGTACAATTGATACCCAAGTCTATGCAATGATAGGATTCCTCCGATTCTGACTGGTAAATCTAGAAGAAAACTGTCATATATCAAGTGTCGGTCCAACCAAAAGCAAGCGTATGACATTCTGCTCAGATGTAACCAGATTATGCCGACCGTGTTGGGGTGTTGGCCTTGGATCGGGCTTTATCATCGCAAACGAGTGATAACGTGTCAGGAGAGAATAGAAGAAAGCGTGCTGTTCTGGTTATTACTTACAGGTCCTTTGGAATTTATTGGGGTGTGTTATTGAGTAAAATATTCTCTCCCACGAAACTTCGTCCGCGAAGGCTGACAAAGTAGCATTCAGTCAAGGTGAAGAGAACGAGAAATATATCCACGAATGTACGTGTAAGTTTCAATTGGTGTAGCTACCCCAGGCATTCCTATCTATCTATCTATTTATCTATCTATCTATCAATGTATCTATCAGGTAGTATCGAATGAGGTTCAATGAGGGTGCTGCCCTTCCCAATGTTCTTTCTGTCGGTAAATATGAAGCTCGTATACCAACTTCGTGAGCAAATTATACGCCTACTATCTCCAAATTTTCTTTTGTTCATTTTGCACCCAATATATACGGAATTATTTACAAATTACAATAGACATTTGTGATCTTTCTTTTCGTTGTTGTGAGAAATACATAGAGTAGACTTCTTACAGTAAATATAGACATTGGAATTTTGTTTTTAAAGTAGAACTTATCTCAACTGGAACCTCTCTTTTTTACTCGGGTTTGGTTGATGGGATTTGTTTCAACATTGATACTTCTGGAAGGATTGAACTTTTTTTCTTTTCCTTTAACAAGTCAAGGTCGGTTCATTCAATTTGTCTTTTTACTCTTTGTGGGTACATTTCATCCCTATATTATTTATGTGACCCTTTCGTCTGATTTTATCTTTAGCAAGACCTGGCGTTAATATGCTCACTTTTGGGTCACTTTTGGGTCATTTTTGGGAGGAGGGAGGGGTGTAGGGTAGGAGGGTATCGGATAGGGGGAGGATGGGCTGAAGGAGAAATACAAGAGCAGTCCTGATTAAGTTTAAAAATGACTTTTTATCTATAAGTTGTTTTTTATGATAGTTTTTGAGATGTTCCACACCTTCTTCTCGATCATTCATTTCCTCATTGTCACATTTCCACCACTTTAAGTTTATCACAAAAGTATTTAAAATCATAAATTCCATATATCTATTTAATTTACATGCATAAAATATACAATATATTATCAGTATCTATCGGAAAATATCAAGAACATCGGACTGTGGTCGGAGGTTAAAAAGTTAAAAATCTAGATTGATACCATGAATTTTAGATAGAATAACTAAGAACAGCAATTATTTGCCGAGAATAAAAAATAAATAAACAACGATGCCAATTGAATGTTGAGCATGACTTGAGAATTAACATATCAAATATTGAACCTGGCCGGTATTATTTTTTTTCCCGAATCTCTTTTAGCTGACGCCAAATCTGCCGCAATTCCATTGGCTTCCTGATCATTTGGCTCATTCATAATGTTACTGCCTTACAAATTATCCAGAAAAGAAGGGAGTGAATTTGATGGCCTTGTACCATTGTATTTCCAAAAACACTGCTTGACTTTTTTATTTTCTATGGTTGATTCAAAGGGGTTATTTTCATGGGACCATATTTTTTACAATTTATCAACCACAAAAAAACAAAAAAAAAACTTCTATCGTAAAATTTAAAATCATGTTCTGTTTATGAACGGTAAGACCAATTAAGGAATCAAAACAATATTTTGAGATTATTTTTTGAGTAGAATTTTGCTGGTAAATTAATTTCTGTACTTCAATTTGATAATTTACTTTTTGCAGTAACAAATTTGATGGGGTTAATACGATTTATAACAGAAATTGAAATTATGGGAATTATGAGTTTCAGTGAACAGACTATAAAACCATTCTAAATCATATGAATGAATAAGAGATATTTGTATTTACACTCAGTTTCCAGATTGTCCACTTCCCACTATATATATATATATATATATATATATATATATATATATATATATATATATAGGGTTATTTGTGAGTGTGTATCCAATTATCTGATTGGTCAGTTACTGTGAATATGATGGTCACACAGTACCTGTTCACTCAATGTCGATTGGGTGACCTCTTAGGAGAGTATCTTTTCGCACATGTGCAGTACTATTCCTTTTTATTGTCGGTCAGTTTACGTTGAATTTGCACAATAGGTTCTCGGGATATTCCAAATATATATATATATATATATATATGGATGGGTAGGTGGGTCTTTTGTGTGGTGGTGTATGTCATGCGTATTTAAATACTGAATTACACGTACACACATCTCTTCCTCTGATTAACCTTATGCACTCGACATTCATTCATTATAGATATATATATATAGTCCAGAATGCTTGACAGTTTTAAACAATACAAACATTAAAAGAAAGTTCTTTTCATCACCCCAAATTTGTGTCTCTTCTGTCACCTATTTCCCAAAATTTGTTTATGTTATTTATGTAACTTTATGCAGTGTTTTTTTTGTTTGTTTTTTGTTTTTTATGTTTTACCCATATTTTGATATCATGGTACTATGTACAATTTTTTTCTTGGGATCATCAGTTATTTACCATGTAACGCTTGTAACAGTTATCTCAACGTAGCACGCCAACACCACTTCTCGTGATTATAATACAGAGCTTATGTCACACTAGAAGTGGTTTTTTACTTTATAAAGGGTATAATAATGTAATGCATTTGGATTTTATACTAAACATCGTTTAATCATTTTTCTTATTTTAAAACACAGAGCTTAATTAGTTCGTGTCATTTCTATTGAGTGTTCATCCTTGTGAATATTATTTCCATTGTGTCGGTTTAGATTTCGAGCTGCATGTAAACTTACTCATGATATCATCTTTAAGAATTCTAATTACGCAGATAAACTGCAAATTGATTTCCTACCAACATATTCAACCGAAGAATTCTATGGGCTAATTTCCTCCACGTCGCACACCATCTTGCTCCCATCGTTTTTTCTTTCAAATTATCAAATAAATTAACCTTACATACATAGTTGGAACAAAACCCATGTAAGTATATAAGTATAAATATTATTCCTTACTTTTTTCCTTCAGAAATATACACATATATTTCAGAAAAAAAAGTAAAACTAAAGATATGTATAAATATATATAATTGTGTCATGCATAGATAACTGTTTCATTGTACTGCAGCTCTTCAGTGTGGCTATAGCCTATCCATTATCCCATTTGGTACCACGAGGTAGGATCGAAAACCTCACCTTAGACCCAGCAGCTGGCACCTTACCACTGTTCTACGCAGATCTGGACGTCAGAAAATTTGAATTTAAGCTGTATATTCACTCACTCATAATTCCCCATCCACCAGAGTGCTCTATTCCTAAATTGGAAGAGCATTGCATAAGCTTATAATGAACGAGTTACCTCACTTAAAAACTGCTCAACCCTTAATAAGGGAGCGTCAATTATAATAATGATTAAATTCTTCCATTGGAATAGAGCACTCTGGTGAATGAGGTATTTCTGTGTAAATAGTTATATCGATTAAATTCAGCCTTACTGACCGTCTAGTTCCGTAGTCCAGAGGTAGGATATCGGCCTCCATGTCTGAAGAAAGTTTTAATCCTGCTTCGCGGTACTGGATGGGATAATGGAAAGTCTATAGCCACACTGAAGAGATGTAATACATCGGAACAGCTGTCAGTGGATGGCACAATAACAATTATATATATATATATATATATATATATATATATATATATATATATATATATATACATTTCCTCACTTTTTTCCTTCAGAATTATACTCATATATTTCAGTAGAAAAGTAAAAAGTAAGGAATATATATATATATATATATATATATATATATATATATATATATATATATATACATATATATATATACATACATATATATATATATATATATATATATATATATATATATATATATATATCGATGCATTATAAATGTTTCTCATAAATTTGCATCGATATAAATCAAGTTGAACTAAACCGAATCAGAAAAACATTAATGTAGATAGTTGTATTATATCCAAAACAATAACGTAACAAAAACAATAAAGAGATATTATTTGGTTTCATCAGGAAAATCTCACGAAATCTCACGCAGCCACGCGCAGCTTCAGTTGGGTCTGAAAAACTATTCCAAATATTATGATGTTCTTTCAGCTTTCGCACGTGACTGTGACGTAAACAGAGACGCAGTGTTTGTTATCGGAATTCTTCCCTTCAGTTGCCAGTGAAAGCATTCGACATCACTTGCTACATGGTGAGATTATTTATTCGCGAAAAAAAAAAAATGCAAATATAAAGTAAAATTACGAGGGAAATGTAAAAGTCAAGACAGGTCTGGTTAGTCATTCATTAGAAACCGTCACGCGTCCAACGTCTTTTGGCAGCATGCCGCGTTGACCCGTGATCAATTGAAAAACTTGAAAAAAAAATGCTGATCGATGAATAAGTTACTTCAGCTGCCTTTCGTTGGGCGGTGATCACTAAAAAAACTCTGAATTTTCAAAACAAACAGCGTGACACAAACTAAGCGATCAACTAAGAGGGAAAATTTGACCACAAGTTGTTTTTTTTTTTCCTAGCAATAATAAATGTTTAAATTTTCAGCCCTCTACCTCCATTAATGCAGCCAGTAAACGCGATATATATATATATATATATATATATATATATATATGTGTGTGTGTGTGTGTGTGTGTGTGTGTGTGTGTATATATATATATATATATAAATAGCCAGTCAGCCAGTCATCATCATCATCATCAGTCTGTCAGTGTCTGTCGTTGGACATGGACCTTTCCCAAGATTCGCCAGACCTCTCTATCATGGGTATTGCAGAGCCAGTACTTTCTGAATTTATTTAGTTCGTCATGCCATCTTACTGTCTGTCGTCCACAGTCTCACACCTGATCTCTGTGGATCCACGTTGTGAGTTGTGATGTCGCTCCATAGGTGACAATCTGGAGGATGCATTGTTTGTATATCTTTCTTACTAGGACGAATGGGACTCTTTTGTTCTTGAAGGTTGAGCTTGTTCTACCAAACGCTTGCCATCCTAGAGTAATTCTTCGCACTTCGTCTTCTTTTGAGGATTTCATGAAGGTCTGTTGTCCTAGGTGGATGTAGTGGTCAGCTTTCTTCAGTTCTGCGTTCGTACACATAATATTAAATATCATCATTGTTTTTTACACTTGACAAATTCAGAAAGCACTTTTGGATCCTAATATTGTACGTAAAATATTATAGAGGAGCTCATCAGCTGTTTAGCCAAGGATCTTTTTCGGGGATTATAGTCTTTGAATCATAGCACGTTACCGCTTAGTAGAGAATTTTTCTTCTAGAAATTTTAGAAATGTTATAGAGTCCCAGAACATCTTATGATATTAAATCATGCAAGTCAGTTATTTTCTGATTGCTATTGTACTATGTTCAAAGTATTTCATGTTTTATACAGAATTTTATTTAATTACTATTATACCTATTTGTTGTGTATGTGAGTGTGTGTGTGAGTGTGTAGTATGATAAAGATATGAAAAATGAATTGACCCAGTTTTCACCTTGTCATTATCATAAAATTGGCTCAAAAGCTGTAAATGAAACCAAAATTCTTCAAAATGAATTAAAGAAGAATAGAAGTTATAATTCGTGTATGAAATTCGTAGACAAGTGATATAAACCAAATTCTATTAAATTATATAAAACTTTGAATTGAGAATATCGTATTGCTTTCTACATATTCACCACTCTTAATCACAAATAAATCTGAATCATTGGTCTTTTAACACTTTCGAGGACCCCAAAGATGAAATGTAGAATTCAGGACCCTTTAACAACATGAGAAGAATATTGCAAAACTACAGTATCACAAAAAGGTCAAAATTTAAACGACCTAATCAAAACTAAGATGGTGTAATTAGATTAATAAAAACGGCGAAGACCGGAAAATGAATCTTTCGGAAGGATGAAATTTTTTTTTTTATGGCAAGTCAAAGTTAGGTCGAAGTGCTGGGGTGGGTATGGGGTTGTTTTGTTTTTAGAGTTTTAGTTTTTGGCTTTTTGTTGTTTTTTTTGTTTGTTTTGTTTTTTGGGTTTATTTTTCAAATTTGGTTAATTTGGGGGTGGGGGTATTCAGGGGTTCATTGGAATATACGGAATTGGTGCACATTCAGAGATTTTTTAGCTATTTTGACCAACGGTTCGAGGCAAATAACAAAACAATCAGGTAATACAGAGTTGGATGAATTGGCAGACATTGGAGAATATCACAAAACAATGAGGAAATGAATAAATAAATTCAGAAAATTCAACAATACTCATCTAAATTTGCAGCAATTTTAGTTGGTTTAGTTGAAGTTTGAATTTTTCATCGTTTTTAGATACTTTTAAACCATTATAGTACTAGATCCTCTGACTCAGATGCTAGGAAGATGGTGTGCGTAAACATCAAAATATTAAACTTATGCATTTTGATCGTTTATCAGATATTGGTCTGCTGTCATTGTGTGTGCGTATGCTGAAATGAACTAGCAAGGATTGAGTTTTCTATCGATTCCGACGATCCGGACAGCTGATGTGAATACCACACAGCTTTATCAAAGTCATTTCACACTGTTATGAGGAAGAAATCACCAGCAGTTCGATGTGAAAATCAATGCGATTAATAACGTATGAAATACTCAGATCCTGTTATCTTCCTAACGATGTAACGAGCATACATTCCTTTGGTTCTCTGTACAGCCCACCAAACCCTCCTCCCTTGGACGAGCAATCTCCCATCGTACAACGATTATATAAACGTTGGCTCTACAAAGACCGAGGGGTCGTCGTGAGCTTTATGCCTATTCGACATGATCGATCTGTTGATAAGGCCGGCCCCCATACCCTGTTGTAAACAGCAGGCTTGTGATTCCTCCGAGTTCTGATTTTGCAGGAGACAGATCACTTCAAGAGCACGATTTACTTTCATCTATACTAAGCTCTGATAAACTTGTCGCCTCACGCACGCATTGGCCTTGCTGCCCCTCTTATTGCTGGCCCCTCACTCGCACGTCTGTCGCTGCGCCGCCGTTCAGTTATTGCTGATAACCATCAGAATAAAACTTGTCGAAATTCATCCTTTCCCCTGATATACACAGAACATGATATAAACATCTTTCACTCATACACACGCACACACAGACTAACACACATGCGTTATATATATATATATATATATATATATATATATATATATATATATATATATATATATATATCCATAGGAATAGAGCACTCTGACAGATGGGAAATATAAGCCAAATGAATATATCGCTTAAATTCAGCCTTACTGACCGTCCAGTTCCGTGGAGCACAGGCAAGATACCGGCCGCCGGGTCTGAAGCAAAAGTTTCAATCCTCGTGGTACTATGGCCACACTGAGGAGTTGTAATACAACGAAACAGCTGTCTGACACAATAGCAATATATATACATATGTGTGTGCGTGTGCGAGTGATATATTTATATGACATTGTATGGGTATATTTCTCTCATATATGTATATAATTATAAATACATTTTATTACTTTGAAATGATACAATCATCGTTTAATAACGGAGTATCATTTGGTCTTGACAGGGTGAATAGAATGAACAGTCATAAAAAATGTGACAATAGCAGGAATCGAACCTGTAGATAAGGTAGCCGATTCAACACAACGTTGCTCTTACCGTTGTACTACATATTCTTTAATTGTTTATTCTATTTACGCTGTCTAGATCAAATAATACATTCATCAGCAGCAGCTTCATAGCGTCTATTGTTACTTTCCAAAGATTCTCCAGACTTCTATCATGGGCTTGGCGGAACAAGTCTTTCCTGAATTCGTCACGCCATCTCACTTTCTGCCGGCCACAATTCTGCATATGATCTCTTTGGGATCATTGTTGTGAATTTTGATGTCCAGCAGTTGTCTGTCATTCTTGCTATATGTCCAGCTCATTGCCATTTGAGAATTCTAATTATTTATAGGATATATCAGACTTTTTCTCTGATGTACTGCGCTGTTTTTTGACCTCTCCATATGATGTTGGACATGATTCTCTCCTTTGCGCATTCTATGTTTCTCAGTTTTAGGATTAGTCTTTTGGTTAAGTTCCATATTTCAACTCCATAGGTGCCTATCGGGAGGATGTATTGGTTCTATACCCTTCTTTCTAGGACAAGAGGGATTTACTTATTCTTGAAAGCTGAGCTTGTTCAACTGAAAACTGGCCATCCTCAAATGATTCTTCGCTTGATTTCTTCTTCTTTTGCGGATTTCATGGAGATTCATCGTCCTAGGTAGATATCGTGGTGTATTTCCTTCAGTCCTGCATTTTCGATTTTGATCATCGCGTCTTTGTCCTCAAAACGTCTTTTTTACTTTCTTAAGCAAGTCTAGGTTTCAGAACATCATCTCAAAGCAGGCTGTTGAGAGTTTGGGTGAACTGGTCTCACCTTGTCTCACTCCTTTTTTCGGTTGAAAGGACTCAGTCTTTATGTAGCTTGATATCAGTAGATACGTTGCAGTGCTCTGATATACACGTAGTGCCCGCCTTGTACTAATGTGTCAATGACTTTAGTCGAAGGCCTTTTTCAAGTCAACAATTGTTACATCGAGTGGACCGTATAATAACGGGAGAGCATTTCAAATAGAGGATCAAAGTAACCTGACGTATTTATAATTATTTCTGCCGGATTATATATCCATTTCTTAATATATGTATATATATATACATACATATATATATATATATATATATATATATATATATATATATATATATATATATATATATATACACACAGTATATGTGGTACAAATCAGGCTAGCAGTATAACATAATATAATAATATATCAATAATATAAAGCCACTTCTGAAATGTAATGGATTTATTTCATGGAGTGCTCGATACATACAACATTTTACTCATAAAGTTAAGTGGTTTTAGGTTGGAGCTGGAAATAAATTGTAGAATGTGGAATCGCTGCACAAACTAGCTCATGTTTCTACCCTCTTCTGGCCTCATCAGGCAAACATGAGCTAGTTTGTGTAGCGAATCCACATTCTACTATATATATATATATATATATATATATATATATATATATATATATATGTATATATATAAAGTAGGAAGCATTATCCGACAGTATGTTATTTAATAATTTGACAATTCGGAAAAACAACTAATTCATAAACATTTACTCCTTTTTTTTATTTCCGAATATGCATTTTGTTTAAGTAGCGTCGTCAGATTGAAATCGGATAATTTTTGAAAATGTATGATTTTGTATCATCCAAGAGAGAACCAAAAAACACTACCGGAACGTGATATCATCACGCAGCCTCCATAACAACGTTGGACCTCGTGTATTTTCCAAAATTATTCAAATCTGATCTAACGATGCTACTAATGCGATTTAAAAAATTATGAAAATTTATATCATGATCACCCATTACAAGTCAACTGCTCGACAAAGGCCTTTCCCATCTTCTTCCATGACGACCACAATTGCACAGATCTCTACCACATATGTTACAATAAGGTTGTTTAACTAGTGATTTCATGAGATCCCTGAACGTTTTAGTAATTTCAGGAAATATACATATGTATTAAGGAACAATGATAATTATATAACAAGTGAGTGTATATGTATTGAATAAATCTATAAATTTTTTTCAAAAGTGTGCTCGATACCATCGGTAGAGCAATTATAACATAAGAAATTTTTTTCCAATAACTCATCACAGATTGTACATTCAGTTTCGCTTGAAAAAAAGGTTAATTCGAAAATCTTTTTGAAGCAAAACAAAGTATATGTGTGTTTGTGTATATGCATATCTATACACACACACGCACATATATATATATATATATATATATATATGTGTGTGTGTGTATACATATATATATATATATGTGTGTGTGTGTGCGTGTGCGTGTGTGTGTGTGTGTGTGTGTACGTGTACGTGTGTAGATAGATTGTTATGTGGATAGATGTAGTTGTCCAGGATAAATCAATGCAAAATATTGAGGTTTCTTTCGACTATAAAAAAAAAATCCATCTGATTCTACACTATTAGAAACCGTCAACAAAAGCTGTCACTAAAACTGTCAACATAGGTTTCTTCAGTTTTAAGCTTGTCTGACAAGGTAAATCTATGCTAAATCGGTCTCTCTGACTGGCTAGCTGGCTATCTACGTATGTATCACCTGTGCAGGCAGCACCTATGAAACTAGAGGGCTGAAAATTCCAGCATTTACTCCTCGTTATATTTAGAGAAAAGTTTGATTTTTACCCCCTCCCCAAGATTTTTAGTACGGGGGTCAATTTGCAATGTAAGTCTATTATAAATTGGCCCCTTAGTTTGTGACTGGTAGCATTCATTTTTTACCCCGGAAAATACAGACTTTTTAGTGATAACCTAACAAAATGCGATGAAAGTAACTATTCATCCATCGCCACTTTTTCCGATTTTTTTAAATTATCAATTTAATTAATCATCCCTAACGTGACATGCTCCGCAAAGACGTTGGTCGTATGACGGTTTCTATTGAGTGACTATTTCTTATTTATGTTTTGAGACGTTTTCTGAGGTCATGAGGTCTTATGACACGCTTTTCGATTTCACTTCATCGATTCTGGATTTGTTGAGATGAAATCAGGCTTACTGATGTGGCTTAAATGGGAATAGGGTAGACAAATCGGACTCCGGGGTGTGAAAGTGAAGATATACGTTGTTAGTTTGAAATCCGAGCAACGTGCTTAACGAACCAACACTACGATAAGGCATGCGATGGCGTCAAGCAAGCAATTCGGAGGACGTTTCCCTTTTTAATAATAGGCCAATAAAGAATCTGTTTCGAAAGAACAAAACCGGTTTTTCTTCTATGAAGTACCTGACCCACCGTTAACTGATAGGAGACAAATTACCCACTATTCAATCTGTATATCTTCGATATCATTCACCCAATTTAATACATTCAGAATGCACGCACACATACACACACACACACACACACACACACACATATATATATATATATATATGTATATATATATATATATATATATATATATATATATATATATATATATATATATATATATATACATATCTAATATATACTTAATACATTCATATGTGTGTGTATGTGTGTATGTGTGCGTGCGTTCTGAATGTATTAAATTGGGTGAATGATATCGAAGATATACAGATTGAATATATATATGTGTGTGTGTGTGTGTGTGTGTGTGTTATGGATGTGAGGTGAGGTGATCTGATAGAATGTTGGTAAAATGACAATTTGAAGGTTTCAGAAAAACTTGCAGCGGTAGCAGAGAATACTGTTTATATGTTTGAGATTTGAGGAATGATGTGAGGATATATATATATATATATATATATATATATATATATATATATATAGAGAGAGAGAGAGAGAGAGACAGACAGACAGACAGACAGACAGACAGACAGATGGAGACAGAGACAGACAGACAGAGACAGAGAAAGGGCGGTAGAGATTCATTGACTGTTGAACCTGATGTGTAAGGCTTGAAATATCAGAGTAAACTTTTCATATTTCTATCATTCACTTCATATGTACTCACAGCACAAAACAACTAGCAAACCTACACTACACTCGCACCTTTTAAGAAATTAAAATCTAAATCGATTCTTTTTTTATCACTTGGCCTATCTTACGATAAAAGGTTATCGGGATTCATAGAGAGTTTCTGGAAATATCGTGTAGACAAATAGAAGTGAATACATAAATGTGCAGAAAAAATGAAAAAAAAATCGTCCATTACCCAGCCTAACATGAGATTTTCCTGTAACCAGGTTTCGAACCAGGTTTGCCACGTCTGCAGCGAGGGGTCCTAACCACCAGATTATCTCTTTTTTTCAATGACCATGAAATTCGAAATTAATTGAGAACTTTTAGAGAATTTGTGTGCTTATAAAGGTACGATACAGCGGAGGAATAAATAAATCATTCGTTTTAGCCGATTGTCCAACTTAACCGATGGTAGAGGTTAATATAGTATACGACTTCAGAAAGTATATACACGTTCAACTCACATGAATTGTTTTTACTGTAAGGAAATAGCAACCATAAAAATACTTTGGTGTACTTACAGAGGGTTGCAGATTGAGACCGTGTTCAAATTTTTGGCTTGATTTTCATCGATTCTGCCACAATTGATGGATCTGTCACCAGAAAATGATTTTTTACTATCTTTCTGACTTTTTTTTATTTTTACTAATAACACTAAGATTACTATGATATTCAGAGATTTCGGAAATTACGAAATAGATTACAAATTGTAGCTGTTTTCATCGATAAACGTCGCTTTTTGCCAAAAATTAATGGGAGCTGCTGATTAACAACAGAACTATTTACATGATACACCGTATGAAATTATTCGTCTTATAACGAGGTTAATTAGTTTAGGTCTAATTAATTGGGGTCTGTTTCCTCTGAAACTTCATAAACCGTTATGCTTGTTTATTTCTAAATGAAGAGAAGTAACTTTACTAGCAATTTTGAAGTGCTGCAGTTATGGTACAAATTATGAGTGATGGTGATGTACTTCCGGTTACTCTTTCATCACAGATTTCGTCCATTCTAGTCTATATTCAGTTGAACGAGGGCTTACGGCTTAACGTCCATCGTGGCACATAGACCTTCCCCAGGATTCGTCACACTTCTCTATCATGGGCGTCGTGGAGCTAGTGCTTTCTGAATTTGTTTAGCATGTCTCTCCATCTAATATTCTGCCGGCCTCGGTTGCGCATGTGATCTCAGGGGATCCATAGTCATAACAATTACAACAAGAAGAAATAAATAGTAAAATGCCCTGACCAGGGTTATCACGGCCACATTGTGAGTCCTAACAACTAAACTATCAATCTAACAGTCAGCAATGAAAAACGTTTGCTTTCTTTCCCTTTCGAGGACCAACAAATTAGAAAATCGTTAAAAATTTTCAGTTATATTGTGTGTTGTGGACATATACGATGCAAAAAATTCTTTTATCCATCCAAAGATTTAATCACTTCTTTCAAATCCTATTACCCACACTTCGACAAAATTTCATTGAAATTCATTGAGAACTTTTGGAAATATTGCGTTGACAAATGGGAATTCATTTTAGGAAAAATTCGTTGGCACAAGTTGATGAAACTATACCCTGCTTTAAAATCCTAGACGTCGTTTATTCTGAATCTAAAACTGTAAAATGTTTATTGCTGTAATAGTTAACGATTTATGTTTTGCTATCAAATAACTTACGCTGTTGATTCAGAAGTAATACTCCATATTGAATGGAAATTATATACCTACCATAAATAGGTAGATATATAATTTCCATGTCGGTCTATTCGTATCAGTTATTCCAGTCTGTCTAGGTAGGTATGAAGAGAAATTCACTGGAAAATCGACGCCTGATTTTAAAAACATTATTTTTTTAAATTCATCCTCGATTTTTAGAATATTTTTTCAAAGAATAGATTGGCCCAATTTATTGTCTTAATGAAAACAAAAGCATATTTCCATCGATCAATAATGTAGATTTTGACTGCTATAAAGTCAATGTTCACTGTAATCTGCAAAAAAATAAATACGATGCTATTTTTGAAGACGGTCATTTTTTTTTTTTCAATCTAAAATTCCGTTGTAAAAATTCTATCAAAAATAAAGTTATTGTCCAAAGTAGATGACTTGAGAGAAATCCTTTTGTTTCATCATTGGTCAGTTGAACTGCACAAAAACGATTTCCAATTGGCATTGAAAGAAACGAAAAATGAATTCTTAACAAAACCTATCAGCACGTTTCAAAGATTGATTGATGTTTATGATCAGTCGATGATAGATAGGCTAATTTCTGCTGACATTTCAATCATACGAAAAACACTGGAGGCATAATCCAGAATTCAGTAGGATTAACACAAAATGTATATAAGCGAGAAAAATAAATGAGATTGAAATATAGAACAACTCTGTGAAGAATTGCTCGTTGTCGTCTGTATCAGTCATTTGCAGCCTCCTATGATTTGAAATGGAGATCAATTTACTCTCAGATAAACAAAAAATAGAAATAGAATATATGAAAAATACACCAAATATTTTCTTTATCATTTCACTGTATTCTCTCATTCATCCTTATTATGATACTGTTGAATAAATTTCAATCGAAGCAGGGTATAGGGAGATTTTTAAAAACATACTCATTTAGAAAATATTGGATAAATCGAAATAATCGATAAAAAAAAAAACGATGAAAGATCTTTTCAGAAACATATCGAGTGAAATGTTTTTTCCAAACCAAAAGCTTAGATTATGATTAATTAAATGAAACATAATTTGCCAAGAAGAAAATATTTCACTTTTTTATCTTTGTTTTTTAAATCCCAGACTAGGAGTTCCGTCCGATCAGTTCCGGGAAGTTGCTTTTTGCTGTTAATTTTGCGCTAAACATTAATCACATAGATCAAAGATTATACAGTGACCATTTCAGATCAAAATACAGCTAATTACTACGTGTCACATTTTGGACTTATTGATGCACCCTCGTGCAAATCGGTGGCATTCAATTTACCGACTCTTCATTTGCCTAATGCCGAACAATCAACTCTGAATTCTCCGAAAAACAAACGAAGACAATTCGAAGGCCTTTCTTTCATAGAGTATCATTTATAAAAAATACTATTTAACTTTTTATGTATAATTA
Source organism: Thysanoteuthis rhombus (assembly GCA_963457665.1). Lineage (NCBI taxonomy): Eukaryota > Metazoa > Mollusca > Cephalopoda > Oegopsida > Thysanoteuthidae > Thysanoteuthis > Thysanoteuthis major. The sequence goes on along the minus strand of OY735227.1, from coordinate 41,477,940 downwards.
GTTCGATGGGGGTGCGTTAACAATTTATGAAAAAAAATCTATCGTAAAATTTGTAAAATTTACTCTTCATTTACGATAAGATTTAGTATTTACAGTGTATTTACAAAACCAGCAGATGACTTTTTTCAAGATTGGTGCGATGAGGGTGTGTTTAACAGAATTACAATGTACGGAAAAATGTATCTAATGTAAAATTTGTATGTGTACAAAGTATTTACGATAGCATTTAGTATTTACAATACATATGTTTAAAAAAAATACCGACTGACTTCTTGTTTCAAAATTAGAGCGATGGAGTTATGTTTAAGATAAGATTTAGTATTTGCATATATAAGTTTGTTTTATTTTATGTACGATCGTTTGTATACAGACACATACACTCGTTTGTTACTTTGGTTTCGTACATGAAGTCATATTTTTCCTCATACACCTTTGTAATTTTATCGTAAATAGATAGAACATTTGCACATTATACAATAGATGCTATCTTTTCATAAATTGTACCCCAACCCCAAAATATTCAACCAGTATTTTTGTGAATAATCAACTATGAAAGAAAGACCGTCGAATTGTCTTTCTTTGTTTTTTCGGGGAATTCAGAGTCAACCAATCGGCTTCGAGCAAATTATCATTCGGTAATCTGATAGTCGGGACAATAATACAAACCACGTATTTATATGCACGCATTCATTTGCTGCACGAAGTCAAAGTATGGAAACGAGGCAAGGGAGATTATCTTACACTAATTTTTGAAAGTGGGAAATTGCTACCTCCCTTAGAAACCAAATCATAGATTTTCGCTGAGTTCTGATAACTCTGATAAACAAGCATTTCAACAAGCGCAAGGTAAAGTTGAAATGCAATCCCGCTTTTACAGGTCTGACATTGGTCGTTTATTCCTTTGGGGTTTTGACAGTGCGTTAAGGCTTCATGAATACAAGTCTCAACATCCAATAAACAGCTGATGCAAATATGAGCGTAATATCCCCTGCCCCCTGCCCCCCTACCCCCAGGTTTGGTATCGACTATTTTTTAAGGCCTAAATTCGGCAAATTTGGTACTGAACAAAGCTGTTAGTTTCTGGAAATAGATATTTGGTACCAAAGGTAGATTTACACATCTCTAAAACGCGAATGATGTAAAACATATATATATAATTGAACAATAAAAAAAAGTCTGATTAGTCAATGAATAGAAACTGCCACATGGTCACCGTATTTCAACAGCATGCTTTGTTGAGGTACAGGGGGTCAATCAAAAAATTGGAAAATGGTGATCAATGAATAAACCAATTCTTATATTTTGTTTGGCGTTTCAAATTCTGGAAAATAAAAACAAAAAAAAACCACAGCACTAATGCTGCTGAACAGAAAATAAGTAATCGATTTAGCATAAATTTATATTGTAAATTAGACCCACCTTTAAAAACCTATTTCGGGAGAGATTTAAAAAACAACAAAAGAACACGTTTTGTTATAGGCATATTAAGGAGTGAATGTTCGGAATTTCAACCCTCTAGCTCCACTGACCCGGCCTGTACGCGTGATAGATACACGCATTGCCAGAATTCCACCCAGCCGGACTACCAAAAACTTAGGAAACCTATGTCGACAATTTTGGTTGACGGTTCATGGTTTGTATTTTAATTCGTTTTCCCTTCAAGCTTATTCTGATGATGGCTTTTTTTTTAATTATTTGAAACTTTGGTACTGAAGCTACTTGCATTGGTACAAAACACCATAGTGACTTAGTCTTGTGCGACAAAAGACATCTGGCAACCGAAGCTCCCCCCAGCTTCAGCTTGAAGACTAACGTGTAAATCTTGGCGTAGTTATCTGTCCGCCTCTGGCCCCTCTGGTAAGCGATACACTGTCCATTTGTTCCCGTCAAAGTCGACTGCAGACAGTTATAAGATATCTCATGGCAAGGTAACTACACAGATCCGAACTGATTGAATTTCAGATTATCGTCTCCATCTTCCCGTATAAACGGGTCTATGATAATTCCAGGGTGGCCCATTGCAAGAAACAAATCCTTTACCCGATTCACGAATCACTAAACAGATAACATCACGTACATATATATATTTTTATATATATATATATATATATATATATATATATATATATATATATGTGTGTGTGTGTGTGTGTGTGTGTGTATGTATATATACATATATATATGTATTTGAAGGTGATCACAAAGTGTGTGCGTGTGTGTGTGTGTGAATATATGAATATCTTGAGAACTGGTTGCTCGGCAATAATTTAACTCGGCAGTCAACCAGAAAGAGAGAATACCCAACACGTGTTTCATGATAGCGAATTTTTGAGAACGGTGAATGATATTCAAAATTAATCTAATTACGTCAAAAATTTCCGCTGGGGAACAGTATTTGAAATCAACCTAGATTATATTTCTATCTTAGATTCTGCCCATAGAAAGAACAATTAAACGATTGCGTCACGAAAAATAATTCTCATCAAATTTTGAGACGTTCCTAATTCCGTTTTGAAGCATGTGTTCTTTCATACAATCTCGTGTGGTATTTCTTATATTCTCAAGGTTGAATTTTAATCACTTTCGAAGGTAAAGTTAATATCATAATGCGTCAGTTTTCGATTTTAATTTAGGTTTAAAATCGTGTTTCATAATAGATAAATAAATAAATGTTAAAACTGTGTAAAGATTTTTTTAAAAACTTTAAAAGGAAAAATAAAAAATGATTTTACTATTATATCATGTTATTTAATAAAGTAATCAAAAGATTACTTTAACAAATATCATTACTAGTATTTCAAATTTGTTATATCAGTATTGATAGTATCACAATGGGAAAATAATTGAATAAATAGAAAAATGAATAAAATCAGTAGATATCAATATATAATACCTAAAATCTATAAAATTGATTTTGATTTGAATTAATATATATATATATATATATATATATATATATATATATATAATACAGTTTCTAGATTCAAATACCTATATTTATATATATATATGTATATATATATATATATATATATATATATATATATATATATATGTATATATATATATATATATATATATAGGTATTTGAATCTAGAATCTGTATTATATATATATATATATATATATATATATATATATGTATATATATATGCATATATATATATGTGTATACATATGTATATATATATATGTATATATATATATTTATATACATATATATATATATATATATACATATATATATATTATATATATATATATATATATATTATATATATATAATAAAGTTTCTAGATTCAAATACCTATTTGAATCTAGAAACTGTATTATATATATATATATATATATATATATATATATATATATATATATATTTATATATATATGCATATATATATATGTATATATATGTATATATATATACATGTATATATATATATATATATATATATTTATATATATATAATAATGTTTTTAGATTCAAATACCTATACATGTACGGATCTCTTCTCATTTTCACAAATGATTTGAACTTTGACACGAACACATTCTCTCCTTTTTCGCCAAGATAACAATTCAGAACAAAACAACAATAACAACACGTCAGCACCCTCCCATCCGGCCTATCCTTCTTCCCAAATCTTGTTATTGCAAAAATTTAGCATTTCCCGTCTTCAACATTTGAAAACGGGAGAAAACAGTCTCGAAAAAACGGAAATAATACGATCAATCTAAAAACTTTCGTGTTTCCACATCGTCTATCAAATTCACCATTATGTGGGATAAATCTCATCCAATTCCACATTTTATATATATATATATATATATATATATATATATATATATATATATATATATATATACATATATATATATATATATATATACATATATATATATATATATATATATATATATATATATGTGTGTGTGTGTGTGTGTGTGTGTGTGTGTGTGTGTGAACATCTTGTTATCCTATCCTGAAAACAATAATACTCCAGCACCAATTTGTTTAACCATCTACTTGAAGCAGAGACGTATTTTTTTTTCTTTTTCTTTTCTTTACTTTTTTAATATTCACTAAGCCTAACCTCGAGCTGCACATGCAGAGAAATCAAAGTAAGTACAGTGCGTTTCGATAATCTTCGGATATATATCCCCAAAATTTGGAAAACAACATTAGAACTTCTTTGGTTGTATCTGCGTTCGAACACTGACCGCTCACACCTCTGTATCAGTTGCAACTATCCTAGCCACCAATCAGATCCTAACGCCAAGTACTTATTTCAATTCATTCGGATTGAGTACGGCACTATTCAAGATAATGGGAAGATTGTATTCAGCCAATCTTCCAAGTGGGTATGGTCTGTCTGTCGTGAAAATCAGTATACGAACATAGGGTTCTACATGGTTCGAACACAAGTGATTTTCGCTAGTGGGACTCAAAAACAGGCCTCCTCCGTAATAAATTTATTCTTTATAGAGCAGTTTGCATTAAAACGCAAGTGAATAGTTGATCCAAAAATATTAATCTAGATCTTAGATAGCAAGATCTGTCCTCAGAAGAGCTGAATTGATCGTGGCTCGGTTATAACGCGGTTTCGACTTTCTTTGACCCCCAACTTCAGCGTTATAACGGGGTATGTCTGTCCTGTGGTAATGTTAGACGAGCTTGCTAACCAAGATTTCACAACGAGGCAGCTGGTGTTTCTAAAGATTTGTAACTTTACAGTGGGAGTTATTTCTTGCTTGGCACCTGCCTTTTAAACACGTAATAACCGGGCAGTTTCTTCTTTTTTAACATCAAGGATGACGTGCAATGGTCCAGGTTGGAGAACGAATACTCCGCTCGTTTGATAAGTGTGACGAACACAGCAAGAAGAGAACAAGTTTCGGGCTCGGATTTACAATTGTTCCAACCCTTCGGCATTTTCCATGGACCTTGTCTATCCTCGCTCCCAGCGATTTTGCCCCAAGCTAAAATAGAACATAAATGTCTCGATATTACTCGAAAGACCTCGTGGTCCGTGAGTTGTCGGATCAAAAACAGAGCAGTCAGGGTCAATAGCAATGAAGATGTAACAGGAACGGGGCCGGCGGAAACACCCTTTTATCATCGTTTAACCCCGAATCTCTTCTCGTCCGTGTTGCAATGGGTTGTATTCCCTCCGCTCTTTGCCACCCCACGGCTTCCTTTATGGTTCCGTATTGCCAAATGTTCCGATATCAGCTGGTCAAGTAAAAGGCGATGTAACCAAGCTGGGTCATATCGTGTCGGGTGGGCTCTGGGCGAGTCGGGTAAGGAAACGGGAGGAAGAGGTTGGGGGTTCGGGTGAAGCGAGACTGGCATTTATTTACCTTGGATATTTTGGTCAGCTCTATAAACCAGATAACCATTATGTGTCCGAATATCGACCTGCTGCAAAGACCAGATCAGATGATGTGGGCAGAAACGTAAATGGTAGCCGAATGATTTTCGATGCTGCAGTCTGAAAACGTAAACAAAAAATGTGTGAGCGTGTTGTGTCTGTGTGTAATATATATATATATATATATATATATATATATATATATATATATATATGCAATATATATACATATGTGTGTGTATATATATATATATATGCAATATATATATATATATATATATGTGTGTGTATGTATATATATATATATATATATATATATGGGAACTTTAAACACATACTCACACTGCACACACCACTGAAGATGGGGAAAATCCCGAAACATGTCTGGACCATTTACATCTAAGGATTAATAAACGTTACCTCCAAACACTTTACTCCCGAGTCTGTCTCACTCTTTACAGTGCACATTATATATATATATATATATATATATATATATATATATATATATATATATATATATATATATATATATATATATATATATATATGTATGTATATATATATATATATATATAGAGAGAGAGAGAGAGAGAGTGAGTGTGTGTGAGAGAGAGAGAGAGAGAGAGAGAGAGAAGGGGGGAAAAGTCAAAATAAAGGAGGAGGAGAGGTTCTAGTGGTTTCCACCCTTTTCAAAGCCCTTCCCCGCTTTTGTCGATGAGATAACAAGTTTTCCGTCCTTTCATTCAAGTCATCATCATCATAATCATCATTATCTGTCTTTTATCGTTCGTCGATGGACATAAACCTCCCCCATGATTCCCCATGCATCTATATCGTGGGCTTCGTGGAGCCAATATTTTCTGAACCTGTCCAGTTCGTTTCGCCATCTCATATTCTGCCGGCCTCGGTTTCGCATTTGAACTCAGTGGATCCATCTTGTAAGTCGTGATCGGTTTTCTGCCATTCTTGCAACATGACCAGCCCATTGCAATTTTTTGCAACAAAGAATGATTTCAAACTATTATTCTATTTTGCATATATTCAGACAGCTTTATAACAAGAATTTGTTTAGTTTTATAATTGTACAGTTGCTGCTTTGTATTTGTTACTCAAAGAAAGCGAGCAAAAATAATTGAGAACACATCATTTGAAATTACTTTCTATAACAAAGAAATAAGAATTCTATTGTAATTGATATACACATGTATATAATCTCTGTTCTTGTTTTGTTTTTTGTTTTTTGTTCTAGTTCTTTGATTCATACGTCTATTAGTGAGAGTTACATCCCCATTACCCTTAAGATAATCACCTTGACTTTTTTTTTATTTAATAGTATTACCCCTGCCTCTGACTTGGACTACCTAATTTCTTCCTTTGGCTGGGATTTCTCACCTCATCGGTTGGGAACCAGTGGGTTAAAAAAAGAGAAACTAGAGTAAAAGACATTTCTTCTATTATACGCCCAATTGATCTATAAAAATACGGTTATCGTAAACAGCTTAATGCTCTATAGAATCCGACTATTTTGAAATACGTAATTTGCTAAAATAGACTTCAGATTCTTGGAGTGCTTATCTTGAAATTAAAAATAAACCCTTCAAACCTAAGTAAGATCTTCGTCCGTTTGGGAACTGAGATTTTAAATACATTTAACTACAACTGGTGTATATATTTAGCACAGCAAATAATTCTGCTTGCACATTGCTTCGTGGGTTACTCTATCATAAACAGCAAATGCCATTATGGTGAGAATAAAATTATTTGAAAATCAAAAAACGGATAACATCTACAGTTTCTCTCTGATAATGATAGTTGCTGAAGGTATGACCAAAAGCGACAGAAAGATACGCACACATTATATTGGTACAAAAATAATCGTCTTTTTCTCATTTTAAACTTTGATGGTTTTTTTTAAAATAAACTATTATTTAACAATGTTCATATAATATACCATTTTAAACCAAAAATTTCACTCTATCTATTTATGCTGTACGTTTTCTTTCCGTTATATATTCTGGTTCATATCGGGGTATCTAATCAAATATAGAAAAAAGCAAATTCGAGCGATCTTTTGATTTCAAAATCAGACGTTAGTTAGCGGAAACTGCTCGCAATATCAACCAAGTATTTGACCAGAAGACTGTCGACGAGTGCACGGTTCAACATTTTCCCCAACATTTCGGATCGGAGACGGGAAACTTTAAGACATGAACGTCCTCCTCTAATTGACGACATCCTACTGATGGCCAAATGATCCAGACTGAGGAGAAAAAAAGCTTGCATGTCACACGAATGACTTTGCAGTTACTGAACGAACTTGGCTATGAAACTCTACCTCAACCAGTTTATTCACATGACCTCTCTCCGACTGGACACCATTTTTTCAAGCATTTCGACCAGGAAGGTCATCAATAACCTACCAACCTTCGAAAAATTCATTGGTTCCAGGACTCAAGAACTCTTTGCTTCCAGTACAAATAGACTTATTTCTAGTTGACAAAAATGTGGAGATTTTGAAAGTCTGTATTTCGAATAATAACTTTCATTCTTTACTGAGATTTACCTCTTCAAAGTTGATGGTGAAAAAATGGAATCATTTTTTTACCAACATACATAAACAAACACAGACTGACACACACACACACACACACACACACACACACACACACACACACATATATATATATATATATATATATATATATATATATATATAAATTGAGCACTCTGGTGGTTGAGGGATTTCTGCATAATTTGAAAATATATCGCTTAAATTCAGCCTTACTGCCTGTCCAGTCCCGTAGTGAAGGTTTCAATTCTGCCTCGCGGTATTGGATGGGATAATGGAAAGTCTATAGCCACACTGAACAGATGTGATACACCGAAACAGCTGTCTGTGGATGACACAATAATATATATATATATATATATATATATATATATATATATATATATATATATATATATATATATAATCGCCAAATACATTTTTGAGGTGACCTACGTATGGAAGCCCTTTGTTTTATAAAATTTGAATGATTAGTAGAACAAAATAATATCCATATCCAATACATTCTGATAATACGTTATATAAAATAACAAACTACATACAATATAATAAAATGAAGTTATATTTGAAAAATCATAGCTTAAGGGGGGCAGTTTGATCACCACTGCCGCAAACCATGTTAATATATCTGTTTTGTTTTCAAATCCCCTAAGCCGTTACGTGGTAACCAACTGATGATCGCAATAAGAAAAATTCATACATTGTATCATAATATGTAATGTTGTGTAAAACATAAAACCTTATGAA
>OY735227.1:41456749-41466749 GCA_963457665.1 Thysanoteuthis rhombus | reverse complement strand
GTCTATCGATCAATCTCAGTCAGTTTCTATCTATCTATCTATCTATCTATCTATCTATCTATCTATCTATCAGTCTTTCTATCAATCCATTTTTTCAGTCTCTCATTCTATTTATCTATCCATCGATCTATCTATCTCAGTTTGTTACTATCTATCAGTCTGTCCATCCTTCTATCCATTTATCTATTTCTGTCTCTATCTATATCCATCCATATGTCTATCTCATCCTATCTATCGCATGCTCATTCATTCTTCTTTTTATTTTTCCCTTCTCGCTTTCATTCGCTCGATCATTCTATTTTTCATTTTCGTAACTTCTTTCACGTGTTCATCCTTTCTTCCAGATTCCCTGCAATAAGTCCACGGTTGCCAAATTAGCCATTTTCAGCTCTATCTGGCTATGTTTCCCAAGTTTAGCAGAAGATCTGGCCACTTTAACTTCGTATATTTTTCATTAGATGTGAGCTTTGAATAAGTATATATAACATTTTCAGCTACGAATTTAGCAGGAAAATAGAAAGATTCAGCCGATTTTAGCCATTTCAGGAGACAGTTTTGGCTATAATCAATATGCCATACTTGGCAAAATCACTGGCCTTTACCGTTTCAGGGTTGTAAAATAAATCCAACTCATAGACATCGCTTCAACATGAATTTTTTTAAATGTCTCTTTTTATTTCTATTTCTTATTTTTATTATCATCTCAGAAAAATTAACAAAATGATGAACACTAGAGAGAGGACCGGTCAAAATACCTCATCTCCGAACTTAAAGCAACACTTAGATGCCTGGAGAGCACACCAGCCGAAACGTAATGTTATAAACAACAATGATGTGGATACTAGTCCAAATGACGCATACAATATTTAATCATTTCATTTCAGGACTTCAGAGGCAAGGAAGGGCGAAAAATTTCTCCTGGCCTATAATGCCTATTAACCAATAATTATGCTCGTGGCCTCGTAGGATATAGCGCAACTGACAATCGCCCCTAACAGTCTCCGTCTTTGCCCCCCCCCCCAGCCGCTGAGAACCCTTGCTGCGCCAATTGACGAGATGATTTAGGGAGAAACGTAAAAAGAGAGACAGACAGAGAAAGAGACAGACAGGGGCGGACAGATAGATAGTCAGACAGAGACAGAAAAAGGGACGGACAGACAACGGCCAGTCAATGAGAGAGAGCAGGCGATGTAAAGAAGTTTTTTATTGACCAACGGTCGAGCCGTCAGTCTGAACTTTCTTCCCATTCATGTTGAATATAAAGGAGAGATGTCCGTCATGGGGGTGGGTCTTTTATGAAGGCAAAAATAGATAAATAAAAAAGCGAACGTACAAAACAAAACAAGGTAAGTGTTTGGGGACCCGAGATGCACACACGGGATATTAGGGCCGTTATGTCCGGCGACAATGAGACACTGATATGGACAGATAAAGTCAGCGTTAGGAAAGTGAAGAAAGAAAAGACAAAGAAAAAGCAGGAAACTATGATCACACGTATACACAGGAGTATCACCAACCCACCAACTCAACCGGCTAGACAGTACTGAAGACAGATCAGGAGTTTATCTACCTGGGATGCGTCATATTGTCTGACATCAACATTGACAAAGAAGTAGACAACAGGTCTAACCAAGGCAAACAAAACCTGTGGCAGACTGTAAAAATATGTTTGGAGGAATAACCCCTTAGCCCCGCCGCCAAAAGGTACAAATGTAAAAGTTGGGATGACCTTTTTCTTCTGTGGTGCTGAGTCATGGGTCATCTACCGCCGTCACCTATTTCTATTTAAATGTTTCCTTCAACACGGCTTTTACACGATTCCCATTATACACGAGCGCGACATCATTACCAACCCCGAAGTCCCCTTGATAGAAAGTTCGAAGAAGATACACCTGTCTTGGTCAGGTAAAGTATCAAAGATACAATACTGTTTACTAAATGTTAAGTGTCCACGTGTCAGCGGGACTTAGGATACCCGACAGTACAGATACAAGGGCTCTTCGGGAAACGCCTCAGTTCAATGGTTTATATTTTCGTTTGGGTGACACGGGATCATATCCACTTTTACTTTTTGCTAAAGCTCTTTATCCATTTCCTGAATACGAAATATACTTTTCCCCCTAGGTTTTCTAATTAAAAATCAAGGCATCAGCACGGATCCTACGGTGATTTGTTTGTCCACCCGTTCCTCGATATCAAAAGTGATCGAATCTTTCATCTCGAATGAAATTTTGTTGTGCAACATATTTCTCGTGTGCATGAGCACATAGATTAGGAGAAACAATGCTGCGGGCCCCGAACATTATTTGGCAGACGCCTGGTGACCTGCAGATCCCTGCCCCCCCGAAAATACTGCTTGAACTCTACGATGGCAGTGGTATACTTTAAACTTAAACTACTCGGGAAACACTTTTCAATACTTCAATTTTCTAGAGAGCTCTTTCAAAAGACAGCTTTCACTTCTGCGTATAGATATTACATATATGTAACCAGTGAATTTTGGCATTGTTTAAGGAATTATAAAATAAGGAACGAAACTTACTGGGGGAATAAAGAGAGTGTCCGCAGTAAGGGCCCTAGCAAAGTTGCACATACTAAATAAATGTATTATGACTACTGTATTAATATACCTATAAATGTGTGTGTCTGTGTGTGTGAGTATGTATCTGCGTGCTATTTAATGAAATTTATATATATATGATAGCACTCATTAATTATCCCCTTTTATACACGTGCACACACACATACACACATACACATATATATATTTGATATAGAAGCCATTAAAGCGTCCATCTACGAAATGGTACTTGGATGTTCAGGTAATTTGACCATAAAAAGATAATTATCTTAACACGTAGTTTCCGTCGTGTCCTTGGCTCGCACAGCGTGAGACCTACAAAGCGTAGGGACAAAAACCATAGGATATTTGGTACGCGAGTGATATTCTAAATTCCCAAGCATCATGATGTGTATATATATATATATATATATGGGGGGGGGGCTTGCGTGTGGGTGTATGTATATGTGTATATGCACATATATGTCTATGTATATATATGTGTATGCATTCATATATGCATATATATGTGTGTATATTTGTGTATATATGTGTGTGGAAATATGTGCGTATATATATATATGTGTGTATATGTGTGTATATATATATATGTGCTTATATATGTGTGTGTATGTATATATATGTGTGTGTGTATATATGTGTGTGCATATATATGTGTGTATATAAGTATGAGTATAGAGGTGTTTGTATATATATATATATATATATATATATATATATATATATGTATATATATGTATATATATATATATATAAGCAATCAACTATCAAAATACCTCATCAAAAACATCATTTAACGCACACACGTGGAAGACAATAGCGCAGGAAAATATATGGAATATATGAAACCACAAATAGAATTAAGGACTGACTTCACGGGAAGGAAACATTGTATTAAAAGCAACGAAGATATGAATACAAACACCCTAAGTATATATGGAATAATTAAAAGAATTATACCCATGAAAATCAAATCTAATTCGTTCGCGTGAAGTCAGTTTGAACTTGAGAACATGGAACGGTCTAATCTCCGTTTCAATTTATTTATTTTTTTCACGGCATATTTTATCGTCGCGTCTAGTGCATAATCCTGACACCTATCACCACCAGGGATCAAATTAATAGGCCGCCTCTTTTTGTCAAAGGAAGTGATTAAGAAAGGAGGACGCTCGGGGGTCAGCGAGAAGCCATGAAAAATGATCAGAAATCTGCAATGGGAAGCTGAACCATTTGTTGCTTTCAATATAAGTTTGTTTAAATAGCGTATTAAGGTTATTGTTGACGGTGTATTAAGGAAAACATTTCTACTCTTTTGAAACTGATATTACTTATTACGACCACACCTTTGTATGTACAGATACATCAATGAGTACGTAACCTATTGAGGGAAAAATCATTATTTTATGCAAAGAAGATTTTTCCAACATAATCTCCTTCTTAATGTAGTCATATAACCCAAAGAACATTATACAGAGATTATTTCCTATTAACAAACTGCTAATATGTTCATGTCAGGCTACAGACGTATTGATCTTTTATATATGTATTTATATGTATATATATGTATATATATATATATATATATATATATATATATAATTCATAGTATATATTCTCAGTTTGTAAAAATATAAAGAGAAAGAGAGCGAAAAAAGATATTATCCCTTCTCGATGTTCAATATTTGACACAGTAGATAGAGTTTTCACCAAATATCCGACATTTTATGCAACACTATACATATATAAATATATATATATATATATATATGTGTGTGTGTGTGTGTGTGTGTAAATAAAAATTACAAAAATATATACCAGGTGAATGTTAGCATTTTGTGCGTACTTATCATACTCATGCGAGAGGCATGAAATGTCTACATTCACTCGGTATATACCCTTATGATTCTTATATATATATATATATATATATATATATATATATATATATAATGCTCTTCAATAAGTATTGAGCACTCAGGCGGATGAAGGATTTCTGTGTAATTTAGAATATATATCGGTTAAATTCAGCCTTACTGCCTGTCCAGTTCCGTAGTCCAGAGTCTGAAGAGAAGCTTTCAATTCTGCCTCGCGGTACTGGATGGGATAATGGAAAGTCTATACACTGAAGAGATGTAATACATCGAAACAGCTGTCTGTGGATGACACAACAATTATATATATATATATATATATGTGTGTGTGTGTGTGTGTGGTGCTACACAAAATTTAGGGTATTCAATCATTAAGAAAATGGTAGTTTTCCTGTATCCTTCGAAGTATCCAATTCTGTTCAAATACTACATCTTAAAGGATACTGCTCACAAAGGCTAGCGGAAAAAGTAGTACATAAGGGTTAAAACATGCAGTTCATATTCCTCGAACTTTCAGGCATATATACACATATATGTATGTAAGATACATCATATGTAAATAGATATACGTAGAAAATTCAGTCATTTGTGATGACTGAGTTTCATGCCTGTGGTGCAATTGTCAGACAGTCGTCAGGTGATTTAGCATTGAAAATACGCCATGCAAATCTCCTCACAAATCAAGGAGCATATTCACTGTGACGACGAATCACACAAACGGAGAACTAACGACTTCACAAACATCAACCAAAATCATATACCTGGGGCCAACGTAACAAATGGAGGGAAACCATTCGTTGCAGTGACCCCATCCTCAATCTATCCAGCTTTGAAATCATCACTGCACAACTAAAGGCTCTCGGGTTCGGATCTAAGTTCGCAACGGGGATCAATGACAACATTATCGACATAGTAACCAGAAACTAAAGACACAACGACACATACTTCCTTAAAGGTTACACAGACAGAATCATTACCGTCTCACTGAACATGAACAGCAATGAACACCAATAGGAGGCATTAAACCAACTAGCTAATATTGATACAATATCAATAACATTATCAGTTGATAATTGTAATTATAGACAGGAGGTAATTGTAATGATAGACACAAATATCTATCTCAGCAAGGTAACGATGACGATATCTGATTTTTGTGAAGTACGATATTCAAGATATATAGCCCATGTAACAAGACGAAGTTTAATTCTTTACGTTTGGAAACAATTTCTATTTGCCAGTGGCATTCATGGCTAAGTGTCTAATCGAAGGATGATGATGATGATGATGAAAACAACTAAGGAAAAAAAAAACACTTACAATCCATCAACAAAGAAACAAGTTCTTCAGAAATTAATGATCAATGAGCGCAAAGCATCGTCAATATTTATAGGATACCATCTTAAAAAAAAAACAACAAACAAACAACACGGACTATGGAAAATGTACGAACCCGGCATCTCAGGCCCATCATATCAGCAGTGAGTAGCGCCACCCATGGAATAGCCAAAGCCGCAGTTTAGATCTTAACTCCCCTTTTAGGTACCATCAGACCCTCAGGCTTTGAAAATTCAGCCGACCTAATTTAGAAACTGTAAAATATCAACCTGAAGAGTAAATTAATGGCAAGTCAAGACTTAAAGTCCCTTCTCACTAATATACCTGTTAAAAATGTCTAACCCTCCTCAGAAAGAAAACTGAAAAGTACACAAACTCTGCACAAATCAAGGCTTCTTCATCTTTAACAATAAATACTAAAAACAAAAGTTCGGCATGCCTATGGGGTCTCCGCATAGTAGAATACTTGCGTACTATTTTTCTGGAATCCATAGATTGTTTACCCCAAAGATTACTCCCAGTACATAGACGACTCTCTTTTGATACTCTCTGCAAAATAGACCGAATTACCTTGGCAGAAAGGCTAAACTTATCAGAACCAACTATAGATTTTACACGAGAAGTTGTGAATAAGGAAATCTCAACTCATCTCGAAAGCTTACTATAACTCGAATCTACAACTGAATGTATTTCATAAATCTGCTAACAAGAACGCTCCCATCAGCGTCTACTCACATACCAACAATGAAATGAAAACAGGAATCATTATAGCATATGCAGCACCTGATATTTCGATAAAGAAGAAAAATATATCGAACACACCTTCGAAGACCTCCACCACTTCATACACAAGGCTAGGATTTGACGCAAAAATACATAATACTAGCTAAACAAACAGAAACAAAAACAATGTCATTGCAAATGGGCACATCCCATAACCAACAAACTCATTAACTATGGTACAGGCCAACAATCTAAAAACCTAGACGCCTGCATCATTACTGGAACTTCTAAGTCTATTGAAGGTACGATCAACAAATCACATGAGATCAATTCTGAGACATGTGTATATGCAATGCCCTGCAAAGAATGACCCAAAATATACATCGGTGGAACTCAAAACACTTGAAAAAATATACGAGCACTACAGAGCACAATAGACGATCATTCAAACGTTCTTACAACAACATAAAACAAGCTAGGCCACTACTTCGATTTAGAAAATGTCTGCATTATCAGGATAAAACATGGTAAGATTAAATGAAAATGCATTAAGCCTGCAGCCATCACGGAATGTAATACAATCGAACAAAGACCAGGTTTCTTTACCATTCCCCAACAGTTAGCAAAGTTTATAATCATACAATTCAGGCCCTCAATGAGTGTGGGGAGCATCCAAAAACCTGATCGATTTCCAACCCGTTGAAAGAAAACTTCTGGCCAAACCACACACAATCGATAGTACCACACACATAAAAAAAGTCCCATACACACGCATTATACTTGAAACCAATTGTAATGACGATCAATAAGATAAAATCTCCCAAGCCACTTTTCAGATTCATCATAAAACAAGGACATCAGAGCGACATGCACTCAACAGCATCAGACAACGTTTACACTCACTCATAGATGATAAGATTGATCATAGCCAATTAACAAAAGATCGCACACAGAAATTCCGTAAAAGAGAAATATACACCCTTTGACCAACAATAACACAACACCAACTGAGATCAAAGCTTACTATCCTAATTTGTTCCGGAAATTTATAAAATCATCTGGATCAATCCAAATGGACGTCAACAAATGCTGGGAAATACAACAGCTGTTCGGAAACTAATTAAAGACACCCACCTGTGTACTCGCTTATTTCTGAAGAAGTTTGCTCGCACTAACGAAACATATCAAACTGAATGAAAAATTAGACTTTCCGAATTGTCTTTTTAATATATACAAATGCATATATATATATATATATATATATATATATATATATATATATATATATATATGTATATATATATATATATGTGTGTGTGTGTGTGTGTGTGTGTGTTAGTGTGTCGGAAATGAAACAATATTAAATGCAAAACACGAATATATCCATGTCAATAGGAGTGGTTGGCTTAAATGCTCATCAATTCGCTCTCTTCTCTTTAAAACAGTAGTATGTCACCGTTGGGACAGAGCGTAGAGCGAAATGAACTCATGCCTTCCCCCCTCTCTTTCAATACACACACACACACACACATATATATATATATATATATATATATATTAGGTTACATATGAAACGTCATTTTTGATAGTAAAATGTATTTTATAAACGTACGACCCATGCAAAGCAATATCATTTTTCAAACGATCCTCGAGTGACAATATCCTATCTGTATACATATCTTTGTTAACTGGTCAGAAAATCAGTAAAAGCTATAATTCTAATTCCCTAATAATGAACATTCTACAACGGATTGGAACTTTAAAATGCCCTAAAATATGATGATAAATTGGAGAAATGTCAGATGAATATTGGAAGACCTAACATCAATTTTCCCTAGCATCTAATGTGTAGTTTAGCGTACACTATTCTAATAAAAAATAAGTCTAATGAAAGGACGTTCGTGCGGAGGTGGTCATCAAGAATCAAACTCATTACTGTAGTATAGAACAGCCACACTAGTTGGGCAAGCACCACCCCAATAATCATTTCAGTGGGGAGTATCAAATGTGGATCGAAGTCAGTAATAGTCTGCGAGACTAGTTTTCTCAATTCTATTCCTTACGAATTCTATAGCTGGTTTATGAAATTAAAGCTTAACTCAGCTATATGTGTACATGCAGGGTCGGATTTAGAACTTAGGGGCACAGGATACATCAGGTTTGGGGGATATCCATAAACAAAATATAACACACGGTAAATCACAAACTTGAAGGTATGTAAAGTTTGTGATTTGCCGTGTATCTTAAAAGTGCGTCTGTCGCATGTAATTGAAAGTGATAATATATATATATATATATATATATATATATATATATATATATATATATATATATATATATATATATATATATATATATATATATAAGTCTACAAAACCTTACAGCTTAGAATAATAAACGTAAAAAGACTATTTCAATAGATTTTTTGTCCCTTCGGTCACTTATTTACCAATATCTATCAATGCAATTTACTTAGTTTTCTTCTGTGTTTTCCCCTGTTTCCTACACACTTTGTTATTATGATACAATGTATAAATTGTCTCTTCTTGAGATTATCAATTGTTTACCTTGTAAGCGTTTCGAACATTAAAAAAAACAGTCATATTTACATGGCTCCCCAGCAGTGTTGATCAAACACCATCTCCCTTCATCATATAGTTCATGCTATATATATATATATATATATATATATATATATATATATATATATATAAATATATATATATATATATGTATGTATCTATACATATATATATATATGTATTTATACATATATATATGCATATATATATATATATATATACATATATATATATATATACATACATATGTGTGTGTGTTTATAAAGGTTAAATGATATATATATATATATATATATATATATATATATATATATATATATATATATATATATATATCTTAATTAAATACACGTATGCGTATAAATACATGCCAGCTGAACTCCAAGTAATTTTTTAGATGAGACAAATCCAATTCCGTAACCCACGTTCCAATTCCTGTAGATCTGAATTCCAAGCAGTGATTATATTAATCTATCTAAAACAATTGAAGGCGTTATCATAAAAGGATTTCCCGAAGAAATTATCAAATTATTTCTTATTGAATAAACTAATATTTTTATTATTCTATTTTTGTATAAAGGTAGCCTAGGGAAATGGCCCCTTTTTGCCTTTTATAAATCCGACCCTGTGTTCAAGGCGTTAATTGTGGCCACTTTCCATCGACCTTGCTTGCAATGTCTCTTTAGAAACAGCTCACTAACGACCGTACCGTAGTGGGTGTTTCCCTTAGACTCGGTGCGCTAACTCGCTTATGGTTATTATGAGTGAAATAAATTGGATAGCAAATAGATTTTCGACGAACAAAGCCGCTGTTTTGAAGGTTCGCTTTTCTTAGGCAGGTGCTGAATACATCTTGACTCCCTTATGTTCGGTCATATCATATAACTTCTCTCAAATAACAAACT
>OY735227.1:41426749-41454249 GCA_963457665.1 Thysanoteuthis rhombus | reverse complement strand
TTTAACTTAGTAAATGAAAGTGGAAAAAGAAGAGCAAGCTCAAGATGAAAATTCCTTTAGGTCCATTGAGTATGCATGTCAAATCTTGTTGGGCTTCGCCCACGTTCAGGTGGTTTCTATAGCGTAACAGACACACAGACGCTTCTCAATTATATACATGGATTTACTTACATATAATTATCAACACAATCAACCTACACACACACACACACACACACACACGTATATATATATATATATATATATATATGCATATATATACATTGGAACTAGTATGTTTATGCATATATATATATATATATATATATATATATATATATGGGGGTGCAGCCCGCCTCGGAGCTGAGGGAGTGATAACAAGAGGGCTGCATAAAAATCTTTCATATTTCATCGGTAATTATTTTTTCTAATGAATTTTCTATCCATCCACACGATATCTCCCAGATTCCAGAATGGATTTCATTGAAAATTTGTGGAACGGACGACAATGGGACAAAGAATAGTTGGTCGAATTTGAGGTCAAATCCAGGAATTTCTCTTTTTAAGAGATATTGCCAGTTTTTCCGTACATTCCTGTATATGATCGTGGCTGTCCACATTATATCTAAGAGAAAAGAACTCCTCATTGAATTGATATGAGAATTTGTAGAAGGATAAACTGTAGGAAAAGGATTAAATTTTGAATAAAACCATTTTCATGGTACCCTTACTAATTTTCTTCATATCATTTCACGAAGTCAGAACTGAATAATTGTAAGTAAATGTAGGCTTATGCCATCACATTCAATCAAATGGGAGAATCATTATGGAAAATGAATAGTATTAGTACAAAAAGATCACCAAAATTCTAGATATCCTGGAAAGAGTGCAAGTTCTGGATGGGGATGACACCCTGTGTTACTGACCTAGTTGACACGAAGCATAGACCCGTCAATATATATATATATATATATATATATATATATATATATATATATATATATAAGGGTCATATACCAATTACGGCATGAATGATATGGCATTCCCCGCTGAGTTTCGTCGGCCTCATCTCATTTCCATTTGTTGAAGGCGATGGAGGTAATTAAATAGATATACTGGGGTTTTCACCATTAATCTTGCTTTACGTCGTGTGAGGCCCCTCACTGAGCAAAAAACCAATTGCCCCCCTTTCAGTGACGAACATGAGAGAGAAAATAAAAACTTCATTCTATTTATTTGAATAAGAAAAGGTTCCCCAGACAAAATCACCAAGTTTTTTTTTTCCAGCCGCAAAGATGTACATTACTTTACAAGTGTGAACAGTGCGAAAAATACTTATGTAGGCAATACAATAAAACGTCTATCTCCAATGATATCGTTATTTACCAAATAACCCGACTTCCTCGCGGGCAGCGTGTCAAGACATCGAAGTCAGCCTTTTAGGTTGATTGGAAAAATTCATGTTATTTTCCAAGATATTCTTTGGTGAACCTATTCTGGTGTTCAACTGGCCTAAAGAGGCCCTAGAAGTCACACAAAGGCTTTAAATGTATAATTTCTCATTATTAGATAGAATTAAACAGCTTATTTACCAATAGATAAATAAAAATCATTGAAATTAATTGCAGACTGCGTACATTGAAATCATCAAGATACGACGGAGACTATAGATATGGTGTACCAAACTAACGAATTCAAGCCGTGCAATCTGATAAAGACATACGTTTAATTTCAATAATGCATTAATTTCTGATGAATATATTTTTTAATCATACATTTAAAACAAAACTTATACCTTTTGGGGCCTTTATTTGACTTTCAGAGTCTCTAAAAAGGTTAATACTGCCGTGTGATTTACGTACGTCAAAGCAATCATCTTTGTCAAACTTCACTCCAAATGTATTTTTTAAAAATCAATGAATTGACCATGCAAGTAAAAGATTTATTTTTGTTTCTCTTAATCTAGGACCCCTTTTAAACATAATATACCATAAACACGGTCTCTCATCAGCTTATGATGTACGACCAGCGTGATTGTTGTCGTTGTTGTTGTTGTTGTTGTTGTGACCCATAAGAAGGGCCACCTATTCTAGCCTAAAAATATTTCTTCAAAGTTATAAGAATTTACAATATTCATAGTATTAGTGCTTTCCAATGCTTGGATCGTCTCTCATTATTAGAAAATCTGAAATATTTGTCATGGTCCCGAGCAGATCTGTGATTGCAATTAAAACATTGGAACATTTAACCAAGATAGTGATGGCCATGCTTCGCCAAGCTTTGTCCTCTGTTTCCCGATGGGAAAATGCGTGAAAATCAATAAAAATCACTAAAAGTTATCAAAATGTTTTATTCGGTATAAACAGGGCGTCATATACTGACAAGCTGTACGAAATCGCAGTCAATATAACCGAAAAAAAGACCATAAAAGAAACTAGCAAGATTCTCCGAGTACTAATTTAGTATGATCCCTGCTAAAACATGAGGTCACAACTTTGCTACTTTATTTCCAACCCTTAAAAAACAATCCTCACCAAATCTAGGTGAGTAAACTATTCATGGTTTGTCCATCCCGTCACGTTAAACCAAACCGATATATGAAATCAACATTTCCTTAACTAATTTGAAATCACGACCAAGCGATTTGTAAGGGACCCTCTCACCAACTGAACCAGACTGACAAGATACATACCTACGATTTTATTTATTATGTATACAGTATAAAAGTAGCAGTAATCATTTCCATTTTGAATAGGAGTGGGAGTTGAGTTTGACTCTGTAGCGGCCAGGCTTGTATTCATGTAAATTCTTATAATCTTTATTCAGCCACCAAAGTATTCTCCCTGACCTCCAATAGGGTTAGGTAATCTGACCAGTTCAGGTGTATTCTCAAAAATGTTTTTTCAAAATCCCCTTCTATTTTCCCTAGTTTTCATAAACCCCATACTATTTAATGTTCATTATATTATTTGCATACCTTAATTGTGTATTTCGTGATAAAAGAACAATTACAGGTTTTAATCAGAAATTCTTCGAGGATGTTTTCGAAATATTGAACTAATTGGAAGCGCCAACTTGACAAAGAATTTAGCGTAGAACGAACTGAGTGATGATCTGAAAACAACGGGTCTGTAAAATACGATGAATGTAGAACTTCCTACCCCAAGTGCATGATCATTTGCTGCGTCGCATTTGCAACAGGAAAGCGAGCTTTGTCAAGCAACAAAATCACCGCTCGGTATCCTTGCTTAGATAAAGTTCTTTGCTTTTCCGAGGCATAATTCAAGTTAAACATTTTCTTGCTTTTAGTAACAGTATACTTACGTTCCGACCATTTTTAATAAAGGATTCCTTTTTCCTCCAATGAATTCCATTAATCGTATTTTTCAGAATATCAGATGCTCGACAATATAAGACACACTTGAATTTTAGCAAACCAGAAAAAAATCCTCAATTTTCTTGATCTTCATTGCCCAACACACTATTTTACGCTTATGATATTACTAGTCTCCATATGAACTTCAGCAAAACGAAGATCATGTACAAGCAATACGTCAGAAATAAACGCACAGCGAACAAAATCGAAAACACAAAGCTGGACAAAGATATGAAAATGAAATTCTCAATTGAAGAAAAGGAAATCAAGCGAAGAATCACTCTAGGATGCTAAGCCTTCAATTGAGCAAACTCAACCTTATAAGAATAAGAAAATCCCAACAATCCTAAAACAAATACTACACAACCAATGCATCCTCCCGATAGTCACCTATGGAGCTGAAACATGGAACCTAACCGAGAGACTGACCCATAAACTGAGAACCATGCAACGTTCACATGAAAGAATCATGCTCATCCTCACATGGAGAGACTACAAGAAGCACAGTATATTGGAGGAAAAACGAGAGTCTGAGACATCATAGAAGCTATTGGAAGATTCAGACAGCAATGGGCTGGCCATCTTGCAAGAATGGCAGACAATTGACGGACATCATGACTCACGTCATGGAAGTGACAATAAACGCCATGATGCTGCTGCTGCTGCTAAATGTATTACTTGACCTTGATAGCATAAATAGAATAAACAAGTAAAAAAAATGTGGCTGTTGGCCAGGCCAGAGACTCAGTGCAGAACCGAAGACAGCATAATATGAGATGGCAAGGTAAAGTAGACAGGTTCAGGGAATATTGACTCTGCGACGCCAACGATAAAGAGATGTGGCGAATCTTGGGGAGGGTCTGTGTCCAACGACGGACGATAAAACACTGCTGATGATAATGATATCATTTTGCAACGTTAGTAAACAATAGATGAAGCGTTCGACTCTCGAGAAAAAACTTGGAAAAAAGCGCGTCTTTTTGCTGCAAATACGGTAGTTTGAGATATCAAAGACTGTCTTAGATGTAATCACGATTTGATTCGGTTTGGATTGTAATAAATTCATTTTTTCATCGCCAGAGATTATTTTGGCCGATGATCCTGTGTCAAGCAAGAAAAGGAAAATGAATGTGTTAACCCTAACCCATGTTCTGACCTTGGTTATACTGAGTGTATTCTGGCCATATTAGAATTTATAGCAATTTTAAACTAAATGTTTTGATTTTCATTATTAATTATATTTCTCAGGTTGTACGGAGGATTACCGAACTGGTAAAGTCATTCTCCCTAAAATAACGCGCATCAATAACCTCTCCATGATAAAAAATATAATCAACTTTCGAGTGGCACCTTTCTGATTTTGTGTCCAGGTTACTGCAATTTGAAACAAAATATAATAGGGATATTTGTTCCGGTTTTTGTTTTTTTTTTGTTTTGTTTTTTTTTTTGGTTTGCTATGCCTGTAATAATTATAAACGAGGAAGTTTTTATATCTCTGAGGGGAGTGCAGTCAATATACCCCCGTCGGATAAATAAAGGGTTCGGTTCGTTACTTCCCCACACCTACCAGATGATACCTGATGAACGCCCTAGAGTGCAACGGCCGAAACGTTGCATGGAAAACAACCAAGACGAGGATGGTCCGAATATTATTAGAAATAAAAAAATTACTAAATGAGGAAGTTTTTGCTTTGCTTTGTTTCTCTAAGTTTAAATTGAGTACATTTTTCGTGTTTCTCAGTTTCCAGGAAGCTTGTAAACGATGTACTACAGTTGACTTGGTTGTACAAGCAATAAAGGCTTGAGTATACCCAAGAGACACTTACAAGATTTCTCTAAGATTATGCAAAAGATAGCTTTGGGAACTAAACCAGAAACTAACCCTAAGCCTGGCATCAACTTGATAACATGAATGCATCTTTTTGTTCCTTTTTTTTTTAAAATACTGATGTATTTTGAACGCAACAACTAGAAATTCTTTTGTTCGCCTTTGTTCAACAATCATCATTTCGTTAGATCCGAGAAGTCCTATTAACAACAACAATATAAAGAGAAGCTCCAACTCATATATTTTACAATTTATATGTCCTTTTTAGATTTCGGGTCGTTTTTCTATCTTAAAAGGCTTTTAACATTAATGCTTTTCTTTTCAAAAAAATAAGTTTATTGAGTTATTTTCCTGGGGTTTTTAGTTGCCGTTGGATCAAAGGTCAAATCTTTTCAGTTGAATAATACACTCTTATAGGCAGCACATAAATATGTAGAATTTTCATATTGTTCGTCTTGTATAGGGCTTCCTAAAATGTACTTGGTCGTATAGATATACCAGCCATATATCGTTTTAAATTGCTGTAAATTTGAGTACAAACACGTGTTTATATTCCAAAGTAGATTTAGCCCATTATGCATGTTCGAATAAGCGTGAATGTGAGCTTTTATTTATCTATGTACGCTAATGTATACACGCCTCGTATGATATATATACTAGCTTAAAAGATAGAAACTCGCTGTATCGGGCGGTTTTCAGTTCCTTCCTGCGTAAGGCCTCAGCCCCCTCTGGAAGATGGGTAGCTATAGCCGGTGGCCTGATACTATTTGTACGTGACCACCTCTACAACGCCCGACCTACTTTCGACTGACTGTGGGTTACATGCTGACAGGCAGTTGGTTTGATATATAACAGACAAAAAATCCTAGAACGTTCAAAAATATATCAAAAGGATTATTTTGTATATGTATGTGTGTCTTATATAATATCAGATGTGCTGAATCCAATTATAGCTTTATTTTTTGTCGAAGATGCGTAGTTCTCGAGTGATAAGGGTACAAACATATATCCATACAAATAAACAATTTGTCTTTACATAGATTTATACACGCACTTATACAATATAGATATATGTATGCATGTGTGTGTTAGAATTTATCACACAGACTCTTATAAGCATGAACTCTGATAAAATATATTGTAGCAACTTTTTGACAATTTTTCACATTCATGGCATCTTTATCCGGTCATCAAAATTGTTTCCCAAGCTTCCTATGACGTGAGACCGCATCTTGAATAAATTGTGGTGTTATCATTATTAGTATCATCATCATCATCATCATCATCATTATTATTATTGGTATTATTGGTATTATTGGTATTATTATTAGTATAATAATAATAATAATAATAATAATAATAATAATAATAATAATAATAATGATGATGATAATAATAATAATAATAATAATGATAATAATAATAATAATGATAAGAAGAAGAAGAAGAAGAAGAAGAAGAAGAAGAAGAAGAAGAAGAAGAAGAAGAAGAAGAAGAAGAAGAAGAAAAAGAAGAAGAAGAAGAAGAAGAAGAAGAAGAAGAAGTTGATTTAAAAGACTCCACAGTTTTTTGGACAATGTCTTCAAGGTATATGAATTCATAGCATCATTATTCAGACATCAAATATTCTTTCTCCAGCGTTCTATAATCTTGCTCAACATTTTAGTTGAACTGTGCATTGCTAATATGAGATTGAAACAAAAATTTCCAGAATTTTTTAACAAAACCTTTCATTCATATTAATCCACATCAGCGTTCTTCCGTCACCAATAAATATTCTTTTTTTGTGACCTGACGCTACATCTAAACTAAATTGTATTTTTCCCATCCAATTCAAAGATCTCAGGCATTCTCTTGACAAAGTCTTTTATCCTGATAAATTCATAGCATAGTTTTTTTCTGCCAGAAAACTAAAGTCAAGCTCAAGTACAAGATGGCTTTTTTTTCTTTTTTTTTTTTTACCGTAACGAGGACAAAAACAGGAAAACAATCCTCGCCCGATTTGGTGGAGTGAAAATTTACATTCACCTACGGTGATTCGAAATCGCAAGCAACTGATTAGTAATCGTATCTCTTATAAACAAAGTCAAATGACTAGTCTTACACATCTACCAAAATTCATGTTAAAAATGCGCAAGGGCTTATTTCATTCTAATAAATAACTATATTTATGGAAATATCATTCCCTATCGTGATTTGAAACTAAGACCTTACTGACCGAGCTAAATTGACATATCTTAGATCTTCACAAAAATACCTCATACACATAGACAAAGGCTTATTTAATTCTAATAAATAAGTACATTCATACCAAAATTATATATTTTAATAATTCTTCGTGTATTACGTATAAAAGTTACGTAACCATCTTTAGTCAGAATAGAAGTTGAAGTGGAGTTTTGATCCCGAAGCAGCCAACCCTGTAATTTTTTAAATAACATCTTTTTCGGGTAAGTAAAACAAACAAATTATAATAAGTGTCCACTGACTAAAATTTCAAACATTGTCTTCTTCAATAAATATTGCCGATCATAGATTTGAAAGATTTATTTCTTCAATTCAAGTTTATCTCTCAAACCAAAACCGGCTTGGAAATCAATATTTTGTAAAATAGCAATTCGTCCATATTATAGTCAAAAATTGACTTAGTATTTCTAGCATAACAAGAGCAAGAACAGCTTGAACAATGCTCGCCGAATTTGGTGGGGTAAAATTTAACATTCACCAATCGTAATTTGAAATCAAGACCAACAGATTTGTAGTCATGACTCTTAACAAGTTTTACAATATCTACCAAAATGTTTATTATAAACAAGGAAATCTTATTTCATTCTGATAAATAAATGCATCTATAAACTTATCCTTTCCCTACCATGATTTGAAATCAGAACGAACTAATTGATAAGCTGGTGTCTTACTTTCTGAGCTGAACTGACAAGGCTTTGATATCAACAAAACGTATCTTACGGACAGGCAAGAGCTTATTTCATACAAATAGATAAATACACTTATATAAAAATAAATAGTTTTAGGATATTTTTTGTATCTATTATATATACAATACAAAAGTTTGAATAGAAACTGCCACCTGACCAACATCTTTTGGCAGCATGTCATGTTGAGAGTGATCATTTAAAAAATGGAAAATGGGATGATCAATGAATAAGTTAATTTTCTTGCCTTTTGTTGGATAATGATCACAAAAATGTCGGAATTTCCTCAAAAATAAGTGGACGCAAACTAAGAGATTTAGCATAAACTTACATTGTAAATTGACCCCCCCCCCACACACACACACGAAAAGCCTATTTGGGAGTATCAAAAAAACTTCTTCCAGACATAATAAGGAGTGTATGTTTAGATTTTTAGCCTTCTAGCTCTATTGGCACGACCTGTACGCATGATACATAGACACTCAGTCAGTCAGTCAGTCAGTCAATCAGCTAGACCATCTTAAAAATTTAAGAAACCTATTTTGACAATTTTGGTGACAGTTTTGGTTGATGGTTTCTAATACGCGAAAACTTTTTAATCCCAAATAATAATTACATATATAGATATACGGCTAAAACTGACTATAGAGGAAAAGCAAACGTGCCCCAAAATGGTGTATTTTAACTCTGACTGCTTTGTATTCTGCTGTAGTGTTGGCGTTGTAATCGAGCTGCGTAGGGATCTTTGTGTTGACTAATGAAGCCTATTAAACATTCTAAAAAGACCCTCAGTGAGTGAGAATATCTTTGGTAGACATTCCAGATCAGTTTGCCAAAAACTTTCAGTGCCATTTTTCATAATGGTGGATTTTCGCTGTGATGATCAAGTCAGAAAAATGTTTTCATCAAATAAAGGCAGAATTTATATCATTGGAAAAGAAACTTCATGCTAAGTAAAGATTACGGAAGAACCCTGTGTCTAAGAGCAAGTCATTTAGAGCTATTCAAAATCAGATGTCAGACACCCTTGTTGTGAAATGAAGCACATTTGTGGACTAACAGCAGATAGGGGACGTAACTGTCGATGGATCCACAGACGTAATTTCTGGAGATATTTTGTGGTTGCCATAAGTTAACAAAGGCATAGGGGAATTATTGCGCGTAGATTCATTCCAAAACGTCCTGACTTCAATCGTGAACTATCGCTCACCCTTCGAAAGATCTTCATCGAAATTCACCAAGAACATTTAGAGATATGATGTAAAAAGACCGAGACTTTTTGAAGATATTGTTTGATGAGACAGACAAGAAAAAAATGAAAATAGATTGCTAAAGGTTCTAATATAGAAAATCAGTTGAAATAATTTTGATATGAAGATGCTAAGTAAATGATCTTAAAATCAGTTACTGTGCTTTGTTTCTCCAGGTAAATGCATTGTAGATTGGGAAAAGGGATATTCAGAGATAAGTATTGAATGTAAGTGTTACTGATTGAATAGAACTATTATATGTATAATACACATGACCTTCAAAAATAAGAAGATCCCATTGATCCTAAAGAGAAAGGTGTATAACCAATGCATCCTCCCAATGGAACCTAACCAAGAGACAGACCTGAAAATTAAGAACCATGCAACGTGCACATGGAAGAATTATGCTGGGCCTCACATGGAGAGACCGCAAGACAGCACAGTACATCCGAGAAAAGACAAGAGTCAGGGACATCATAGCATCCATTAAAAATCTCAAATGGCGGTGGGCTGGCCATGTTGCAAGAATGGCAGACAACTGATGGACATCACGACTCACGACATGGATTCCCCGAGATCACATGCGTAACCGAGGCCAGCAGAACAACATTAGATGGAGAGACGAGCTAGACAAGTTCAGGAAGTACTGGCCCCGCAACGCCCATGATAGAGAAGTGTGGCAAATCCTGGGGAAGGTCTATGTCCAACGGCGGACGTTAAAAGACTGATGATGATGATGGTGATGATGATGATGATGATGATGATGATACACAAGACTGATTGCTTTATGGTCAAACTCCATTTCCTATTCCGTCTGAAAATGATTACTGTAATTTTTGTATTGAATACGTAATAAACAAAATATCACCAAAGAAAATACATATCTCTTAAATATAAATGTATTTATTCAATAGAATGATATCAGCTTGAGCGTATATCTTGGATGAATTTTCGTTTATATCTAAGACTTGTCAATAAGCTCAATCGATAAGACAGCCTTCTGACAATCGGTTTGCCATGAATTCAAATCACGGTAGGGCAAAGCGAGGTTTTACATATTGTTTTACACTCCTCGTTTTAGGGAGGATTGTTCTTGTTCTCGTTTCAAAAATGAAAACAATCTCCAGACTTTGCACTGGAGATTCTATTCACCCGAGCACTCACGAGAACAGGATGTGTTACCAGATCGGTTTAATATGGGTGTAACACACGCGTAAACGTGTGGGTAAGAACTTCACGAAAATTCTCTCGAGTCCTCGCAACTATTGTCGGAAGGACGTCAGAGCAATGGTCTTAAGGACTCAGGATTCATCCTGAGCCTCTTGGACTTGACATTCCAGAACAGTACCACGCCTCATGGGGCGACACCCAATTGGCTATGGCACCACATCTGGGTCCATCTGGCCTTAAATGGCCTGAACTCAAGTCTTGAGTTGAGCAAGAAGTAGCGGAGTAAGACAAAATGGATTTCTAATGATTATGCTGTAGAAAATTAGTGAAAATAATTTTACAGTAGAAATGCATTGTAAATGATTTTACAATGGAATACATTACAAATCAAGGAAAGGGGATTGTCAGTGGTCAGGAACTCAGATGAGCATTACTGATAGAATAGATGTAAAATATCAGTATTTATGTAGTTTATTCAAGGTTATTTTAAACTTCGTAAAAATCATTAATAATTTTGTGTCACGCTTTATCACGAAAGATGTCGTTGGTTTTATTATCAAATGACCAATTTCTAACAAAAACACGCGATGGATTATCTCAAGTTTCATCCATTTCTATTCAAATTGTTTCCTATCACGGCTCGTGTCTTCGTCCAACTTCTGACATCGATAGGAACAAACTCATAATTTCATGATGATCTGATTATCCACAAGTGCCATCTTCGATTTTTAGTTAAAAGCTAAGTTTCCCTCCGTAGGGATCAGTTTCACAATAAAGGCGTCAAACAGGCGATTGTTTTGGAATACTAAACTGAAATATATGTATATATACATGTGTGTATATATATATATATATATACATATATATATATATATATATATATATATATATATATATATATATATATATATATCATTTCCAGCTGTAATAGAGCGATGAAAAATTTCTCTCCCCGGAGGTCTTTAATTAGAAACTGTCAACCAAGACTATCATGAAAACTGCCAAAATAGGTTTCTTCAATTTTCAAGTAGACCTAACTGGGTATATATATATATATATATATATATATATATATATATATATATATATATATATATGAGCGAGGTAACTTATCCACTGTAAGCTTATGCAATGCTCTTCAATAGGAATTGAGCACTCTGGTGGATGAGGGATTTCTGTGTAATTCAAATCTATCGCTTATATTCAGCCTTACTGCCTCTCCAGTTCCGTAGTCCAGAGGTTGTATATCGGCCTACGGGTCTGAAGTGAAGAGTTTCAATTCTGCCTTGCAGCACTGAATGGGATAATGGAAAGTCTATAGCCACACTAAAAGAGATGTAATACATCGAAACAGTTGTCTGTGGATGACACAATAATATATATATATATATATATATATATATATATATATATATATATATATATATATATATATTACGCGTACCTGCCATATCAATGATGCCAAGGGACCAATGATTTAAATATTCACTCTAGATAACGATAGTTTTTTAGTGATCACCACTTATTCCAACTGTTTTATCGATCATCCCCAACGTTGCCTACTGCTAAAAGACGTTGGCTACGTGACGGTTTCCATTGAGTGACTAAGCAAACCTGTCTTTCAACTTTTTTTTCTTTTAGAATATGACACTTGAATATTATGTTCCTAATGATGGTTGATTATATGCCAATCCGGTAACCTTGTCCAATTCATTGTTTCAGGATCTCATTACCCACCTGCTCAGATTTTCCTCAACCTTTATCACCTGGAAACCTTGTGGAAAAAATAAACGTATTGACTTTGAGAATTGTTGTTGTTGTTCTCGGAAATCATTCGTCCCTACCTTCATTGTTTCAACGTTTTAGCTTGACACTTTCCGGTCTTTAAAATTGTCTGAAGTTCTAAATGGAACCTCTGTCAGTATTCGATCAACTAACACAGACTACTTTTCTTTCGTCTGTTTCGGCACAACTTTTCAGCCTGACGCTTTCTGGTCTTCAAAAAATATCCGAAGTTCTTAAATAAAATTATCTCTGTATTCAATAAACTACACGAACTACTTTTATTTTCTTTATTGTTCCAACGTATCGTTTAAGCCCGGCTCTTTCCTAGTCCTTCGTTCCGATCAAACTTAGCAGAGCACTTTCTGGTCTTTCAAATTGTCCAAAGTTCTTGGATGAACTTTAGATCAAGTCCAGATCTTTTACTGAAAAATTATTCATTGTATTTTATAGCATATAAGCTATTCCCTAAAAATTTGCTCGGATCCTTCACAAGAATTCGAGGTATCTATTAAGCAAATCTTTGCCCA
Organism: Thysanoteuthis rhombus; assembly: GCA_963457665.1. Classification (NCBI taxonomy): domain Eukaryota; kingdom Metazoa; phylum Mollusca; class Cephalopoda; order Oegopsida; family Thysanoteuthidae; genus Thysanoteuthis; species Thysanoteuthis major. The sequence goes on along the minus strand of OY735227.1, from coordinate 41,441,401 downwards.
GACACCCTAGACTAATAGTCCGAGTACCAAGCCCAAATTCAGTGTATTATTATTATTATTATTATTATTATTATTATTATTATTATTATTATTATCATTATTATTATTATTATTAATTACGATAATAATTCTGATAATAATGATTGCTCAAAGGCTGCCTTCGACGACCATTAAGCTCGATGTCAAGTCAATTCCTTTGTATCAAATTAATGTTTGCAAACAAATCGATAAGGAAAACTATTCTATGATTAGTATTCCCTCCAAAAGAAAAATATCTTCCCCTCACTTTTGCCCCCTTCAAAGAGAAAAAGTTCTCTCTAATTTTTGGACCCCTACATGGGGGTAATTGTGATTGGAATCTGAAGCCATGCAAAAAACGACCTCCACAACAAGTTTTATCAGAATATGTGGTTAAATTTTTGAAAAAAAGAAGTTCTGGAAAAAAAAGTGGTCTCTTATAAAGTCAAAATGTTCTCTTGTTAAATCAGAACGTTCTATGATGGTATCACAGTAGCTGCAAACAAAATAAACATCTAGTACAGCATTATTGTTATATCGTATATTGAACCCCCGTTGTAAAACATAATGTAACATTTGAAAATCACCCAGACTTGTTTTACTCTTCAAACTAGAACATTTGGAGGGTGTAGCACTAAAATACAATCTACCTACCATGTGCCGTTTCGGTTGGGTTACGATAACATGAACACAGAGCTATATACATACAAACAGAAAAAAAAACACATTATTATTATATAGATTACGGATAGTTTAATTAAAGTTAGCTACGGAATCCCATGCTTAACAAGGAAGGAAAAGGTATCACTCAAATCTGACGTTATAACCTTGCTACCATTGGAAAAAGTTCTGTTTCACATTGGATAATTCACCCAAAGCTATCAAATAGGATCCGCTGAATCGTCGGGTTAACAACATAAACAATAAGAAGGGGTTGAATCATCCGAAAAACTCTTTGAATGTTAATGAGCTTTCTCTCAAGTACGAGGAATACTCGACTTATATGTAAGTTAGCGTTGGTCATTTTTTTTTTTTTTTTGAAATCTAGAGGAAATACTTTGATGCCTAAATAATAATGCTATGAATCTATATGAATAAAAGATTTTCTCTCCGTCTGGATTTTTTTCAGATGTGGGATTACCATTACGCAGAGGTTTTTTTTTTGACTGCTTTTTTCTTATCTTGATACATTCCTCAGATCGTCACGGCGATCGCCTGGAATGTGCTCATTTCACACTGTTCATCCGAACAAGGCCGTGGAATGGATCAGTGGAACCATTGGGTTAACAACGCAAGCAGCAACATGGAGTTCAAGCCCGGAAAACTCTTTGGACAATTAATGACCCCTCTCCAAACTATGGACAGTAAAGATACAGAAAGCCTGGACAGGGTCGACTGATGTAACATCGGAGCCAAAGTAAGGGATCTCACTAACTAATTCGAATCTTTCTTCTTTGAAAATTTGGTTCCAAGATAACCCCCCAACACACACACACACACGACTCATGCACGGATGTACACGATGTCGATCGATCTCGGTCCTACGTTTTTTATCTTCTTTTTTTTTCGACAAAAATCTCAAACGAACTCAAAAAATGCGGCACGAAATTTTGTGAAATCCAGTAACTGAATCCGGCAGAGAAGACAATGCTCAAGGTATTCACGATGTAACCAAAATAGTACTGTGAACAATGACGCATTTTATGATCTGTTCAAATGGCCATTCGATCCGGACAAACGATCCGCGAGTCGACCCTACGGTCCGCTTGGTGTTGTAGGGTTTGTAATAAGGGCGTTAGATGGGAAATATGAGACAAGACAACTAATATCTTGATCAGTCTGCGTCCAGTGGGTGTTTTGTGTGCATGTAGCTATTGTGTATCCCAATGTACACGGCATGGTGTATGAAAACTGTTTAGTAAGATTTGCTTAGTCTGGCACAAGGCCACGATCGAAAAAGCAAACCTTTAGGATTGGGATCACTTCAGTTGTACTGATCTGCGAGATTAGCTCGACTGATTGTTCAACTGCCAGGTATCCTTCTGCTTGTAATCAAGGGTTTCAGTAGTGGACTAGACAACTAAAAAAAACCATTGGTTTGTTTTATATATATATATATATATATATATATATATATATATATATATATATATATATGTGTGTGTATATATATATATATATATATTGTTTTTATATCCCACAAATAGTTCCATGTTGAACAACTATGATCTTCTCCAGAAAATTTCGCGTATAGTACAATAGATCTAATTATGTGTGAAAAAAGATTGAACATTTTTCATTAACAGTTATCAGTTGATAATTAACTTGCAGAACTTAAATGAAACGAAGGAATAAACTGAAATAAAACAGATGCTTCATGCAAGATCTCTAGTTGAAAGGTCTGCATTAACATCTTGAGAGCTATAAGACTGAAAAATACTCTGTTCCAAATAAAAGAATTCAGCAACAACCTTCGTGCTAAAGTTGCAAAGCTTTCTATATATATATATATATATATGTGTGTGTGTATGTGTGTGTGTGTGTGTGTGTACAAGACAAATTAGGAATATGATATAATATCCGATGCGTGATGTGTTTATTTCATAAAATGCTCGATACATTCAATGTTAAACAATAAATGTAGTTACATATGATAAATTGAAAGATTCGCTACACAAACGCGTATATGTTTCTGTCCTGTCTTGGCTCATTTAGGAGAATGATTCAAATTATTTTAGATCCCTATTCAATCTAAAAAGCTTTACAGCTTTAAACACAAAAGCTGAAAAATGTATTTTTCGAAATTTATATCATTTCAGTCCATTATTTCCAAATTTCTGGTAATGAAATTTATGTAAGCTTTTCAAAGGGTTTTATATTTTACAGAGAATTAGATATTATGGTTCTTGTTGGGATCATCAGTGGTTTACAATGTAACCGTTTCGGGGATCTAAAAACAAAACCGTCATATCAACAGACCCTCCAGCAGTGTTGATAAAACACTACCTACCCTTAAGTTCTAAATTTGACATTTTGTTTTATGTTATTATTTTTAGGGACGTATTATAATGCACGGTGTTTGTTATTTTACATAGGATATTATCAAAATGTATTGTATGTGGAAATCATTTATACTGCACGCCATCAAATGCTTCAAAACAAAGGGCTTACTTATGTAGATTACCCCCGAACGTATTCAACAATGAGAGATCAGTAATTATAACAACGGATGAGATTCGTAGTTCGTGTCACTTCTGTTGAATGTTTACCCATGAGAATATATATATATATATATATATATATATATATATAAGATTACAATGGATGAGTTACCTCGCTTAAAGAGTGCTCAACCCTGGATAAAGGAGCATTAGTTATTGTGTCATCCACATACAGCTGTTTCGTTGTATTACAACTCTTCGGTGTGGCTATAGACTTTTAACCCATCCAGTACCACGAGGCAGAATTGAAACCCTCACATCGTACCCGGAGGCCGATATCTGGACTACAGAACTGGGTGGTCAGTAAGGCTGAATCTAAGCGATATATTCATTTTTACGCAGAAACTCCTCATCCATCAGAGTGCTCTATTCCCATGGAAGAGCATTGCATAAGCTTACAATGGATGAGTTATCTAACTTAAAGAGTGCTCAACCCTGAATAGAGGAGCATTAATTATTGTGTCATCCACAGACTGCTGTTTTGATGTATTACATATATTATGTATTTATATATATACATATACTTATAAAAATGAAGGAAGATTTGAGATTTAGTACGAGGGTGAATTTCTCTTGAAAAGGAAAGATAACCAGCAAGACTGCCACCATTTTTCTGTTGACTGCTGTTCACTTGCAAGAACCAATGCTAAAGGAGGTGAAAGTTTTCATGGAGGAGTATTTGGGATATCCAATGCTTAGCGCGCCCCGTCAGTTGTTTGTGTATGATAGTGTACAATTTTCGTAACTGTAGGGCAAAGTATCAGAGTAAAGAGGGTGTCAAAAGATATTTTGCGAGGAGACTGCACAAGATTCGATGGACTACTGTACATTAAGATAGGACAAGTTATCGGAATTATAGGAGATTTATGAGACACTGAACAATGCATTGTATTATAGGATGGTCTTATCAAAAATGGGACTGTCGACAAAACTTATTTGAACCTGAAAACTACTTGGGACCTGTAAAGACGTGGAAAACCCTAGCAGATCATTTTACGATGCCTTGCTGATATATATATATATATATATATATATATATATATATATATATATATATATATATATATATATATATATATATATATAAAGCTTTACGGCTTTCTAAAAACATCTAAAAATTTGTTTTTAAAAATGCTTTTATGCTTCTTCTGTCACTTATCACCTAGTTTCAATCCCGGTCTGCATTCAAACAAACACAGAAAAACTTTGAGTTTATTCTCTACCAACATATTCAATCGAAGAATTGGACAATTCCCTCGTCCCTAACTCCAGAGTTGTACATTATCTTCCCCTTTATTTTCTCATAGAATTATATATATATATATATATATATATATATATATATATATATATATATATATATATATATATAGATAGATAGATAGATAGATAGATAGATAGATAGATATAGATAGATATAGATAGATATTGATTGACAGATTTTAAAACTTGTTATTACCTAATTATATCATATTTTTAGTTGCACGTTTCTTAGATCCAGCAATTTCATCAGATTGAAATCAACAGATAATTCCAAACTGGAGATGTTTTCATCGTTGACATGGGTATGATGCAATTGTCATTTTCATATCTTATTTTACAAAATAAAAAATCCTGTCCGGTATTATTATTCCACTCATGAAGATATATGTATTTATGTATAGAAAGAGGGGCGGGGACTCAGAGACAGAGTAGGGGAGGGAGAGGATAATTTGTATTCTCCAAACATTTTTTTTCCTTCCCTGAGACGTGCAAACGGTGTATCGTACGTTTAAATCCCTTGTTTGTTATCTGATTCTGACGGAAAAGTCGTCTCTATAACATATGATTCGTGAGAAGGGCTTTGTTTTTTTTGGGTTTTTTTTTTTTTCGTTTTTTTCTTTCCGTGTTATTATCTTTCGTTCGCTTTCAGACCCCACTCGTGCTGACGTTGCTCCCTCGGTCGAATTAGCGTGATGCATGTATATTAGTGGAAGGTACTTTGTTAAATTGTTTGCCAACACCCGTCATACGAGTTTGTGGCAGGAAAGGTCAAAGGTAGGCACACCACCCGATTCCGCTTAGGATAATAACACACCCCACTTACGTCAAAAGGAAAGGGGGGGGGAAACTATCTATGATATAACTACATTGAACACGCCAGTATTATATTTCAAGGGAATAATAAATATTGGTTGGGGCAACTCACCATAGGGCCGTGGTTAGCAGTATTACGATTGCACAACCTCTTAATCCCAAATAATGAAGATCAGAAAGTTCTGAAAACCGAAACGTTTCTTCATGTTAGTCATCTGCTCCTCAAAACTTGCGTTTGGGGTCAATCATGATCGGACGTGACCCTCGCTCTTACGAGGTCGTCTCAAAAGCTATGTAAAGAACAAAGGAATTTATTATTTCGAGACTGTCTTGGCTCAAACCACGCCACGCAGTTGTGTCTCCGTACTCCTATTAGCCAGATGTGCCTCTGACGCTAACGGATCTCATGCGATAGCTGACTGACACTGACAAATCGACATAGCAAACGCCTTACACCATCCCTCCGAAGTATTCCATCCCATCAAACCATTATGAATCTTATGCCCTTAATTTTATTATTACGTCATTAGACGTTGGGATTCTCTTTCGCTAAGACGAAAAACAAGTATCCGTTAATTGCATGAATTAAATTATATTTTACTACGATATTAACGTTGAATGAAAATGCTTTCGAACTCGCGCTTATATGGTCTGACTCCCCAGTTGCTTACTTTGATGACGGTCAAAATGTTTATTAGTAGCAGCAAATTTCCTCATTAGTGAGAAATATTTCGGTAAGCAACTGCCATTATCGATCTAATTATTGATGCCATCCCGAAATTCGAAAAATTTTGAATTTCGAAAAGTGTCTCGCCCCAGATCAGGGTGGGGCAGTGTCAAAGGATATATTTCCAAGGGGGGGGGGGCAAAAGGACATAGACATGAATATGTCTTGGTAGCAACTCTATTACCAACGCATAATAATGCAATAATTTTAAATGGGAATTTTGTGTTGGGGTTACATAAAACAATTGTAGAGAACCATTACCCAACTTTGACCCCCCCACCCTCGGTGACATGGCCCTATTCAGGGGTTCAAATGCCTCGTTTGTCACTCATAGCATGCACCCATAATATTTGTATCATTCCAATGAGCTCAAATCTCACAGTGTATCTCCTAGTTCTTGCTTTGAGCCAGGTTACGCTAAATTCAGTAAATGAAACGTCTCGCTATGGAGTAGTGATTTGCAAGCCAATTTCCCAGATACTGCTACTGCAGTTGAATCCTCATTGGGGAAGTCCACTTTTGTGTCGTTCTGTCTGACTAAGCTTAGCCGTGGAGTAATGTTTAGCGAACCAGTCCTGTAGAGTACTTTCTATTGTAGAGCATTTGATCCTCACACTTGAAGCTTTGTGTCAGACTATACTGAATTGAGTTTATAAGTCGTCTTGCCGTTAATTCCTCGTTAGTAAGCTAGGCTACTACAACTGTGGTGAGTTCTACTCAGATTTATTGCCCCTCGCTTGGGTTTTCTCCTCCTTAATTAGAAATTAGTCAATTGACAGTCAATAAAGTCCTGATTATAGTGTCTCAAATTCGACTATTTTCACTATTATATCATCATCATCATCACCACCACCAGTAGCATCCCTTACATAATGTGCTGTCTTGTGATCTCTCCAAATGATGTTAAGCGGGATTCTCTCCTGTGCACGTTGAATGGATCTCTATTTAAGGGATAATCATCCTGCGTGTCCCAGATCCACACGTGGCTATCGGGAGAATATTTACTATTGTAGAGCATTTGATCCTCACACCTGTAGCCTTGTGTCAGACTATGCTAAATTGAGAAAATAAGTCGTCTTGTAGAACTGATGAGATTTTTTGATCTTCGAAGTTCAGCTCGCTTCTACAGAAAGCTACCCAACTTGTTGTGATTCTTCACCTGATTTCTACTTCTTTTGAAGATTTCATGGAGATTTGTTGTCCTGGGTAGATTTAGTGGGTTGTTGGGGACCAAAACACATCGATCAAAATCGAAATCACACTTGATTATAATAAATAAGTTAGAGTATTTTGCGTTATTCCTTATGTATGCTATTTAATGTTATGTGGGCAAGAATAGGCTCTAAAATCATATTGTCAGTTGACTTTCGTGACTCTATCGAAAACGCATTTGAGGACACATTTCTAGTAATTGATTTGATATAACTTCTTTTATTGATGTGACTTAAAACAAACGCGCTTGCGCAGACAAGTATTTGGGCCGCTTCAACGTTGCGTTGTTCTCACCATTGAGCCAAAAGAGCTACTTTGAGGTGAAAATTCAGGATTCACTATTTCCAACGCCCTACCTACATCCATTATTTTACGAACTGCCCACTAAAACCTCCAGTGTGGGTTTTAAATGACTCAGCTGGCTAGCTGGCTGGCTGGCTTGCCATGTATGTGTCTCGCATACAGGCAACATCAATGGAGTTAGAGGGCTGAAAGTTTAAACATTTTTTCCTTATTATCTTGAAAAAATTGTCTTTTGTTTGTTTTTTTTTTTCATTTAATTCCACCTATAAATGTGTTTTTATTTGGGATTCCATTTGCAAAGTAAGTTTGATCCTTGTACTCCTTAGATTATGTCAACAGATTTTTTCTAATCCAGACCCCTTTAGAGATCACTCGCCAACAAAAGACACTGGTCACATGGTGGTTTCTACTGTATGATTCATCGGATATGTTTGGGGTTTGTTTTTTTATAATAATTTTTCTAATTAATAATTTCCGCTAATTTCTATGATATAGTTTGCAATTGATGTCTACATATTTTTGGTATTTACTATTATTCATAGAATGGATTCGACGTCTTTGTTTATTAAATCGTACGGTTCTCAATTGAATGGCTAACCAGACCAATCTTGTTCTTTGTTTCATATATCAAGTTTTATTTTGAAATACATGCTTTTTAAGATAACACACACAGGATTTCTTCTGAACTTAGCCATGACTGTGCTTCATCCAGTTAGTGCTGACCCTGTAGTAATTTCGCAATTGGTTCGGGAAGAACTGATTGCATTTCAAAGCGGACTCACTCACGATTATCCCTGCCCCTGTTATACGTATCAGTCTAAACAAGTGTTTTACTTTAAAATAAGGGTTTATGCCGTTTGATTGTCCATAACTCGGAGGGACTTGCTATTAGGAATGTGATTCTTTTGTAAATTTTATTCAGCACGAAACATCCTTTCCAACACTATTCAAAATCGATGGAAAAGTTGAGGTTTTTTCTTCTAGACCAGGTCACCACAGCAAAAATATACCGTCATGAAAAATGGCGCTAAATATTTTTTGCAGCTGATTTGGAATGTTTACCCAAGATATTCCTGCCCACTGAACGTCCTTCTAGTTTGTCCAATAGGTTTCATTTGTCAGCTCAAAAAGTTCCTACGGGGTTCTTGTTTCTCTTTGTTGATGATTCAGCAAAAGTAAAACAATTATTAATACCGTACGAGACGAGTTACATTTTCACTCAACTAAAGGCAGGTCCACAACGTTCAAAATAACAAAATAAAATTGCTTCCCTTGTCGTACGGCATATTTCTCGAACAATCCATGAAGACCTAATCGTTATTTGTTACTATTCAAGCTTTTCACGGGACCGGGTCGCTAGCCCCTTACTGAAGATGGAGACTATCTGTAGTAAAATTAGAATGATAAAAACAGGTCTGGTTAGTTAGTAAGTAGAAACAGCCATGCAATCAGCATCTTTTGGCAATATGCTGTCTTTAGGGAAATAGATGATCAATGAATTAGTTACTTCTCTCGTCTTTTCTTGGACAGTGATAAAAAAAAAACAGCTTGAATGCTGTCAGACACGAAATAATAGACCAATTTAGAATAAACTAAAATATTTGGTTCTGTATGTTAATGTTATTAAAGCGCAGTCTTCAATGATCTGCTTAATTCTCTTGTCTCTTTGATGATTCATCAAGAGTGAAATATTAATAATACAGTACTAGACAAACTATATTTTCACTAAACTACGGGCAGGTCTACAAAGTGATCGAAATATCTATTTTCACGCACACAAAGTACTCACAGAGGATAGAGATCTGGAAGAGGTTGAGGAGTACTCCTACTTAGGACAGATGATAAAATTAGAGAAATACCGTGAAAGCGGAATAAAATGACGCATAACAATTGGTTGAAAAGCATTTACTAAAAATAGAGACTTATTGAAAAGAAAATTGCCAATAGTATTTTAACGTAAAGTGTAGAACGAATCTACAGAGCAGTAAAAAAGTTATGGAAGGATTTAAAACGATCATAACCTTCTCCATTTTTTTTCTTCTTTTTTCTCAGATATATAAAGGAATCCTTGGGAATTCATCATAGAAGAGTACACAATTGAACAACGGAATAAGATAGTTGAATTTTTCCTTTGGATTCCTTCAATGGTAACGCAAGGAGCATGTTTTCGTGTGGACATTGTCATCTGAGTCCATGTTTAGAAAACATTCCTGACGATTGACCATTTTCATCAAGACCCCTACTCTCACCGACCTTTCCCATTTCAGACAAGCCTGAGAGTCACAGACACAGATACAAATTTCCCTGACCCCTCCTCTCACAGACTCTTCTTATTTCAGACAAGACCTGAATCTCATACAAACAGATGCAAACACCTTCCTTCCCACTCTTACTAAACAAGCCACAGAGCAGAAATATTCATTTCATTCCTCAAATCGCGAATATGTAAACAGTATAAACGTTTCTCTACAAACAGCTGCATGTTTCCTTGAGAAAGGTGGCTGGCGACCAACGAAATGCATCAGAACATGCCTACACGATAGTAAAAGAAAAAAAAAGTGAATAATTTTTTTTTAAATTCGAAATGTCATACCTGTTTATCTCTTTTTTCATCACCTTCCTATTGTGATTTTACCGAATCAGCTAACATCCACTCAACAAACATACACATACACACACACATGCACACACACATGCACACACACACACACACACACATATATATATATATATAGAGAGAGAGAGAGAGAGATAGATAGATATATAGATAGATACATGTGTGTGTGTGCATATATATATATATATATGTGTGTGAGTGTGTGTGTGTGCGTGCACGCCCGTATGCTCGTATATACAAATTAATCCTACAAGTCTTTACGACGGATATGAATTTCAAAATAGCTAAAAAGATGAAAATCTATATGAGAAATATCAGGATAATATAGAAAATGCTGCAGGACTTTTTATCCAGAATTCTCTAAGCTTGGATACCGTCATTCATGGAGTGGTCTCTCACACTGTCATGGAGTATTTCATTCAGTTCATGTGAGACCAATTTTCCTAACTTTTCTACTTTTCCTATTGCCTTGAGATGACGTGAAATGGTTGCTGTTGAAGTCTGGAAGCTCCCAGAAAGTGCTCGATCCGTTGCTCGCGGGTCATTGGCCACAGTTGTCGATAATTGCTCATCATTAAGAACGGATTCAAGCCTGTCAGTGAGTCAGCGACGGCAATCTGTACAGGAGAATGCAGGTGCATCTGAAAACGACATTCCATGCGTAACATATAGGTATATTAGGTGCAGTTCCTATTGTTTTGCAGTTGCTTGAAAATCCCATTAAAATCATTGAATTGGAACCCTCACCTGGAACATATTTGTTCTTCGTGGGTCCATTTCAGATGACAGTCAAAGCATGTTGTCACAGTTAGTCAGCAATATTCACCTTCTGGCTGAGACCTCACTGTAATCTAAACTTCCAACACTACTACTGATTGGAGTCCGCCTTTGGATCTCAACTAAGCGCTTCAGGAGTGGAGACAGCCATTCAGCACTGTCACTAAAACTGTTAACAGGTTTCTTCAGTTTTTATGTTGGTCTGGCTACCTGGTTGGCTGGTTATGTATTATACGTACTGGCAACACCAAATGGAGCAATAGTGCTGAAAGCTCAAATATTCATTCGTTTTTATGAGTTGAAATATTTTTTTTTTTTGTTATTCTGAAAATCTACCCTAAATGGATTTTGAAGGAGGGGGGTCAAGCTTATTGCTAAGTTTGTGACCGCCCGTTTTTTGATGTTTTTGTTTTATTTTGTTTTATTTTATTCTGTTGTTGTTTTTTTTATTATTCAGACCCTTTAGTGATCACTGCACATACCAAAGGTGAGACAGGTAACATTCATAAATCATCCTTTTTCATCTGTTTTATTGATCACCCCCAACAGGACTAGCTAGGATGTTGGTCGCATGTCAGCTCCTATTGAATGATTAACTAGAACGCTGAACAATGTTAGTAAGAACTCGGGTCTTGATATTAGGGGTTAGTTCAATACCGTGTTGGTTAGAAGGTTTCCGAAGACTTCGTGCAGTAGACACAATTTTATTAATTCCCTAAAAATGTAAAAGGAGAAAAATAGAGAAGAAAGAGAACAGGTATAGTAAGTCACTCAATAGATAATGTCACGTAACCTATGTCTATTGGCAGCTCGTCATGTTGGGGTGATCAATCAAAACATTGGAATAAGTGGGGATCAAGGTTACTCCTCTCACTTGTTGGACCACAAAAAAGTTTGTATTTTCCAAAAACAGGCGGGTGCAACCTAATGATCGATTCAGCATAAACTTACATTTCAAATTGATCCAACCACCAAATGCTCATGTAGGTGTGTGGAGGGTAAGTTTGAAGAAGTTTTGAAAAACCTATTTTCTGAACATAATAAGGAGTGAATGTTAAAAATTCAAATTCTCTTGCTCAATCGATGCGGCCTGTAAGCAAGATACATACATACATACATAGGCAGCGAGCCAGACCAGCCTGAAAACTAAGGAAACCTATCTTGAGAGTTTTGGTGAGAATTTTGTTCGACGGTTTTATAATATTTTAACATAAGCTAGTATATCAATCTGATAATGCACCGATCACCGTGGTCCAGTGGTAGAGCGCTCGTCTCAACTTCTGTAGTGTGTGATTGAATCTACCTACAAGTTATACTAAAGATTTCAGTTATGGCACTAAATGCCTCTCAGCTAAAAACCTCGCCCCAAGTCTAAGGCGTTGCGGTTGCTTGCGGGCAAATCACGTTGGCTACACCATTTTAAAAATGGTACTCAATACATCGACGCTGAGCATTCATCACAAAGACTATGTGTAAGGAACCTCTCCCCAAGGCTCAGAGTTACAGCCAAATCACCCTGGATCACGCTGGATACACTGGTTCTCGAGATCACCGGAGTTGAGCAACATCAAGCCAAGTCAGTATCTGAACACTGGGGAATACCTGTTGCCGTAAGCAAAGCAATGTTTCGACTAGTCTGGCAAGCCGGGAGTGGGTCTTACTCACAATTGATCGCATGCACATAATCTATATAAATTGAAAACAAAGAGATATATACACCGAATCGGTGAAATTACTTGATGGGCGAAATTTACTTATTCGTTGTATAAAAAAAGATTATACTTCACTTTGATTACATAAACTTTTGATCGTAAAAAATAGTTATTTTATATATTAAATTATATATCAAAACTACGTATTTACTTTTTATTGATTTTTTAATTTTTTTGTTAAAAAGTTCAAATTTGCCAATAAGACAATTACACCGATTTGACGTAGCATATATCCGGTGAGATAAATTGTAAATTCTTCTGAGGCAGAATGACGTCAATTTCGTATCGATGATGCTTCTACTGTTGCCCTGACGTCATTTTGACGTCATTGTCATTTCGGAAGACCTTATTATTCAGGGTTTCCTTCAACGCTGGTTCTTAGCCTTTCTGCTCGTTGCCCTAACTCAACAGCTCAAAAGAATTCGATGTCTACTCACTAAGATACAGTGAGAGTATATCAGCTTACGTAAAAAAATAGTACAAGCTTAAATAATCTTAAGAATAACTATCCGGGATAGAAAATAGATAAATGAGACAATTTGGGAAGTTATCAGCTGGAATATTAAGATGAATTTAGGAAAAATAATGAATAGAATTTATGCAAATATTTCTCTGTACAGGTGAGCTTGTCGGTTTTTTCCGTTAAGTTTCGTACATTTTTATTACTTGAATCAACGTATATTTTTATGATGAATACTTATTTCTTATGCTTTTATTATTTACGGAGATGGCCACAGAGATATTTTTATTTGCATTCTTGTTATTAATAATGCAATCGATGGACATCACGACTCACAACATGGATTCCCCGAGACCACATGCGCAACCGAGGCCGGCAAAATGTTAGATGGAGAGACGAGCTAGACAAGTTCAGGAAGTACTGGCTCCGTGACGCCCATGATAGAGAAGTGTGGCAAATCCTGGGAAAGGTCTATGTCCAACGACGGACGCTAAAAGACTGATGATGATGATGAAGATGAATGATATTAATAATGTTATTATCAATTATAATTGTATAATTATTGATAACATTATTGAAATTATTAATGATACTATTGATAATATTATTTATATCATTGTTGATAAAAATGATCTTATTATCACGAAAAAAAGAAAAAGAAGACAGTTTTTTTCCTAATAGCTTATAATAAACACAGGAAAATAAAACTGAACATTTTCAATGTATTGTATATCTTCTCCAGTCATAATTCAAATGCAAAACAAATTTGTTGATGGTGCGTTTTGCAAAGGGGAACAAAATAAAATGTGAACATTACACATCAAAGTTCCCATAAATGTGCTGCTTTTTTGTTGAAAAGGTGAAATGTGTGTTCTGTCAAGGAAAACGAAATATAATTTAAAAGTTACACATTAATGTTACGAAAAACGCACCATTAACTTTTCCTAATGATAATAATAATAATAACAATGAAAATAATAATAACAATAATAATGCAAACCGCAGCAGTAGCATGATAGGCGAAAGAGAGATGAGACATTGGCTGAAGACCTGAGGAGACTTATTGTCACTCAGCCTTCAGCCATGACTACTGGGCAACCGGTGAGAAACTGTCAACCGCAGTATTACTGTGGCCTATGAAAACTAGGAGAGAAGGGCTGGAGACTTGAGGAGACTTGCTGTCACTCAAACTCCAGCGGTAACCACCAGGCAACTGGTGTGAAATTGCAGATAATAATAATAATAATAATAATAATAATAATAATAATAATAATAATAATAATAATAATAATAATAATAATAATAATAATAATAATAATAATATCATTAAAATTATTATTATTATAGTAATATTATTATCGTTGTTGATATTATTATTATTATTATTATTATTATTATTATTATTATTATTATTATTATTATGTGTTTCCTTATTATTTGTTATTTTTAATAATGATGATAACAATAGTAATAATGAATAATATTGATAAAAATATCTGTGAAAAAACATATTTTTAACAAGAATCGAA
>OY735227.1:41391749-41424249 GCA_963457665.1 Thysanoteuthis rhombus | reverse complement strand
TTATTCATTAATTCATTGATTCGTTCAGCCATATTATTTCATTCTTTCTTTCTTTCTTTCTTTCTTTCTTTCTTTCTTCCTTGTTTTTCTTTGACCTGTTTTTCTCCATTTCGATTCAGTACAATTTTTTCCTTCCCGTATCTCCTTCCTCCTTTCTTTGTCTTCAAAATTGCCTTCTTCCTCCTTCCAGAATTATTTCCCCTCCTTCTTTTTTTCCCTCCTTTTCTTTCCTTCCTACACTTTTCCTTTCTTTTCTTCCCTCCTTCCACCTCCACAATTTTCCTTCCTTCCGTCATTCCTTCTTTCTTTCCTCGTTTTCTCTCTATCTTCCATCTTTCTCTCTCTCTCTCTCTCTCTTTCTTTCTTTCCTCCATTCCTTCCATCAACAATTCTCTTTTATACTTCCCTTTTTGCTTTTTCACTCGAATATTTCCATTCTCCTTCTTTTGAAAATTATTTTCCTTCCCTCCTCCCAACTTTCGTCCAACCTTCCTTCCTTCCCCCCTTCCTTACTTCCTTCTTTCTTCCTTTCCCCTTTACTTTCCTTCTTTTTTTACTTCCTTCATTCCTCATTATTTTACTTCCTTCGTTCTTTGACCCCTTGTTTTTCTTCACCCCCAGCCTTTATTCATTTCTTCCAACCTTCCTTCCTTATGCTTTCCCTCCTTTCCTTCCTTTCTGTATTCATTCTTTCTTTCTTTCCTTCCTTGGTTTCTTCTTTATTTCCTTCCTTTCATTCCCCTTCCTTTTTCATTCCTTCCTAACATCTTTCCTCCCTTCCTTCCTTCTGTTCATCTCTTCTTCCTCTATTTCTTCATTTATTCCACCCTCCCCTATTTCTTCCCTACCTTACTTCCTTCAATCTTTCTTTCCTTCCTTTCTACTTCCTCCTTTCTTTCTTCAACTGTCCTCTTTCTCTAACTCTTTTATTTGTCTTTCACTCGACTATCTCCTACCCTCTTTCCTTCCTTCATTCTTTCCCCCCTCCCTTTTTCCCTCCCTTCATTTCGTTGTCCCTCCCTCTTCTCCTTCAACAAATCTATTCCTAATTCTCTTATTATTTCTTCACTTGAATATCTCCATTCCATATCCTACCCCAGATCAATGAGATTTCCCTCCTCGCAAAAGCTCCGTACAATCATTACTCGAATTTACTGAGAATCTAATTTATCGGCGTCTGCGCGTCACTTACCTCATCTCGTTCCAACCAGTTCACAATCTCCATTCTTATCTCAAATCGCCAGAAAACTCCACTCCCTTCCCAGGCAAAATAACAGCGTCTCGACACAATGAAACTAATTTTTGTTTCTCTCTTGTCAACTGATTAATCTTATGCACTCAACATCTCAATCTGGAAGTTCATCCATCATATATATATATATATATATATATATATATATATATATGTATGCAGAAGCCGTTTGTAATAATCCAAAATAATCTAATTGCAATCGAAGAAACCTCCCTGCGTGTGTACGCATCGTGATTACTCAACAATTGGCCACTGTACGAAGTAAACATTGACCAGATACATTAGGCAATACAGGAGGCATTACAGTGTCAAATTTGAAGTTATTTTGATCAGCGGTTCCCGAGAAATCTAACAAAAGATGAATTAAAAAAATATTAGATTATGGATCTTTATCCATAATTCCTCAAATTATTTCCTGTGACTTGAATGTTATCTAAATTCAGATTTATATCTGAATTGGAAAAGCTGAAGAAAAATAACCAAAATAATTCGTGCGGACGTAAATCTGTGAAACGAAGAGAAAATCATTTTATACGACAATTATGGTAGGTCGTTCCAGACAAAATAAAATCTAGACCCTTCAGAACAGGCACTTAGGGAACAATCTTAGTTCATATAAATACATAACATGATCAGTCATCAAATCTATGGTTTCCGAGAACCTTGTATCCCCTCCTATACAATCGTGTATTCCATCACATTAGGTTGTTGCAAAAGTTTCTAGCATTTTTGACAAAATCTTTTATCTATATTCATAACGTCATTATCAAGTTATCAAAGAATTTTCCTTGACTTTCTATGACCTTACTCAAACTTTCAATGGAATTCGGCATCGGAGAATCTTGGTCACTTCGCTTCAGTATTACTAATTTTGATACTTTATGACTAAATTTAGATAATACTTGAGAGGTTCGATTCTTGCACACATTTCTTTAATCGTTTATCTATTTAAGATGTCTAGGCCAATCGGCATATTCACCGAGTGCTAACTGGGTGTCTGATCAAAAAGAGTTCCAAATAAAAACTATTTATTCATAATCATACAGACATATATATATATATATATATATATATATATATATATATACATATATATATATAAATATAAATATAAATATATATATATATATGTATAGATAGATAGATAGATAGATAGATGTATTCAAACATACATTATCATGATTGACTGATAAACCCAGTCTAATTACTTATAAGTTAATTTTTAAATTCAAAAATGTTCCTAAGTTGGTTGGTTCAAATTCTTGATCTTTCAACCATTGTCAGCCATTATCAAGAAAATGTAATCAATGTCATTCAAGATGTTGTTTTTGTTTTTTTTCAACTTGAGTGATCACAATTAAGTGATTTTTCTTGATAATGACCGATAATAGTCGAAAGATCTAGAATTAAAAAACTACCAACTTCTGAACATTTTTACAAAATTTCGATACTGTTAAAGAAAAGTTTGTACGTAAACAAAATAGTTCATTGAATCAAATTGACAAACTCTATTTGTCAAATAGAGCGAGTTTGTCAGCTATATTGGAATAAGGTATGTTTGAATAAAAGATGGCTGCCTCGTTATACTCTTTTTAAATATATATATATATATATATATATATATATATATATATATATATATATATATATATATATTCTCTGCAACCGTGGCTAATTTCTCTGATGAAGGTGACTGTCAACCATCGAAACGTATCAGAACATGCCAACGTCATAATGATTTTTTTTTTTGCGATTTGACACCCGGTTTTACTCTTAAATTTTTGTCCACATTCCATTCGTCATTTCATCAACATTCTGTCGGATCACGTCACATCAAAACAAATATAAGTATATACACACTCAAGCACACACGCACATGCATATATATATATATATATATATATATATATATATATATATATATATATATATATATAAACTTGCACGTTTAGCTGAGAAATAATTTTATAGAGATTTAATAATTTTTCTACATACTATATATGATCTGATTGTTAAATTCAGGAATCTCTGTTTATACGATAAGATTTATTTAAATGATTTCCCACACTATGGTATATACCCAAGAAAACAAAGAGATATATTTCAGTTCTTGGTGGATACTGTGATTTCTTTTGTTTCCATGTAATTGCTGGGTGTGTGAAGTTGGGTATGTCTTCAAGTTGCATGCGTGTACAATTTATGGCTCCGTGGTAAGGTTGCAACTTAAGCCGGACTGCTTCGTGTACCCACGCAACAGTCATTTTACCACCAAAGTTGAGCAAAGGCAACAACAATCCTATCGACACCCAGAAAATTGCCTCAGCAAATTTTGGAGGTCGTCAAAACCGACGGGGTCGGGGATTCGGATACTCCTCTGGTGAGGATCTATTTCAGATTCTCATGTGTGGACATTATCAGACACTCGCAATAGATACGGTGATGAACGTGCACGTGCGCACGCACACGCACACGCACACACACTTACACGCAAGCACATACACACGCATGCATATATGATCTTCTTTACCCATACACGAACATTTCGTAAACATATACACGTATACTCTTTTTAACGATGGTTCATTGTCTTGCCGATATACGACGTGTGCTTGAAAGTTTTTGAAAAATTATGTCAGTTTTCGGCACGACTAACTTCCCGAAATTCGAACGTTATTTTGTCATTGTATTTGGAAAGAATGTACTTCATTTTGTAGAGTGCCAATTTGTAGGATCCTTATGTGATTCCTTTCTCTTCAGTATCCCCACGTATATACATACTTTCAATTACACATACGTAGATATCTTGATAGATTCTTAGCCTAATGATGAAAATGAAAAATTCATTTTAAATTCAGGTTTTCTTTTAAAATAATAACGTAATAAAAGAACTTCGTCATCAATCAAGTATTTATTTTACAGGGAATGCCATTTCGTACCTCAATCTCACTGATCCTTTGAGTAGCAACTTGTAGCTATCTAACTGTCTGTTTAGCTGTCATTTCCAGCCAAGCGCCGAGGGAGTTAACAATATACATGTATAACCAAATAATGATTAACCAAAAAAATACAAAAATCGAATAATAAAAAAAATGAAGAATCAATTTACGATCTTTGATTTACTCGTACAATATATATATATACATATACATATATATATATATATATATATATATATATATATATATATATATATATATGTGCAATGCTCTTCCAACATAGGAATAGAGCACTCTAGGGGATGGGGAATATATGCATGAGTGAATATATTGCTTAAATTCAGCCTTACTGACCGTCCACTTTTGCGTGGGACAGAGATAAGATGCCAGCCTTTGGGTCTGAAGCGAAGGTTTTTATCCTACCTCGTAGTACTGGATGAGGTAATGGGTAGTCTATAGCCACACTGAAGAGTTGTAATACAACGGAACAGTAGTCTGTGGATGTCACAATAAAACATATATATATATATATATATAAACATTTCTGATCATGTTTTCGCACTTACCCCAAAAGGTAAAATTGTGCTATTCTACGATTTTTATGATTTATAATTGTGTATGCGTTATTCTCATTTAAAACTTCATTTGAATCAACATCCTGTTTTAAGGCTAACTGGCGCATTCACTGAGTAAAACGAGATGTTGGTTCAAATAGAGTTTCAAATGAAAATAAATGCATTTATAATCATATATATATATATACATATATATATATATATATACGAGTGTGTGTGCGTGTGTGTACACATATATATTTGCACTTCTTCTTTAAACACTCGCTTGTTTCCTCAACATATCTGCAGACTGATCAACACCTTCACTTTCACGATGTTTAATCAACTACATCAGTGCTTATCCAGCTCCGAACTTCTACCGTCTCTAATTGTTTTAAACTGTTTATAGATCTGTTTCTTCGGGCCAGCATCAGCAAAAAATAGCAGTTTTTCTTCTGTTTCTCTCTATCGATCGCTGTTGAAGAGTCAGTGTCGTAAGACTCGTACAAGCTTTTCCCGATAGATTTTCACCACTGTCCAGTTGTTCCAAGAGTTCGACCTTGATCGATAATGTGTGGTCTCTTTGCTTCACAGTACACGATGTACTATTCACAGTAGAGCAGAGACTGGCGTTAAGGCCCAGAGACTTGAATTTTGGCAAAAAGCCTCGCAAGACATCCAGTTGTAACATAGCCTGTGAGGTTGATCTATAAGGTCATGCAAAGACTGCTACTGGAGTCGAACCTGCAACTGAAGCGGTTACTCTATCGATCGTAGGTTCGATTCCTGCAGCAGCCCCACTTTATTTATATGTTTATTGTATGTCCGTTTTTAAGGACAAATGATACATTCACTTTGTAATAACGAGAGATCATTCCAAATGTAGTTTCAAAATAATATCATGCTATTCAAAATCATTCTTTTGAGTCATTTATCCATCCCTTAATATCATTATTGTCTCGTTGAAAGAAAAACAATAGAGCTGATGTAGACCGTGAATAAACAAAAAGAGAATCTGGAGTTAAAAGGGTCATTTGGGCCTCTGCGTTACTGCAGCTGTCTAGCTAGATGGTGAGAGCAACGCTGTGTTAAAGCAGCTACCCTTACGGTCGTAGGTTCAATTCCTGCTGCAGACTCATTTTCTTTAATTGTTCATTTTATGTACATTGTCTAGGCTGAATGATACATTCACCATGTAATAATGGGAGATCATTTCCAATACAGTTCAATATAATATAACTCAATTGATAATCATATACGTATATAGTATAAAGAACTTCACAACTTTAAACATTAAATGTATTAAAAAAAAAAATTATGTTACTTCACTCATTTATTGCCCATTATCTGTTGTGATTTGCGTAATTTTCTCCAGTATCTTTTTTTCTAGGTTTTACACAAACTTTGATATCATGGTACGATGTGCATTTTTTTTTTGTTGCTGTTCGGATCATCAGTTGTTTACCATGTGACGGTTTCGGGGTTTTAAAAACAAAACAGTTATATTAATATGGTTCCCCAGCAGTGTGGATCAATCACCACCTCCCTTTCAGCAACAATTTTAATACCTAGCTTAAGTCATACTAGTTCTAGTTTGTCCTTTTATACAAGGTATTATCATAATGTATTGTATATGGATGTTATTTTATACTACACACACACACACACATATATATATATATATATATATATATATATATATATATATATATATATATATATCTGAAGAGGTCCAAAGAGGGTAGAAACATCAACTTGTTTGTGTAACAAATCCGCTTCCTATTATATTTCCAGCTATAATCTCAACCAACTTAATTGTCGGTGTATAAAGTTGAACGTATCGAGTACTTTGGGAATTAAATTCATCACATACCAGACATTGATTTATATTACACTATATTACGCAATATTGTAAACCTGATTTTCGCGCGTGTGTGTGTCAGTTTGTTTGTGCGTGTATATGTGAGGGTTACAATCCAAGTATGTATAGGTTGATGTATAGACCTACTCTCAAACACATTGATAGAGTGCAAACGCAAAATCATTCACGTACACATGCATGATTACACACACACTCATACTCACACACTTACATACATATACTATCATCGACCCACTCTTATATGCCTTAGAGCGGTTACATATACTGAAGAGCAACATATGTGCGCACTGAGGCAGTTTCTTGACACTGGATCTGGTCGTGAGATCAGATGTTGCATACATACCTGTATAACACGACGTTTTATGAAAACTAACACCGAAAAGAAACGTGAGACATTTGCCTCTAAACGATTATTGTTTCCCACGAAATTACATGGAGACGACGGTTGGGGTTGTTTGCAATCAAAACATATCACTTTTTAAAATATACATATCCTCCGATCTACTGACCAACGTGATCCAGGGGTCAAATACTCGCCTTCATTTTGGTAGGCCATAGTTCAATCTATCGCCGAGTCATACTTTTTCAGAACGATACTTGATGACTCAGCAGTCAGCACAAGGACTGGGCTTGAAGGTTACTTGAGAACACCTCAAGGCTAGTCAGTACCTAGATGAGTGACCATAGGGGAATAACTGGTAACGTAAGCAGAACCGGGCTTCGAAAGGTCTGACAAGCAGGAAGTGGGTCTTACTAACAACTGCCCGTGTGCACGCAAATCCTGCAACGCCCTCGATATTTGTATTGTTCTCCGGGTATATCCTATTGTTGCTTGCAAGCAAAACATTTAGCCTTTATAGAAATAAAAAAATTAAAAAAACAAAACATGTACTCCGATTTGGCATAAAGCTAAATTTGGGTTTAAACTTTGAACGTGATCTTTTTTGCCAAATATCTAGTCACGGAAATATTGCGTATTATAAAATTATAACCAATGTATCCTTCCGATTGTCACTTATGGAGCTGAAACATGGAACCTAACCAAGAGACAGACTCGCAAACTAAGAAGTATGCAACGTGTGCATCAGAGAATCATGCTCAACCTAATATGGAGAGATCACAAGACAGCACATTATATAAGGAAGAAAACATGTGTCCATGACATCATGGAAACAATTAGAAAACTCAAATGGCAATGGGCAGGCTATGTTGCAATAGATAAGATGATATATGGACATCACGACTCACAACATGGACCCCCAGAGACCAGATAAGGAACCGAGGCCGACAGAACACAAGGTGGAGAGATGAACAAGACAAATTCAAGAAATACTGGCTCTGCAACGCCCATGATAGAGAATTGTGGCAAATCCTGGGGAAGGTCGATGTCCAACGACGGACGTTAAAAGACTGATGATGATAAAACTATGAAAGAACGATTTTGAAGTTGATTCGATAAATTATTTGAGGAAGTTTTAAATATCTTCAATTGCTAAGTATACAAGTAATGCTACTTGGATCTCAAGAGCGTACCACCAAAAATCAACACACTAATTAATAGGATAAAAGATATTGGTTATAAAGAAAAAATGGATTCCTTAGGTTAAACAGCTAGAGAGAAGAATGAGTCAGAGTACTTGATTAAGACACTCAAAATAATAACTGGAATGTTAAAATATGATACACCATTCTTTGATATCTTTTCTCGAACTTAACATCCATTGACAAGGTAGATTTCAAAAACTGAATCTACAGAACAATTAGATTTTTTACTATTAGAGTAATATATTTTGAATAATTTGCCAAGTCATGTTAGATTTAGCAATTGTTTATAGAGTTATAAAAATAAGATTGGATCAGTTTAAAAATAATGGAAAGAGCATGAGCTTACAAGGGACTTTTTGAAATCTCTCTGATGAGATTTTCAAGTGTGTCTGATCTGTGAATTGTATTGAATTATAGATTTGTTTGTGTTTATGTACGTTGAATATGTTTTGATGAATTCTGTATTTGCTTTCAAGTTGACACGTAAATATTCCGCATAATTGAAAATGGGAGGCATAACAAATGAATAAAATAGGACAAGCATTGTTATGCAGCGAATCCTGAGTTGATTTTCTTGTCAAGGAAAAGCTGTTTCACTTTTCATTGAAGCATTCAAACGAGCCAGTTGCTCCCTGCATAGGTTCGCTCTTAGATTGTCCACATTCCCGCAATTCATAATAAGAAAATTACAAATGAAAACTCTTGGAATACTCCAAAACTTCAGTTGACTTTATGTTCTAGCGTAACAATAACAAAAGCAATCCTCACCCAAATTGATAATACAAACAGATATCTGAAAAGCCCATCCCCTTGCCAGATTTGAACTCATGACCAAATGACTACCAGGAGGCTGTCTAACCAACTATGCTAAATTGACAAATCTGAAGTATAAACGAAAATTTACCATACAGATATGTCCAGGCTTATTTCATCCAAATGAATGAATACATTTATACAATTTTTTTCTTCATTCATTTACTTAAAAGCAATATAAAAGTTGCAGTAATCATTTCCAGTCGGAATAGAAGTTATAGGGGAGTTTGAAACTTTAGTACTCAGTCATGTTAATCAATGAAATTCACTTCCTTTTGAGATGTTGATGGCTATTCAGGATCTCGGCGTGATTTTCTTTCGTTCCGGGTTCTTGTAATCAGTCTATTTTTTCATCGTCAGTGAGCAACTTGTTCAAAAACGACTTTTTTTCTTCCTGAGTCGAGCTAGAAGGGTCAGAGGAGTGTCGAAACGTTGATCGACGTTCATCGTTCAAACTATACGTGGAACAATTTTTCTTAGTTCCTGGATTTCTCCTTAGGATTGTTTACTTCGCGTTGCGTACAACTGATCGCATAAGCAACAGGTCTGGTTAGTCACTCAATGGAAATTATCACGTGACCAATGTCTTTTGACAGCATGCTGTGTTGGGGGTAATCCATCGATTTTTGTTTAATTCTCTCATCTTTTATTGGGCAGTAAAAAAAAAAAGCCGATTTTTTTTTTAAATCCTGAAAGCTGGGGATCAAATTTGAACCCCTACTGAGATATTTTGAGGAGACTTTCAAGAAAAAAAAGTTGTGTTTTTCCTGTAAATAAAAAGAGGTAAATGCTGCAATTTTCAGTTCTCTTGCTGACACTGGTGCGATCTGTACGTGGGATAGATAATTGACTATGCAGACCAACTTGAAAATTGAAGAAACCTACGATGTAAGTTTGGGTGACAATTTTGACTATCTAATTTTTTAGGCAAATCTAAGATTTTGCTAACATTGGGCAAAAGATATGCTGTAAACTCTACATCAGCCTAATGTATGCGAGTGTGCAAAAATGAATATGGAGTCTGACTTGTTGTGATTAGTTGAATTTTGATCAGAAATTCTCACTGTATATTGTCGTTCTATGTGATCAATATGCGCCACTGAATTAAATGTTTTGATAAGGGAGGAGATGATACTGAAAAATCTATTTGTCGTGTAAAACAAATCTTTTTTTTTAGCATTAGTTAGTGGACTTATTGATGTATTGACATATGTGAGTGGAAATACATATATAGACATAAAGATAAACATTAGACATATATACATGTATATATGTGTGTGCGTGTATGTGTGCATGAATGTGTGTGTACAGATCTTACTAGAATATACAAATATTTATACATATACAGTTGTATATACATATATGTATATATATATATGTATGTATATATATGTATTTATATATATATATATATATATATACATAAATACATATACATACATATATACAAATGTATACATGCATAAATACATATGCATACATGTACATACATATGTGCATACATATATATACACATACATCTATATACATATATATATATGAATATATTCATTGACATGTACATACGTAAAAGCACACATATATGCGCATACATGTATATACACATATATATATATATACATACAAACACGCGCACATATACATATATATATATATACATATATATAAACTTACATATACACATATTCATATTTATACACACACATATATGTACATATATATATGTATGTATGTATGCATATATATATATATATATATATATATATATATATATATATATATATATATATATATATATATATATATATATATATATAGATACATACCTACATACATATACATATGGATAGGGTAGAGATTGAATGAATCATGCCTCTCATTGAGGCTAAAAGAAGAATATGTAAATAAAATTCACAACGCCAAACCAATTCCAGCAAAAACAATTTTTATTTCAACATTGGCCCTTCAAAAACGAATTTTATATAAAGTTTATTATAGATATAAAACAGAATAAATACATATCACACACATAAAAAGAAAATGTTGTTGCGGGTACACATAAATGTAAAAATATCTTCGTCTTCCTCGCTGCATATTTTTTTCACTGCATCAAAACAACTGGTTATTTTAGTCTGATTTAAACCCTAGTAATATAACTGATGCGTATCACCCGTCAGATAATAAGCAACAATGAAAGAAAAAAAAACATTAAAGCCAACGAAAGAGAGAAAAAAAAAGCAAGAAAGAAATTAAAGCAATGATTCGTTTAAACGAAATTTTCAACAATCTCTTTGTAATTTCTTTTTATTTTGTGTTGTTCAAACTTGATTATTTTCTTTAAAAGATAAAATGTTCATAAAACGGTGCGATCAATATGACTAAAACGATGTAAAAAATAATATATAAAAAATTCGAGGGTGGAAAACAATTTTCTATAAAAAAATTTTTTTCTTTTTTTTTTACCAGTGGAATGTTGTTTTCTTTTTCTTTTTCTCTTTTCTTTTAAATATAATCGAGATAAAATAAATAGCTTCTGAAGTGTGTGAAATTACTCGAAATGAATCAATATGTTATTTATCAATGTCTGTTTGCAAATGGTGTGGCAAATTCTCCAAAGAAAATTGTTTGAATTTAAAATTAATAAAAGAAAAATGGCGTATACTAACGCCTGTTTTTTTGTTTTGTTTTGTTTTTTCTATGCTTTACAAAGAGTAACATCAAATCACGTGACGGTTGTATATCGTCTGATTTGAGAGAAAAAGGGAATTGAAAAAATTATAAATAAAAACCTCAAGAAATGACAAAAATGTTTTGTTTTTATTTTTTAATAAGAATGAAGGAAAAAAAAGCCAACACGTATGAAGGAAATAATAAGAAGAAGAAGGTAGAAGGAAATAAATCTTGGTTATAAAAAAGAAAGAAAAGAAGAACGAGGAGAGATCTGAAAGAATCAGGAAATGGAAGAGCGTAAGAAAGATTAATACAAAAAATAGTTTAGGGGAAAATACGAGAAAGAAAATAATTAGAAAGAAACAAAGATACAAAAAGGAGGGGTATTTAGGTGAAGAAAGAAAGGAAAGAAATGAAAAGAAAAAGGAAGGAAACGAAAAAAAGGGGAGATACTGAGAAAATAACAGAAAAAAAGACGAGAAAAAAAAAAAGAAAAGACGAAAAAAGACAGAGAGAATAATGACAAAGAAACAAAGGAACGAAAGAGAAAGAAAGCGAAAAAAGAATACGAGAAAAAGAAGGAAAAGGGAAGAAAGAACAATAGAATGAAAAATAAACTAAAGAATGAAAAAAAGAGAAAATGAGAAAAAAAGAAAAGATGATGAATATGAGAAAGAAAGAAAGAAAAGAAAAGATAAATAAAGGGAAATGTGAAGAAGGCAGAAAAAGAAGGAACGAAAAAAAGAAAGCGAAAAAAAATGAAAAACAGGAGAAATTTGAAGGAAGAAATAATGAAAGAAAGATGGAATGAAACTCAGAAAGAACTCGCTCTCACAGTCAATGATAAAACAACTGTAGAGTCAAAATTTGAAGTCATGTACAAGAATATTCCACCAAAAAATAAATAAGGCCAGAGTGAATTATATTTATGACATCACTGGCGTTTTCCATTGAAAAAATCTTTTTAAAAAATATCTAGAAATATCTAAATTCCAGAGAATCTTGATGTTATTAATAAACCCGTCAAAATGGGGTCTGAAAAAGGTCGAAAAAGCTTCCCTTCTCCCCAAATTAAAAATAACATAATGGTAGGGCCTGTAGCGCTGGACAACGAAATCACATAAACAGGCAGACAGGCACATAAACACACTCGCATATGAAAAATGGTAGAACTTTTCACCATCCTTGAGGACAACGGCTGTTCAATATAAACCCGACAATTGTGATCTGTCCATTTCATGTTGAGCATGATTCTCTCCTGTTCACCTTGTATGGCTCTCAGCTTTGGGGTCGATATTTCGCTCAGGTTCCATGTTTCAGCTCCATAGGTGACAATCTTTTAATACAATAGTACCTCGTTAGTGTTACCCCGATCGTTAATTGCGAAATTTACTCGAAAAAGAGCGTTGTAGCAGATCGGGTCGCTACGGCAGTCTTTTTCAAGTATTTTTTTCAATTAAATCAGTAATATTGAATCTACCGAAATAAATATTGAATGATTAAAGATGGCATCACTGAATAAGTACACAGTACACTTTGTTTAATGAACCAATGTGTATGAGAATAAACACATTCACAATGATTTATCATTTGAAAGGATAACATCAACACCTACACACTTGATTAATGAATTTATAAATTACTGTTTTATAAAACAAGAATATTTGAGCAACCATAATAATCAGCATAACAATGAACATAGTTCTGTATCTTTGGAAAATGGAACAAAAACAATATTGAAAACCTAGAATTACTCTTCAATTTTTGGATTATAAAAAAAATTTGACTTAAAAAATATACCGTATCGTGAGTGTTTATCAGCAATCTCAGCATAAACTTAATTTGCGATATGTGGTCTTTAAAAATCCCACCAAACCCATAATTCATAGATTAGAATATGAACATAAATTGTAAACGATTTTAGGAGTTGTAGTACTATAGATCCCTAATTTTTAAAAGTGGTCGATATTACAACGTTTTTAATGGGGTTGGGGTTTTATTTCTTGCCAGTCAGTTTCTTAATATAGGCCACAATTAAGGACTTGAAACATTTAATAAGATATATTTATTCAAGCTACCAGTCGCTTGGGTCTTATTTAACGGGAGTATTGTGATGTTTATGTACGCAACAATTCACAGTGATCGCTTACTAATTGTCATTCATTTCCAATCGCTACACAGAAACATTTCCCCTCTTTGAAGGTAAGTGTTGCAGTATTACAAAGCGTAACTTTAAAAAATTGAATTCATTGGCTCAAACTAGTACCATATACTTTATCTATGTTGATATCTTTTAGGGGAGCTTTTACCCAAATTCATAAAATTGCCCTTTGAATTATATGCAGGATGTTAATCCTCACCAGGGGGATTGTTACAGTTTTACCATTTTTAACCTCGGTAAGCGATCACTGTTAATCATTGTGAACACAAAGATCCGAAGATTCCCGTTAGATAATAACCCTCATCTGGCATCTTGAAAATAATCATTCCTATTGGGATTTCTCAAGTTCTCACCCCTCCCCAAACTGAGGTACGCTAATATCAGCTCCCCGTACGGTATGATTAGAATAGCGATATTCAAACGGTGTTCCACGGAACCCCGCACGATCTTTCTTGTGGTCCTGCGAAACAAAGTGACGTTTTTGCAATACACTTAATACTTCTTTATTACATGACCCTTTCCTTCACAGCTTTTACTTGTCTTATAGATCCATTTTAAGCAATAGTTGTTTGTATTTCTATTTTCTTCGGTAAGATTCATTCTTACTTCTCCATTCGAGTGTGTATTTTCAATTATAGTGTATCCTCATCTAGATATTTCCAAAAACAAGAACAAAATCCAATAATATACATATAAAAATACGCATAGATAAAAGGGAAAGTTGTTTTGTGAAAGGGTTCCGTAGAAAACTTAATTATTGAAAAGGTTTTTCCCGAGTAGTTAAAGTTGGAAGACCACTGAGCTTGACTAAGTAGTTCAAATTAATTTAGAGCGTCTGAATATATCACTGTGTTTACTGCGTTGAAAGAAATTATTCGCATTTGCCAAAGAAGTTGGATTAGGTATACGTCTTTACTCATTTCTGTCTATTTGACTAAATAACATCTCCTGAATTTATCAATGAATTTCAATGACATTTTGTAGAAGAATGTGTAATAAGGGTGGTTGGGGTCTGGAATGAATAATTTAGTGTTGGGGCGCATCCACAGATTTGTTTCCGCTTGGGAGTCGATTTTGATATTTTGGGAAGCGGTAATCAACAGGCTTAAATATAGAAAATCAAAACATAATTACCTATCTTCCTCGGGGCTTTTCATTCAGTTTTTTTCCTATTAGTGAACGATTTGGACAAAGGTATGAACTCATTGAAAGCTTTCAAGGTCTTTTTTTCTTTTCTCAAGCGGGTAGGCTCAATATTGGAGGGAAATCTTGCAATGGTTCTCATATGAGTCTCTAACTAACTATTGCTTTTATCGCAATATATATGCGTTTTGCCGATTTGGTGAAATTGCCTATTTGGCGAAATTTTGATTTTTTTTTCTTACAATGAACAAATAGACAAGTAGATTTGATTTGATCTAAATTTCATTTGATCTAAACAAGGATATAAAACATTTTATTTACAATAAAATAATTACGAAATTAAACCTTTTTTCACAAAAAATAATACGTAGTTTTGACTTTTTTAACAAGTAAATAAAAAAATAAGTTATTTTAATTTGATCAAACGTTTTTTTAATCGAAACAAGGATATAAGAAAAATATTTTTTGTGATTAAATGCTTGTGTAATCAAAGAGAGATCAAAGTTTAAAAAAAAAAAAAATGGTTAATTTCGACAATTAGACAATTTAGCCGATTCGGTGTAACTTATGGAATATGTGAATTAGTGTTTATTCTCTTGTTGTTGGTGGGCAGTGCAGTGCGTGACGCCAATCGATCTCCTGCTTTTAGAGGAGAATTTAATCTCTTTCCACCGGTAGAACGATGAGTAGTTGAAACATGAAGAAAGGAAAAGAGTCATCACAGTGTCAAGGAAATGTTATCCTTTGTACTATACACACCCATTATATATATACATATATATATATATATATATATATATATATATATATATATATATATATATATATATATATATATATATATATATATATATATGATGGGTGTGCGTATATATATATATATATATATATATATATATATATATATGTGTGTGTGTGTGTATATATATATATATATATACATATACATATATGTACATATATATATATATAAATATATATATGTATGTGTATATATATATATATATGTATATATATATATATATATATATATATATATATATATATATATATATATATATATATATATATATATATATATACATATATGTTTATGTATATGAATATGAATATATATATATGTATTATTGTGTCATCCACAGACAGCTGTTTCGATGTATTACATCTCTTCAGTGTGGCAGTACACTTTCCATACGGTACTGCGAGGCAGGATAGAAAACTTCACTTCAGACCCGAAGGGCGATATCCTACTTCTGGATATATATATATATATATATATATATATATATATATATATATATATATATATATATATATATATATATAAGATTGATATTATGGATATTGCTGGATATTGTATTAATAATACACTGAGCATTTTGATTTAATAAGAAAAAGTGATACATTTTGGAATTTAAATAACTCAAGTTTTTATTGGAATCATTTAGAAATAAAGCAGTATTATTGCTTATCATCCCTGTCATTGAATGTACCACTGGCATGAAATTCACATTTGCCGCAAAGTACTGTATTTTCTGTGTACACACACACACACACACACACACACACACACACATATATATATATATATCGATAGCCTAGAATGATTTACAGCTTTAAACGTTTAAGATTAGAAAACATTTTTTAATTATTGTGTTACTTCAGTCATCTATCTCTCAATATCTGTCAATGCAACTTGAGTAATTTTCTTCGGTGTTTTCCCTATTTCACATATTCTTTGGTACAATGTATAAATTGTCTCTTTGGATATATATATATACATATATATATATATATATATATATATATATATATATATATATATATATATATATATATATATATATATATATATACGTGTATATAGATAGATAGAGATATATACACAGTTTCTTTTTTGAATATTTCATAAATAAATACTTACATATATATGAAATAATTTTGATAAATATTTATATACATGTGTGTTTGTGTATATATATATATATATATATATATATATGTGTGTGTGTGTGTGTGTGTGTGTGTGTGTGTGTGTGTGTGTGTGTGCATGTGTATATATATAGGAGTTCGAACCAAGGGGCAGAAGGGTTTAAGTGCCCTTTCCCAATTTTACGTATGTGAGTATTCCTATACGTGTATATAGGAGTACGCGTATTTTGCATATATGTATATATGTATTACAGTCGTATACACGAACCTCTCCGAAAGATGAATATACACATGACGTAAGAATAAATGCGTACGCAGGTACATATACATATATGTGTATGCATATGATATATCTATATATCAAAATAGGTAGGTAAATCCTGCAATAAGAGTTGAATGAATTTAACAAAAGTGTAAGAAAGGAAAGCCTAACTTTTTAGTTATGATTTTGAGGTATAGAAGTTTTTAATAAGCCTTAACCAGTTTCGTACATGTTCTCAGGTAGCTGCTTGCGCAGGCATTCAATAGGAGACAGATATACTTTCAAATGTGGTTCAAATCCAACATTGTGACGTTAAAACATCTATGTTATTATTTGTCGAGGTTGCAACAAAGAATACACAAGGGAAACCTCCCACCTGAGAAACAGAACCACAGTTCATAGACAACAAATAAGAGATACCTTGATAAGTATACTCAAAGACCGTTCTCATATTTCCCTATGTTCACCACGAGAACCAAAATTTTCCGTTTTCCCTTTCAACAAAATGATCACCGACAACGTTGCTCAAAGGAGAAGAAGGGAAACAAATTCCATCAATACTATAAAACCTGCTTTAATTTCAACTAATTTTTCAACTAGGAGTTGGAAACCACCGCACCGATTTTTTTTTTTTTTTTGAAAACATTGCTCCCTTTCCTTTTTTTTCAAAATCTCAAAGTTGACCCCCTCCCAAATCCTATGGACCCCCTAACAAACTCCTCCCCTCCACTACATTGATCAGCATTCCCAACCTCTCTGACTCATTTATATTATCACTTACCACACAAAATACATCAACATACACACACATTGATTTTCTCATATACACACTCATATCATCACTTACTACACAAATCTGGGACTATACCAATATACACGCATATTCACACAAATTGATTCACCCCTTACCTCTTCGTCATACACATTCACATCATTACTTATTACACATATCTGCTATTGTATCAAAATACAATTCAGCCATACTGCAGATACATACATTCGGACACCTTGATACCTCACCCCCTTTACCTCTCTCCTTAAAGGAAGTTCCGGCATCACTTCTTCTAAAAAAAGTCATCGACGTCTGGAATTTTATTATACCCTTGGAATTTGAATCTAAATCAAGATTGATAGACAAATGACCTGAATTTAACCCCTTCTACTTAGCAGCGGAAAATAATGACCAGAAATGCATCAGCCTTCTGAGGACAAGAACAAAACAGTTAAGCATTATTATAAAACTACAATACCTCAAAACCATAGCCAAAAAGTTTGGCTTTCCTCTTTTCACTCTTATATATATTTATATACATGGATATTGAGCATAGCATAGTCTAGCACGAGCCCACATCGGAAGAATGCCCAGTGACGATATAACTTGTTTTTTTAGGAATGATCTGGTATCAAAGTTGACCATTACACCATGGTGGGCTAATCGATGTGTATATGTATATTGGTAGCCAGAAAAATTCTCACATAAAACCACCCAACAATTAGTATTGGGTAAACTACAATTGATTTCGAAATTTGACTGGAAAATGCTTTATCCTCCAATTTGGGGAATTCTAACGGTATTGCACGAACAAAAATCCTCTTTACTTAAACAAACCCACTAACCGAAATCTGATCCTTATATAGATAATGGCATGAAAAGTTTATACATTAAAATATATATATTTTTGTTGTTGGTAATTTTTTACTAGTTTTCATTCCATTTTTATAATTGATTTCTATTGTAACCCTCGGGTCGTTTTTACATTCTGTGAATGTCAAGTAAACGACTTTGATCGTTGAATATAAACATGACAGAAAACTGATGGAACACAAATCACGCTGAAGTGTGTGGGCAACAAACGAAACACCACGAGTGGGTCGGCCTTTTAGCTAGTATCAGAGTGAAGGATCTGTTTGCGGTGCAATGACGTGCCCGATGATGGTTTTCTGGGGCTAGCGTCCTGTCGCCTCAAATAACTGATTCGGCCCAGTCCCGGGGAGAGCAGTACGCCCCGGGGCAGCACCTTCTCATCGCACTCATTCGCCCTGACGCCTTTGCAACACTAGTTGCGAGGACTGGGGTTATTTCTCAGCTTTCCTGTGACTTGAGCCCCACATCAGAGCGAAGTTAATGAATGTTGCCTCGACCAGAACTCGATCTCGATTCCCCGATTCCGTATTTTCTATGTTGGAAACCGTTCCGCCACTTGCACACCTTCTTATAACAAACGTAAACAAGGAAACAATTACAAAAATTTGCAAAGTTTAGATTTTGTTTGGGATCTGTGATGTGAAATTGATAATCAGATATTTTCATCACAAGATGATGCTTAACAATAAAAAAAAAATGTAAATGAAAGCAAAATAAAACTCACTTTATGATCCATGTTTTTTTATGAGACATCATTTTGAATTGACCAATTAGTTTTATCATAAAATGTGTTAAAGTTTTATTCAATTAAACAGCATATCTTTGTTCGGTTTGTGGTAACGAGTCGGCGATAATAGTTGTAGGATAAACATCTGGTATAATTGCCAGGAGATTTCTAATATCGTACCGATCGAAAAGAAAACCAATTTTCTTTATTCAGAATGGTTGCTTTTAAAACTGGGATGAGATTGAGAATAGACAAGAAGTACTCCTAACTTTTCAATTTATGTCGAAACCAAATGAAAATTGCTTTAAACCAGGAAGCACTAAAAGATGGCATAGGTCTACCAAAGCCATCATCAGGGGAAGTAATTGTGCATGGATCCACCCCAAATTTGATCGTAATTCCATAGCCTATTGTCCAACATTCCCCAAAATATCATTGAAATTCATTGATAACTTTTGGGGATACCGAGTTGACAAACGGAGATATTATTTGGTTTCGTCATATAATTAAGTAAGGGGAAGTAACTGTGCCTGGATCTGCTCCAAAATTTAATCACATATCCACTATGGCCTATTGTCCACTCTTCTCCATGATTTAATCGAAATACGTCGAGATATTTCAGAGATATCGTGTGGAAGGTCATGAGCGTGTACATGAATGTATTGACAACAAGAACCGAAAGTTCAATGAAATGTCTGCAATAAATATCAAGCACCATTATTGCCAGATTATGTGACCCTGAGTAGAATATGATTTTTTAGTAAGAAGCATCTCATCAAGGAACATTTTTCTTCAAAGTTTCAAGAAAAGTTTCTGTTGAGAAAATCGATTCTAAAGCATAAAGTTTGAACACAATTGTTGCCTGATAACGTGACCCTGATTGAGAGTTTTTTCTAGGTAAGAAGCTCCTCGCCATGGGACTCCTTCACGTAAATCTGACTTGAGATTGCTGAGAAACAGTATGGAGATAGACCAACCGAACGACTGACCGACAGGGCCATTTATTGAGAGGCAATGGTGCCTCTAAAAAAGGAAACATATCTGTAAATCAATGTTTCTTACATCGTTTCGGAAATATCATGTGTACAGAATAACAGGCGCGAACAAACACACAAACCTCTTTTCTACTTCGTTGACAGATGAAAATTAATCCAACCTCGAAAAGTATGAGTAGAGTTTTTACTTCAATTATTCTATCAGTCTTTTTAAAATGCATCAAGAGATAACTTGTTTAATATCGATTTCTGTTTGACAGATGCTTAAAAGAGAAAGGTTGGTTTTCAAAACATCTCCCCCATTCGATCATTCCGTCTTGTAAAGGATTCAAAGACTTTCAATTTCGGATGCGAACGAATCAGATTCTATTATTTCTTTTTCAGTTCTAAGGTTCGACATAATGGTTTAAAAATACTTTCATTCGTTCACAATGGAAGGTTTTTATTACATCTTCATAAAACACTTGATATTTCACTTGATTTTATTAATTTATTTAGATGAAGTATTGTAAATCATTATTGATTTTTTGCTATCATTTACAATTATCTTCATCGATATAAAATTTGATTGAACTTAACTACCTGTTAATAACAAATATGGCGCAGAAGAGATCGGGATAGGAAGTGAGTTCAAGGGTTTGATTTGGACTGACGCTTACCGATGAGTTCCTGTAATTAACTGGTAAAAAACAAGTCATGCGGTAAGCGAACTGCACTCTGGCATTGGCGATCGGGAGATCGATTCTCACTTGAAACTTTACTCCAAACTGTGCAGTTAATTTATTTGCTCACCGCTGAAGGGAACCTAGCCTGAGTTTTGTTGCGATAAAGAGCAACAGTAATTAAGATGAATGTAAATAGTAGCCAAAAATTATCAACATTCAATAAGTTTCAAATGTTACAGTTGTAATACTAGTGTCCCAACATAGCAATAATAATGATAATAATAATAATGATTATAATAATTTAGCAAATAAGTTAGCTGTACTCTTGCACTGGCTACAGCTTCAGCTGTCTCTGCCTGGGCTCTGCATATCACATTAATATTCACTCAGCCCGTTTGCGATGAGTGAAATAGACACAGAGGTGACCAGCACCCAAGTTGGCATCATTTATTTCATCATTCAATGGGTATTTACATAGTAATATTTTCGCTGTAAACCAGAGCTTCCTAGTATTAATGATATTCCCCTATTTTGTCTATTCGCGATGGATCTTTCGCCAAGTGAGCAGAAAAAAATCGCATTTAAATTATATAAATTACTAGAACACACCCGTCCAAAGTACACATTATATGGGTAGATATCTAAAAACAACAGTTTGAACCTATCTATACTCGTGAACGCTGATGGCGTAAATTTATATCTATCGCGAAAACTAATTCAAAAAAAGAATAACTGATTGTTCTCTGATGACAAAAAAAAACGTACCACGAGAATTGATTTAAAAAAGAATAGATGATATAATTTAAAAGGAGACAAACGAAGTGACTTAGTTCTTAGACACATCTCAAAACATGAACATTTCAAAAGAAAACAATAATTAAACAACTTATTTAAGTTGTAATTTTTCTAATATTTCTGTATTCACTTGTATATATAAGGATGTGCGTTCTATCTAAAATAAAAACTTTGAAATTAGGATCCTGGACAGATTGCCAGTGAAGAGTGATTGAAGACTGATGTTGAATAAATTTAAAGGTGCAGATGGAATGATGGAAACTATGAAGGCAGACACAGTGAGTTATTAAAAAACGTCATCCAAAGCTGTCACAGAGACTATGAAAAGGAGTTTATTGAATTTTTCTTAGCTGGTACGGATGATCGTTTATCTATGTATCACGCGTACAGATGACAATAATGGGGCTATCGGGCTGAAAATTCATAGAAGATTCACCCCTTACATTTAGAAAAAACTTTTTTTTTTTAAATTCCACCGAAAATAGGATTTTTGTTTGTGGTTCAATTTACAATGTAAGTTCAAGTTAAATTGGTCGCTAGTTTGTGCCAGCTTGTTTTTTCAAAATTCAGACGTTTTAGTGATCCAACAAGAGGTGAAAGAAGTAACTTATTTATTGATCTACCCTTAAACCAGTTTTTTTACTGATCATCCCCAACATAGCATGCTCCTAAAGACATCGACCAAATGATGGTCTGTATTGAATGACTTACCAGACCTTTAATCATTTTTCATTTGAAATGTTCCCAATGACTAGCACAGACTTGAAACTGGTAATATTTATAAATAAATTCATTCTGGACAGGAATAATAACGAGGAATATATCGTTCATATTTAGAGACCCATAAAACCAGGTTTCAGATTTTATGTTCAGGTTGTTCAGGTCTCTGGAACTCCATATACTTAGAATTATATTCAAACCAAATATAGACAATCCTACCTGCTGCAGAGCCAAACTTCACTCTTACTTCAATCCAACAAAGTATGTTTACTACAACGATTGTATGGTATATATAGTAAATAAATTCGCAGATATATAAGATTTTTCAGTTAAATTCAGTTGACAAGAAAGCCGTGTTGCAATGACTTCGTCGTGATTTCAAAACGTGGTCAACGCAGCAAACGTGAGAGTGACATTTGGGTGATCAGTCACTGACAATCCGATTCGAAGCTAGTCTCGCCTGAATTAGGCGAGGATTGTCCTTGTTTTTGTTGCAGAGGAAAAACAAAGTCAACACCTACGTGAACTGGAGTTCCTA
This sequence comes from Thysanoteuthis rhombus, assembly GCA_963457665.1. Taxonomy (NCBI): domain Eukaryota; kingdom Metazoa; phylum Mollusca; class Cephalopoda; order Oegopsida; family Thysanoteuthidae; genus Thysanoteuthis; species Thysanoteuthis major. The sequence goes on along the minus strand of OY735227.1, from coordinate 41,401,014 downwards.
TTTACCTAAACCCCAGCGAAGACAAGAGTTACTTTAACATGGGGATACCACGCATGCGAAAGTTTGGGTAGAAACTGCTCCAAAATTCCCTTCAGTCCTCGCAACTATCATCGCACGGACAAGAGAGTTCAGGTCTTATGGGTCTCAGGACAAACTCTGTGCCAATAGAACATGGTTTGAAAACATACTATATATAGTATAGAAGGTTTGAAGTGCCTTTTAAAACACAGATCCCCATAGCGGAAATCGACATGCAACACAGTGTTCAAACGATGACAGATACTCCTGAGTTACGCAAATGTAGCTGGTAGAAACTAGAATCATCATCATCATCATCATTTCGCTGTCTGCCTTCGGACACAGACCTTCTCCAAGAACCCAGATCCCTCTATCATGAGCATCGCAGGCCCAACATTTTCTGAACTTGTTTACTTTGTTACGCCATCTTATTTTTTGCCGACTAAAGTTCCTTATATGATCTCTGGGGATCCACCTTGTGGGTCCCGATGTCAAGCAGTAGTCAACCATCCTTGTAACATGGCCAGCTCATTGCCAATTGACTTTCTTTCTCGGATTCCTGCTTTTTTTTTCAAGCTGCTGTCTTGCGGTCTCTTCACATGATGGTGAGCGTAATTTTCTTCTGTGCACGTTGCATAGTTCTCGGTTTCAGGGTCAATTTTTTTGCTTAGATTCCAAGTTTCTGTTCCATACTTGGAGGCTGCATTAATTATATACCGTTCTTTTTAGGACGGATTAGATTTTCTTGTTGTTTGAGGTATTCGCACCTCCGTCGTAAAATTGGTATTTTGTATGCCATGGTCTTCATTTGGAAACAAACATTATCTCTCTATCATCAGGAGCTACGTTTTATTTCTGTCCAGTGAATTACATGCTTGGAAAATCCACATGGAACGTTACGTGGTTTGAAAATTGTTTCTCTATCCAAGTTTGTAAAATAAATTCAACCGACTGACAGCATGATTTAGAATTTATTCATTTTAGAATTACTGTATATGTTTGCATATAGGACAGGATTATCAAAAAAATTTAATTCTGATTCTCACCACAGCTCATCACAAAATTTCCAATTGTTCAAGAACAAAAATTTAGTTGTGATCTTGCTTCCTTTGTTACTGTGAGTTAGACGCAACATAATGTTTAGATGCATCTTATAGACTGGCAAATACAGTAATGGATACAGGTTAGCGACAACTGTTAAAATGAAAAATTAGTAAGCTCAAGAAGGCGGTGATCCTCCAGAGTTTCTGCTCCTGATGTCTGCTACAAGATTGGTCTTGTTTATCTTCTGTTTCTTTTCCCACCATTCCTTTTCACCCAGCAACCGTTTTCTGAATTATCTATTATTAATTTTTGACTTGTCCTTACTTTATTTCATATCACTCCTGTTGCTTTTTAGCACAAACCTTGGATTGTTATTCTACGATAGTTTGAAAAGCAACGTTGGTCGGGAATAGAGAATAAGTCTCCTTTGATTTCTGAAATCTTACCCCGTATCCTTAGGGGCCCGTCTTCTGCTCGCGACTGAGACTTATTCTTTATTTCTGGTCCACTCTTCTTGTTCAACAGGCGTAGAATAACGATCCGAGAGTTGCCATTAAAAAAAAAACAACAGAAATAAGATGAAAGTTAATTAACAATGCCAGGGCTTCATCTGTAGGATACAATGATGTGCACATATTCTTGGACTATCAAAACCCTCCAAGGATACGATCGTTCAACACAGCGCTTGGAAAAGCACTCTGTCAGTGGTTGATTAATCAGAATCCAAAACCAGTTTGAGTACAAAAAAAATATAAGCAGTGAAGCTCACCAACAAGTACAGTGAGGAGATACTTTGCTAGGATTCTGTAATAAAGTTCTTATTAGCATTAACCGTATCAAAAAGAGACTATGGAATCCTACCATGAACTTCAACGATATTGCCATGGATGGAAAAACTCAAGAAATTTCTGACATCAACAACGTTTTTTGGACCAAGAAATAAATCCAACCCGAAATTAAACAGTGGAATGAAAACAACCTGTTCGATTGCTTCGATAGCATCCTGTCTCAGAGTTTGGAAGAATATCCATTTATCGCCTAAAGACATCCGTAGGGGACAACATGAATCAAGAACATCATCGTCAGCCTCTTAGTGTCTGTCGTTGGACATAAACCCTCCCCAAGATTCGCCAGAACTCTCTATCATGGGCATAGCCAGTACCATCTTAATATATCTTGCTCATCACGCCACCATATTTTTTGTCGGTCACAATTTCGCATATGATCCTTAGGAGTCTATGCTGTAAGTCGCGATGTCCACCGTTTGTCTGACATTCTTGCAACATGCCACGCCCAATGCCATTTGGGTTTTCTAGTGGTTTCCATGATATTTTGGATCCCTGTCTTCTCTCTAATATACTGTTGTCTTAAGATCTCTCCATGTGGTGTTGAACATGATTATCTCCTGTACACGTTGCATGGTTCTCAATCTTCAATCTCTTGGTTAAGTTCCATGTTTCAGCTCCATAGGTGACTATCAGGAGGATGCATTGGTTGTATACCTTTCTTCTTTGTACAAGTGGATTTTTTTTGTTCTTGAAGGTATTCAAACATCTGTCTTAAAACTATACATGATGGAATATTGAAGTTGAAAAGCGTCATGGCCGAAAGAAAATAATGGCTGAGTTAACAGACCAAGGAGAAAATGTAAGGGGTCATAAAGGCATTGCTCAACCGTCTCCACAGATGAATGCATGACACTATCTTCTCGGTGTCGGGCAGCTCTGTTACGACACCAACATAAAAGACCCAAAGATGAAATACGAAAATTTGGGCAGATTGTTCTTCAGATGCTGATCAGCAGCCGCTACATGGAGAAATTTTGTTTGCAGAATATTGTTATTGGATCAGGCCAACATGAAACTATCAAAAAGTAGAGTTCCTTAAATCTATTGTTCAGCATGTTCAGATGAGAGCGTCTTCTGCAACCTTTGCATTGTTGTTTAAATAATGCTAACCATCGCAGTTTCTATCGCACAGTGAGAGAGAAAATTTCGGCGAGTTAAAACTAATTCTTTCGTATTTGATCTTTGATCTTCCTCTGCGAAATGTTGGAAGAGAAGAAACAGGGAGAAAAACTGACTCCGAGCATGCTATAGACTAATTTGCATCAGTGATGAAGTTTCAATTTTCATGTAGTGCCTTGCTTGTTAACCGAAAGATCCTTTTCAACCAATCCTCTACGAGAACAAAATCGGTTTAACAGGTCGGTTAAATGTGGAGATACCACACGTGTGAACGTGTAGTAAGAGCAGCTGAAAGATTCTCTTCAATTGCAAGGACATAAGAGCGCTAATCTTGTCAGAACGAATCCTGAGCCCCTTGGACTTGACTTCACAGAGCAGTACCACGCCCCGTTTAGATTTGAATCCCATTGGATGCGGCACCACATCTGCGTCCTTCTGGCTTGAAATGGTGTGAACAATGCTCTATGCCAAGTACAAGACAAGCTCGTTCATCAAGAGACTAACGAGTTTCACTTGTATTTTTAAGCTGATATTGTGGGAAGGTTATCAGGAAGATAGGTGCTACCGGGTCAGATCTTCGGACCGGGGTGTAATTTTCCGTTGATAAGCCTATGCTGAGCTTAGCTTAGTACGGCAAGAGGCCAAGTAAAGTTCATGGTGGTTGTGAATAGATGGTGTTGAGCTACTCTTCGAACTGGAGAGGGTTCGTTTCCAACGTATAATCAACGTTCATAACTCTGAGTTTTTAGTAGGATTAAAACAGTAGTTCCGAGATACAAGACCCTTTCTACAAAGGAAATATCCTGGCAAACCACTATTTTTACCATTTAGTTTTTAGACAGTAATCAATGAACTGAAATAAAACCTTTAATAATCATGTATATATTCTGAATGGATTAGATTTATTTGAATTCTAAGATATGTCACCCGTCCGTGTACAATAATTATGTCTTTTTGTTGGCTTAGCAATGGATGATGTATTTCTGCCTCAAGATTTGCTATGCCGGGTTCAAAGGAAACACTGCAGCAGACCCCGAGCAGTATTTGCCCGACCATGGGGGTTCATGGACCCCAGTTTCGCTAGAACATTAACCACTGACGCCGGTGGGAAATACCCCCAACCCAATCCAGTTTTGTCTTTGGAACTTCTGTACCAAGTTATACTTGATAAATACATTCTGAGTCTGATTCTCTTGGGCATAAGATAGCGGAATATAGAATAACCATAAGTCTCTCTAAGTAATAACGGGGAAGAGGAGAGAGACGCCATCACTTCTTTTTGACATTTGAAATTAAACCGAATCTCTCCAATTTGGCGAATCTCCTCCTCCCAAACAACATTCAGATATACCACAGAACAAAAAAGACAGAAAGAAATGTATACGTTTCTCCGTTTTTGAGTTCCGAGTTGATTCCATTAGACATAAACGCTGTGAGTTTTTACGCCTCTCTATCTCTCTTCTCCCAGGATTTGTTTATGGCGGGGTACCGCGGCTGGTATTGTGTGGCATGTTTTAGCACCGCTCTGCAGTCGGCCATTATGTACAGATGGCGGTACTCAGGCTGTCGTAGAGGCTCGGACTACGGCTTCGAATTCCCTAGTCGGTAAGTGAACACCGCCAAGCTGTTTTGAGTAGCCGTAAATGGTGTGCAGAGTGTTCGGTGTCATGAACTTCTTTTTAACCCGTATGATCTATGAGCTTATTTTTTATTGAACGCTACTCTGCTTTATCTAATTTGGTTCCATCAGATTATCTATTTTCACAATTTCACTTTAGATTAATCGCTGTTTTTTTTCTACATTACGTGTCAAAAATGTATCAACTCATCTCTTTCAGTTTGTTCTCATCTAATTTCAGTCCATTCACATCTATGTATCGTTCTCTATCTGACCCAGTATGTGTGCATATATCCATTCATATCTATCTATCACAATCTTTTGATATATATATATATACATATAAATATATATATATATATATATATATATATATATATCAATCATCCTTTTCATATATATATATATATATGTATATATATATATATATATCATCCTTTTCATTTATATATATATATATATATATATATATATATATATATATATATATATATATAATCGATTTCATCTCTCTCACTTTCTCTCTCTGAATGTATTCAGTCTTTTTGCATCTATCTACGTATTTATCTCTGTATTGATCTATCCCAATGTGTGTATATCGGTCTATTCATATCTATCTATCTGAGTCTCTTCATATATATATATATATATATATATATATATATATATATATATATATATATATATATATATATATATATATATCATCCTTTTCATATATATATATATATATATATATATATATATATATATATATATATATATCAATATTATCCTGTTCCCGTCTTTCTCTCCATCAATCTTCTATCTATCAGTCTTTTTCAAACTATCTATTTATCTATCTCACCCTTTTCATGTCCTTTTCTCATCAAAGTGTCTATCTATCCCGATCTGTTCATCTCTATCTATCGATCTATCTATCTATCGATCAAAACTGTTTTCACGATTTTCAATGTTTTCTTTCTAAACGGCTTCAAAAACACGTTTCAAATATCAACAGTTTCGTGAGTATTTTCAACATGAATCCCACATACATCATTCACAACCACATAATGCTCAGAATAGTACACCCATAGCGGTAATGTCGAATTGATATAGCGGTTTAAAGGTTGATTGTGAGAGCTTGTCTACTTAACGAATCTAATCTTGAAACAAAACCAACAGAAGTGGCCCAAAGAATATGTTCCATATTTATTGGAGGCAAGTATGTAAGATTTAACGCTACCACTCGACTCAGTAAGTGAGTCGGTCAAAACAAAATATTGGGGGGGGGGCGAGTAAACATTTCCTCTGACACAACCAGTTACTTATTTTTACATAAATATATTTTACAGCCTAGAGGCGGTAAAGTGATTCTACTGTTGTCAAATTCCAGCCCATCTCAGAGGCTTTGTTTTCCCCTAAACAACAACAGTAATCCTCACCTAATTCAGGGGAGTAAACTCTTCACTGTCTGTCCTGTAATGTTGAACCAAGCCGATACATAAAATTCAAATTTCCCTACAATAATTTTGAATAATGACCAAGTAATTAGTGATCGATAGGTGGCTCTCTTACCGACTGAGCAAATCTGAACATTCTTCATTATTTACGAAAACCTATGTCACAATTACGCAAGGACACATTTCAATGTAAGTGTAAAATACGTTTTTTATGATTTTGACTTCATTATATATATATATATATATATATATATATATATACCATACAAAACTTATCATAATTATCTTCGGTTGGAATAGAAGTAGGAGTGGAGTTCGACCCTGCTGCAGTCTTGCTTTATAAAAGTGGCTTGAGAGATTTTCAACCGGGAATCAGTCAGTCAAAGATGCATGTCATAAGAGACAGCCGCTAATCACAGATGATGACCAACTGGGGACATGTGTTGGATTCTATATGCTTCAAAGGCTTAAGATGTTTGCTCTAAAGTTTAATGCGATGTAACTATACGGCTGCACCTGCATCACATCGGAAAAAAAGATACACATTATAGAAATGGTCAGTGTACAGACATAGTTATTTAAAAAAATGGGTCTGGTTGGTCACTTAATAGAAACTGTCACGTGGTCAACGTCTTTTGGACAGTGATCAAGGAAAAAAGTTTGGATTAAAAAAAAAAGCAAGTGTGAATGCTACCGGGTATCAACTAGGGGACCAATTCAGCATAAAATTACCTTACAATTTGAAGCACCCACTAAAACCCCATCAAGGTATTTTTTTAAAAAAAAGAACAAAAAGAACTTCTTTTTCTGACATAATAACGAATAGATGTTCCTCTGAATTTTTGAGATAAGGTACTATTATTATTTCTGTTATTATTCGGACTATCCTCATCTTGGTTGTTTTCATAAAACGTTTCGATCGTTGTACTCTACGGCCTTCATCAGGTATCATCTAGTGGGTGTGGGGAAGTAACCAACCGAACCCTTTATTTAACTGACGGGGGTTATATTGACCGCACTCCCCTCTTAGCATTAGTATTATTATTGATTGTCTCACACTGGGATTGAACCTAGAACCATCTGATCACTTACAGTGATTCGGTCTGATTCTGTAACCACTACGCTATGATACCTGATGAAGGCTGTGGAGTACAACGGCTGAAACGTTGTATGAAAAACAACCAAGATGAGGATAGTCTGAATAATAATAGAAATATTAACGAATTGATGTTTGAATTTTCAGCCTTCTAGTTTCATTGATGTAGTTCGTGTGCCTGATCCATAGATAGCCAGTCAGTCAACAAACCAGACCAACTAGGGAAAAAAAACTATGCTGACAGTATTGGTGACAGTTTCTAAAAACAGAAGAAAGAAAATTCACGGACTTTTTGGTCACACACTTCCAACCCTTTTGTATTCAATTTCAACCAATTCACAACTATCAAACTGTCACTGATGCCAATCTATTTGCAACCGTCTAATTCCAGCGGCTGCCTAATTTGTCTGATTTGCATCTCTCTCTCTTTCATTAAATGATTTTTTAGATTACTAGTTTTGGTACTAACGGGAGCTACGATGATTCATTTGTGCGATGCACGGATATTCTAAATATTTTCATGTAAACAATTCCTTCATTGTTTTCATCAACGCCAATATATTTTCTTTCTTTCTATCTTTCTATCTTTCTTTCTCTCTCTCTTTCCTCTCCCTCTCTCTCTCTCTCTCTCTCTCTCTCTCCTCATTTGTGTATATTCTGATTTTATGTCATCATATTCGTATTGGTCTTCTATCAAACCATTGGCCTCTAATTTCAATCTCTTTGCATAGGTCTAATTTCAGCATATGCACGTCCAACTTCAGCCTGTTTATGCGGATGAAATGAAATTGATAATCTAATTTCAGCCTATCCGCAATTGTCTCCCCATTCATCGCATTCAGTTTTCATCTAATTTCAATACATTTGCATCGAAATGTTCGTCTATTCGTAACCTTCCGTCCACCTTCGTCATCTCCTCAAACATTTGATGTCCACTCTTTCGCATCTATTCAATTTCAGCCTATTCGCGTCGGTTTTCCAACATTTCTCCATCTCACATCTACTTCGTGAACACGGCATCTATCAAATTTCAGCCTATTAAGATCAATCTGTCAACTTTTTGTCGATTCGCATCTAATTTGTGTGAATAGCGTCAACTTCATTCCAGATTATTCGCATCAGTCTATCAAATTCCAATTCAATCTAAGTTTGGTCTGTGCACAAATTCAGTTCCATGGCATCTGTCTAATTTCAGCCCACACATCCATTTTCAGCATGTTCACATTTATCTGAATTCAGCCTCTTAACACTTGAAATTAATTTCAGTCTATTTGCACCTGTTTATCCATTCGACAGAGACCGTTTCCATGTATCTGCAGGGTCGGCAAAACAATATTCAAAATGTATTTATCAAAATTACATTTGTCACACCACTAGCAGATCTTTTAAGCTATCAAAGTTGCAGCTTCATAAATACTGATAGTCATCCTGTATATGTATGTGTGTGCATGTGTGTGTGGGTGTGTGTAAAGATATATACTTGTTCATTCTTTTCTTTATTTGTTCCTACGGCCATCATGCAAAAACTACAAATCTTATTGACCTAATTTTTGGCGTTGAAACTTACAAGACATTGAGTTCTGACATGAGCTATATGACTTTGATCTCAAAGGTCATCCAATGTTACCAGAGATAATTTCCAGCCAATCATCCAAGTCGTTGGCTATATTATACACATAAGACGCTGGAATTTAGGATCGGGGTACATCTTTTCATGTAGTAAGTCATAGGCAAGATCGATATTGACTTTTATGGTCATTCTCGATCACTGGAAATCGTTTCTGGCTAATTAGAGTAATTTCTAGCATGATATCAAGTTTGCTATGACGTTAAAAATTAGCTTTGACCGCACAAATGGTGGGGTTGATAAGGTCAAATTTGATAGGTTAGGTGGTGCTGACTTCCGAAGTCAGAAGTCAATTTTGGATTAATATATTTTTCAGCCACATAGTAACCGAACGAATACATTCTGGGAGATATATTTGTTCTTGGGATTATCTATGACAGGAAAGGATTATTGAATAGGTGGTACTGACCGCCAAGATTATTTGGGGTCGCCAGAAGTTTAGGATTAAAGTGT
>OY735227.1:41334249-41386749 GCA_963457665.1 Thysanoteuthis rhombus | reverse complement strand
CAGGGAAGAGAGAAAAGAAATATTGATATGGAAAAAGGTGTGATTGCTTTAAGGCCTTTTGTGATTTCTACGACACCCAGTATTACAACGGCAAGAAAGTCTAAGTGACTTTTATGGAGGTGCAAGTCATGCAGCGGTTAACGGTCTGGGTAGTGGAATCGGCGAGCCGCGTTCGAATTCCAGTCTGCTGTTATCGTTCACTAATGCCATTGGGAAAGGCATAAATACATCCCTTTCCCAACACACACATACCCAGTAGGACAGACTGGTCTCTCTAGCCTTGGAAAAGTGACTAATCTAAGAGAAGGAAAACCCTGGAGGCGGTTAAATGCCAAATTTGATTTCTCTCTGGCAGCTCCTACAGCTACGCTAATACCAAACGTATCATTCTCTGCTTTTCTTTGGACTTCATCGACGGAACCGATCGAAGGATCCTGTCACTATTTACATTGATAAATACAATTATTTGATTTTTGCTTCTATTTAAATTGCTCTTATTTTAATACAACGGAATTATTTTAATGCGACGGAATTTTCTCCAGCACAGAAATCGTTTAGGCTAACACCGGTGAAATATTTGGTAAATGATATTTCCCGGGTATATATACGGAGCTAGACATTGGGAAAGTATTATATTTCGTTATTACTTTCAGTACCTAACGTTCGCTATTTGTCATCCCTTCGGTTTGTGTCTGAGTTGATGCGGTTGCTTCAGAATAAATTGGAGCTCACATGCGCAAATCAGATTGCCATGTGAACAGAAGAGTGACTTTTAGGCTAGCTTTTACGTTTCTTTTTGTTTTTTTCTTTTAGAGACTGTCAACTAAAACCGTCAGCAAACCTGTCAACATGGGTTTCTTTCATTTTTCACGTTGATCCAGCTGGCTGACTCGCTGGCTTGCTGGGGGCGCACCGGTGTAGAAAGAGGCCTGAAAAAATCCACTCCTTATTATGTCAAGAAAACACGGTTTGTGGGAGGATCTTTCTTTTGGGGTGAGGGGGATCCCCCTAAACTAGGTTTTTACCGGGGGAGGGGGCTCAGTTTGCAATGTAAGTTTATCTTCAAATCAACCCTTAGTTTTTGTCGACCTAGGGTTTTTTTGTTTGTTTTTGTTTGTTTTGGGGTTTGTTTTTTTTTAATTGATATAGGTTTTCGGTGGGGATCGATTTGCAATCTAGAGTCCTTAGTTTGCACCCAGAAGTAATCAGGTTTGATTTTTGTTTTTTGTTTTTTTTGTTTTTTTGTTGAAAATTCAGACTTTTCCCAATGATCACTGCTCAACAAAAGGCTAGCAATTGATCATCCTTTTTTCTCCAATTTCTTAATTGATCACCCCCAACACGGCACGCAGCCAAGAGACGTTGGCCACCTGACAGTTTCTATCATACGAATGAACAAAATACATAATTACCAATTGACGTATCTACAACACCTCGCCGAGCCGGTCGACATGAGCGACATATGTTAGCGACTGAGTCATTCCGTTTTGTATCATAATTTGGTCAGGAAAAAAAAAAAGCCTTACTGACACCGGAACTCCATTTGATGGTGGCACGTGGTTATTACACCGTTAGGCCGATATAAATCTACCGAACGTTATGTCGGATGAAAAACAGACACTTTTTTTTTCGGGGGGCGGGGGCGTCTCCTGCTTACAAGTGAATCCAATTTCCTGTGAATGAAGCTAATGTTGATAAACCGATGGATTTGACAAGGGTCAACGACGATGCAAAGGAAACGCGAGTATCAAGAAATATACGGAAGGCCAGACGAGTCAGTTTTTTTTCTGTCGGAAACAACCAACATTTATTGTACTAAGAGAGTGTCCATTCAAAAGGTACATGTTTTTTTTCCGATCTGAGACAACCAACATGTATTGTACTAAGAGATTATCCATTCAAAACGTACATGTTTAGAAGGGGGCCAGACTTGATGCTTTCGTGAAGCAACGTGTCATGTAAAACTTTCCACCCGTCATACGAAACTACGACTTCTGGGTATTTTGGTCACCCCTTTACTGTGTTGCTAATTTAGATATTTTATTCCTAGTTGTCCACTTTCTCCAGTTTTGCGTTTTCGATTTTGATCGTTGTGTCTTTTTCCGACGTGATCGTTGCGCTTGACCTTCGTTATACTGAAGTTCATGTGAAGTCTGACTTTCTTGCTTTCTTCATTCAGTTCATCTAGCATTATTTGGAAGTTATGAAGGTTTTCTGCAGAAAGAACGATGTCGTCTGCAAATCTGAGGTTGCTTAAACATCCTCCGTCTATTCTGATTCGTCTGTTTTCCCAGTCTAAGTTTTCGGAAAAATCATCTAGAGAACGTCTTTGAAGAGTTTGGGTGAGTCGGTATCGTTTTATCTAACTCCTTTATCGAGCTGAAAGGGTTCTGAGTCTTCATGTAGCCAAATGAAGGAGTTGCTGTGATTTTGGGGGCTACAACCTTGAAAATTTGCATGAATACACCACAGTGTTTTTGCTGTTGTTGTTTTTTTTCCCAAATTTTATTTTAGGGCTCTTTATTATCATTTTTAATTTTTTTTGAAAATAATTTCAGATCAAAGACCTATCTTTTAAGATAATTTTAGATGATGTTTTGGATAATTGATTCAGACAAACGCCTCGGCAATGGATATCGTTTCATTTTTTGGTCAATATTAGTCCAAACGTTAACATTTGTTCGATAATCTCGAAAGACCTTTGGAACTCTACAGGCTAATTTCACAAGGTAGTTTTCTTGGATAGTGAATTAATTTCTTTCTGAAAGCTTCGGTGTGTGCATTCATCTCAGATCTTCACATTACTTTTGTCTGCCTTAAACAAGTCTTCTGGGATTTCTCGGTCAAACCAAGTTATTAGAAACAGTCAACTAAAACTGCCACCAAAGATTTCAACATAGATTTCTTCAATTTTAGGTCAGTCTGGCTTGCTGGCTGGCTACGTAACATGCCCACGGACCATTCCGATGGAGCTAAAGGACTGAAAATTTAAATATTTAATCATCACCTGTCCAACGTAAAAATTTAAGAAATATCCAGTTAGAGCAAGGGAGGCCTTCAAAGAGTTTTTCGGACAATTCTTGTTATTTTGGTTGTTCACACGACTATTCTACGGTCTTCTTCAGCTGTACAAGCCGTATGTAAAAAAGGGTCTTTTCCCCGGCAGTATCAAGTAATAATAACAAACAAAATGTAGTTATCGAATCTTTTTTATAATAGAAACTCTTGAGTCGTTATTTGAAAATAAATAAATAAATAGATGCTACAGTAGTGTACCGTCGACAAGGCTGTTTCTACAGAAGTATGCACTCTACTGAGACATTTCTAGGATAGCGCTCGGTCTACCTGGGATATTTATGTAGTAGGATGATAAAACAAAAGAATTATGCTATAGATTTTGTTGATCATCAACGTTTCGACATAACATATAAAGATATTGAAGAAGAACATAATACTATTGACACACAGGGAAATATGTCGGAGCGTGTCTTTCATATAATGTACATATAAAACTTTCAATTGTATACACTTTGTTTTCACCTAAAAATGGAACAGCGATGTCTTCTGTTCTGATGACGCTTCTGTAGAAATCTTTCAGTATCATAGTAGAATGTAAAATAGAGTGGGTGTAACAAGCCATTTAAAAAAAGTTTAGAAAATCAGTTTCAGAGTTTGACGAGCTCTTCCCCCGTTATTTTCAGAGTTTCAATGCTCATTTTTTTTTTTTTTCGATTCTGAAGATTGAACATTCTACTTTATGATTTTGATGTATATTACATCATTGAACGATTGGAATGAACCAAAGCCGATTATTGAACATGCACAAAACGGCGCCAGCTGATTCGACTTACGTACATCATAACTAATCATCACACGGAGAAATCAAACAACACGCTCTCTGACCGTTTGCAATGTTGAGTCCAAAGGCAGAATCGTTACTATCTCCCGACTGTGTGTCGGAAAACAGGAAGTAAAAAAACACTTGAATTTCGGTTTAAGACCAAGCGTTTTTCGTGTCGTCACAAGTGAAGTGTAAGAACTCAACTTTTGTGGAAACGTTTTAGCTCATCTGAAGTTTCTATAGTTAAATTTTCGGTTCAAAATCTTAATGCAATAAAAAGTTATTCTAAATTTTCATTGTTCACTTTCTCTTCGAAAGAGGCAGCACTTTTATAATACCCACGCTTATTCACATTGCGTTTCCTGTTTTATTAGGGGAACGGCAACCGATTTCCTCGTCTCGAAATAACTACAACACATTTGAGAAGTGAAGAGAATAGACAATATCTATTACATACTGTATCAATCAACGTGAAGGCACTTCCTTTTTGTCGTGTATAACGATTGTCAATTCGTCTGATAATCGGGATTTTAGAGCGACAATTGTCACCCTATACACTGCACACTGGCTGGCCGAAACAAACGAACCATCAAAACGAAACCTCTTTTCCTCCTCTTCTTTTATATAAGTAAATGAAGAAGGTCGGCGTTCGAAGGATTTTTTTGTTTTTTTAGATCCAAGAGAAATAAGTATTGCCAGCAGTCGGTCCAGCGAATGAATTGAAAAGATTACCTGAACTAGTTTTCTTTTCTTTCTTTTTTTTTTCTTTTTCTTTTTTTCGCCACCTCTCCTACTGACAGATCGCGGCAGGGGGTGCCGTCACCAAATAATCGTGGCGACAGACGCGGCTGTTTCAATCTTTCAATTGTTACCCTTTAACAGTGTGTGGAGCGGTCCCGTTAGTGACTATTGTACAATGGCTGGCAACTCGCTCCTGCGACGTCTGTGATTAATGCATGTGTGTATGCGTGTGTGTTTCTCGTCCTTTTTCTTCGCCCTGCGATTTGTTGAAGGAACGGCAGTGAGTCGACTCTCTGTCGGCGACCGGCAAATATCAACAATGTCTCATTTCGGGCGGGAGTCTCCCTTCTTCATCATAAATTCCTCTCAAAATCACACTTCTGTGTCTCCACCCCTAGCTATTATCCGGGCATCTCGTAACAAGGCTTTATAATAGCTTATAACCCAAACCTCTGATATTCTTTTACTCTTGAGTTAGTCCAGTAAAGTAAACCCCGTTTTTCTGAAGTTCGCTTTACGCCGCTTTTTACACATAAGCGAAAAAAAGTTATTAGTGAAAACAGTGGCCAGCGTTTATTTTGCATTGAGCTCTCTCTTTCTCTCTCTCTCTCTCCCCTACATCCCAGTTTCTTGTATCTCCTATCACTCCCAACGTCTCAGCTTAACAAACCACCATCAACATTTTCGGGTCAGAGAAAGCTGAAAAATGTCTCGTATAAATTAATGGTAATTTTTTCCAGGCTTTACACTATTAGAGTCTACGGAAGATTTTCCGCTCTATCCGAAGTTAGAAAGTTCCTGTGAATCCTTCTCTAAGCCGAAATGGCATAAAACGAAGAAGCAATTACCAATAATATACATTGGAAAAAGTTGAGTGTTTCCTGAGCATAAGAAATAACCTTCAATGTAAGCCAATTTTAAACTGTGCATATTATCCTTACGAGCTCTGATTCGTTTTACTTGATACCTAAGGACACATCTTGCTAAAAGACGCTCAGAATCAATTGGAATAAAGTGCAGATGCTCACAGACACAGTCCAAATCTATAGCGACTAAAAGTCTTTCATGAAAGCGAAGTGGCGTAAATATATATACATACATACACACACACAAACACACACACACACACACAAACACACACACACACACACACACACACACACACATATATATATATATATATATATATATATATATGTATATATATATATATATATATATATATATATATATATATAAATTACGTTGCATCATATTTAAACTCCATTAGAAACGATCTCCCGTTAGGTGAATGAGTCATTTGGCCAAGCAATATTGGTAAATTGAATAAACAATTGAAGAAAGTGAGTCTGCTATAGGGATCAAACTTACCACTGATTGGGTAGCTGCTTCAACGTAGTGTTCCTCTTACCACAGAGCTAATCAGCTGCCGACAAATAACTGGTTTAACTCCATATTCTCATTTCGTTTATTCATGTATGAGTGCGTATAGATTGATTGATAGATAGAATAGAATAGGATATAGGACGACATTCAGAGGCTATAAATTAATTAAGTTTTTATGTAATTACCGGATCGACTGAATTTGTCACAGACAGACAAATAGACAGAGAAACTTGTAAAATACAACAGATTAGACTCGCTATTCATCGCTTATCCTGTGCTCAAAATAACCAAAAAAACTTACGACAAAATGACAATTTTGAAATGTTTATCTAAGAATAACGACCCCCTTTTTAACTGCTTATTGAATAACATCACATTGGCCTAGCTCTTTACCAAGACATCTCTATTTCCTGGGTGGTCGTCAGTTATTACACGGACCGTTTAACTTTAGTGTCTTGAAAGAATGCTCTCAATACACGCATATCTGCATTAATTCGTGCGGACGAGGAGCAAGAGAAGTTGGTGTTCTCATTTGGATAGACTGACGGTCCATCATGTTGAAAGAAGGCTTTCCCTGAGAGTGTCACTACCGGTCTTTGGCCACTCCTCGTGAACCCGGGAGTCAAGACGGCTTACGTGAGCAGAGTTAATAGATGGGATTTGGTTTTACTTATTGTCGGTGAACACGCAACGTAATTAAAGCTTATCTCTTGCAATATTTTATTGGTCAGTCATGTAGACTTACCGTTCTGGCCAAGCACAGAGTTGCCTGAGCTGACTTCAAGTAGCGAATTGGGCTGATTTTGAAAGCCATACGTAACTGCATTTTGAATTTCGTTACTGACAACTTTTGGGACTTCTTTTAAAGATAAGCCAGGCTAATTTTTGGCTACTTTTTGTTTACTTTTGGTCACTATAAGCGAGGCTTTTCGGACACTTTTCATAGCAAAGCATTCATAAATAGGGAGTTATTAGTTGAAACCTTTGATACAAAACAAAAGAAAATATGTTAAAATTGTGAAGTTAGAAACTCTGAAACATAACATGTTTAAAAGACGAACTAAATAGCATAAAAAGCTCCAAGAGGATTCATCATCATCATCATCATCATCAGTCTTTTAGCGTCCGTCGTTGGATATAGACCTATCCCAGGATTCGCTGCAATTCTCTATCATTGGCAATGCAGAGCCAGTACTTTCTGAATTTGTCTAGCTTGTCTCTCCATCTAATATTCTGCCGGCCTCAGTTGCACATGGGATCTCGTGGGATCAATGTCGTGAGTCATGATGTCCATCGGTTGTCCGCCATTCTTGCAACATGGCCAGCCCTCTACCATTTGAGATTTTATGATGTCCCTAACTCTTGTCTTTTCTCGGATGTACTGTGCTGCCTTGTGGTCTCTCCATGTAAGGCCCAGCATAATTATTTTATGTGCACGTTGCATGGTTCTCAGCTTACGAGTCTGTCTCTTGGTTAAGTTCCATGTTTCAGCTCCATAAGTGACTATTGGGAGGATGCATTGGTTCTACACCCTTCTTTTTAGGATTAATGGGATCTTCTTATTTTTTAAGGTTGAGCTAGCTCTGCCAAAGGCTTGCCATCCTAGTGTGATTCTTCGCTTGATTTCTTCTTCTTTTGAGGGTCTCATGGAGATTCGTAGTCCTAGGTAGATGTAGTGGTCTACTTTCTCGAGTTCGTGTGTCCTCGATTTTAATCTTGGTGTTTTTATCTCCAATGCGGTTGTTGCACATGATCTTCGTCTTGCTGAAGTTCATGTGTAGGCCGACTTTCTTGCTCTCTTCATTTCAGTTCATCTATCGCCCCATTAGTAAGAAGGTGGTTATTTATGCCTCAGAGTTGAGACTTGTAATATGAAACAAAAGAAAATATGTTAAAATTCTAAAGTTAGAAACTCTGAAACATGACATGTTTGAAAGACAAACTAAATAGCCTAAAAAGCTACAAGAGGATTAAAAGGACTAATAAGTATTACAAATACTAAGAAATGAAGAACAAAAAGGACTAACATTGGGTAGGGTACTAGTTCACTCTGGATTTAAAATGTCAAGATTGTACTCCTCGGGAAGAGAATGAGAAGAAAGTTAATGATTGATTATCCCTACATCTATAATGTAATATAATTACCTATTGAAGACACATCAAGATAACAATTTCTAATTTATCATATCATCTTTTTCTAAGTTACCCTCCCTTATATAATGACTCTATATTGACTTCTATGTTGAAATAGGATATATTGATAATCATCAACAGTGAAAACGTGGAGGGTCTGCCAAGTCATTATAATCCTTCACGCAGCTAATCTTTATGTATCATCACTTATGGTGTGAGGAGTTTTATTTGCCTCCTTATGAGGACAAATTCGATACAAAGTCAAGTTTAATGTGGGTCACCTCAAGCGTCAATGTAGGTGGATAGAAATCGTCTAGTTCTCTCAGCAGTTACCCTTTGGCACGCCTCAGACACCAGGGATCGATCTTGACCCCCCATTTCTTTACGTGCAATGAGACTGTGCTGCGAAGAACTAGACGGTCACTGTCTCTTGGCTACGAATGACCAAAGGGATGAGATATACTACATGGATTCCATCCAGAATGCCAGTAAGAAGGAAAAGATTCAAATATTGTGGATTGAATACTATACGGAATAGTTGTGGAGTAGCGGTAGTGCCAGTGGTTAGCATTAAGAGAAGTCGTAACCTTGTCAACATAAATCGTAGCCAAATGCAAGCGACGCTTAAATACTATTTTTTATTTCTCTTATTATTCGGACAATCCCCATCTTGGTTATAGGGGCTACAGAATCAGACAAAATTACTGCAAGTAATCTGATGGTTCTACGTTCAATCCTAGTGTGAGACAATAATAATACTACTAATGCTAAGAGGGGAGTGTGGTCAATATACCCCCGTCGGTTAAATAAAGGGTTCGGTTGGTTACTTCCCCACACCTACCAGATGATACCTGATGAAGGCCGTAGAGTACAATGGCCGAAACGTTGTATGAAAAACAACCAAGATGAGGATAGTCCGAATAATAATAGAAATAATTATAAAACCTCATCTCAAAAATTCAGAGATATACTCACTATTTTTTAAATTAGTATTAGAAGTCGCTTGGTCACTATGTAATGAGTAGAGTGAAAGTTTCCACGTATTGGTATTATAACCTCTACCTGAGATATCGAAAGCTTCATAAACAGGCAGTGTATCGAAGATTGTTGGGAGAGTTTCCCACTGCAGTATAACCATAGGCGGCGGGAGTCTATCTACAACCAGAGCAGTTGAGTTTTCTGAAGTCGACTTACCTTTGGCCAAGCCCACCCTTTCAACCAAGGGTTTGCATCCAATTGTTCATCTAAGTAGCAGAGATAGGAGCATGGACTCAGGGTTAGGTTTTGGAGGTTTGACAGGAATGTCCTTCCCCTGGTACATGCGGGCAAACCATGAGGGTCTTTGCCCCTCCGTGTGATTGTTCCAACTGTAAAGCTGATCTACGGTTAAACCATATATATATATATATATATATATATATATATATATGTATATATATATCGTTTCAACTATGTATATAAGTTTACTTTATCTGATGATTAAACATGTTCAAAAACATTTGATTGAATCTTCATGTTATACGACAGGGAAAAACATTGAAGAAAATTACATAAATTTACAGGTATTGGGAAATAAGTGACTGAAATGACACAAAAAAATCTTTTGAAAAAGACTTTTTAATATTTACTGTTCAAAACTGTAAAACTTTCTAGACTGTATATATCTACCAGTGTAATGGGGACAAAGCAGGAGTATATATATACAGAAGAAATTATAATTTTCTTTTATATTGTTACGTTCGGTTGATAGCACGTAGACATGTCTTGGTAAAACACCATCTTCAGCGTGCGCAGATATGATTAGCTTTAAATACCTTGTGGTGAAAATCAGATGCGGAAGGGATTGAAATTAATGCTACTCCATCCCCAGTATGACAAGGGATGTTGTAAGGAGTGGGGTATTTTATCTAAGTGGTACGTGGGTAATGTGTAAGAAACCGAATGTGGATAAGAGGTGCATCTATTTAATCACTGTCCGACCACAGCAATATTTGACACATGGTCGGGCTTAAGGCGGGAAGAAATAGGAGCAACCCTTCCAAAAATGGCTCCAGCCGACGCGGCTACAGTTGAAAAGCGCTCCGTAGAAGCTAGACAACCTCCGCCACAAAAACGTCCATCAGGGGACCTGCTCCTTTAGGTGCAATGGAGCAGTGCTGGCCTGGGGTAACAGATTCCCCGCAGCTGGGTCGAGTAATAATGGGAGAGCCTTAGGACGAGTCCAAAGGCTCCCCAATGCGCTTAGCAAACGCAGCCTCAGTAAAACCTCATTGGCTAACGCTTTCACCGGCGCACTCAGGCTTTGATGTCAACACAATCTCCGGCCCATTCGACGGGCAAGTGTCAGTATCGACTCCTCGGTCTATGCCGTGAAACAGATACTACACTTTGATCCCGAAAGAAAGGCCAGAAAAAATGGAGTGGTGAGCATGCATAACAGGTGCAAAATAGAGAGGAGTTACAAGGCTGTAAATATGGACGTTTACTTGGGAAAGTAAAGTAGACCAACAGAAAAAGAAAAAATAAAGTATTACATGTTTATATATATGATCTATAAATTACGTTATATCATGTAGAGACTTATTTGAAATGATCTCTCGTCGTGACATGGTCAATATATCACTCAATTGAGGCAACGTAAATAGAACAGACAATTAAAGAAAATGGGGCTACTGCAGAAATCGAACCTGCCACCGATAGGGTAGACGCGTCAATGTAGCAATGCGTTTACTGTTGAGCTGAACAGATGCCGGTAATGCAAAGGCCAAATAAGAGCTTCCAACACAAAATCTCATTTCGTTTATTCTTGGTCCTTTTATCTCTCTTAATGTGACGGTTAGTTATGTAAGAAATGGATATATTTGTCCCGAAAGAATGAATTATAAATTGTGATATGTTATATAGAAACTTATCCGTCTAAATTGAGTGATATATTAACCGTGTAACGACGGGAGATTTTTTCAATAAGTTTGTATATAATATAACGCAATTTATAGTTCTGAACTTCTGTTTCGATCCCAGCAATATATTTTTCACTACATTTCCAGGAATAAGAAATGTTTTTGCTAATTCAATCAGTTGATCATTAAATCGACCAATTTTCTTCGATTTGAATTTCTTTGAGGTAAATTCTATTTTTAGAAGATTTGAAAATATTGAGGTTCTGATCTCTGGTGACACAAGAAAAATATCGGAATTTTGGTCAAATTACGTAATCGCAGAGTGAAATCGCCTAGAAGCCCTCAGTGAGTACACAAATCTTTTTTGTGACTTATTTTATGCTCTTCCACTTGATTAGTTAAATTGATAATTGATTCAGTACAACCCTTGATTATTTATTGCATGGCTAACCTCAAAGGTCATGGCACGCCACTGATCTCTCTCTCTCTCTCTCTCTCTCTCTATATATATATATATATATATATATATGTGTGTGTGTGTGTGTGTGTGCATGTTGTTGACAGTATGGAAAATGAAATAGACTTGGAAGTACTTCATCATCATCATCAGTCTTTTAGCGTCCGTCGTTGGACATAGACCTTCCCCAGGATTTGCCACACTTCTCTAACATGGGCGTCACGGAGCCAGTACTTCCTGAACTTGTCTAGCTCGTCTCTCCATCTAACATTTTGCCGGCCTCGGTTGCGCATGTGGTCTCGGGGAATCCATGTTGTGAGTCGTGATGTCCATCGATTGTCAGCCATTCTTGCAACATAGCCAGCCCACCGCCATTTGAGATTTTTTATGGATTTTATGATGTCTCTAACTCTTGTCTTTTCCCGGATGTACTGTGCTGTTTTGTGGTCTCTCCATGTGAGGCCCAGCATTATTCTTTCATGTGCACGTTGCATGGTTCTCAGCTTACGGGTCTGTTTCTTGGTTAAGTTCCATGTTTCAGCTCCATAAGTGACTATTGGGAGGATGCATTGGTTATACACCCTTCTCTTTAGGATTAATGGGATCTTATTATTTTTGAAGGTTGAGCTAGCTCTGCCAAAGGCTTGCCATCCCAGTGTGATTCTTCGCTTGATCTCTTCATCTTTTGAGGGTCTCATGGAGATTCGTTGCCCTAGGTAGATGTAGTGGTCTACTTTCTCAAGTTCTGTGTCCTCGATTTTGATCTTAGTGTTTTTATCTCCAATGTGGTTGTTGCACATGATCTTCGTCTTGCTGAAGTTCATGTGTTGACCGACTTTCTTGCCCTCTTCATTTAGTTAGTACATCATAAATACACTGTTTAATAAAAAGATGAATATCTTTCAATTCTGATGTATTAAGTAGCCTTATGACTTTCTCCTTTTCCAAATTGTCAACTTTTCCACAATATTCTGTCGGATCTGCATCCTTTCCCCTCACACACACAAACACACCGAGAATCCTACTGCAGAGTTTTCAAGCTTCAAATTAAAGAAAACACTGAGTCATCACCAGTCGTTGAACGTCCGTCGTTCGACATAGACCTTCCCCGGGATTCGCCACACTTCTCTATCATGGGCGTCGAGGAGCCAGTATTTTCTGAATTTGTCTAGCTCGTCTCACCATCTAACATTCTGCCAGCCTCGGTTACGCATGGGATCTCGGGGGATCTATGTCGTGAGTCGTGATGTCCACTGGTTGTCCGCCATTCTCGCAACATGGCCAGCCCACTGCCATTTAAGATTTTTAATCTATTCTATGATGTCCCTGACTCTTGTCTTCTTTCGGATGTACTGTGTTGTTGTGTGGTCTCTCCATGTAAGACCCAGCATAATGCTTTCGTGTGCATGTTGTACGGTTCTCAATCTGTGGATCTGTCCCTTGGTTATGTTCCATGTTTCAGCTCCATAAGCGATCATATTGGGAGGATGCATTGGTTATAAACCCTTTTTTTTTTACTAAGTATTGTTGCTCTAAAAATAACGAAAATATCAGAAGCCAAAAGGTCGACAAAGTTTGGATCAGATTTTCTCAACTGTTCAAGAATGGCTCGTTTGGCATTTACCATACACACGCATTTATCTGTCTTCGATCTTGTCCGTTCGTCAGTCTGTTTATGTCTGTCCACACGATATCTCCGAAGTTTCTCAAAAAATTTCAATGCGATTTTTCTGGAAGCATTAGCCCAAGCTACGGATGAGGTGATTAGATTTCCGGATGGGTTCAGAAATATTTCCCGATTGGGAAATATTTTTATCATTCTTAGGGCATTCTGAGTTTAACAAAGAGCAGTCAATAAAAAGGCTAAATTTGAAGGGGGTAACTCAATATTTGTACTTTTAAACTCCCCTTCTTGATTTTAATACTTTATTTCCAATAAATTTTTAGTTTGTGCACGGTATTAGTAGGGATATAGTTATCCCCGTAGTCAGAACTCGTTATATTGCTGTTCATATCGAATCTCTGCTGCCCCATAAAATGCCTGCCCGACCAACCAGCCAAGTGGACTGAAGATTCTTCTCTCGTGCATGTCCGTCTGTTTGTATGTCTCAAGGCTCTCCTGTTCACATTTCGGGGGCTAAAACCTCGAAAACGTTTACAAGTGCACCATTAAGCACCATCTCAGAACAATTTTTTTCCAAAAAGTGCTTTCTCAGGTCTCTATGGTCATTTTGGACCGACAATGCACTAATCTTATAAAGATATTTTTCTTTAGATAATTTTAGATGAAAGATCTATTTTTTTTTGATAATGTTAAATGATTTTTTTTTAGATTACTAGTTTTGGTACTAGCGGGAGCTACGATGATTCATTTGTACGATGTATGGATATTCTAAATAATTTCATGTAAATAATTCCTTTATTGTTTTCATCAACGCCAATATATTTTCTTTCTTTCTATCTTTCTTTCTTTCTTTCTATCTTTCTTTCTTTCTTTCTTTCTCTCTTTCTCTTTCTCTCTCTGTTCTGACCATACTGCATAGTTCCGTTGTTTCTACAAAATGGCCGCCAATTACCTTCTTGAAAATAAATCTTCGCACCTTTTCAATTAAATCTGACGATCGGAACACGGCTTTTGGCGCCGCCAATGTCATTTCATTTTCAGCTTGCTGGATTTAAGTTACGGTCAACCAGTGCACATTGAAACTGAAGACGGACTGAGGCGTGGTCCGATGGGTCGGGGGAAAGGAATAAAAAAAGAATCTTACGTTGAATAAATCGGTAAACGAATTAAGAGATTACAGTCGGTGAAAAGGGCAGGAGTTCCTTAAAAAAAAAAATGAAATAAAGAGACTGAAGTATTTTTAACTGCTTACAATTCTGGATCCATTGTGACTTTATTTTTGTAATGACACTTTCGTAAACGTCTACTTGCTTGACATATTGTGTCTTTGCCAATATTCTATAATTAGATAAACAGAAACGTACACATAGTCACATATTGTTCATCGGAAAATCTTAAACATAAAGGAATAGTCTGGTTAGTCACTCAATAGAAACCGTCACGTAGTCACGGGGATGATCAATTAAAAAATTAGAAAAATTGGGTGATGAATGGATAAGTTATTTTCTCGCCCTTCGTTAGGCCATGGCCACAAAAACAAACCACGAACTCAAAGTAAGGGATGAATTTAACATAAATGTACATTGTAAATAGGACCCCAACCCAACACACACACAGAGTTAAACCAATAATGGGGAATTTTCATATAGAAACAATAATAAAGAAAACGTTTTTTTTTCTTATATGACAATGTTTGGGAATTTCATGTGTTCATCTCCATTGGTTCAGCTTATATGCGCTATATGTACACATATACATTGCACGCCAGCCAGCAAGATGATCGGACCAACTTTAAAACTGAAAAAAAAAACCGAAGTTGATAATTTGGGTGACAGTTTTGATTTTCAAATAAAAGTAACTCCGGAAAACGTAAAAATCTAGCTGTAGTTTCAACTAATATTATTAGTTAATGCATACAAACAGATTTTGAGCAACTTTGGTTATGCCGGATTATCCATTCTGACGAATCAACAGAAGTCACGTAATAATAATTCAATAATACGCATCGGGTCCTCTAATTATGCATCAGCTACATTCTCAGCTAAGCGTATCAGCCAATCAGCTGACAGTGGTTGAAACAGAGGCTGCTCATAGTTGCTTCAAAAGAGTTATTTCCCCAGTAAATCTTGTATTCATTTAAAATCATCTCACTCATATATATAAAATATATATATAAATACAAAACAAATTAGGGATATAATATCATACAATATCTGATGTGTGATAGATTTATTTCATAAAGTGCTCGATACATTCAACGTAAGTTGAGTTAGAGCAGAGCATGAAATATGATGAAGTAAATAGTTGTTTTAGCAAAGAATTTCTACTGCTTAGGAGCCTGACTCGGGTGATAGGCAAAACCAAGCTTCAGAAATTATCAAGTCACCTAGCAAGGCACGGTGTTTAACCAGTTCAGGTCGTGAGTTCGATTCTTACTGTTTCTCAACTATAATGGGCTTGTGCCATTCATAGCTACGCTTAGAAATAACTTTACACAACAACTTTAAATGCAGCAGCTTTTTAACGTCTGTCTTTGGACTTTCACCTTCCTGAAGATTGGCCAGATCTCGCTATCCTTGGTCAATACTTTTTGAACTTGTCTAGTTCGTCACGTCATCTCATTTTTTGCCAGTCATAGTTTTGCCTATGATCTCTGGACGTTGTGAGGATATGTCGTCCATACGGCTGTCTCACATTCTTGCAACATGGTCAGTCCAATACCTCTTGTTAAAAGACACTGCTTGTCCACATGCAGCAGCCTCAGTTTATTTAAATGTTTATTCTATTTTAGTTGTCTAGGCTGAGACATTCCACGTGTGATAACAGGATATCATTTCAAATAGAGTTTCAACATAATATAATCCAATTTATAATCATTCTGTCGGATCATATATCCATTGCTTAATAGCATAATTGTCTGCGTTGGAAGAAACAAAAGGAGCAGATATAGACCGTGAATAAACAAGATGAGAATTTGGAGTTAAAGCAGTTATGTGGGCCTTTGCATTACCGGTAGTTGTTTAGCTCAATGATAAGAGCAACGCAATGCTGAAACGGCTACCCTAGGTTTGATTCCTGCTGCAGTCCCATTTTCTTTGCTTATTCTATTTATGCTATCGAGGCCAAGTGATACATTCACTGTGTAATAACAAGAGATCATTTCATTACTTAATACCTATACTGGGTGATCCGATTGAGTTTAAACCCACGAACAACTGCTATCAGAATTATCTTGCCTCGGTTGAATTTTATTAAACTATCTCCTCTAGGTGGAAGATATGGAATAATCCAATTCATATATAAAAGCACGAATACTGTTTTTTTGTAATTTAGTATGTCCTATTTTCAAGTTGAATAATGCTATTTTTCATGGTATTTTTCATGGTAAAGATTTCGTTTTCATTCACTGTTATCCTTTTTCTAGCCCCTTCTGCAAAGGATACATCGTGAATAGACTAATTATTACCCCTTTCAAGAAGTGCTGGTTTATAAGGAAATATTACAATGTGAATATTCATCATCACCACAATGTTGAAATCTATCGAATGTTTTAAGTAGATCTAATATAAACCTCCCATTGTGAAGAAAACGAATAAAAAACTATTTCGAAACCATTATGCCGAATCTGAGAATTGAAAGGAAATAATAGAAACTGATTTTTTTCTTTTTTCTTTTCTCCCAACATCGAAGGTTTTTGAATCTTTTACAAAAAGGAAAGATCGAATTGGGGAAACGTTTTGATTACAAATCTTTCTCTTTTGCATATCTGCCAAATAGAAATCGATATAAAACAAGTTATCTATTGCTGTATTTGAAAAAACAAAAAAAAGCTGATAGATTAATCGAAGAATCACCACGTGACCAATGTCTTTTGTCAGCATGCAGTGATCAATTAAAATACTGGAAAAGGGGTGATCAATGGATTACTTACTTCCTTCACCTTTTGTTGGATAGTGATCGTGGAAAAAAAGTCTGAATTTTAAACAAAAAAAAACCAACAAACACAAATGCCTCTGGACGCAAACTGAGGGATCAATATTGGCATAGAATTAAATTGAATATTGACTCCCCCCCACTGAAAACTTATTTTGAGTGGGTTTTTTTGTTTTTTTGTTTTTTTGTTTTCGTTTTTTTCAAGTAGCATTTTTTTCCTTGATATGTTGAAGAGTAAATGTTGAAAACTCCAGCCCTCTACTTTTACTGGTGCTGTCTGCAGACGTGTTACATTGAAAACTGAAGAAACCTATTTTGATTTTACAATTCGGTATGCAGTTTTGACTGACGATTTCTAAAAGATGATACTTTTCGATGCTGTGATAATTTAATGTAATTACCATTTGGTTCCTATGCGAACTGGGCAGTGGGAAATAATTCTCGTCTATTTAAAATGTAATTCCCAGTTACCATAATATTTCTTGGAAAATCATAAACTATTTAAACACTTTTTGGCCCTCTACTGCATTAAACCAAGCTTAATAATTATTATGATTAATTGAAGTATGAAATTCACATTCCATTGTCCCTAAAACTACGTGAAATCAGCATCAGGTGAAAGAGCAAAGGGATTTGAAGACCTTTAGCTAAGGCTGCATGACCTTGATAACAATTCTCATAGCTGGAGCCAACAACAAAAAAAAGCATCCAAAGAGGTTTTGGGCAATTGAACTTCTTGTTTTTCTGATCAACATGTCGTCTCAGCCGATCCATTCTACGGCCCTATTCAGGTGTACTATCCGAATAGGATGGTGGTAAACAGAATTATTTCCGATGGTAGCAACGCTATAACGTTGGATTCGGGCGATATCTTTTTTATTTCTTGGTTTGGATATCCGTACTGTGTCCCTGTGTGACGGAAACCACGAGGGGTTCAAGTCGTTTTGTATTTTGTTTATGTTTGAAGCCAAGGAACATTGGCACGAGTGACCTGCCACTGGTTTAAAGCATAAATAAAATATAAATGACGGAAAGTACAACTGACCGTAATTGACGAAGAATTTTTTGTCCTCCACCACACCCCATGGTATCAACTCCAGATAACCACAGAATTTTGACACCAATTACAGCCAATAAATGTGGAAATAAAAATATCAAAATATCAGCCACACCCGATATTGAACAATGAAATGCAAATGTTTCTAGACGTTCGGCGAGACAGCCCCCCCCCCCCACTTTCTCGATGGTCAAAAAATACACCCACTCATCATCTGAAGATAGCTGGAGGGAACAACGGCTGAAACGTATTAAGAAATGAACTAAGATGAGGATAGAGGTTTGTTCAAAACTATAGGTAACCATTTTTTCTCTTTTTAAAAATATTTTATGAACAAGATATCAATTATTAAAGGTATCGGTCTGAGTTTGAAATGATGTTAAAATTGTCGGGAGAGTAAACTATCCCTGCTATACTGTCGAAACTTACTATGCTTGCTCAAGTAGAGTGACAGTTTAGTAGGAAATCTATTCGAAGTATATTATTGCAGTAATATCGGCTGTTGTTCAACGATTATACAAAGGCCAATATCGATTCAAAAGAGTCTATTTATCGTAAAGAATGGTTACCTTATTTTTTTGCTGTGGTTAAAGAAAACAGGACTGTGCTTGTTGCGGACAGCGGTCAATTTTTTTCAGTTAATGTTGTTATAAGGATCATTCAAATTTAGAATTAATTCAACAGGAGTTCAAAAATAGAGGGAAAAATCAAGATTTGTTGAACATTTTTTACACAAGTGACATCGTTTGAATTTGTTAAGATTTTGGGTTATTAAAAGGTAATTGTTTGAACGTCACATGCAGAGAAACCTTTACGTGTGGCTCGAGTTATTAGTATACAGTACAGATTTCAAGATTAACTATAGTAGCGATCGCTGTCACTTACTGAGAAATCGACATGGCAAACGCCTCAAAATATCTCCATGAAGCATTCCCTCCCACTCCTTCTATGAATTTGATGTCACTTAATGTGAAATTTTATTATTACGTCTTCAGGACATTCTATTTTACAACGTCAGAATTAAAAACATACGTTAATAGCATGAAATGATTTCTTTTTCACCACGATATTAGGGTTAAATGAAGGGAAGGGCTCTCAAAGGTGAAAGCTTTGAAAGGAAAGGAAATCTTCATTGGTAATAGAAGCTGAAAAGTGGAGTGTGACCTTGCAGCAATCAGTCGTGTCTTTTTCTCTCTTTTGTCTGATTCTTTTTCTTTCTTTCTTTCTTCCTTTCTCTCTTTCTTTCTTTCTTTGTTTCTTTCTTTTTAAGAAAAATAAACGGGATAGGGGGTTAAAATGGTCCCCCAGCGTAGACAAATCGACTTGGGGAAAAAGAAAAGGATAAAAACGAAATAGAGGGTGCGCATACGCGTACAAGCCAGGAAGTAACTCCCTCCCACACACACACACATACACACATACATACATTTGGACAAAATAGTGGGACAAATTCTCGTGCAACTGATATTTTTGCTGCCAAGGAAAACAATAGTTCATTCAAGTTAGATTCTGTGTATATTGCACTAATCGTGCATCATCGATTGACAAAGAGACATTTTTTTCATCCCATTGTGTTCTAAATCTATGTAAAACTTCGGAGAAATCAAGCCCCCTCAATCTCTTGACCAAAGAATCTCCCTACGACCAGTGGGTGTGCGGCTGAGAAAGCCTTAAAGAATAAGCTCAAACCTTGCGCTCGATCTACTAGCCTAAGCAGGGTGGGATTCCAAGGTAACCCCATCCCCACCGTCACACCAAAAATAAGAACTCTAATCTGTTGCTTCTCACGCACAGTGAGCTCGTTACTTTTATCCCCCTTTCACCGGAATCCACGGGATCTAATCTGTACCAACCACATCTAATTTCTACCATAAGCTAATGTATAAAGTAAGAAAATAGATCGTCACGAGATGAAGATTCGTACTTGTGGATTCTTTCCTAATGGCTGCTGCATTCTACCATTCTAACCTAGACTAGCAGTGTGATGAAGACGACCTGTTTCATTCAAGTCTACGGGGGAGACACATCATCGTACACATGATGGGGAACAGGAGTTCGGGATCGATGCAAGCCCTCACCAATCATCCATTTTGGAAGATCATTTCTGACCAGGAACGCATTGGTCCTTCGGCATTTTTCTCTGTAGTCTGGGCTAGAGGGTTCAGGGTTCACCCCATGACTGAGTCAAATACTCTTATAACCTCGACACAACAGTCATGAGGACTGGAGAGAATCTCCCCAGGAAGTTCCTGCCCCCATACGTTTGCGTGTGAGGTTCCAAACGTTAAGAAGACCTTATGTCACATCTTGTTCTAGTCGGGGGTTCAGGTAAATAGGAGCTCTCCAATGGAATCCCCAAAGGGCTTGATCGCACAAGAATAAATAAAAGAAAGCGTTTCTCCCAAGCCATAACAGCAGCAATCACATTCTGACACTTGTATTTAGCCTCGACCATCTACAGCATTGGCATTTAGTAAATCACTTTAGTCTGACACAAGGCCACAAAAGTGAGACACCAAAGGAACAGACTGACCGTTGCACTATTGTAGGCTATTATAGATATTTAGTCACATAGGTTTCGTTTGGCAAAGGACCACAATAGTGTGACGCCCATTGAGATTGAAAATCAAGGTTATTCCCAACCCTTGTCAATCAGATTACCAGTTCCCTAACTTAGTGTATACGTAATTTGCAACAAATGATTTTAAATCTTTATAGACGGATGTCGCCTCTTGCTTAAAGTTTGCGGTTGCCGCCGCTAATTACATTGAAATAGAATCAATTCAGGGGAGCGAACGTCGCAGTCGTTTACGAAAAAAAAATTACTGACGTTAATAAGAAGAATTAAACGCGACGATAAGAAGCTAACACTATAATTAAATCTAAAATGATTCTAATAAACGAAACTGGTAAAGGAAATCCAGGTTGTTGGTTACAGTTATACTCCATTTTGTATCACACACACCTACTGAAGACCTTTACCACGACTTTTAATTTTACCAAATAGCCAAATCCCCACTATGGACTACCTAAATATTAACCTTTAGGAGGAATCCCCCCAGGTTGGGAACCACTGATTTAGGGAAACATTGTAAATATATTTTTTGTCTACATTTCTGATACGATGTATCATCATGATCAAATGATTTCGTAATCTCATCTCTCTCAGCCCAATGGGAGACACTGTGTGATCCGATTCTCAGGTTTGCCGTAGAAAAGTGTTATCAAATTGCACAGACTATAAATGATCAGTTGTAATTCAATTCAGCATTCGCTCACATTCCGTAGCTATAGTCTCCCAAGGCACAGGCATGTTGAATTGCAAAGGTGTTGTGATGACGAGGCTATTTACGAATTAATTTATTTGATACGAGGCTACCAATGCTGCCGAAAAATGACAGTAGTATCAGTCTGTCAAAAATGACGGTAGTATCTAACTGTCAAATATGACAGTATTATCTAACTGTCAAAAATGACGGTTATATCTGTCAAAAATGACGGTAGTATCTAACTGTCAAAAATGACACTATTATCCAACCGTCAAAAATGACGATATTATCTAACTGTTAAAAATGACGGTATTATCTAACTGTTAAAAATGACAGTATTATCTAACTGTTAAAAATGACGGTAGTATTTAACTGTCATAAATGACGATATTATCTAACTGTTAAAAATGACGGTATTATCTAACTGTTAAAAATGACAGTATTATCTAACTGTTAAAAATGACGGTAGTATTTAACTGTCATAAATGACGATATTATCTAACTGTTAAAAATGACGGTATTATCTAACCGTAAAAAATGACGGTGTCATCTAACTGTCAAAAATGACGGTAGTATCTAACCGTTAAAAATGACAGTAGTATCTAACCGTCAAAAATGACGGTAGTATCTGTCAAAAATGACGGTATTATCTAACTGTTAAAAATGACGGTATTATCTAACTGTTAAAAATGACAGTATTATCTAACTGTTAAAAATGACGGTAGTATCTAACCGTCAAAAATGACAGTAGTATCTAACCGTCAAAAATGACGGTAGTATCCGTCAAAAATGACGGTATTATCTAACTGTAAAAAATGATAATAGTATGTAATTATAACTTAACGATAAATGGATTCTTTTTAGATTGTATTGTACTTTGAAAACATCTTAAATATTATGTTGCCCTGCCTTACCTTACTTGTGTTAAACCATAATGAAGTCGGATTTTTCGCGCATTCACAAATCAAAAGTGAGGGAGACTACTCTATAATGAGCATTTAATGGTTATCGTCCTTTATAAATGTTACAGACAAAATCAATTTTCACTCATATCGCCTTGTGCATGACTGAGCCATGTTTACTAGAAACGTATGGGTACATCGTCGAGGAACAATAACTAGCAAACTATTCTCGAAGATCATTACTGGGGTGGTGAGTTCAATCTCGCTCCTCGATGCTCCAGGGTTGCCATTGCAGTGCTGTATACTACTAATTATAATGAATATTCATATTTGGCCCAGAAGTTAAGCAACATCGAACGTGGCCATTACCCTGATGGGTGACTGTACGGGAATATCAGGCACCGTATACAACAACAAAATTATTCTGCGGTCACCCCAGCTAATGTTCTGCCGTCGAATAGAGCATCTTGCTAATCTAGGGCCAGACTGTTTACCCAGTCCCTAAGGAGGGGGGGGGTTCATCTGTTCCCTTAAGAGTCGCCGCACACCTATCGACAGGCAGCGATCAATGAATATCCATTACTACTGTAGCGATTCGATCGTCACTCAGTATTCTGCACTTATGTCCTTGTGCCCGACTAAACTAAACTGTCATCACATTATAGTAATGGTTGGTACATTAGTACCAAAGATCATTATCATGATAGTGATTTCAAACGTTACTATCTGCCACAAAATTACGGCCTTGCGCCAGACTAAGCTACGCTTTATAAATACCTCGGTATCAGCTTTTCCAGTCGAGGTAAAAAGCTAATGTTACAAATGCTTTATTTTCAAGACTGTTTAGCTCTCTTAATTTGATGCTTTCGTTGCTTATTGTTTATAAACAGCAACAAGGAGAAGGGTAACTTGTACACAAGGAGAGCTATTTCTAAAGGATTATTTCTGATAATTCAGGATCAGTATGTATTTTCAAGTGATAACAAAAAACCAAGAAAACTCAATGGTTGAAAAAATCTTTGAGGAACTATCACACGATAGCTCAGTGATTTTTTTCCCATTTGGGCATTGTAAAATCATTGATATATATTTTTCCAACTGAATTTCAATATATTTCGGTTGAGCAGGGATTTTATTTTTTTTAAAAGTATTCGATAAAAACTTTTGCAAATTTTGATATTTCTTCAAACTTCATATTTTTCAGAATCTTTGAACCATTTTTTAGATGTTTATTAATTCTTTCCGGTAGTTCGAAAACTTTTTTTGATTTTCGGACTCAAATCCAAAACTTTCGAAGTTTTTCCACTTTGAATATTACGGACTTTTTCAAATTTTCTCGCCTACTTTAAATTTTCAGACTGTTCTCTGACCGTTTTAAAGAATTTCGAACTTTCTTTAGCACACTTAAACTTATTACTAAATTTTAAAATTTTGTTGGTAGTCTTGGCTTTTGGGGGAGAATTCGTTAACTCTCTTTGGGATTCGCTTATGAAATTTTTACCTGGAATTTGAAACGTCTGGATTTGGGAACATTTTTAAAGAATATCCAAGTTTCGTAATTTCCGATTTTATTCCAACTTTCTGGGCAATCATCTTCTAATGACTTTTTTTCCTACGATGAAAAATTCTGAGGTCTTAGAGTCGATTTTATTCTTTCATGTACTCAAGAGAATATAAAATTCATAGACCGATTTCTTTTAAACAAATATATTTTACAAAGAATAAAGGCGTCAGATTTCATTGGGAAAAGCTAATTATTAAATTTTACAAAATGACTTTTTTCCCACACAGAAACAAAAGTTGTGCCGATCCGTATGTCGATAATTTGTTATTTTAAAAACCCTGGTAAAACCATAAAAATTCCGTAGGTAAGTAACTTATAGTACTTTATGGATTCAATTAAGCTTTTTAAAACAATTACTTTTTCGTTCATTTTATGTCTTGGTCGTTGTTGACGGACCAAACATTTCCAGAATCCAAGTTAACAGACATTGTTGCAACTATTTTAGATTCGTCTGGCACAGTGAGATTGTGTTGCCCTTATCTTGACTCAGTCTAGCGAATAGAGATTGTGTTTCACCAATCCCCCGAATTGAAATATTGTGTCACACCAATCTTCGTTTAGTTTAGCGTATGGAGATAATGTCCCGCCAATCTTCAAAGAAATGAGAGTATTACTGTCTTAAAAAGTTGCATTCGAGGAAGTAGCTTTCACCTGAGACTGAGCATCACCCACCGACACTGGAAGGAATCATCCAGCTGCCCTAACCCCAAGCTATGCATAAAGAAAGAATGGATATAAAATGGATCTGGTTATTCACTCAATGGAAACCGTCACGAGACTGCAGCAATAAAAAAAATAAAACGGTATAAGGGGTGATCAATGAATAAGTTACTTCTCTCACCTTTTGTTGGATCGCAAAAAAGTTCGAATTTCCATAAAACAAGCGGACCCAAACAAATCATGAATTTATCATAGAATTATATTATAAATTGGACCACCACTAAAAACTCATCTTTAGGGTAATTTTGAAAAAAAAATGAAAACCTACTTAGAGAGGTGTGGTTAAAAAAAACTTTTTTTAATGAACATAATAAGTATATGTTTAGTTTTTCAGCCCTCTAGCTTTATTATAAATGTTCACACTGTTCTCTAACTATTCGAAAGAATTCTTAAAACTTTCTTTAGTATACTTTATCTCATTTCTGAATTTTCAATTTTTTTTTTCATACTGCTCGTCTTTTGTTTTCGAGAATGCGTAAACTTCATTTTCAATTCGCTTATGAATTTTTTTATCTGGAATTCCAAACTTCGCCTGGATTTTGAAACACTTTAAAAAAGAATTTCCACGTGTGATACATAACCAGCCAGACGAACGTAGAATCTGAAGAAACCTATTCCGACAGTTATAGTGATAGTCTTGGCTGAAGGTTGAACCTGAAATAAACCCTGATCAGTTTAGATGATTGGGTCGTCGTTTTGGTATCATTTTAATCGTATTGTGCAACATAATAAGGTTTGCAATTGCAGACACTTCTCAAAATTCAAGACGCAGCACAGTAATTCGAACTGACGCTGAACCCTGATCTGTTGAAGTGCAAAGGTGTTACGGTGTCCACATTATTGACTATCGTCTTGACGGAATGTACGGTGACACAGACGAACAATAAATAGTTGATTTTATTCGATTATCTATAGACAAGTTTTTTTTATTTCGGAATTTTTGAGATGAGGTATTATTATTATTTCCATTAATATTCGGACCATCCTCATCTTTGTTGTTTTTCATACAACGTGTCGGCCGTTGCACTCTACGGCCTTCGTCAGGAAACATCTGGGAGATTTTTGGGAAGTAACGAACCGAACCCTTTATTTATCCACATGGACACATAGCACAGTGGTTACAGAATCAGACAAATTACTGTCAAGTAATCTGATGGTACTAAGTTCGATCCTAGTGTGAGACAGTATAACAATACTACTAACGCTAAAAGAGGGGAGTACGGTCGATATACCCCCGTCGGATAAATAAAGGGTTCGGTTCGTTACTTCCCAAAAATCTCTCAGATGTTACCTGACGAAGGCCGTAGAGTGCAACGACCGAAACGTTGTATGAAAAACAACAAAGGTGAGGATGGTCTGAATATTAATGGAAATAAGCTTTTTTTATGTTATCTGAGATATCACAATTAAGATCTATTAAACAATTACGTAAAAAAAATATCTATGGTTACACATACAGAGACAAAACAAATATTAAAAGTGTTCATAGAAATTATTTGGAAATTATTCACTATGGAAATAATTATTCATTGAATAAATGTGTCAAAATTGATTTCCCTCTTATCATCACATATATAGTGACTACTAGAAGCATTTATAAAAATTCACGGGAAATATTTTACTACTAGTTGATACTAATTTGTTCCAGTTGAAGAGTCCATAGTTTCAGATGGTAGAGAGGAGGAAAATTTTACCCCTGGGGTGAAAAGGTTACAGACAGCAAACCAAGGATTTATACACTATACATGAGTACAGTAACTTAGTATGAATTTACATCAAATATTCATTTTCGGCAATTCTCGGCAATTTCCGATACTTCCGTCAATTTCAGCTGTTTCTGCGAATTTTTACTAGTTTCCGATAATTTCAGGGAGCTTCCAACTATCACTATGCTGGGGCTTTTTTTTCGGTAATTTTTAGTTATTTCCGGAAAATTTTCTGTGACTTTCGGCAATTTTTGATAATTTTTCTAACTTCAACCTTTTCAGAATCTCCGAACCATCTTTTCAGGATTTTTTAACTCTTGCCTGAAGTTCAAAAACTTTTTTCAAATTTTCGAACTTTCTTCCAGAGAATTCAAACTTTTTCCACTTCGAAAATTTTGAACAATTTAAATCCGATGAGGATCGAACCCACTGACAACGGCCAGTAACATTTGCTTGCTGATCATTGCCATATGACGTGTGTCGTGATCTCATTGTGTTTTTTTGTTTGTTTGTTTGTTTGTTTTTTGGGTTTTTTTCATGATCTAGTTGTTAATCTCAGTGTGAAAGAATTCAGAAATATGTTTGGATTGAGACATTTCCTCTTTTTGTTTACTGGGAGTAGTGCATAGTTTGAAACAATGAACAGGAAGTGTTTTCTTTTTCTGCAAAAAATTACAACCAGTGAAGCAAGAAAATCGCACAGTTTATTATTATAGTTGGTAGAATACATTGTACATCATTTACTATTGAAATTTATTGGAAATTCTTTTACTATAGAAATGCACTGAAATCATCTATTGAATAAATATGTCAAAATCTCAATTCACTCGAACGATTGGATAGATGATGGCACAGCATATCCTGAAGATAAGGAGGAAAAAATACACAGACAATGGGGTAGCATTTTAGTGCCAACTACATTTGAACCCGGGATATTATGATTTAAAAGCGAAAATGGCACATTTTAATCGAATTCCAGTTATAAGAAAGTTGCCAATTCCGTGTCTGGGATAGTTGCTTATTTTCCAACCTCCAGCACCAGTGTTTAGCGTTCAAGTCCAGGTAAAAGCAAGCATTTCTAAAACAAGGTTTGACGGGACTACGTTGGTATAGCCCACTTTGGGTTGCGATTACAGACGCCTTCTAGTTAAAACGCTTAAATACTGCTCTGAAGGGAAATTGTCACAGTTTTATCAATAGTAAAGGTGTGCTGTTCCATTGTCATTAGACGCAGCCTGATATACCAATGGTCACTTTAGTTAAGATTAAAAACCTCGACTGGGAGAAAATTACTTACTCTCCAGATCTTACTCCATCTGATGACCATCCGCTATGTGGAATGAACTCACTTGTGAGTGTTTACTAGGTGAGTAAAATCTCGACCTTGATAAGTCCAGAGCGAACGAATGTCTCACTCAATGATGTTCATGCTGTTTTTATTGCGCTTTACCTCTTGAGGTTTCTATCATCTAAAAGTTATTCAAACTCTATTATTACTTTTTTGGTCAATTTTAGTCTTCATTTCAAACATATTTATATTTCCGACTTTACATTTTTAACATCGATTGGCTATTTTAACATTTTTTTTCTTTTGGTCTTAATTTTGTGGCATAAATATCTCCCATCTAACTAGCCCTTTGATGTGGAAAATGAAAGAAAGACCTTGCTTGGTGTGACTGGAAGTAAAAAATTAACAACCAAAAAAACACTAGTCTACAGTTTACATAACCATCTTGTTAGACTAGTTCTTAAACACATGGTGGCATAGAAATCTTCACGCTGATTCTCTGTAAACTAAAAGATTTTTACGTAATGGTATTATGAAGCTAGTGAATCGTTAGAATGATGCTGTTAATGAAGATACAACTCATTGGAATAAACAACTTTTAATTAAACATGAACTTTTGATATTTTTCCTGATCCTAAATTCGGCTATTACGTGTTGGATAACATAAAAACTAGCCAGCCCATCTTGCAGAACTTGGGGTTCAAAAGTTCTAAGAGCGTACTCTAAGCTGGAAAAAGAATGTAGTTGATATAATACAATCAGGGATGCAAATGCCAGCTGTCATCCAAGGCGCATGAAACGTTGGTTCAAATTTTAAGTAACACCTTCGAAACCCTTGGACCGGCCCTAGATAACTTGATATTTGCAATTTTGTTAATTTTAGTTTGAAACCTCGATTTCTGCAGCCGAGTAATAAATAAATCATCCTCACAATATTGCAACATTCGGGCTAGGTTGACAATATGTAATCTGTGGCGAGACACGAGTCTTTAAATTAATCTTATTGGATACTGACCAGGAGTTATGACATGGAAGTCAATACTGGAAATTCAACCTTAATTAGAATTAAATTGATGAGTATTTCGTAACTGGAGTTCTCATTGAACCACGCCAGCAAATTGATATCTCTTTCCAAGCGATTCACCAAATTTTATCAATAGAAGCCGTCTTATCCACAAGTTTGACTTTGAATAATATGTATTACAGTGTGGTGCAACAGTCGCATAAGGGATTTAAAGCATTCATATCTTTTTAGTTGCGATGATTTGATAAAAAAATGTTAGCAAATGAAATATATAAACAAGAGTAATTTAATCAACCTACGTAAGGAAAATTGTTTCTTTCAGATTAACGCCATTTTCAACTTCATAAATTCTTGCTTTTTAGAGTAACATTCTGCATAAAATTTTGAAGGACCACTCCACCTGTGTACTACACTCATAGGGTTTTCAGCATTCTGGACTGAACATAGTTTCCCTGTTCGTGGTTGAGCCCAATTCTTGAAATCACTGAAACAAACGACGAATCATGGACTCAGTGGGCGATGTCCGTGCGTTCCAAAAACGAGAATATGCTCCTCGGGTTAAAGTTAAGGGTAAATTCTATTATTTTTCTTCATTGCTCAGTTGTGTAATTTTTCCTTGATGAATTCCCAGGGGTTCTTTTATATATCTCACAAGAAAGAGAACAAAAACAAAAAAATGATGACTGTTTTAAATCCTTTCGTGACTTTCGTGTCATTTTATATGTATGCATCATCGTTCTCCGCTTAAACCCTTGTCAAAGGTGTCGCAGGGTTATGTACACATGGAAAATTCTTAGTGAGACCCTGTTCCAGCTTGCCAGGCCTGTCGAAGCTTCGTTCTGCTTACGGCATCTGGTTTTCCACAAAGGTCACCCATCTAGGCACCAAATTTGAAGTTGCTCAACTTCGATAATCTTACAAGAGCCGGTATATCCAACATGATTTGTAACAACTTGTCTTCCTTCCTATTCACACGCACACGCACAATCCCACTGTGTATATATATATATATATATATATATATATATATATATATATATATATATATATATGTAAATATATATATATATATATATAGAGAGAGAGAGAGAGAGAGAAAGAAAGAGAGAGAGATGGTGCATATAACCTACAATTTATATTGCCGGCATATCTATTATTCTACAGTGTGAGTGAAAAGAAACACCCTATTGGAAATGTTGGGGCAGATCCAAAGAATTCGGATACAATTGTTGCATATAATTTCTAATGGAGAGTTATATATACACAACTTTTATTGAAAGACGAATTCATGTTAAAAGTATCGGGGATAGAGATGCAGGTTCAGCGCAATAACTGAGTCATATTGATAGCTCCTTCCATGATTATATCCACGAAGAAGAGTTTAAAATGTTCAAAGAAAAAAAAAGGTACCGTTTCTTATTAAGCGGCATCCTTCACGGGTAATATCTCGCTTCAACGTCAAACTGAATTTTACCAGGAATATCCAAAATCTTGTTGGTACCATAAAAACAGGTGAATACTTCCCGATCATGTCGATTTGATCGAAACTAAGGGCCTAAAACTGAAATCTCGTGAGGGATGGACAACGCCAAGACGGTTTTGTGACCCTTTCACCTCACAAAGACATTTATAGGCGGGTGCAAGAATGTAAAACTGACCGAGGGATTTATATTACGACCGCAAGAAAGTAACAGCGTGTGGATGAAAGCGTGCACGTACGTTTGGGAATACAGGTTTCTATCCTTAAAAAAAAAATCTAAAATTATCCAGAAATTTATCTAAAAAAATAGATTTTTCTATCTTAAATTATCTAAAAAGAGTACCGGCATAGGATTTGGGCATTGTTGGTCAAAAATGACCATAGAGACATCAAAAAGCACCTAGTAAAACGTTTTTATATGTTGCCTAATGTAAATTTGCAAGAATGTGGCCTAGAGCGCCCGCAAAGCAATCAGAGAAGGGTTCAAATCTGTATTAGATGGAAGCTGATGAGCCTTGGTGTTGTGCTACAAAAAAATATTGCATTAAAAATTCATTCCATGATTGTGAATACGACAGTCACACAGTACACAAATTTATTCAATGGCACCTAATTACCGACTGGGGAACCTCCCGGGAGAATGTATGTTCTTTCTCACACGATAAGTTCTTGGTTTCCAAGTTGACTCAATGTCACGCAATCGTTCCTCAAGATATGCTTGGATACTTTCCGGACAGACCGTTTATATATATATATATATATATATATATATATATATATATATATATATATATATATATATATATATATATGAATTCGAAATGTAGACATCAGAATACCAGCTGAAAAACATGAAAAAAATCAGAACAACTTTAATGGTTAAAAATCATGTCATAAAGGTCAAACTATCGGAGAAGCAGGAAAAAAAAAGAAAAAGAAAAACAAAAAACAATGCTACATCAAGAAATTCAAAATTCATAGTCTTCAAGCAAGCGCTACAAAAAAGTTCGTTAATATAAACGAAAAACAAAATAGAAACGAATAATAATAATGATAATGATAATAATAATAATAATGATAATAATAATAATGATAATAATAATTATGATAATATTAATAATCATAATGATGATGATGATAATAATGATAATAATTATAATAATAATAATGATGATGCATTTAGTTAAAGAAACTAACAATTGATAAGCAAGAACGATAGGTTCAGCAATACGTCCACCGTCCATGGTAAAAGAAGTAGTAGGAGAAGGAGAAGGGTGAAGAGAAAGTAGTCTTTCTTTGAGTCCATTGATTCTCATACTTGTAAATTGTTGTTATACGGAAATATCCCGAGAGTATCGTTCAATAAAATATCGTAAATAGCTATTTTCAGTGTTTCGGGGACGTTTTTTGCTTTTTTAATACAAAAATGCTGAAATCGTATATTGTATCATGACAACATATCAGTCAGTAAAAAATTGATCGGAATAGAAACCTTCTTAATGATATCACATCTTTTGATGATGTCACACCTTTGAAAAAACACCATACTTCTCCTACTTTCCTCTTTTTGTTGTTTAACATAACTGGGACTGACCGACCAACCGATAGAAAAGCGTCTAATCCTGATGTGTGGACACATCTAAAAATCAGGAATTCACTTGAAATATTCCCAGCAAGGTCTGGAAATTCATTTGAATAATCACCTTTAAGGTGTGAAATGAGCTTGGTATGGTACAATCTATATAAAAAAAATAAATTATATATATATATATATATATATATATATATATA
Organism: Thysanoteuthis rhombus; assembly: GCA_963457665.1. Taxonomy (NCBI): domain Eukaryota; kingdom Metazoa; phylum Mollusca; class Cephalopoda; order Oegopsida; family Thysanoteuthidae; genus Thysanoteuthis; species Thysanoteuthis major. The sequence continues at coordinate 41,354,933 of OY735227.1, read as the reverse complement.
TATATATATGTGTGTGTATATATAAATTATTTTTTTCATATGGATCGTACCATACCAAGCTCATTTCACGCCTAGAAGGTGATTATATATATATATATATATATATATATATATATATATATATATATATATATATATATATATATATATATATATTTATATATATATATATATATAGTTCTCCCACGTTTTCTCCAATCAGTTACGAATTTGGGTGGCCTAAAAGAAATAGTGAGAGTCAAGTAGAGATCTATGGAAGTGTTATCCTGAAGACCCTAGCCAAATACAGGTTTCTCCCACCCAAACAAGGGCATTGTCTATTATGCAGTCAATTAGATCTGCCAAAATTTCACCTGCCCTCTGTAAAAAGAGAAAAAAAAACACCTTGACTTACCCAGAGCTTCAATATACCAATAATATCACGCATCGAGTCATCATCTTGCCGGAATCGTGTGTACACATGCTAACAGGAAAGAATGGTTCATCAGCAATCTCTACTCACCTGTAAGGACCTCTAACAAGTTGCACGATTTCTGGCTCGGGTGGTATGCAGACGTTACGTGATACGGGTAGATAGTCTTGCAAACAGCATGGCTAAAACACATGAAAAATCACTCGTAACAGTGATCTGAAAACTGAATCGATACCAAGGGTGGAAACTGCGCGTTCAAGGGTAGCAAGACTAGCTGTTACAGAGTCAAGCTCCACTTCAGCTACTATTCCAACTGAAAATGATTACGGCAACTTTTATATTGTATAGATAATGAATTAGAGAAATATATTCAAAAAAATATCATATAAAGGTATTTATTTTATAGAATGAAATAAGCCCGAGCGTATCAGTATGATTAGTTTTTGATAATGTCTAAAAGTTGTCAATTTAGTCCAGTTGTTAATACAGCCTCTTAGCTATCATTTGGTTCTGTCTTCAATTCAATGTGGGCGATGTGAATTTTATGTATCGGTTTACACACCTTGCTTTGGTAAGGATCCTTGCTATTGTTTTGGTGGAAAATAAAGTCAAATCCAGTTTGTGGCCTCGTGCCAGATTAAATTACTTATTAGAATGAATGAATATTGATCAAAAAGCTTTACGTTAAAAGTTGACGACATATCAGAAAAAGAAATAAAATGTAATTGAGCCATTTTGATGTCTGTATTTATTGATCATTCATTTAATACCCCAAAAGATGTCGTTAAAACTTATTAGAATGAAATAAGCCCGCGGGTATCTATATTATGCATTTTCGTTCAAAGACTTGTCTATTTAGCTGAAACGACCTCCTGGCAATCGGTTGGTCATGGGTTCAAATCAAATTAGAGGAATGCGAATTTTACATGTTGGTTTACATTTCTTATTCTGGTGAGGATTGTTCTTGTCCTTGTCACAGTTTTGAAGTTTGACAAAAGATATGAGTGAAATGAGTAAATGAACTAGAATAATCACGTATATTAAGTTATTGATACGGTCTCTGTCGAACTCCAGATCAAATCCGTGGAAGGAGTTGACTTTGTTTTTCTATCACAATAACAATAACAATCCTCTCCTGATTTGGTAGAGTAAACTCTCCAGTGTTTGTCTGTCCTGTCACGTTACACTGAACCAACGTATAAGATTAACTTTTCCCAACAGTGATGTGAAATCAAGATCAAATGACCAATCGGAGGATCTCTTACCGACTCAGCAAAGATAACAAGCCCGACTTATCTTCAAGAATTTATATTACAAACACATAGAGGCTCATTTCACTCTGATGAATTAACACATTTCTTATCAAAAAAACAAAATATATATTTATATTATCGGAGCTAAGCGAAGATCTTCTTACAGAGCCCATTCGGTAAGGGGGTCTGCACCATTATGAAATTTCTTCAAACGAAGTTGCTTCATAGATCGTCTGATTGAGCTGAAAGTTAGTAATGGAGACTTTTGGACCATGGCATACGTTTTAAATAGAAACTATAAGAAGTGCCTTCACACTGCCTACGATTTGAGTTGCTCATGCCCAGAAAACTGATTCCTGACCATGCCTTATAGATTTGATACTGGAGATTTTTTAACCAAGGCGAACTTTTTTGTGAACACCGAATTGAAAAATGCATTTCTGTTTAGAAAACTGATGTCCCGCCATTTCAAGTACAAAGACTCTAAAACTGGCAAAACTACTAAAAAATATTTGAATGTACGGGGATAATAGAAGAATGTTCTCTTTAAAATTTATTCTAAGTGCTACAAATTGAATATATGCAAATCATCTGACTCTGTCTCTTTAGTATTAATGGAACTGTAAAACTATAATCAAGTAAATTTAGTTTTGTGTCTTGAACATGGAAGGTTGTTTATCGAAGGTTATAACTAGCTAAGTGCTTTACGCAAGCTGCTATACTTCCACAACAAGGGAAACCCGAAGTTGTGGATATCTAGAAATTATTTATTCATGTGTTATTTATAGAATACAAATGCAAGAGCTGGAATAGAAGTGGGAGTTGAGTTTGACACTGCAGCTAAGCTTTTTAAAAAAATTTTTACGTGAAACCACCAGCTCAGCGATGTATGTTTTGCTATTCAGAAATTTTGTCCTATCAAATTGTTGTTCACTTTTTTCTTGTTTCCATCATCTTCATAACGCATACCTATTTATACAGTGACACAAATGTGCACAAACATATCCGTGTATATAATGCAATAACAAGTGCGTATTTGTAATTCCATCTATATCAGTGGTTCTGAGACTGGGGTATGGGAACCTCAGGGGGTCCATCAGATAATGGTAGGGGGCCAGCAGTTGAAAATGTAAATTAAAACCACGAGTTCAAATTTGAGACAACTGATCTTCCTTTTTTTTTAAACTATGTGTAACCAACTGAATGTTGAACATGACTTGGGAATTAACACGTCAAATTGTAAGCCTGATATGACATGGCAAATCTTGTGGCTGAAAAACAAACCAATCCATTGCACAGCCATCAAAAAAGAATGATTGTACACAGACCTGTGCCACATATTAGGCTTTGGATAGATATCATCATCATCAGTCTTTTATCGTCCGTCGAGGGACGTACACCTTCCCCAGGATCCACCACATTTGTCAATCATGGGCGTTGCGGATCCAGTATTTTCTGAATTTGACTTATTCATCTCTCTAACTTGTATTTTGTCGACCTCAATTTCGCATGCAGTCTCTGGGGATCCGTGTTGTGAGTCATGATGTCCATCGGTTGACTGTCATACTCACAACATAACCAGCCCATTGCCATTTGAGTTTTCTAATAGATTCCGTGATGTCTTGGACACCCGTTTTCCTCCTGATATATTGTGCTATCTTGTGATCTCTCCGTGTAAGGTTGAGAGCATGATTCTCTCAGGCGCACGCTGCATGCTTCTTAGTTTGCAGGTATGTCTCTTGGTTAGGTTCCATGTTTCAGCTCCTCAAATGACTATCGGGAGAATGCATTGGTTGTATACTCTTCTCTTTGGGATTATTGGGAACGTCTTGTTTTTGACGGTTAAGCTTGCTCTGCTGAAGGCTTGCCCTTCAAAGGTTCCTTTCATCGATAGCAGATAATTGAATAGATATAATCCGCCTAAGACAAAGATGAATTTCAAATTCAAAAGCTGATTATTATTGTAGAGTGGTTCAGTAATAGCAGTCTAAAAGCCAAATGGTTAAATTTGTGGTCTGCCGGAATATTTCCTTCATAAAAAGGACCCTCTTGTTTTTAAAGATTCAAAAACCATAGATCAACATAACTGATGTATAGGCTAGTCAATGGCCTTCCTAAAGTAGGGGTCACCCGGAGCAGTAACTCAGGATGTCACTTCCCTGCTTCCGGTTTTTCCTACTCAAAACTTTTTTCGCAATAAATCGACCTAAATAAAATGTCAAAAACGCCAAAACGTGCTAAAACAGTCAGTATTTTTATGACCATTTCTGATAGCTCATCCGGATAAAAGTGGCTAAAAATAGCTGAATATTGACTAAAATAGCTAGAAGTGGCGTTTAATGCCAAATCATTATTTCTGACTCCTATTTCTCTCTAATGCTGTCATGTGTTGATGGGTATTATTATTTCCTGTGCTTGTTGCATTGTTCTCAGTTTGAGGATAGATATTTGGGTTAGATTCCATTTTTAGCAGCAAAAGTGACTATTGGTAGGGACCATTGGTTGTTGGCCCTTATTACCAAAACTAATTGTTTTTTGAAGGTTGACCTGGCTCTACGAAAAGCTTCCCAAACAAGAGTGATTTTTCCTTTGATAATGTCTTCTTTTTAGGATTTCATGGTAGGTGAAGTCTATTTTCTTTAGCCCTGCATTTTCGATGTGTTTAACTGATGTTAGAATTCTGTAACACATATATCAATCTAACGTTTAGGACTAAAAACTTCAGATCAAAATTCAGCTAATAATTGTTACGTTACGGAATTATTGAATTACGATGAGTTTTTATTGGATTTGCGGAATTTGAACAGCGTGCCTGGATAATGAAAGGTCTTTTGCTGCTACCCGTTGTGAGAAGTGCTCTTCGTGAATTTGCTGAAATTAAGAGTTAAAGTAATGCCATTCTACAAATGCTGGAGTAGCGTCTCGCATATATATATATATATATATATATATATATATATATATTTGAGTGTGTGTGTATGTGTAAGTGTTCATCTCATGTTCTGTATTCTCGCCCTCATGGAGAAAGTATGGAAGCAGAATGTGAGTTAAACTCTATTTTTGGAAACTTTTGCTTTTCAACATTATTTCTGATAAAGCTGCGCTGGCATAACATGTAAAATAAATTTTCAAAAAATGCAATAATACTTAAATATTATCGGATATCGATATCCAGATAATTAGCTTACTATAGATATGGAAAATGAGAAAAACCATGCACGAAAAAAGGCGAAAGAGAACTATTTCAATTTAAGGATTTACACAAGACATTGTACCGCAACCGCCTAAGAAAAATATTCAAGATGGCAGAACCTAAATATATCTGCCTCGTCCAGAGAGGACACGAATGCAGAACGTAAGTTGAACGTTATTTTCCGAGACTTTCGTTTTTCAACATTATTTCCGAGGAAACTGCAATGGCGAAACATATAAAATAATTTTTCGTAAATGTCAATGTCTTTATTAAAGTCGTATTTCTATAACCAAATGATGCACATATGTAGGTGTGTGTGTGTGTGTTTGGTGCATTTTAGAGAGTGTAATTGGTGTTCTTCCCATTATGATAGTTGATTCATTTGGTCTTGAGTAAATTTGAACAAACTTGTCTATTAGGGTAACTTATCTTTATGATTAACATAGGTTAGGTGGCGCTGACCTCCGAGGTTCTTTTTCCCGGGCAATGCAGGATACACCGACTAGTATATACGTATTTCTATCTCCTGCTTCATACGTTTTTTGTGTGTGGTGGGGCAAAGGGTGGAGAAGCGAAGCGAGGAGAACATCTCGATTTTCTAGAAGACCTCCCTGCCCCCTACAAACCTGTATCATTCTATCCTTGAAAATAGCAACCTGAGATATTACACGAATGCTACAAACCAGATCTCTCTGTTTGGCTCTCTTATGAAAGCAAATGTCCGTGTGCCGATGTCCCCACGTGACATATACAGTGTCACGCTGTTGCTGTGTCATTGTCAACGGTCTGCAGTGGCGAATCCTCATACTTTATTCATGTTACCTTGCAGTTTTGCACCTACTAACTGGCTACACCTCGATTTACGAATGGACAATAGAATCATAATATGCTCAAAAAAATAGTGGCGACCTCAATGATTAACGACAATATAACACTTCAGGTAACGCCACTGGTAACATGTGTCTTATATATCTATCTTAGGTATAACAACAGTTGGAATATTTTTTTGTCAATGATTCAATCGTCGTGAAACCTCGGAGAATTTCTTGGAGCCCAGGTTTTTTGGGTTTTTTAATAATGTACAATTCTAAAATCAAAAGAACTACCAGATGCCTTAAACAATATTTTTTTGGTTGGCCATGGAGCAGTTGAACGTTAAGCAATTGAGTGCAAGTCGATTGAGTGTGGGTACAATTCTACGTGAGACAATTGAGCGGAACTGGAGCTGGTGTCACTATCATGCATATCTATTTTTTTTTTAAGGGTTAGTCCATTTCACAAATCACAAAGTGCAAAGTATTTCCCTAACTACATTTGATGCATAACAGCGACACCAGTTCCTAAAATAAAAATACTGAATATATGAAATAAAATACAACCCTTAACATTTTTCAAATTTTCGACATTATCTGTCTGATTAAAAACACAAATGACAGGTATAACAATGATCAATCAATTGTCTAATGCTCAATTGTACTCACGCTCAATTTTGCCCCCGCTCAATAGTCGCCTCGCAGATTTTTTCACAATAGGTTGTCCCCCTTTAATTAAAGCAGATTGAATGAAACGAGGTATACTTCGAGTAAAGAATTTTCTTCTGTTGTGGTTTAGATGCTTTCAAACATTGAATCTCCAATAACACTGTTTATTTCAGGGCGATTTAGAACAGTGACTCGGAACGTACGATTCTCGCCCCAGAAGGGGGACAATTTGAATAAATTGGGGAGAAATCTAGGATTTAGATGAGAAGAGCGAAAAGCGTTCGGTGGATCAGAACGGAGTCATTTTAAGGCCTCACTGATTACTTCCTAATTACAAAATACTATTAATTCCTAATTACACAATACTCCTAATTACTAAATTTACAATAGATTCGCTAATAACTAATGCTTAAATCGTAAACATTATGAGGTATAAATGCGATGAGGTAACTGCATTCTTGTTGCTAAATTGCATACAATAAGGAAATTACTAAAATGTCAGTAAACACCGCAGAATTCATATTTTTTTTTAAGTATTTGATACACGATATGTATAATCATTATTAAAGTAAGTGAAACATGAAAAAAATTTAGCCGTCGAGTTGGTTCAATCTTTTGATTATGGTCCATGGTGACTATGGGGAAGATGTATTGGTTATATACTTGTCTTTATGGAACTAGTGGGATCTTTTTTTAAATACGAGCTTGCTCTACCGAAAGCTTGCCAACTTCGTTGACTCTTCGTTTGATATCCACTTGTTTTGAGGATGTCATGGAGATTTGTTGTCCAAGGTAGATACAGCGATCTATTCGCTCCAGTTCTGCGTTTTTGATTCCGATTGTTGTGTCTTTGCCCTCAATGTGTTTGTTGTTCATGACATTTGTTTTGCTGAAGTTCATGTGGAGGCCAACTTTTCTTGCTTTTTTCATTTAATCCGTCTAGCATTATCTGAAGATCACGAAGGTTCTTGACAAAAAAGACGATGTCCTCAGCATATTCGAGGTTACTTAAGTATTCGCCGTCTATTCTAATTCCTTTGTGTTTCCAGTGTAGGTTTTGGAAGATCATTTCAAGGCCGGCTGTGGAGAGTTTGGGTGAGTTGGTATCACCTTGTCCCACTCCTTTTTCTAATTGAAAGAGTGCTGAATCTGATGAAGGAAGTGCTAAGTCGGTAGATAAGTTGCAATACTCCCAGATGTACGGGGTTATTAGTAACGGAGCCATTTTGAACTAATACGTCAATGACATTGAAGCATCAAAGTTCAAGAAACTCTGATCAGGAGGGAAACTTGACCCTCGCTTTTGCTTTGAGAGCTATACAAAAAAATTGACTTAACCAGTGTTAAACTTCAAAAACGCAACTTATTTCTGAACAACCCAATAATAAAGTACAGTAACAGGTCTAGTTAGTCGGTCAAATTAGATCGTCACGTGACAAATGTCTTTTTGCAGCATGCCATGTTGGGGCGATCAACTAAAAGAGAGGGTGATCAATAAATAACTTACTTCTCTAGCCTTTTTTCAGGCAATCAACGATCATCAAAGATTCTGAATTTTCAAAAAACAGGCGCACACAAACTGAGGGGAAAATTTAGCATGAACTTACATTGCAAATTCTATTCCACGCTAAAGAGCTAATTTGAGGAGGATTTAGATAAAAACGATTTTGTAGACATAATTAGGAGTAAATGTTTGAATTTTCAACCCTTCAGCTCGGTTGATGCAGCCTTTACGCGTGACACACAGACATACACATATATATTATATATACATACACACACACACACACACATATATATATATATATAGAGAGAGAGAGAGAGAGAGAGCGAGAGAGAGAGAGAGAGAGAGAGAGAGAAAGTCAGCCAGATCAACTTGAAAACTGAAGGAACCTATGTTGACAGTTTCGGTTGACGGTTTCTAATAATCCTGCCAAGTCATACCCTGCTTAGTGCTGATTCACTGTCATTCGGGTCTTCAACTTGGATAAATGACTTTGTTGCCCAAAATATTTTCCAGTATTATCATTAGAGCCAACGGGCTTAGCTCTTTGAGGTCTCCCAGACAGTGCTATAGCGATATTTTTATAAAAATGCAGTAGGTGAACTACTATTCAGGAATCTCTTTTGGGGGCCTCAATGAAGAGGGCCCAGGGAGCTATTTGAAATCGTGCCCACTTCAGTTATTAGGGCGTTGGTTGTTGATTTTTTGTTTGTGTCTGATTTTTTTTCTTCCGTTTTTTTTAAGCTCAAATAGGAAATATTTGGCAAGAGAGATTCTCTCTTGAAAAATTTGGTCGAAAATACTCAATTATGATTAAGGATCCATCGTAAAAGCGTGGAATTTAAATTAGAAGAAAGAATAAGGAGGGTGGACCGGGAAAGATAAGATAAATAGGTCTGGTTAGTCCCTCAACAGAAACCGTCACATGACCAACGTTTGACAGCATGCCGTGTTGGAAGGAGGTCAATTAAAACATTTGGAAAAAGTTACTTCTCTCGCCTTGTGATCACTAAAAAAAGTTCGAATTTTCGAAAGAAGCAAGGGTGAATGTTGGCGCAAACTGGGAATCAAATTAGAATAAACTTGGACTACAAACTGATCCCCCACTAAAAACCTATATAGTAGCCATTCAAAAAAACAATTTTTTCTTGACATAATAGGGAGTAAATGCTTAAATCTTTTGCCTTCTAGTTTCACTAGTGCGACCGGTGAAAGTCATACATACATACACACATACATACATACATACATACATAGTCAGTCATGTAAACCAACTTGAAAACTGAAGAAACCTATTTTGGTAGTTTTTGATGACAGTTTTGGTTGATGGTTTCTAATGATGAAATATAAAAGTAATGAAAAAATAGAAATGAAAATGATTGAATCAAAAGGAAAGAAAGGAAAAGAAGAAAATCAAGAGAATGGAATTCCTGACAAATATAGGAAAGGGTTATTAGATTAACAGAGAGAGGGGGAAAGAAACAACGGATTGGAGAAAGAGAGTAAATTTCAAATAAGAAAGGAAAGAAAAAAGAAAGGAAAGAATGCGAGAAAAAATGAGAGAATGGAAGAAATAAGCAAGAAGAATGAATGAGAATTTTTTTTCTCATATGAAGAAAAAGAAATAGGGATGAAAAAAGGAAGAAAGTGCGAAAAATAGAAAGGAAAATGTAAGAAAAATGTAATAAAGAAAGAAAGAAAGAAAGAAAGAAAGAAAGAAAGAAAGAAAGAAAGAAAGAAAGAAAGAAAGAAAAATAAACGATGGAACAGAAAGTTTAAGGAAAATTTCATTAAGAAAAAACAAGAGATAAAAACAGAAAAAAGAAAAGAGGATCAAGAAAAGATAAAAAAGAAAGAAAGAAAAATAAGAGATGGAACAGAAAGGGAAGGAAAAAATTTACAAGGACAAAAAAAAAGAAAGAAAATGAGAAAAAAACAGTAAGAGTGAATAGAAAGGAAAGAAAATCAGATAAAAGCAAAAAAGAAAGAAACAAAAGAGAAAGAGACAAAAAAAAATAATAGATGAAGCAAGTCAAATAAAAAAAAATCATTGAGTTTCATACATTTTTATAACTTGAATTAATGTATATTTTAATGCTGTATACGTATTTTTAATGTAAATTGTTTACAAAGATGCCCGTAGAGGTATTTTTATTAAATAGATAATTTTTTTAAAAAGCGGAAAGATAAATTTAAGAAATCAAGAAAGGAACCAGAAATGAAAAAAAGGAAAGGAAAAGAAAGAAAGATAATGACATTGAAGAAAAGAATGATTCAAAAGAAAGAAAGGGAAAAAAGGAGAGTAATTTGAATATTTGAGATCGAGAAGGGGAAAGAGCCGTAAAGGAATAAAAGTTAAAAGTCGAAAGGAGGAGGGGAGGAACATATAAGATACGAAACAGAAAGAGAGAGAGAGAGAGAGAGAAAAAAAGTCAAAATGGAGAGCAAGGAGGGAAGGAGAGTTAAAACATTCGAAAAATGAACGAAAGAGAAGAAAAACTAATGGCAGAAGAAAAAAAGATCTACTCAAGGAAAGTGATCATAACAGAACGAAAAGAAACGCAGCAAAGCATATATATATATATATATATATATATATATATATATATGCGTATGTGAGTGTGTGTATGAAGAAGAATGATGTACAAAGATAAGAGAAAAAAAAATCGTAAATACAGAGAAAGAACAACAGCTCGCAAAGGTGCTGGCTATTAAGGAGTGCCTTATATGCCCGAGTGTTATTGGGGATTTTGATTTTCCTGAACGTACAATGAGGACATTTATACCGAACTTACCATCATCTTCTCTTAATTCTAATCTTCTTGACAAGCAAAGTGTGCAATGAAGCAATCTCTGCTAAGAACAGGGACATTTATGGGAGCACAATGGGCCTTGCTTTCGCTTTTACCCCATAACCTGCTTCATTGCCCCTTCAAAATACCTATTTATATTGTTATAATTATAAGAATAACAACAACGACAAAAATGATATTGATAATGATAATAACGATAATAAACGTGTACAGAGCTTCTTCGAGGCTTCCGTAGTAATAGTGGTAGTATCAGAAACAGCAGTGAGGGTGGGGATGCTGGGCAGGGTCACTGTCGGGATGTAAGGAAGTGAAGGTTGCGGTGCTGATGGAAATTATTAAGACGTTGGAGGGGCACACTGTTTACAACAAAGATTGCCATCAAATAAAGAAGATAATAGCGTGGTCCCTATTTAATTTCGATATTTACGAGGTCTTTTCCGAAAGGTACCCAGCCATTTTGGATATCTCGAGAACCGGTTGTGAGGCCTAGGTGTAATTAAGAAACAAATATCAGAGGAGACCTTTCAGGGCATGTGCCATCAGACATTCATCGGTGAGGTTAAAAGACAAAGGTTAAAAAAGTTGAAAAAATGAGTCCCACGTGAACTGATTGAAATGCTCCATGCTAGTGGCAGACCACGATGCTCTCAGCTGACAGAGTTCGACTTTCAAGAATCATGGTATGCAGCATCTGCCGTGTTTATCTGACCTTTCTCCCGAAGATTATACCCTTCCGGAGTATTTTGAACTTCATATCCCTTATAAAAGATTCAATAAGTGGGAAGCCATGAAGTTGTGTTTTTACTGAATTTGTGATCACAAAACGTGAGGAAAGTCATGGAGACGGCATACCATCATTACAGGGTCGTTGTGAAATAGTTGTAGTTACAAATGGGTCGTATTTAATTGATTATTCTCAGTATTTCTGTTGTTCATATCATCCAATGTATTACTACTCAAAAAACAAATCATATATATATATATATATATACATATATATATATATATATATATATATATAGTCGCATGTGTGAGAAAGAGTGATGAAGAAAGGCAGAGAGAGAGAGAGAGAGAGACTTCGTAGAGCGATGAAAAAAATGATACAATCGTTGTCCTAATTGAGATCCACGTATGTCAGCGCTTCCTCTCGTGTTCTAAGCTGTTTTTATCAGAACTGTAATTTTTAACTGACAACATTTTGATACACACACACACGTGTACATATCCACGGGCACATGCACCCCTCTCTCTCCCTCTCCCTCTCTCTCTCTCTCTCTCTCTCTCTCTCTCTCTCTCCCTATATATATATATATATATATATATATATATATATATACAATATAATGACTTGTCTATGAGCACAGAGATTCTGGACGGCTTTCCACGTCTTTTCGGGTCCTGAATCGACGGGGCCTATACGTGAATAAAGTTTTAAGGTGACGTGCGTCGTCCGCACGACCGACTCCATCCTTTAAATCAAGGGTTTACATGTTAGAGTCCACCGAGGTGGCGTGAATCGCAACAAGGCCCTTAAGTTGTGGCATCTGCGGGAATTCTTTTCTCCCGGCAGAAAAGCTACAAAAATAAGATGAAAGAAAAACTAGTCAAAAATCGATGTTTGGGCTCTGATCCCCAACAAATTAAAACATTTAAAAAAGCAAAATCAAGCTTAATTTAGCATAAAGATACATTGTAAATTGACCCCCCCCAAAAAAAAAATATATTTACAGAATTTGGAGAGAGATAGAACTTTGTCTTCGGAGTAAATGTTGATATTTTCAGCCTTTTAGCTCCATTGGCTCGGCCTGTGTGTGTAATACATAGCACGCTCCTCAGCCAACCATCCAGACCAACTTGAAAACTGAAGAAACCTATGTTGACAGTTCTGAATAATTTGTGAGACTATCTTAACCGGGAGACACTTCCATGATTCACAGAATTATTCTTATGGTAAAACTGTTCATTCTTAACGTTCTTTCTGTCAAAACCCATGTCTTTCAGAAACATATCCATGACCTTTAACGAGAAAATCCCCCCAGCTTAAACATCTGAGCGCATGTGCCTTCTTCCTCGTTATTATTATTATTATTATTATTATTATTATTATTATTATCATCATCATTATTATCATCATCATCATTATAGTTATCATCATCATTATTATTATCATCATCATCATTATTATCATTACCATCATTATTATTATTATCATTATTATTATCATTATTATCATCATTATTATTATCATTATCATCATTATTATTATCACTATTACTATTATTATCATCATTATTATTATTATCATTATCATCATCATCATCATCATTATTATCATCATCTATCATCATTATTATTATTATTATTTTCATTCGTTTATTCGTATCAGTATTATCATCGTTATCTATTTCTTCTTCATCTCCTTCGATTTATCATTATTATTTTTATTCGTTCTTCGTCTTATTATTATTTGTTTCTTCTTTATCTTATTTTCATTCATATCAAAATCATTGTTATCATTATTATTATTTTTATCATTATTATCAGTATCTTCTTCTTCTTCTTCTTCTTCTTCTTCTTCTTCTTCTTCTTCTTCTTCTTCTTCTTGACACTTGACTGCCTTTTTTTTCCTGAACGCTAATGTCTACAAATCGGCAGATCACTTTCACGTGTATCTATATTTCTTCTTTCATTCTATTAACCTAGGAGGCCAACAATATCTAAGACATAAGATTCCAGTCTGACACGATGAATCAAGGAGAGAAATGAATTCCGTATATAAACAAAATAAAAAAGGCCAAAGCGGTGAACAGTTGAGATAAACGGATAACATTCACCGTCAATAAGTTGTTTCTAGAAGAAGAAAAAAAAATGTATCTTGACTTGTCATGATGTCACGTTTATTTAATACTCAATGAATATACGTGTAGATCAGTGTTACCAACATGAAAAAATATATATTTCAGAGCTAAAAAGCGCTAAATTGAAAAATGAAATGGCCAAAAAATAAAATGGCTAAAAACACCCTAAAAATGCTAAAAGTGGTCCAAAATACGCCGAAAAAACGGCCAAAATGTTTATGCATGCCTGCATTTATTTTGAGCTTATTCGCACACCCAAAACAAGATATTTAGCGCTAAAAGCGAGAGTATCATTTCTTGAGAGTGTTTATGAGAAGAAAACACGAATCGATAGATAAGATGGATCTATACGCCACCATTTCATTCTAGTCTGACACAAGATTACATTCTTGGAGCACTGTTGATCACAGTACCACAGTTAAAAAGTATGACTTAAAGGATATGAGTGAAGGTGTCATTGTTACCAAAAAGTAAGGATCGATGAGACTCAATAAAAGCCTTGTTCATATATGAAGATACTTTGCCTTGACAGACACAATGTCACATTCATGGAGCACTCTGTGGATCAAACTTTCCAGTGACAAGACTGCCTAATGTGGGTTCAAACTCACCTCCAGCTTCAATTCCAATTAAAAATGCCCACAGCCATGTTTGCATTGTATTAATGATAGATGAAAAATCATAAGAATATATTTTCTGGATTAAGGGATTGACAGGCCATGCATATAGGTGGGAGTGAATGAGGGTAGGTTGAATGTAAGAAAATCCTTTTTTAGCAAAAGAGCAGTAGGATTATTGAATAGATTACCAAAATATGTTTTGCTATCAAAAAATGTAAATGAGTTTTTAAATAATTATAATGCTTATTATTGTATACTCTCCTTTCTCATTAAAACATATATTTCAAATGTTTAAAATGTTTTCAATAGATCAATGAACAAAGAGTCACGTGATGACAAATGCTTCCTCATGATGGACATATCAATATCTAGTACTTCTTTAATCATGACGTCAAAAAAACGACAGCACATATGGAATACAACGATACACACATTTTGCATTTGATATACGTGGATAATAGAGATCTGCGTTGCAGTGAGCAAGGAGAATCGCGCTCTGTTGACCAAGGGCGGATTATTGTCATTTTTTTATTGTTTTCGTTTCTATTACTTCTTACATTCTTGAACTTCTTTTAATTTAGCACTTTTACTAAGTCATCACAACATAAAATTCTACCTTTACGTTATTATCAATTAATTGTGTCCCCTCACATAGCAGAGTCATCATCATCATCATCATCATCATTCTTTTATTGTCCGTCGTTGGACATGGACCTTCCTTAGGATTTGCCATATTTCTCTATCATGGACGTCTTGGAGCCAATATTTTCTGAACCTGTCCAGTTCGTCTCACAATCACATATTCTACCAGCCTTAGTTCCACATTTGACCTCAGAGGATCCATGTTGTGAGTCGTGATCTCCACCATTTGTCAGCCATTCGTGCAACCTGACCAGCCCATTGCCATTTGAGTTTCCTAATGGTTCCTTTGATGCCCCAAACATCCCTTTTTTCCCCTTTATATACAGTGCTGTCTTTTGATCTCTCCATGTGATGCTGAGTATGATTATTTCTTGTACATGCTGCATGGTTCTCAATTTGCAGGTCGGTCTCTTGGTTATGTTTCATATTTCAGCTCCATAGGTGACTATCGGGAATTATTAATGTGTACACCAATACAATGCCACATTCATGGAGTACTTTGTGGATCAAACTTTCCAGTAACAAGCCTGGCTACAGCCGGCTCAGATTCCACTCCAACTTCTATTCTGACTGGAGATGCTTATGTTTGTATTGTATATGATGAATAAAAAATCATAAATGTTGATTTTTTGTAAAAATACATCTATTTATTAGAATGAAATAAGCCTGTGTTTATCTGTACGGTAAATTTTCGTTAATATCAAAAACTTGTCAATTTAGCTCAGTCAGTAAGACAGTCTGCTGGCAACTTTTGAATTGTATATATAATAAATAAATTAATAAATATTTAAGACTTGTCAGTTAAACACAGTTGGCAAAGGGGCCGCTTAGCGATTGTGAGTTCAAACCACGGATGGGATATGTAAATTCTGTGTATTGGTTTGGATTAACGTGACACGATAGACAAGCAATGGAAGGTTTACTATCTTGAAGTAAGGTTTCTTCCATGTTCTTGTTCTTCCTCTTGTTATAGGGGAAAGCAAAGCCAACTTAAACTTGTGCTGGAGTTTGACAATAGTTTAATCGCCAAGACATCCATGAATCATTCTGCAGCAGGTTCTTTAACATGATTGATATCTTAATTTCCATTATGCTTGGCCAAGTTTGAAACAAGACCTCATTCAATGCTCTTTATTGACCACTGTCATCATTGTAGATACGATCCTCACCAGGTGTCCCATTTTTATAGACCATGGTGTACTGATCTAAGCTTAATAAATATAATTAACTGAGACGACCACAAAGTTGTGGTAATTGCCTAATTTTCATTCGAGCCAATGGTCGGAGATAATGGTCAGAATATCACAGACCGGTTTTGATAGTAGAAATGTCTGGCTTGCTTATAAGACTAGTGTAGCGCCATCTTTTTATCACTTCGGGTAGATCTAAGTAAGTAAGCTTAGTAGATATCAACATACTACGATTTCTAATTTTACTATTCGGTCATTGACATCCTCGCTGATAAGAAAGAAAACATGTCTGGTTTGTAACCATATTGAAACTGTTCAAGTGATCAACTTCATTTTGCAGCATTTTAAAAAAATTGAATTAAAAAATTGAAAAGAGTGTGATTAATGGATGAATTCCTTTTCTATTTTTTTAAAATTTAATTTTTTTTTAAATTGCCAGTCTTCTGGCTTCATTGGTGTGGTTTGTACACGCAATACATACATAAAGAACCAGCTGGGTCAACTTGAAAACTGAGGAAACCTATGTTGATAGTATATATCACAAGTTTTAGGTTGTTCCAATTGTGAGTGAGGAAGAGTATTAATTGTAGTTGGATTCTGTGTAGCGACGAAACGGTGCAGTTGTTGAGAACAAAGTATTTTTACTGCCACATGCTGACATTGAACATAAGAGGTGTTGGACATTAGAGGTGTTGGACAATGGAGGTGTTGGACATTGGAGGTGATGAAGAAAGAAAGTGGACGATATTCGCCATGACAGAAGGGAAAATTCAGACGCAGCATTTATGGATATGGACGCAAAGACTGAACAGAGTTCGCAACTGTAACAAAGATACATATGAATGTTCAGGCAGACAAATAAAACGCTCATTTGATTAAGACGCATTTTTAACAATACAAGGCTGAAAAAATACATGTAAAGAAACATTAATTGGATAATGATGAAAAAGGCCAGTTTAGATTTCATTACTACGCAGCTGCATTTTATAGAAAGGGAGAGAGATGGATATTACGTTATTCCTATACATTAAAATGAAATGTAAAAGAGACTGATTAGTTAGGGAAACACGTAACATAAGATATCTAATGTCGTTTGGTTTATCTATCAAATGGAGCCAGATTAGCTGTGCCTGTAATAATGAGTGATAAGTTTGGCCAGGATAGATTATCAAGAAGTGGTTGGTTCAGTTTTAGGCACAAGAAGCTGAAAGGAGCGAAGTGATAAGTGAATTGATTGCAGTGTTTGCGTTGTGTCGCCAGAACAGAACAAAATAAGATAAGTAAAATACTTGCAGTTTTTGCATTGAGGAGCCATAAAGCTTTTACAGATTCTCACATCGTAGGAGATTAGTGACATGGTCAAAGGATGGAAACTCCGTAAGCCGGGTGATTCGTGAGAAGGAAAGGAAGAAAAAGAAAGGAAGTAATCGACTAAGAAAGTCGGAGCAAATGAGAGAGTAAACACGTGCGTTCAGAGCTTTTAAAGACCATAGTTAAAGGAAGTGACCACTTGTTCATGTTTAAGGCTTCTAAAACCACTTCCTTATTTTCGTATTTAATTTCAAGGTGAAATAATGGAGTTACTACGACTCTTTTAGTTGACTGTTTCAAACAAAATCTGTTGAGACACTGGCATAGAAATATGGCCTTCTAGTTACAAAACTACAGCAATAATCCTATGATTAATGAAGCACCACGATTAAAACAAATGTACACCTCTGTCACTTGAATCCACCTGATAACTAGCTAATAATACTGTCAATTTGACAATCTGGCAACAGGCCAAATTTTGGGCGGCAGTCTAACAATAAATATTCAAATGTAGCCTTTATTTAGTGTCACGTCAGTTCGAGACCAGCTGTACAGTAATGAGAAAAAGAAAAGAAGAAAAAAAGGAGGAGCGAGATGGCCAAATTGTAATCGATACGGATAATGGGCGAGTCGAGTTCAAACTCAGACTGAGATGGTTTGCGATCATCATCATCACCATCATCATCCTTTTAGCGTCTGTTGTTGGACATAGACCTTCCCCAGGATTCATGGGTGTTGCTGCACCAATACTTTCTAAAATTGTCTATTTCGTCACGCCATCTTGATCTCTGAGGATCAACGTTGTGAGTCATGATGTCCAGCGGTTGACTGTTGTTCATGCAACATGACCAGCCCATTGCCATTTGAGTTTTCTGATGAATCCTGTGATATCCCTACTCCTCTTTTTTCTCCAACACATTGGCCTATTTTGTTAACTGTCCATGTTATGTTCTCTCTCCCAAGAAGACTGAGAACTCAAGTCCTTTTACACCGTACTTGAAAAAAATTCATTTATAAAAAAAAAAAAAGTATGGGAGGCAAGAGCCTTCTGACTAAGGAGGTTTCATAACTTTCATAAATACCTCTTAATTGATCCTAATGTAGTCAAGAATTGGAGCAACAAAAAGGATAGGCTTGGCTGTGTTGAGATCAAACTCCTTGCTTCATGAAAATCTCACAGGAATTCAATTCTCCATAGACGCAAAATGACACGACATGACATCACGGAATCAATCTTTCCCCTCTTCCGCTTATTCATGTTGTAAATTCAGAAATCTTAAATTCCATGTCTGACTAATTGCAATAATAAAATCAACTCTCTGGGGATTGAATATGAATAATATTCGACATGGCAGTTTTCCATAATCTGTTGATACAATTTGAATAAACGATATTCTCCTTGAATACCTCTTATCTTATCAATTCATGTAAAAGCCGTTTATGCAAATAAGTAATTTTATGCGTGCATGATTGTCATTTGTGTCTGAGTCCTTTTATAAGCTAAAAGCTATAATCGATTGGTCTTTGTGAAATACAGTAACACGGCCAAAAAAATTATAGGATTGTGAGAAGAATGCGATAGTCTGTTGTCACACCAACGAAGATTTTGTTAATATTTTGATGACTCAAACAAAGGGTTTGGGAGGTGTGCGTATCTGTGTAGGTGCGAGTAACATTTATTTGAAATGAGATGGGTCTGTGAGAGGTTGGGTCAAAGAGTGTTTTCTCTTGTCTTTGTAGATGATCGGCTTAGATAAGAAAGGCAGTGAGGGGAGAGGGGTTAAAATGGTTATATCTCAGAGAAAAGGTTTATTTTTTTCTAAATTTCATTACACACACACACACACACACACATATATATATATATATGTATATATATACTTACCCACCTGCTCCTACTAAACAACCGAACAAACACTGGAATATCCCCATTTCTCTCCTCAGCATCAAAACTTGTAAACAGCAAAGACTTTTGTGAACTGCTGGAAATATTTCCTCTGAATAAGATGCCAGGCTTCCGTCGAAATGTATTGAAACATACCAATAGAATAATAATGAAAATAAGATGTAATACGTATTTCTTGGGTTTTTCTCTTTACCTTCCAAATGTCATTTTCATCAACATATATTATACAAATCAGTCATTTGTCACCCTATCTAACTACCGACAAAAATAAAGTCATTCCTCATTCCTTGAAATTAAATTTTGTGCAGGTACGAATAATTTTGAGCATAAGTATGTATGAGTTGAATATATATATATATATATATATATATATATATATATATATATATATATATATATATATTATTTCCTACTGCGTACGGGTATATATACACATATGACAGATGTTTTTTGTCCATTGCCTCAACCGGACACTTCTAGTAATTCTTCTCACGTCATCAACGGAACTTTTTGGTGGTCTTCAACAATAGTGCAACAACCACGCCTTTCGCCGGAAATCTATTGCCTACGCTGCAACTGCATTCCGGATGTGACGAGTCCGGCGGCTTCCGACTCATGCGTCATGGCCGTTGCGGCACCCAACCGCTAGTACACAGCAGACATGACATGATGATCTCCAGAGAAGGCGCAACCAAAGAAAAAAAAAAACATCAGGGAGCGAGTGAGACAGAGGTAATGTGTTGGGTAGGAGGAATAAATGAAGTATTTTGAAAAAGATAAATAATATTTCTTGTGTGAAGATTTCCCTTCCGTTTTGTAAGATTTTCTTGGTGGCTTTTTTTCTTTGAGGCACGCGGTAATGTTTGTCGGCAATCTAGTGAAATGTATACACTCGTGTTTTGCTTCACAGTAATGAAAAAAAATCTAAACGGATGTAACCGTAAAAAGAAATCCAGATGTAGTCATTTTCACTTTAATATACAGGGTGTTTCAGAAAAATGTAATCACATTTTGTCGGCTAATAGCTGGTCTGCTTCTAACCTGAAAATCGATTAAACACTATGATAAGAAAATACAGAGTGGTGCAAAAATGGCGTCGAGTAGAAGCAATAATAATCTTTTCTGTTATAACATTTTATGTTTTTCCTTTTCTTATATACATGAATGAACCGTTGGGAATTCACGGAAAAGTACCCAACTGAGCTATGGACTTAAGCAATAGAATTTTCAGTACCTTCAATCAATGAGCATATTCTCGTAATTCGAACGTTCAGACAACGCCATCTGAGTCAATGATTCGTCGTTTATTTGAGCGTTTTCGAGAATTAGGATCCGCCAGTGATCACCCACGAACAGGGAGACCATGTTCAGTCCGAAATACTGAAAATAGTATACGTGTGCAGAGGAACAGATACCCTTCGAAATGTTATGCCGAATGTTATTGAAAGAACAGGGATTCGAGAGGTTAAAAATGACGGGCATTTGAAAAAAAAAAACATTT
>OY735227.1:41256749-41329249 GCA_963457665.1 Thysanoteuthis rhombus | reverse complement strand
TGTCATCTCCCGCCCCCAATACACATACACATACACCAGGGTCAACCTCCAGTCCATCTTCGTTTCCGACTGAAGACCATGACTGCAACTTTTGTATTGTATAAACAACGGATGAAAATACTATAAAAAAAGTTTTGCATTAATGTATTTATCCATTCATTAGAAAGCAGTAAGCCCGAACGTGTCTGTGTGATGAATTTCCGTTGATATCTGAGACTTGTTAATTCAGCTCAGACTATGAGACAGCCTTCTGGCCATCTATTGGTTGTGAGTTCAAATCACAAGAGGAATGAGAATTTTCAAAATCAGTTCATTTTGGTTAAAATTGCTCTTGTTCTAGTTACGGTAACAAAATAAAGTGAAGTCCAATTTTTTTTTAGTTTGACAAAATAATCATTAAAACACAGCAGTCGTCATCAGAAATCGATGGGTTACATTAATAATCATAAACTGTTTTCCTTGTATCCATATAAAATAAGAGATTTCGCACTTATGCGAAGATTTTTTTTTTTTTTCCCTCTTTCAGATTTCATCTCCATTGTCAAGCCTTTCATCTCATATGGATATTGAAATCATGTGACGATTTTTCTTTTTTAATAGATTTCTCTTGACTGTCATTAATGTGAAAACATCATTGCGACTTAGATTTTATGTTGACAAAATGTTATATCACAGAAGGGAAAACTATTTCTTTTGTGTTTTTGTCCTTTCAAAACAAATCTGTTGTCATCTGTCAAAGACTTTTTTTTTCTGAAAATATCTTCCTTTTGACTTCCTCTGTGTATTTTACGCATGCGCGCACACATGCGCTAAGTGTGTTTTTCTCGCTCTGTTCTCCATTTTCCTTTTCTTTTAAAAGATTCCTTCCTTTCTTCCTGTCTTTATCTTTCTTTTTTTCTATTTCTATTCTTTACTTCTTGTTTTCCTGTCAGTAATCGTATTATCGGTATTATGACAACATGATATTATAATAAGCAATGTCATATGTGGACGACGGTCCTCGTTGAACGTCAATTCGATATCCGTTGTTATCTGAGACATTGTGTCATTAAACGTTGGTTTATCTTATATCTATGAGAAAACTACTATATACGAAAGTAAAATATGCTCAGTCACGAGAGAGGGTGAGTTTTTTACAAGAGGCAACGACTCCCCATTGCACTAAAAGGGGTTAGGCTTGTCCAGACACCTTTCCGACTTGAGTTGCGGGGACTGGGCAGTTTATACCATTGCCTAAACGTACGCGTGTGGGTCCCCACATCAAACTAACTTTGTATCAAATCTGCCTTTAAGATGCAATATATCCTTTGTAGAAATGAACTACAGGTTCGAGACCTTTTAAAATCCCAAATAGCCGCCCTTAATATTCATAGGCAAACTGGCAACAAAGTTTTCTTAATCTGAATAGATTTTAGAAATGATTTAACATTATTACTAAGATTCTATCCCCATCCCTATGATAGCCTCCCGATAGATTACTAAGGGGCTTTACTAAGGGGTCTCATAGTCCAACATAAACGGTACTTACATCCTTTTAGCTAATTAGTGTTGTTATCAAAGTAAATTAGTCGACAGCTCGTCTGCGTTTTCCGCCCACACTTCTGCCGCAAAAAAACTATCATCCTCCCACTCCTCCTCTTCTCCTTTTCATCATCTTTCCTTACCCCCTGTGTTAGATACATGAGTGGAGGCCAGATGAGAAATGCCGGTCAAATTCCAAACTTTTATAATCAGTGTTAAATACATGAGTGGCCGCGCATCATAAGTGCCCGACGAACCATTTCTCAAAAAGTTAATTTCCGGGGCTACGATGCTCAGTTTTTTTATCAGTCTGTTTTAAAGCTTAAACACTCTATGAATTATAATTCAGAATGTTTAAGCTTTGAAATTAGGAAAAAGGCATTATAGCACTAAAAATAAGAGAATTTCAACTTTTTAAAATGGTTTGTCGGAGTCCTTATCACTTACGCTCTGTCATATGATTTATCGATGGGTATCATATATAATGATGTCCCATTTGTCAGTGAAATCAAAAATGTCAAGTGGGACATCCGCTAATTGAGAACCATGCAACGTGCACATGGAAGAATTATGCTGTGCCTCACATAGAGAGACCACAAGACAGCACAGCACATCTGCGAAAAGACATGAGTCAGGGACATCATAGAATCCGTTGAAAATCTCAAATGACGGTGGGCTGGCCATGTTGCACGAATGGTGGACAACCGATGGACATCACGACTCACGACATGGATCCCCCGAGATCACATGCGAAACCGAGGCCAGCTGAATATCAGATGGAGAGACTAGCTAGATAAATCCTGAAAAGTACTGGTTCCACGACGCCCATGATAGAGAGGTACGGCGAATCCTGAAATGATGATGATGATGATGATGATTACATATAAATGTTATGTACCTAATGAACTTACTTCTAACAGAACAGAATAAAAGAAATAGAAACAGATAATGAGAATCAATTTCATTCAAAATGTGTATGAGACAACAAGATGTATTTCTCTAATAAAAACAGTAAATGCAATCGTATGTGCCTGTTGTAAGGGGTGCCCTCAAAATCGTATCCCCTTGCCAGCCAGCCCAGCTGGCCCCAACCAAGTTCTGGCCTAGTTACAATGTGCCATCAAGACTGCTTCTCGAACTGACCCTGTATCTTTAAAAGTTTTGCAAAAAGATGTTGAGTATCCCCTTGCGGCAAAATTAACGTATCTCAAAGGAACGCCCCCCGAAAAATCAAATATTTGCATACGCGTTATCTTGGGAATATATATTAAGGAAAAAAAGGTTGACGAGTCAGTAAAACCCATCATTTTATCTCAAAAACCAACAGATATCCTTGAAAAATGCCGCTTACACTGACGGTTACAAAGTACTCTGTGAACTCTTTGTCTACCCCAGGCACAGACAACTTTTTTGATTTACCAGAACACAAAAGGTATTTTTCATCTCTATCCGGTCCACACTTTCACTTCAAAAATGTACATCGTATCAAAGGAAGCGTATTTAATTTCTATTTCAGACAAATATATGAATTACAATGATTGTATTATTGATTTGTGAAGCCAGAACAATAGTGATTTTACAATATGAATTGTGTTAGATTATATAGAAACTTATCTGGAAAATAATTTCCCGTCGTTACACAGTTAACATATCATTCAATTTAGAAAATGTAAATAAACAATTAAAGAAAATTTGGCTGTTGCAGGAATCGAACCTACCATGGTTAGGTAGTTGCTTACAACGCAGTGAAGCACTTATCGTTATGCTAAAGAGGCCACCGAACATGAAAATGCCGAATAACAGCTTTCAACTCTAATTCGCATTTCGTTACTTCTTGTTCCCTCTCGTCTTTTCAACGCAATAACATGTATTTCAAACATAGATATATTTATTCCGTCGGACCAAATATGTCCATTTCTTAAATACAATGAGGATTATAAAATTTATTTTGGGGGAGAAATTATATAAGATTTTAAATACATGCCTAGATTCGGCTAAGGCCACAAAAAGGTTGCCACAGGCCAAATCTGGACCCCGAACCTATGATCACCCGTACGTAGTCGACACAGATATATTAAGGTGAGGTTTTCAGCATTTTTTGACAAAATATTTTCATTGCATCATTATTCAGTCATTAACTTATTTTCTCTGACTGACTATGACTGTGTCTCACCTACCAGTGGTTTTGATGCAAAAGGCAGAGGCCAATATGCATATTTAGAGATATTTACTTAGCAAGCCTTGCAGAATATTTCTGCTGTACTAAGTTCATATTCTCTGAGTGCGCTACATTTGCAGCCTTGTGCCAGACGTATTAAAGCTCGGTAAATATCTTTCAATATAGATATTGCTCCTATAGACTTTGTTTAGAAGACGCGTAATGTTGACAGTTTTGCCAGCATTTGTTCCAGAGATAAAAACAGAGCTGCATTCTGAATGACGGGTGTGTATAATTCGTGGGTGGTCTTGCAATTCACATACTAACCATTTTGGAAGTTTTCAAGTCGAGACGCTCCGTGCATGTTCTTCGGTCCGATTTCTTGAAATGTAAGCAGAATTGAATCAGTTTATTGCCCTGTGGGAATAAATCTCTATTTTTTTTTTCCTCTCTACTTTTTCAAATCCTTAATTTTGAAGCAGTAAATATTTTTTTCTTTTTAAAAAGCTTACTTATTTACAAGTTTAAATTAGGCCGTGTTTCTGAACCTTCTATATGTGTCTGTTATCAATTTCTGTAAAAATAAATTCAAATCGCTGACATGAAGGATCTGTACGTGTTTTGGTTTGTCCAGGGCCCATTCTCGAAGCTCTGAAATAAACCGTGCATGGGCATGCACTTGATATCTTTTTTTACTTTAATGGTTTCCCTATACTTTGTTGCAAGAGTATTTTCATGGCAAATTTGAGGAGAGACAAAAAACGGTTAGAAACACTTTGAGAGAAACTCGACTCACAAGATGAATACCCAAAGATCATAAGCGAAGTTGTGGCCGACAGAAAGTAAGATGGCGTGACGAGCTAAATAAATTCAGAAAGCCGTGGCTCTTTGGTGTCCATGATAGAGATGTCAGGCGAATCTTGCAGAAGATCTATGTCCAACGACAGACGAGACGTCACCGTTTTTTTTTCTGTCAGTAACGCTTGTATCACTTCCTGGCCTCTAACATTTCGTGGATATTTTGGCTGTATACAAAATTCATATTCGACACTAGTTACTCAACATATTTTAATCTGGAAAAATCTATTGCAGAAGCTATGTAATGGATAGCTGAAGCCTGTGGAAATGATGCCGTGGTCAATGTTGCCAATTTAGGGCTTTTCGTGCTGAATTTACCGCGTTTGTGATTACACTTGAAGAAGAACCTTCAACTATTGGCGTTATTCTTAGCCTTTTTTTAAACCTTTTTTTCCCCAGCAAATTTAGCCATTATAGCTATTCCCTAGCTATATTTCTAGCTATCAAACATTGCCATGAGGAAGCTAACAGTGTTTTTTTTAGTGCATTTTGGCGTTATTTGACACTTTTTCGGGGTCGATTTAGCAGGAAAAAACTTTGAGTTGGAAACACTGGCTGTGGGTGCAAAGATATACCGGGATTTGTACGCCAAATTTCAAAACAGAGATTATCAGTTAAAGGACAAAGAACTCTTTAGGAGACCTCAAAATTTGATAACTGATAAATTTGAGGACTTTTTAAAGGAAGTTGCAACAGAAACAGAGCGTGAATTTGCAGAAAAATTACAGGTGAAGAATGTTTCCTCTGTTGTTGTTTGTCAGCGTGAAGGGAACGGTAGCTTGGCTCCGTATCCGGATACTTATTATGATCATAATTTTGATCTGAAACTGACACTGTTTGAAATTATATTCAAAATCAATTTAAGAGCATTAACATGGAAGGATATTATAACAAAAAACGAATGTTCGTTGTGTCTAATATTTTTAGTTTTTTCCTCTCCTCAGATATATTGAGGAACCCTTGGGATTTTATCAGAAGAAAGTACATAACTTGATAACAGACTAAAATAATAGAATTGTACTTTGAATACCTTTAACGTTAACCCAATGATCATAATCTCGGTATTTGAACGTGCAAACATCACCATCTGAGTCCATGATTCGTCGTTTTTTTGCGCGTTTTCCAGTATTGAGCCCTGTTGGTAATCATCCACGAACAGGGAGACCATGTTCAGTCCAGAATGCTGAGAATCGTATACGTATGCCGAGGGGTAGATATTCACTGAGAAATGTTGTGCGGAATATTCTTGTAAGAGCAAGAATTTGTTAAAGTGAAAGTGAAAGTGGTAGGCATCTGGAGAGAAACAATTTTCCGTACATAGGTCAATTAAAATCTGCTTGTTTTGCATTTCATTTGTAAAAAAAGCCCCACTTTTTTCAAATAATTTAAATTGAACATATATCAATGTTTTAAACCCGTTGACCACTTTTTGCGCCGGTCTGTAGTTGAATTATTCCAACAACTGAAAAACTAGTTTATACACAAATATACCCGTTTCAATATACTGGACTGGAATATTTTTTGTTTTAGGATATCCTTCAATGGTGTAAAAATCTATGGAAATTGAATCCAATCTTATAGATGATTTAGATGGACTTTGATGATATTTTTTCAATCATGTAAAAGTTCACAAAAATAGCTATTTTATCAATAATGATTGATATTCACCAAATTTTTCCAGCTTTTTTCATCTCCACCATCTGGTCCCTCGCTCTAGGGCAGCGAGCCAACATCCCAAATCGGAAAGTTTTATACAATGGAGGTAAATAGTTGTCAAAACAAGACTGGCAGCTGCAGGGACAAACACCTCTCCAACTTCTATTACGACTGAAAATGACTACAGCAACTTTAAAATTGTATACATAATAAATGAAAAAAAAATAACAAAAAATATATATTTTAGAATAAACATATTTGATTATAAGAATGAAGTAAACTCTTCCGTATCTGTAAGATGAATTTCCGTTAATATTTAGCTCAGTTGGCAATTAGTCATGAGTTCAGTTCACAGTAGGGGGATGTGAATTTTATACATCAGTTTTCACCCCTAGTTTCGGTGAAGACTGTTCTTGTTGTTCTTGTCCTTGTTGTTCTTGTCCTTGTTGTTCTTGTCCTTGTTACGGGAGAAAAATAAAATCAAGTCCAGTTTTAGAGTTTACTAACAGATAAAGCTCATTCTTTATGTCTGTGAAGTGCTGTTCTCTCACTACCGTAGATTGACGGCCCAAATTGAGCTATGATAAAACGCATCCAAAACGTTAAGAGGAAGGTAAATAGTGATTAAAATAATGCCACGTTTTGCAATACTTAATCTAATACACTAATAATAAAAATAATTAATTTACTCTGATGACGAACAACATGATTTTCCTTGTTCACCGGTCGTAACACTGGGCTGTTCCTACTGGGAGGGGTTTAAAGCTTTGCTAAAAAAGATACTTCATGTCCAGTGTTTCAAACTACACACCATTTCTTGTGGACGAATTCGGTATTTTCCACAATGAAAAAAAAAGCATCTCAATCCAAATATCTCCTTGAATTTCTTTCCACTTGTATTTACGGGGGAAATATAAACAGATCAGGTCAAATAACATATCGTAATGAACAGTCGGTGTAGCGTTCGATCCTCATCGTATCTCTCAGTATAAGTGGTCTGATACGAACCTATGCTGATCTACTGTACCTATATAAAGAACAGTTTGCCGTCCGTAACACTTGACCCTCCCACTCAGGGATGAAATTTCTTCTGATAAAAGTAGCCCCTTTCCTACCTTTTGGAACTACGGACTCTTTCACTGAAGAAATTTACCATCATTTTTTTTGATAAATTAGAAATTCAAATACGTCTCTCAATTTTTTTTCCTGGGATATTCTCTAATAATCAAATGATTGCTCGCAAGAGTACTTTCTGTGTATGTAGATCTACTCGTTTGATATTTATATATCTATAATTACACAAGGTACCGTTTCGCATCAAGATGGTGTTTATCAAAGTAATTCCGGTGCCAAGCTGGATTCATCTGCCTTGCTTACGACCAATTCTTGTCTCTACTTATCTCTCAGCGCTCTCTTTTCCGCCTCTACACAATTTGTCCCGGATCAACGGAAGCCTTGAAGTGATGCTACAATCAGTTCGCGCTAGAACGAGAGTCAGAGGCCAATCGTCTCAGGTTGCCATTCAAAAGATTACTTACTCATTATCCACCCCTTTCTCCTCCTACCGGGGCCTCATTCCCACCTTATCTCTTCATTGCTTCTCATCGTTTACCCGATTGGTACATAATTCTGCTCGTTCAGGGTATAAAGAGGTGACCGAAAGAGTAACGGCACGCCGAACAGACCCAGTGAGCCGAATTCAAACTCCTGCAGGGGAAGTTCGTGTTCACACCACACAAATGCCCTTAGGAAAGGCATAAGTTTATTTCTTACTCCAGCTAGGGGTAAAACAGTGCAAGGTGAAGAGGTGACACCATTTTGGGTGCTTCTTGATTCTAGGTCTATCTCACGTATCGAAAACTGGCCGAGTATATAGTAGTGTGTTTATGTGGAACCCACACAGGGATTGCTGAAGCCGTAGCCAGTGTAAGGGCATTACTAACTTTTCGTCTTCTAGATTTAACATAATTTTGCTCTTTCAGGGTAAGCATCCTGGGGAAAAAAAAGGTTCAAGATCAGGAGGACTTACATATTCATATCATCTGGGCACCTCATCATTGAGTTTCGTTTCCTAGATTAGTTGGTCATTTCTACCGTGGTGAGTTCGATCCTCACTTGACCAAACACATTTTTAACTTTGTGCTTAAAGCCGACTTGATAGATGCAGGGTACTAGAGACGGATTAAGGTTGCATGCCCCCCACCGCTAGCTATAATGTAATCCGTCCCATCAAAAGAATTACTAGAGTAAGGAAACAAGAAATCTATTGAATTGAATTTGAATTATGTTAAATTACATCCTCAGTAGTATTATTAGTTGTAGTAATAACATTATTATTATTATTATTATTATTATTATTATTATTATCATCATCATCATCATTATTATCATTATTATTATTATTTGCAATCTCACACCAGTTGCCTGGTGGTAACCGCTGGAGTTTGAGTGACAGCAAGTCTCCTCAAGTCTCCAGCCCTTCTCTCTTAGTTCTCATAGGCCACAGTAATACTGCGGTTTACAGTTTCACACCGGTTGCCCAGTGGTCATTGCAGAAGGTTGAGTGACAGTAAGTCATTTATTATTATTATTATTATTATTATTATTATTATTATTATTATTATTATATCGTACGTTTACGTACTTTTCTCATGGTGTTTTTCCTGTTAATCAATTTTATGGGTCCCCTAAATAGTGGTTGCAATGAAAGCAACTAAAATCTAGATGAAAGAAACATTAGCCGAAAAGGGGGGGGGGTAAACAACTAATGCATCTTCTCGATAGTCACCTATGGAGCCGAAACATGGAACTCAACCAAAAGACTGACCTGCAAACCAAGAAGCATGCAATGTGCGCATGAGAGAATCATGTTCAACATCATATGGTGAGATCACAAGACAGCACAATATATCAAGGGATAATGCAAGTTTGAGATATAGAATCTGTTAGAAAATTCAAATGGTAATGGACTGGTCATGCTGTAAGAACGTCAGACAATTATCACATTATAGGACATTATGACTCACGGTATGGGTCCCCACATATCATATAAAGCATCGAATATGAGATGGCAGGACGAACTGGACAGGTTCAGAGTATTGGCTCCGCGACGCCCATGATAGAGAGGTGTTGCGAATTCTAGGGAAGTTCTATGTCCAGCAGCGAACGATAAAAGACTGATGATGAGAGAAAGAATGAAAGAACAATTTGAATGAAGAGAAAAAAAAGAAATGGAAAATGAATAATGGAAGAATAGAATTAAAAGAAAAAAATTGAATGAGTTGATTTTTAAAAAATTCAAAAGAAAGAAAAGGCGTTGAAAGAATGTAAGTGATGGAAAAAGAAAGAAATAATTAGATTACGAAGGAAAAGGGGAAAAAAGTAGAATGAATGAATGGAAATGCGATTATGGGAAGAAAGAAAAGAGATTGAACGAGTGAAATTACGAAGAGGGAATTTAATCAAAAAAGAAAGAAACACAAATGGTTGAAAGGAAAGAGGGATCGGGAAAATAAAAGAAAGAAAAGAAAAACAAATAAAAGCATTGGAAAACTTGTGAAAAGACATAAAGAAGGGTGAAATAGAGGGAAAAAATCACACAAAATACAAACAAATAAATAAAGGTATTTTTCTGTAAAGTAGCCGATATAACAAATCACGCGAGATTTGGCGAGATTCTATTATCTGACAAAAAAAAAAATGGAGGAATTAGGTTGTGTTTTTTTTTTTTAACTCATTGCCATCAACGTCTGAGACGTTACATATGCGCCAGGAATCAGAAGACGTTCATTATTCCTGTCAGGGGGAGGCGGAAAGTGAAAGCCATTTGGCTGTAACTGCCTTTTCTGCCCATGTCGGGCTATGATGGTGCTGGTAGCAGAGTTATACGCGTTAATGATCTGTTATCTCTATTACGGTTATTATGTTGTTAGCAATGATGTATTGTACGGAATACAAAGATCGCCAGAGCCACTTTAATCACCGTCGGCTTAGCTCGTACAACATGCATGCCGGTGATTAATGCACGCCTGTATCTATTACATGTTCCCTATGGAGGTTTATTTGTGTATGCGTCTGTGTGTGTTCCTCACATGCATACGTATGTCTATTACACACTCACGCGCACACACACACACACACATATATATATAAATACATATATATATATATATATATATATATATATATATATATATATATATATATATATATATATGCTTACTATGAGACTCACTACGATCTGATTTATTTACCAAAATATGGAGCACTGTGTATTTTCAACAAATACGTAAAAAGAACACACACACACACACACACACACACACACATATATATATATATATATATATATATATATATATATGTAGGATTTGGAAAGCTTTACAGCTTTGAATACGAAATACATATATATATATATATATATATATGTGTGTGTGTGTGTGTATACTTAGAGAGCCTTTTTTTAAAATTCAAGTCATTTCAGTCAGTTAAATCCCAATTTCTGTTAATATAATCTATGTAATTTTATTCAGTATTTTTCATGTTTTACACAGAACTTGATACTACGTGTGATTTTTTTTTCTTATTGGCGTTATCATTTCTTTACCATGTAACCGTTTCGGAGATTTAAAAACAAATCAGTCATATTGGCTCCCCAGTGTTGACCAAACATCAACTCCCCTTTCTGATTTTGTAGCTCACACACACACACACACACACACACACACACATATATATATATATATATATATATATATATGTATATATATATATATATATACACACACACAATATATATATATATATATATATATATATATATACAATAATTAATAATTGTGTGATCCACAGACAGCTGTTTTGTTCTATAACAACTTTTAAGTGTGGCTGTGCACAATGCAATATCCCAGCCAGTTCAACGAGGTATATGAATATATAAGCCCTTACAACGCTGGTAATTGTCACAAGCCAGATGGCAAATGCAGACCCTATTTCAAACACTTCATTCTGAATTTTTGTTATCAAATGTTGTACATACATGATTCATATACGGGTATAAACTTGCAGTACACTTGATTAACTTACACGTAACAGAACAGAATAGAAGAATTTGAAAAAGGTAATGGCAAGCAATTTCATTGAAAATGTATATTAGACAACCAAGTCTTGTAATGACAGAGGTAAATAACACACTGTTAATATAATAGTATTTACCTTAAACAGGGGGGAGTAGGCCCCTCACAATCTCAAACCCATGCCAACTGACACAGCTCGTCTTTTCTTTGTTTTGATTCGTATTTATATAGAGAGAGGAGAATTAGGGGACTACACCGGAGTACAGTGTATACTTCTGAGTTTCCAGGTTTTGTTTTTTTTTTTTTGGTATGTTCAATGTCTACTAATGGAGACTTCACCATATACCTTATTCTCAAACCAATTTCCATCACTGCACAAATATATATATATATATATATATAGTTCATAATTTTTTTTCAATTAGTAAGAATACAAAAAATTCAATTAAAAAACATATAGCCAGTGGCCAAAGAATGCGTTTGGCACGAAATGTCAGCATTCATTCTCAGATTTTTGTAAATTTTATAAATGCATAAATGTGTGTGCGTGTGTGTGTTGGCGCATATCAAGGATAACTTGGCAGTTGAATTTTTTTTCGCAGTCACAACCGCAATAGCAGATACAAATGAAGTAGTCATGGGACAGTGGTTTACCCAGGTACCCCCTTACCAGCTTTATATCAAGATATGCTGTGATGGGACTAAGCTTAAGGCATTTATACGAAAATGCCAAATAGATAGATACGAAGTGACTCAGGCTAAACAATTACGTCAAAACAATCCTTTGTTCTAATAACTAGTTATTACCCGTCAAAAAATTCACGGAAATTCAGGTTTCCTCCGCTATCTCAAAGTAGAAATTCAGGTCTCCTCCGCTATCTTAAAAGTCTTCCGAAAATCGAAATCGTGTAAAGCGAAGATGCAACTACTATTAATTGATATGGAAAATTTGTTAGCTTTCCCTGACTCTCAAAATGGTATGGGTTGTATAAGTCAAGCTTAGTCATCGGATGTTGTATTGGTGCTAAGCGGAGGGGGGGGGGAGTGGATATATAAGAGAGAGCAGGAGAGTGAGCTCGCTGCAAAAAAAAAAACTCAACATTAGTTTCGATTTCCGCCCGTTTTTCAAAAAAGCGAAAAGGTGGCGTAAATCGAACTTTTGAAAAAAAGTTGAGTACCTGTGCTCGATTTCTGTTAGATGCTTTTCAAATCAAAGAAACTGAAAAACTCGTTAAAGTGGAAGAGTCCATTGATTGAATTGTTGGGCGGGGGATAGTTTATCCGCTAAACTCTTACTTTTAAGTGGAAGAGTTCATGGTTACCTATAGAGAATCAAGAAAATAACACTTCATCGTATAAGTATATCACACAGTAATACAACAAGCTGTAGCAGTAGGGTAGGAAAAATGAGGCGCCGCCGACCGTATTTGAACTAAGGAATACGTACTCCACTATCCCCGTTCGCTTTCTGTGCTCATAACCTACTGTAGTAAAAAGATTCATTACTGAGCTACGAATTTTACAGTTTTTCTCCTGAATTTTTCGGACGAAAAAATTCCTTCTTATTTTTTTGTTTCGTTAATACGATGTTTCAGCCGGTCAAGTATACGGCCTCATGTCTTCTACCCAAACGTGATGGTGGAAAACATTATTTTCTTCTTCTCTAGTGATAGCAGCGCTTATAACTTTGGATCCGGGTAATATCTTTCCCTTTCCTTGGATTTTCGTACCTTGCCCCTCTTAAGTAGGAGAAGACACATCGGATTGAACCCAGCACTTACAAGGAAAGCCAAAGGTATCACAAGAATCCAACGATATAAGTGTTGCTACCATAGGAGCATTCTGTTTCACCGAACCCCACCACATTTGGATGTTACGCTTGAAGAAGGTCGTACAAAGGATCGGCCCCTAAACTGTAACGTACAAAATCGAGAAATTGAAACTTCATCCGATGAGCCACTGCCGATCCCATAGTTCGTTTTCAGACAGGGTCGATTGCTTGTTGGGGTAAATACTGATTTTCTCAATCAAATCGATTAATTCTCGGTACCGATTCCTGCAAGGCTGTTATTAGTGAAAAAAAAAAGTCTTGGATTGGATAGATACACGCAACCGTGAAGACAAATTCATGTATGCATGCGCGTGAGAAAAGGAATCCAACACAGTAGGAAAAGAATGTTTTATCGACTGAATCAACGAGGTTTTCATTTTCAGCGTTTAATGTGTGTCTGTATAGAGGCGGGTGGCTCGGTTTTCGCCTCCACCACTTGATGGCGCTTCTGTTAGCCTCATTTTTGAACAGAAAAGTTTCGGCCATTTTCCCACTAAGTTTGAGCCGTATATGTCGTTAGCACAAAAGGCTCAACGTGAGCAACATTTATTTTCCCACCCTGGTAAGTAATTTGTTAACACTGACAAACGAGTGGCTAGTTCATGCTATATTGTGCGCACGATGATAGCGGTCTATGTTTGATGAGAAGTGTCGATAAACAGTACACAAGCTACATTTCAAGCAGCTTCTTTCAGATGATGTCTTTTTGGTGAGGATTGTTTTTGTTGCTATTGTTCTTGTAACGGTAAACACACCAACCTTGTGTTGGAGTTGATGGTAATAATGAGATTGTATGCATGCGTTCGCTTCAATTTCATAGATATTGGCTTCTGTTGGTATGTGTGGGTGCATGCTGCGTGTGTGTGTCTCCTTGTACACGAGGCGTGCGCTCGTCGAACCGTGCGGACAGGGAGATAAATTTAGGCCCAATATTGTTAACTACTATCACTTAGCACTAATCTACTTTTAAGTATTGGCGTTCCATAGCTAAATGACATCATTGGATTCCCAACTGCGCATGTACATAGGGCAAACATGTAATCTAACACACGCACCCATTCATCTCTGTTAGCTGCTGCTACGCAAGCTCTCACAACTCCCTCACTCCTCCCTCTGGCCCACAACCTCTCCCCCATGTCTAGTTACACCCCCACACACGTCTTGTCTCACTAAATAACGCTGGATCGTTCTCGCTAACTTTTGCAGACACTCTGAAGCGAGAACATTTTTCGCTGTGAGAGCTCGAGAA
Source organism: Thysanoteuthis rhombus (assembly GCA_963457665.1). Taxonomy (NCBI): domain Eukaryota; kingdom Metazoa; phylum Mollusca; class Cephalopoda; order Oegopsida; family Thysanoteuthidae; genus Thysanoteuthis; species Thysanoteuthis major. The sequence goes on along the minus strand of OY735227.1, from coordinate 41,314,901 downwards.
TAGATGGGTATCCGAGCTATCCACAGCATGGAGAATAAACTTGGCAAGTTGGGTTCGAACGGCTTCGATTGTTTCCCCGGGGAAAGGCATGAATCCACTGCCACCAAGCTGTGAATAAAATAGCACAGGATAAGTGACACCATTTCGGGTGGTTGCCACGTTTATTTTTACATCTCGCAAACGGCAGCCTACACAAAGAAGCCTGTGGTATGTGGGACCCATATAAAGGCGACTGAATCCGTAGCCAGCGTAAGTGCAGTAAGTAAGGTAGTTCAATGATCTATCCATACAGAAGCCAAGTATGTTTAATTGTTTAATTTCATTGTTTTATATCCTGTCTGATTCCTGATATAACCTAAAACTTATAATGGATCGGTCTTTGTGAAATAGATTAACAGAGCTAATAAAGCCAATTATAGGGTTGTAGTAAAATGAAATATTCAGCTGTGACATGACAATGAATGAAACGTCACAGAAAAACCGGCCGTTTGGAGCTAAAAGTAAAGAGAAAACCGTGTGTAAATGCCAGATTTGTCATATTGAGCCATATTTTTTCCTCAAGTTTTAATAAAATAATATTCAACATTTTGTTTGTAATGAAATGAGTAATATTTTTAATAAAATATGACTTTTTATACTGCTTGATATCAGTGGCTTTTTTCTTACGCAGCATTTTGTTTGAAAAATTTATGTCTGATCGCACTTTCAAACACTTTGATTGATTTGAGACGAAATTTTTTTTAAAAGAAATATTTGAATTATCAATATATATATATATAGTACATTTGGTACAAATCATGCTAGCAGTATAACATATAGTAATAATATACCAATAATATAAAGCCCCTACTAAAATGTAATGGATTTATTTCATAGAGTGCTCGATACATACAGCTTTTTACTCAATAAGTTGTTTTAGAGTAGAGCTGGAAATAAATAGTAGAAAGTGGTTTCGCAATCCAAACTAGCTCATGTTTCTGCCCTCTTAGGGCCTAAGCAGATGAGGCCCGAACAGGGCTGAAACATGAGCTAGTTTGTGCAGCGAATCCACATTCTACTATATATATATATATATATATAGTCTAGAATGCATCACAGATTTAAATACTAAATATATATGAAAACAAAACAATACTTTTTTCAACTGCTTTTTGCGTCGTATCAGTCAACAATTTCCAATATCTGTTAATGTAATATATGTTATATCCTGCAGTGTGGTTTTTTTTATGTTTTACATATACTTTGATATTATAGTACTATGTGTAGATTACTTCTCGTTGGGATGATCAGTTGTTTACCAAGTAGCCGTTTCGGGGATTTAAAAACAAAACATCTATATTAGCATGTCTCCCAAGTAGTTTCGATCAAACACCAGTTCCTATCAGCTACGTTTTTAATATATAACTCACGTCGTACAACATGTTAGTTATTTCATATCATTTTATCATAATGTATCGCATATGGATGTTATTTTATACTACACATCATTAGATTTTTTTTAACACAGGGTTTATTTACGTAGGCTACCCAAAAAACGTATTTGACGATGAGGGATCAGTAAGTATAACAACAGATATGACTCATTGTTTGTGTCACTCCTATTGAGTGTTCATCTATGTGAATATATAAAAGGGTATGGCCCCAAAAATGTCATCAGGAGCGCCTGGAGACACACATGGACAGACTCACAGACGAAAGAAGATTCTGTGACCTACTTGTCTGGTTGGTTGGTTGGTCGGGCACATCATTTGTGGGTCTACGGTGATTCGATACGTTTCTCGTGTCACCGCACTTAATAGGTACCTACAAGGATAACAACTAATATGACTGGAAAATTTGACACGTAAGGAGGAATCGCGCTAAGGTTTTAGGGTTACGAGCGTCCCTGGGAAGACCGGGGAGATTTTCGGGCCGGGGGCGGGGGTGGCAGGCGGAGAGGCATAAATATGGGATGATGTGTTTCAGAGAAGATTAACCGAATCATAGAAGGCGTGAGATAAAAACATATAATCAAGTGATGTCGAAAGCAGTGAGCGTCTAAAGAACAGTGGTTTTCAAAACTAGGGTCCGTCAATCGGCGCTTGGGGATCGATCCTCAACATTGCACCCTCTAGATCTGGCACTGCGAATCTTGTGGCAGAGAAACAACTTCACCCATCCCACAGTAAGCAAAAAAGCTTACTTATTGTACACAGACCTGTGCCCTGTATTAGAATTCAAATAAATGTAGTCCTTTTAGAAAAAATATGATTTTGTAAGGGTCAATTTTTTTAATCATAGTTCTTCGATCAAAGGCTGAAAACTAAATGCTGAAAAAAATAGGGTTCTACTAGAATATTTCCTTTTTGGTTGGGATCTTTGGGGTTTCAAGGTTTCACTTTCTAGGAAAGAAAACATGAAACGTGTTATGGTTGGCGAAAAATTTCGTTCAATGAAGACTGTGAAAAAGTAAGAAAGAATGGGAATGGTAGGAAAACAAGATACAAGTTTTGGTGATGGTTTTGGCGGACAGATTCTTATTAATGAGTCGGAGCAGGGAAAGAAAAAATCAAAAATGGCTCAAATAGCGAAAGACCAGGTGTGGAAAAGGAAAAGGAATTTTGATAATATATTCGGTTTTTCGAGCCGTTGAACCCCTTCTTGCTTGTTTTTGTTAACATGACGTTTCGGCCAATCCATTCTACAGCCTTCTTCAGATGTACAATTCGAATGCCATTGTGGTAAATAGAATAAACAATCAAAGAAAGTGGGGCTGCTACAGGAATCGAACCTGAAACCGATTGGTTAGCTGCTTGTCTTTAACGTTGTCTTGGCCAAGTGATACATAAACTGTGTAATTGGAACAAGTGACTGTTAAATTGATTATCCTGAAGTGATGTGTTAAACATATATCGAAATACCGTATCGATGTTTTTCCCTTTTTTTTTTGCCTTTTACCATACATATATATATATATATATTATGAATCGCGTTATATTGTTTACTTGAAATGGTCCCCTGTCATTTCACGGTGAATGTATCATGGGGCCTAGACAACGTAAATAAAATGAAAAAATTAAAGAAAAAGGAGCTGCTGCAGGAATCGAACCTGCGACCGATAGGGTAATTTCAACGTAGCGATGCTCTTACCATTGAGCTTAACAACCGCCCGTAATGCAAAGGACTAATAAATACTTCAACTCCAAATTCTCATTTTGTTCATTCACCGTCTATATCTACTCTGTCTCTTTAAACACAGACAATTATATTATTAAAAAAACTGTATATATAGTCCAGCTGAAATAATCATAAATTGCAATGTATTATTTTGAAACTCTATTCGAAATGACATCCTGTTATTACATAGTAAATGTGTCATTTAACAATTCGATTCCTGCGGCAGCCTGATTTTCTATAATTGTTTATTCTATTTAAATGGCGGATCATTTCCTGTAGATGTTTTAATATATAATATAGTGCAATTCGTAATTATTTCTGTTGGATTATGAATTCATTTCTTATATATATATATATATATATATATATATATATATATATATATATATATATATATATATATGTGTGTGTGTGTGTGTGTGTGTATGCGTGTGTGTGTAGTGGATTTTCTTTATATACAAAGAGAAAAATACAGATTGGATGAATCGGAATTTATTCATGGATGTTTCGTAGGGAGTGACCCCACATCATCAGTAAGAGGGGAAAATATTCCTATCTCCTTTTACATCTGATATAATCTATCCATTCAATCATTGCATGTACATATATATGTGTGTGTGTGTGTGTGTGTGTGTCTGTCTGTCTGTCTGTCTCTCTCTCTCTCTCTCTCTCTCTCTCTCTCTCTCTCTCTGCATGAGGATTGAACGAATACATATGTGGTACTACCCAAGAGTTCAGGGAACTCAAATCGCATGTAGACGGAATGGTACATTGTGGGTAGTAATCCTTAGGGCGCTGTGTGTTAACAGAAGGCAAGTGACTACATCGAGGGGAACGGCAGAAACTAAGTGTAACGTGGGTTTGGGGGATTGAAATAATGCATATGTTCAGGTAATTAGGTATCAGCATTCTATTCTATAAAATTCTATTTCCACGGTCAATTTCCCTAGACTTTTGGATAAGACTTTGTATAAAACCTGAAAACCAGCAAAATTATGTCCTCGATTCCAACCATCGCTACTCCTCTCTCTCTCTCTCTCTAACTCTCTCTCGCTGTCTGTCTGTCTGTCTGACTCTTTCTCTCTCTCTCTGTCTCCCCCGTTCTATCTGCCCCATCATTTCTGCAAATATGCTGCCGCTGGTTGAGTTGAGAAGTGTATAATTACTGAGTCTGTTCATCTTCATCATGTTTGTGTCGCGCACCGAGCACCAATTCCTCGTCGCCCAGTCGACACGATATGAATTTATCAAGAAGAGCAACTGCCGCTGTTGTTATGGCGTCGTGGTGAAATTGACGGACGAGATTGGAATAGAATCACGCCCGTCGAGTCGAGCAGGCCGCAGTCACGTGACGGTGACCGTCAACTTCGGCCCCTTCCTCCCTCCACCACTACCTTCCTACCCCCACCTCTCACCTTGATAACATCATTACCTTCGTTCCCCCGTACTCCGTACCCGCACGCCTAAGCCCGACACAGTTTAGACTGGGAACGCCCACGAAAGTTCCAAACGAATTTAAATACACAACCATTAGTTTCAGCTCTACTGGACCCCGTGAGTAACCCCGAAGAATTCGGCCCCTGTTAGAATCCTTTTATTAGTCTTCAACTCTCTTTCCTTATTCTCTTGATGCCTTCCCTTTTCCTTCTTCTGAACAATAGGAATTGTACACGCATATATATATATATATATATATATATATATATATATATATATATATATAAAGCAGATTGTGGATTCGCTACACAAACTAGTTTATGTTTCTGCCCTCTTCGGGCCTCATCATCGAGCATTATGAAATGAATCCATTGCATTTCAGAAGTGGCTTTATATTATTGATATATTATCATATTATGTTATACTGCTAGCCTGATTTGTACCACATATACTATATATATATATATATATATATATATATATATATATATATATATATATATATATATATATATATATATATATATATAAAATACTTATCATATGTATCTGAACAAACAGATTTATTGCTTCTGAATGCCTGGTTTTGATAATTAAAAACAGGAATATTACGAAACAAGAACTTTTTTTTTTGCAATCAATATGCAAAAGCACATAGTTTGTCCCATTTATTCTATATTTTCTATATTTCTGGAAAATGTTGATTAATGTAATTAGATTGTTGAATGAAGAAAAACCAAGATTTTTCTCTCCGTACGAAATCAAGATGATTGAAAATGCAAACTCAAATTGTTATATGGGTGAGTTGCCAAACTGGTGAGATGATTTGCTGAAAATCTTAATGGCCCATGAAATTTCGAACAACAAAAACAGATTTTGTTTTTGTTCAAATACTTATGAAATGTAATTTTTAAATGAAGGATGATTTATTTATGAAAAGAAAACTTCAAATGTTTCTGTTTTAACGCTTAAAATCACGCGATTAGAAGCTAACTGTTTGTTCAAATAACAAGTAATGATATATATACATGTTGGGATTTCTCAAAGATTTTCTATTATCATGATGCTCTACGTGTAGGTATTTAGCCCTGTAAGTGAATTAATGAAATCAACGTCAATGTTGTTGTTTTTTCCATAAATATATATATATATATATATATATATTAAGTCCATCTTTTTACTTCATTAGTATCTGTGAGTCTGCTTCAACAGTTTTAACTTTACATCCTAGCCACGCAAATAGGAACTAAATCCCTGGGTCGTGGGTGTGACAGGAGTTTTATTCTCCTGGCATATTCCCGAGCTAACTATGGGGTCTCCTTTGCAGGTGTATTCCAAACAGTATGGCTCAACTGGGTGGTTGAACCAGAGGATACAAGCACTAATTAGCTGGTAGATGTTTGGACTGGCTATAGTGCTTTCAAAGGAGATGCACACCCTGATATATTCTCCAAGTTATAATGGTTTGGTTCATATGAAATAGATTATCATTGTTAGTAATTAAAAGATCGTATCAAAATGGGATAGCCTGTTGTGACATCACAATCAATCGCAGAAAAGCTTGTCGTGTGAACCAAAAGGGAAAGAAGAATGGTGTGTAATTTTTTTTTTAAATTAGTCAAATTCGGCAATACTTTTTGTCCTATTTATCTAAACAAAATGATATCAAACTTTGTAATTAGACATAATAAATTTTACAAAAATTAAGTCTTATATGGCTATTTTATACAAGATATCAGTAGTGATTTTTCTCACATAATATTTTGTCTTAAGACTTTAAATCCGATAACCCTTTTAAACCGTTAGAGTTGAGTCGAGACTTTGGAAAAAAGATTTTAACTTAGTAAACTGAATTTTTATTTTACTTATCGGATTAGTTTCATTCTCCTTGTTGCCGATTAAAACATAAATAACAATTTTTTTTCCACTTGTTGAAGAAAAGATTTTGATATTTGCACTAGTATGTTTCGCTTGTAGACTGAGTTATATCTTGGAATGTTCAAGTGGAACTAAAATTCATGTTTGCTTTTGGCTGCCTTCCTTTTGAAATATAGGTATCACTTATGTCATTTTACTTACCTACTCACCTCTACTACCTCATGATTGTCTAAGAGGTAAGGTAAGTAACATACACCTACCTCTGGAAGCATATATATATATATATATATATATATATATATATATATATATATATATATATACGTGTGTATGTTAACATAACTACTGTGTTAATATAGGTGTTTTTTTTTTAAATCCCCGAAACAGTTACATGGTAAACAACTGATGATTCCAACAAGACAAAATCTACACATACTACCATAATAACAAAGTATACGTAAAACATCAAGAAAGCATTGAAGAAAATTACGTAAATTACAATAACAGATAATGGGAAATAAGTGACTGAAGTGACAAAGAAAAATTGGAAAAGGTTTTTTGATGTGCACAGCGGTGTAAAGAATATATATATATACATATATATATATATATATATATATATATATATATATATATATATATATATATATATATATATATATATGAATTATAGATTGCGCTAAATTTTATGGAAACTTATTTGAAATGATTCTTCGTCGTCACACAGTTAATATATCACTAATATATTAAGACTACGTAAATAGAATAAACAATTAAAGACAATGGGACTACCTCAGAAATCGAGCCTGCTACCGATATGGTAGCCTCTCCAATATTGCGATGTTCTTACTATTGAGCTAAACAGCTGCAGGTCATGCAAATAAACGACAATATATGTGATAAGAATTTGGCTGAAAGCACTTATTTGGCTTCAGCATTACCGGTGGCTATTTAGCACAATGGTAAGAGCATCGCTACGTTGAAGCGTCTACCCTATCGTTGGCAGATTCGATTCCTGCAGCAGTCCCATTTTCTTAAATTGTTTATTCTATCTACGTTGTCTTGGTTGAGTGATACATTAACCGTGTTAGGACGGGAGATTTTTTCAAATAAGTTTCTTCATGATATACTACAATCTATAATTCTTTCTGTTGGATCATATATATCTATTTTTTTATTTCACACACATATATATATATATATATATATATATATATATATATATATATATATATATATATATATATATATATATATATATATATATATATATATATATATATATATATATATATATATATATATATATATATATATATATATATATATATATATATATATATATATATATATATATATATATATATATATATATATATATATATATAACAAAACAGAAATTTTGCTTGTATGGCATTACGTAAGATGAACCAAATTTCATTGTATTATCTTAACAAGTCATGCATTTATCCATCTTTAATGATTGAATTTCTGAAAAAAAAAGTAATTGTTAAATAAAGTAAATGAGATATTTTTTTGATCCTGCAAAAACTTTGTCCCAACTCGATCATGGAGATTGAAAAAGCTAACAAACATTTCTATTTGGAAGAGTTGCTACACTGGTTAGTTGAATTGCTTTCAACTAGGCTAGTGATTGTGAACCTATGACACATATTGACAACTACATGTTTTAGGGCAGACAATGGACTTAAAAGAAAAAGGGCTTTTTTTTTAAATTTCATTTTATTATCCTAATATTTTGAAATTCCAAGTTCAAAAGCATTTACCCAAAACTAGAATACAGCTGTACATGTGACACTCGGGATTATTTTAAAACAAATGAAATTTCTACGCACCGTGCTGAAATGCTTTGCTGTCACAGAAATAGACTGATATCGATAATGAGGGGTTTGTCCTCAACATGCCTGCTCTACTGCACTTACCCGATCAGGCAAGGACTCACATGCCATAAGTGTTGAATGGAATTTACATCTTGAGGGTTTACGATCGAGATTCACTTTAGTTAACCCATTCGAGAAAAATAGAAAAAAAAGGTTTTTGTTGACAAAAATTTTTTGTGCTTTTGGTCCATTATGCCCTAGAACCTTTCAAGAATTTGTTTGAGATTTTCTTTTTTTTAGGCTTTAGCGGGGGTGGGTTCAATTTACAATGTAACTGTAATAGTTTACTGAACAATTCCTTTCCATCCGTTGTGTGGAAGTGAGGCTTCGAATATCTATCCATTTTTATTGTGATGGCACAATCCTTCCCAAATATTTTATTAAGATCTCCGTAAAATATAATTTTCTTTTCTTGGTTGATATAGTTGAAGTTGTTTATGTGTGTGCGGGCCAAATGGGGAGGTTGGGCATGTGATAGTTCTTCCCGGGTAACACTAGGTACCACAGCTGATATATATATATATATATATATATATATATATATATATATATATATATATATATGTATATACAACTATGGTATTGGTATAGGTTGTGATTAATCCGACAATATGAGAATGAAATGACAACATCAGAAGGCTTACTGAACAAATGCTTCTTTATTTCGACGTTTCACACAAACCAGTCTTTGCCAAGTACTGTGGAAGTCATGTAAAAAAAATGATGTTTTTATAAGTTGTCTGTGAATTGCAATACGTGGGGTTGGCAGTTTGTTGAATGCAATGTATATCTATCAATCTATTTATCTATCTATCGATAGATAGATAGATAGACAGACTGACATCATGTCTTACATTTAATGACTAGTTTTCATCAATCTTATTATTGTCGCTTTTCACCATTAAACTCTGTGTCTATAGACTCCTTAACGTCACTATTATTTGATGATCCTGTGAAAAAATTCACGGATGCATTTTATTTCTGCGACATTTTTTTTTACTAAAGAAAGTACTGAACACAGTTCACTTGGGGGAGGGTCCATTGTTTCAATATCACGGTTCCCATTCCACCCCCTTCCGATTTTTATTTTCTTCAATTCCCTGTCCATTTTGGATAGTCATCACGTAATGTTCCCACCATTAAATTTTCCATTATACGTCTGTCCCAGACTGAAACCCCTGCCTAATTCCTCACTGAGCTAAAATTCCTGCCTTTAACAAGTTCCGCCCCGACAAGCCAAGTGTCTCTCATTTGAGAATCTCTGATCTTTGAAGTTCTTCTAGGATTTCTAGCAAGCTATACCTGCAGACAAGATCCAAGGTTAGCGGGTGGGGAGCAAAATAAAGCATTTAGATACGTTCCAAATAATTTTTGATTCATTCTAAAATTTTATTTTGTTTTTAAAATCGGAAAACAAAGTTGATACAGGAAGTACAAAGGTGTCATTTCTATTTCAAATTAAAAATCACAATGAATGAAAAAAATTGAGATTTGATTTTCATCATACAAGGGAACTAAAGGGTTAAAAGACTCTTGAAAAAGCAGCACCCCTCAAGAATAAGCTCGAGGGTGTGGGGTCGCTTCTCAGCTTCTCCTCTAGTTTCGCCATTGGTCGCAGACCATCACTGTATTGGGTTCGATCTTCTCTGAATGTCACATGACTTTCTATCGAATTGAAGTAAGCTTATACAATACTAATACCCGTATGAGTGCTTTGCAGCAGACTTATCATTATCAACTTGATCTAGCATAACATAACTACTGGAGGGACTCCGATCACTATCCAATGCCTAACAATAGTAGCCTTGTGCCAGTCAATGCTAAAACGCGCCTCACCTTGGAGCAATAGTTAGAAAACTTGTATCGAAGACATTTACGTTTTCAGCCCCATTCGGTCCCATCTGGGTTCTCAGCGTTAGTGGCTTTGCTCCAGACAAAGCTAAGATCTGTAGATACTAATAGTGACCCTATACGCAACTCTCAACCAAGTGGTAATTCAACTTTTTCATGACTAACTTCACCCTGAGATTTCAAAATCTTTCTCGTACTTCTTAATCTTGGGGGTTGAAAATGAAATTCAGAAAGTCAAAATAGGTGAAGTTAAAAAGTGTAATAACATTATTTTAAAATTTATCTAATGACAAGATCAAAAGTCTGTGTCGAGATATTATATAAGAACATTCTATACGCTGGTTGTAGGTGTTTTTTCTCAGTCAACGTTTAATTTTCTGACCGAATATTTTAAATGAGGGATTATCATCGTGCATTGTTTTGTTTTTTTCTGTATTTTGTCCACATCTTTGTTCATTTATTGAACGCAACATTTCGACCATTGTACGTTACCAATGCCCCTCAGCATTCGAAAAAACTACAAAAATTATGACATTCTGAAAAAGGCCGTAAGGTACAACAACTGAAACGTTGGATTCAAGAAATGAACCGAGATTAGGACAATAATTACGGGGAAAAAATATGTAAAAACTTCTATGCTTGTCATTTTGATGATGAAATTTATTTTTTTGCCTCACTCTTATCACAATACCTTCGAAATTGCCTTATAACCACACTGGGGTTCGTGCACCACCTTAGGGTACATGCACTACCTTGGGGTGCATGTAACCCAAGTTGAAAACCAATGTTGCCTAATCAAAATGGACCTTCAAAAAACGCCAAAACATGTTGAAGAAACCACACTATTAGCAATTTCAATGTCGTTATTAATAGCTGAATAGGGCTGTATTTGCCTATAATTAAGAAGTAGCTAAAATTGGCTGAAATGCTGGAAAAATACCTCTAAAAACAGAGCTTGATGCTGGATTTTCGTGCTGCCAAAATGCTCTAAATTTAGCATAAAAAGCGCTAAATTGATAAGACTTACAAGAACTATTGACTTAACGAGACAATCAAAAGCCGACGTTTACTTGGATTAGAACACCGACCGCTATCTTCAGCAGTAAACAAAATTGTCAGTGAGGCACTTGCTGCCGTTATTGGCGCGCTCCCTCGCGAAAAATCCAAACATTATCTACAGTACATCTACTTTCACGCCGTTTCATGTTTGTTTACATATTTATGAATTATGGAAATTAGTTCCCCGATTTCAAATGTAACAAATGCTTGTTCTGTTGGGGGGAAATTAGATTTGCGCCAATCGCATTTAAACCTTTTCGATATGCATTAGTAAACCTATTTTCTGATAAATCTCATGTTATTCGTGAAAAACCTTTGACATCCAGATTTCATTTCAATTCGCCTCCAGCGTCAAAAGTTTTTAACTTTTCATTTGATTTTTGATCAATTTTAATTAAAAGTCGGTCTTCCTCTGAAAATCATTTTAATTAATTCATTAAAATATTATAGTGAATAAATTAACGCGTAGATATATGTATATGTCCTCATTTGTGTATGAATATCTGTGTGCATATATATATATATATATATATATATATATATACATATGCATATGTGTGTTTACATATATAAGAGAGTGTTCAAGAGTGTGAGAAAGAGAGAAAAGCAGAAAGAATGACTGAGAGAACCAAATAAGATGAAGAAAAAAGACCAAGTATATATATATATATATATATATATATATATATATATATATATATATATATGCATAAGGAAGTGCTGAATAACAATGAGAGAGCAATGTATGGAAAAGATATATATATATATATGTGTGTGTGTGTGTGTGTGTATATATATGTGTGTGTGTGTGTACGACTTGTTTTCGCAAACGATGATTTTGGAAGAGTTTTCCACAGCAGTATCATAGACAGGGAAACCTGTTAGTGAAATAATCTTACTGTCAAAGCAATGAAGTTTAAAAGTTATGTGGGACTTAACTTGGGTCGAACCTACCAAGTGTCAAGTGTTTGTATCCTATGGTCCACTGAGGTGACAAAAATAGAAACAGGGCTTGGGCTTAACAGGACTGTCTTTCCCCTTGCAGATGTCTGAGCTGGCTATGGAGTTTCTGTCAATCCTTATATATATATATATATATATATATATATATATATATATATATATATATGCGATCGATAGGGTAGTCACTTCAACGTAGCGATGCTCTTACCATAGAGCTTAACAGCCGTCAATGCAAAGGCCCAAATAACTGCCTCAAACTCAAATACCCATTTTCTACTTATTCACGGTCCATATCTGCTCTATTCTCACGCCGCGACAGTTATCCTATCGGCTACAGGTTCGTTTCCTGAAGCAGCCCCACATTCTTTAGTTGTTTATTCTGTTAACTGTGTGATGATGGGAGATAATTTCAAATAAGTGTTTCAATATAATATAACGCAACTCATAACCATACTACCAGATCATATATCCTTTTATATATATATATATATATATATATATATATATATATATATATATATATATATATATATATATATATATATATATATATATATATATATATATATATATATATATATATATATATATATATATATATATATATATATATATATATATATATATATATATATATATATATATATATATATATATATATTATTGTGTCATCCACCGGCGGCTGTTTGGATGTATTTTATCTCTCTAGTGTGGCTATCGACTTTCCATAATCCCATCCAGTACAGCTAGGCAGAATTGAAACCTTCACTTCAGACCTCTGGACTACGGAACTGGACAGGCAGTAAGGCTGAATTTAAGCGTTATATTTAAATTACACAAAAATCCCTTATCTACCAGATTGCTCAATTCCTATAGAAGAGCATTGTATAACCTTACAGTGGATGAGTTATCTCACTTAAAGAGTGCTCCACCCTGAATAGAGGAGCATTATATATATATATATATATATATATATATATATATATATATATATATATATATATATATATATATGCTTCAATTCTGCCTCGCGGTAATGAATGGGATAATAGAAAGTCTATAGCCACACTTGAGAGATATAATACATCGAAACAGCTGTCTGTGGATGACACAATAATATATATATATATATATATATATATATATATATATATATATATATATATATATATATATGTATTCCCCAAATAAATCTATTGTACTTTCAATTCGACCATTCTTTTGTATTTTTTTCCTTTTACTGCGTTTCATTCTTTGAAATGAAAATTCATGCTACATCATTTATTGCTCCTTACACGTTGCAAGTAGCTGAAGCTCCTATCACGTGGAATGATTAGCTTGTTCAATTGATTGTGTCGATAGTTAGATTATCATCTGTATGTTTTTTCTCCATTATCTTTCAATTTTAGCTGCTTTCTTTTCATTCATCTTACTTCTATTTTTATATATTTTGATGAATCTAATCATTATCTAATCTATATCACGATCTTGTATCAAATTTAAATTAGAATATATTCTATTGAAAATATCATTAAAAGAATACTATTTTGTTCCTCATTCATTTTTTTACGAGAGATTTGGCAATCATTTATAAAACAAATTGTTGTTTGGTTTTTCTTCCGAGCACAATTAGCACCTCTGCGTAGCCCTACTCATCTCCTGTTGTTTTAAAAAATCCAATCTGATAATCGTTGTGTTATCATCTTTCGATTCTCAAATATGTTTAGATAAAATTGTACTGTTTTTATATTCTTCGTTGTTAAATGACAATTTATGATTGTTTAATCTAGTCTAGATTTAGGAGTCAAAAAAAGATTTGTTTGGGGAATATATCTTATATCTTTATTTTTATTGGTCTATTTTTCTTTATTATTTCGCCCTTATCAAGACCGCGATAAATCTTTCATATATACATACATACATACATATATATATATATATATATATATATATATATATATATAAGATTTCTGCATTTTTCATATTTTCCGCTGTTTTTGCTTCTCTTTCTCTGTTTTTCTCTTATGTAAATATATATATATATATATATATATATATATATATATATATATATATATATATATATATATATGTATATACATATACATATGTTTATATATACATATGTATATATATATACGTATGCATATATATATATATACATAAACATGTATGCATATATATATATACATATATATACATATGTATATATAAGTATATACACAAGTATATATATATATATATATACATATATATATATATATATGCATATACACATATGTATACATATGTGTGTATATATATATACATGCACACACATACATGCATACACGTACATACACACACGCACACACACATATATATATCTCACTGTTCAATCTTGGATGTACTATAACATAATCAAATATGCAATTTCCTATGTATGATAAGTTTATTCCATACAGTGCTCGATACAATCAGTTTTAAATATTAAGTTAGTTTAGAGTAGAGAGAGAAATAGAGTAGAATAATTCGCCAGAAGAAGCCTTTACAGGTTAGGAACATAAATGAGTTTGTGTAGCGAATCCCCATTTTACTAATATATATATATATATAAATATATATATATATATATATATATATATATATATATATACATATATATATATATATATATATATATATATATATATATATATATTCCTGTCTATTTTTGTGTGTGTCCGTGTTCATTTATTTGTATATCTTGTAATGATACACACTTAAGTGTATATCATCATGAAAACTGATGCATAATTTTCCAGCATCTTTCCACACAATCCCTAATTCTATTTCAATAGATTCTTACCTGTACCTACTAGCAAGAGAACCAGTTTACCCAATTAGATCGTACCAACTATCCCCACTGGTGGGGTAGTTAGTACACTTTTTCCCGAATGTTTGAATGATGATATAATAGAATTGACTAATGTTTCAGGAACTCCCCACCAAAACGAATACTCTTTTCGATGTAACTTTCGGTCATATTTGGGTTTTGGTGAAATTATTTCAAAGGAAGTTACAGCCACGTAAGTGAAAAAAAAAGTTCTAACTAGCGCTGGTCTCCCTATAAATTGACAAATATTAAACATTAACGGGAATGTATCATACAGATAGTGAGATATAAGTACACTTATGTCATAAATAGAATTCATATAGACCATATTCATTCTTTGACTGAATTTTTTTTAAATGACTTTTTTTACATGGTTTTTAATTTTTATGGTACGGTTGTTCAGTTAATGACTGCCAAGTCGGTCATTCGAACGTTTCGACATTCCTATGAGTGTACATACCTCTCAATAATGAAAGCGTTTTAAACAAATGTTGCTTTCTTTCTGTTGATTGAAATAACATATCTAAATGAAAACTGTTTTACCTTACACTGATAGCGAAGATTTTTATAGTGAAATAGAAAACTTGAACAATTTGACATCGTTAATCAAGTTATCAGTGAATATATACACGAGTTGTTACCCAAATGTGGAGGGAATTTGAACAGATTACGAGACGAATGTAATCTTGGCATTTACCAATATCTTTTGTGGGTTGTTACCTGTATGAAATCCTAAACACAATCCTTCCTGGACAACTTCTAAGGAGACATTGGAAAGTGTGTACTAGGGTAGCAGTATCCAAATGGTGTTCTTTGGAGCCTGATGGTTTTGCATGACTCTTCTGTTAAACAAAGCGATCTTTTCATAGTATACTTTATAATTCTTTATAACGTGAACAATTCTGTCATGACTTTCACACCTTTTTTACTTCATTTCTTCATCAAGAAAATTATTCTCAAATAAGAAAAATATAATATTTTGCCCTTTTCAGATTTCGCTGTTCAGTAAGTAGTCGTCTATGTGTCTATTTCTCCTCGGTAAGGTCCATGCTTGATTTTCCAATGGAGCATTGAATTTTCTATAAACAACGCCAAAATCAAATCGTTACGTACGTTCATAAATATATATAGAAGAACAGAGAGTTGTTTTTGAGTGGTATTCCGTAGAAAATTTAATCATTGAGAAGGGTACCCCGAATGGTTCAAGTTTGAAGACCACTTGTGTTACGGTAATAATTTTTCTGAAGTCATATTCAACGAATTTTCGGGTAGCCCACCGTGTGATGGAGCCAAGTGATGATGATGATGTTGATGATATATAAGCTTTGTTTAATGGCACAGAGATAAGAGAAATCCGATGAAACGTCGGCTTGAAGCCTTTAGCAACAAATTTCAACTGGTTCCGGCATTGAGAATCTTAAACCACCTTAAAATTAATAATGAAACATTAAAAAGAATCGTATAGAATCGAAAGGCGAGCAGACATTAGAAATTACAAATACATGAATATTCATGGAGGAACACAGAAATGTGCACGCGAGCGCATGCGCCTACCCTTATACTATACGGCACTCGCATGATGAAGACGAAAAAGATTCTCAGAGTGCATTTTTTCTTTTACAAGAACGAGTGATTTTTTTCAGATGGATTCAGGAATGGCAGATGGACAATGTGTTTTGAGTGATTATTGAGACATGCAACCCGACCCGGCATCTATTTTGCATGCGGGACAGTCGTGTGTCGTCTATCACGACATCAGCCAATGGGGAATCAATTTGTGTCAGGAAAAAGGAAAAGAGGTAAAAACGGAAGATGGATTACGTCACCGGAAGTTGTGTGGTGCGGTGGAAATATAAAAGAATTCGCATTATAAGTTTGAGTGGAGTTTCCTTTTCTTTTCCTCATTTAACGCTATTTTCTTAACAATTCATTTTCTTTCCTCAAATACTAATTTCTTTTCTCGAGTGCTCTCCCATTTAATTGTTGTCATCATTTTTTCCGTTATTGGTTCTGGATGGCATCGTTTGTCACCGATTATTTGTTTGTGTTTTTTTTTCTTATTGCATTATCCTGGCAGTTAAACCAACTGATATGAGGTTGCTCCTTTGTATAATACAGTGGACAAAATCAATTTTCGTTTTGTATAAATGTATTTATTTATCAGAAAGAAATAAGCCCGAGCGGATCTGTCTAAGGTTTCAATTGTCAGTTTAATCCAGCCACTAAGACAGCCTCGTGGTAATCACTTGGTAGGGAAATGGGGATGTAGGTTTTATGTATCTGTTAACACCCCTCCCTCCATTATGGTGAGGATAGTTCTCCTTGTTCTTGTTACGGTGAGAGAATAATATTAACTCCAGACTCTGTACTTTAGGTTGACAAAAGTCTTCGGACGATATTTTCACATAAACGTGTCAATATCTTTTAAAAATCAATTACACAAATATTTCAATAAAGAAGGAGTAAAACTCGCCATCACAGTCAATAATTGAACAATCGTAGCATCAAAATGTGTGGTCATGTGAAAGAAAAAATACCATCAAAGAATAAATATGGTCAGAATAAATTCTTTTTATGACATCATTGGCGTTAACGACTGTAAAACATCTACAATAGAGTTTTTAGAATAACTTCTAGAAAGATCTAGATTCTTGGGAGATTATCGATGTTATTTCCGCTGAAAAATATCTAAAATAAAGTAAATAGATATTAAGAAACATCTACAATTTGGAGAATATATATGTTATCAATATACCCTTCAGAATAACGCCCTCCAAAGATCAAGAAAGCTTTCTTTGTTTTTATTTTTTTTCAAAAATGAAAAATAAAATTCAGAAGTGGAGTACTGATGCCAATTTTCAAGTCTGTAGACAAAATAGTATGGCGAGGAGCGCTGGAACTCTCTGACAAACACCTAAACGGACGCACAAACACATGCACAAATACAGAGACCATTGCTAGTCAAGTGACTTTGATCCTCATTGTGAGCTTCTACTTTGATCATGTTGTGATTTCGTTGGTAATTTGACACGTTTTCTTCCTTTGTTACATTCTTTAATGATGCTATGTTCGTCATCTTTTTTATTATCTCTTTTACCAGGTTTTGTCACAATCTATATCATTACTAGCATACTAACCGTGAGAATGATTAAATTTTTTTATATTATCTATATATAGATTATCATTTAAGAACATTTGTAATATTAAACATCGTTTTAAAAAATATATATGCATTCTTTTATTTGGCTCGATTTTTGGAATATCGTTTCTAAAGATATGATATGAAATTTCCATTCATCTCTTTCGAACGGCGTTTTAACCTATTGGTACCTGAAAAAAAGAAAAAACTAAAGTAAAGTTCCAACGAAAACCAATCGGAGCTTTTTATTATTTTTTTGATTTTTGACTTGATGAAATGATTGGCGAAAAATAATTTCGGATTGATTGAAAACTAACAATAAGCTACAATTGAAAAAAAAACATTGATTGGTTTATTAAAACTTAATTTCAGGAATTTAATATTTACTAAACCAGTCAAAGAGAAGAAATTGTTTTTGTTTTTTAATTCTGCACACGTAGGACCTTTAGCTTTTAAACTTACCCAGGCTCAAAGCTACAACAGTCACACTAGTAGCTGCCAATATTCAGTAGCATAAGATTTACTCCGTTTCTCTCTTTGATCAGCTTTAAAAAATAGAGAAGAGTAAAAACTTATATTTCAACTGTGACTCTCAAACGTGAACAGACAATTATTATAATTATTGCACTCAAAATTTTACGCAATTGTTTTCAAATTAGGCAAAAAAGGAACGTTGGACATGGGTGGCTGAAAGGACCTGCATTTTCTGATGGATTCACAGCCACAAAATGGAAACAGGTTAAACAGTCATATCACTCATCAATAGCTAAGAAAAAACCCGCACGAAAGAAACGGAAGTTATGAATGAATTGCGTGTTCAAGACATGCGCCGACAGGAGGTAAATGATGTGTTTTTAACAGTTACTGCGAACTGAAAGGAGTTTGTTTCCGTTATGGTAGCTATGATTGTTCAATTGATTTCTAGTCCAATTGATGTTATTACCTTTGAACCTTTACCCGTTGTAAATATATCAACAAAATTGAAATAACATTGAAATGTTTTGTAATTTTATAATTTTGAGAGGAGTCATTTACATTCAAAGTGTTTTTTTTTTCGGAAGATTGGATGCCTTTTGGTTATTTGTGTCGTTGGGGAAGAAAAAGATATCACCTGAATCCAACATTATTAGCATTGCTGCGATAGGAGAAAAATTCGTTCCTTACCATCACGTACGGATAATATACTGGGACTAGAGCAAACTTTTTCTGTAGAATTTTTATAAGTCATCAGATCAAGTGTGTGCTGGAGAAGGTCGTATATCGGCCAAAACATTGTGTTCGTAGAACCATCTAAAGGAGGAGTCCAATAAGCTTTTTGAGCAGTAATTGTTTTCATTTTTGTCATGAGATTTACTATATAAATATACTATTATTAGAATGGGTGATAGTAGAAGTTATATATATATATATATATATATATATATATATATATATATATATATATATATATATAGTGCTTCTATATGAATTGAGCACTCTGGTGGATGAGGGATTTCTGTGTAATTTAAATATGATGCTTAAATTCAGCCTTATTGCCCGTCCAGTTCCGTAGTCCAGAGGTAGGATATCGGCCTGGGCTAGGGTCAAACACCTTTGTTCCATTGAAATCTGAAAGGACTATTTCCATATCAGATCTTCCGATGCCCCTCGGGCCATCCTTCCAGATTTCATGGGGAAAAAAAATCACAAGTGCTCCTACACCAAACTTGTGGACGAATCTACAATATTAGGTTTGTATCTCAAATAGTTTTGAAATCCAAAATCTTTTAGATTTTACTCAATTATATACATTTTGTCGAACGAGCTTTTCCGCCTGATCTCCAATATCCATAGCTCCCTTTAGAAGACACGTACAGCCTTGACACTTTATGACTAGGGCTAATTTTTTTCTGTTGATTTCAAAAATGTCATCAGACCAAGTTCCTGAATAACAATGAAAATGGCCGAAAATCCCAAACGTAATAAGACGATGCCCAAGTCACGAACAATATGCAAGATAAAGCACTCACAGTTTTGTTATTGTCTTTTATAACAGATTAGTTCACGTGTATGCACTGAACATATCTATTACTGTTATAGGAGTGTCAGAACGATTGTTTGCAATGTTCACAATTTTTGGGTGTCCAAAAATTTGCTCATTTTCATGATCTCATTTGACCCATTTCACTGTTTTAACCGTGAATTCTTTTATAGACATCTTTCAACTTCGAAAGAAACAAATTACTACGTGGAATACAGTTTTAAAATTCATCATCTTTTACTTGAATCTGTCAGTCTTCTTACCTTAGATCTGCAAAAATTGATTTGCTCGATTCTATTATCATCTTTTCGTATCGAAGAAATAAGATACTGTCATTTTTGTTGGTGTTAATTGACTTGCCATCAATTTTTGTGTACGTCATCGTTTATGTGTTATGACTCTTTGTTCTTGGTAAGATGAAACTATCAACGAATCAAAGTCAGCTCTAGAGTTTGAAAATGATAATAATATCAATTGTTTGCTCGACAACCAAGATATCACGTATATCATCATCAGTCTTTTAAAGTCTGTCGTTTGACATAGACCTTCCCCAGGATCCGCCACATTTTTCCATCATGGGCGTCGCAGAGGCAATATCTTCTGAATTTGTCTAGTTCATCCCTCCATCTTGTATTTTGCCGACCTCAGTTTCGCATATGATTTGTTGTTATTATTATCATTCATTATTTATGATATCTATATTCCTGTGGTTAACTACCACTTCAACTTAATTCTCAGACTTCAGACTTGTGGCGGAGAGGTGATGAATGAATGATAGGTATAGCGAAGGTTGGGTCACTTTTGCTCCCATTCAAGCATAAGCGCCCTCTTCCACCTTTTGTATATGCAAGATGAGAATTTAAATTTCAAATGCAGTAAGATACTATGCTTTAGTTCCTGTGACTAGCAATGGACTCGTTGCCTACTCTAGCAACTTTGCAAATGATGAAACATCAAAAGGAGAGAGGAGTAATAAATCCCAAGAAGACGTGGAAATAAATAATCGAGTTTTATTCATGTCAGAAGACACCAGGGAAGAAATGAATGATAATCAGAAATTGCAGCTGTCGTACATGCAAACAAGCCGATGATATAGTATGATTCTAAAGCAGTGTTTCTCAACTTTGGTAGAGGGAATAACCAACCCCCAGTTGATGATTCACGTAGTCTATGAAAAGAATAAGGTTATTAGGTAAAAATCAAAATCATGGTAAATGTTTTTTTCATTATTGCTTTCGCTTGTTTTGTTTTTTTTGTTTTTTTTCGGGTAACAAACGTGCAGCAATAGCTCAATCAAGAAATTCAACAAATTCTCATTATAAAGCTGTGTAAATATATACAAAATGAAATCATCATTCTTTGTCTTAACTCACTCAAATTGAACGGGGGAACTAGTTATCCTATTGACAAAAGAGGATGACTTTGAAAACCTCCTGATTCCTATCAATGAAGTCAAAGGCTCAAAATAAGCTCCAAGGTGAGAATGATTTAAGATGTTCTTTCTTACTAATAGACTGATTAATCCAAGAACTTGTAGCAAAAAAAAAAAATAGAACAGAAATCACATAGATATGTATATCTGTTACGTTAGCATATTTCTTATGTTTTCTACTAAATTGGAATTTTAAATGATGTGTTCTTAATTATTTTCGGTTGTTTTCTTTGAGTGACAAATATACATCAGCTGCTGCAAAATTATAAAATTAAACTAATTCGGTCAAGTTAGATGCAAAATTGAATGATTATTTGAAAATGTTCTTTAGTTGCAACTTACTTAAAAGGAGGGAGAAAACTAGAAATCTTATTGACAAAAGGGGGAATGAACTTGTGAAGATTGCATAGGCGTCCTTAAGGGGTGAAAGGGTATGAACCCCCCCCCCCAGAAAATTATTACAACTCATTTGTGGTATACGTTGTTTCAAAAATATGTTTATTCCTCGAATTTAATTAGTTTTATCTTCGAAATATACTGTTTTCATTCCATCTTCATTTCTTTCTAATAGATGGGAAATTTATTCGTGGGAGAATTATCAATTCTTAGATTCCTTGATCCTTATTTGACTTTATTCGAACTTTTCTTTCCGAATAAATTTCATACTTTGGCTTAGTGATAATGTTTGTTGACATTGTGGCTATTCGTATTGCGTAAGCACAGCTTGAATATGTCTAGACGTATTGACAGCAATTTCTTGTACGTTTTCTTCACCCATTCTCCCTATACAGACAACACATTTAATGTCCTCAAATGACTTCCCAAATTTGAAAGTTTGATTTTGTATAACTCTTGATTCCCTTTAGCTATTAAGAAAAAAGAAAAATAGTTTTCTGCTCTTCAGCATATACTCTTTCGGGAAATGCATTATTTTGGGTCAAGAATGGGAAATTTTGAACTAATCATTCTTATAATAGTATAATTGGAAATGAATAGTGAGCCTTCGTCGAAAATAGCCTTTTGTGCCCGCGCCCGGAAATATATTCTTTTGCACCCCGATCCCTGGAAAAGGGATGGCCTCATCGGCATCGAGGATTTCACTGACCCCTCAAACAATCATCATTATCATCCTTTTAGCGTCTGTTTTTGAGGTCGATATAGTTTTAAAAAGACTTCTTAGTTGGCAACACTGTCCAGAAAACCTGAAAACAGGAATCCAAAACTAGAGCGACAAACAACATTACAGATATTTCAGAAGACAAAAAAGGAGGAACAGTAGATGAAAATATAATGATATGGTTGCGCAAGGGTTACTTAAAGAAAGAAACTCAAACGACGCCAATGATGACTACGAAGAGCACCATAAGAACAAACTATGTTAGACAGGACACAAAACAGTATCAAATGCGGGCTATGCAAAGCTATAAGCGGAACAATCGACCACAGAATAAGAAAATGTAGCAAGTTAACTCAGGATAATCTAGACATGGCATGCTGGAAAGGTAGATCAACTAGGAAATGTGAATACAACTACGATTAGACCATACAAACCATTGGCATAGAACACACAGAACGTTTTTGGAGAGAATACAAGGAAAAGAACAGATTCTGCGCAAAACCTCTGACGGTGTATTTACAGTTTTTGACCACTTTTCTGTAATAAAACTATTTCTTTCCGATTGTATTTTCAAATTGATCACCCGTTAAAATGAATAATCACTGCATAGAGAATAAGATACCACCCCAAACGCAATATATTTCATTGTAAAAGGACAAGGATGTATATGTGTATGTGAATTGCGTTATATTATATTGGACCTTTGCATTACCGGCGGCTGTTTAACTCAACGATACGATCATCGCTACGTTGAAGCAGCTACCCAATCATTGGTAGATTTCAATTCCTGCAGTAGCCGCATTTTCTTTAATTGTTCATTCTATTCACGTTGTGCAGGCCAAGTGATACATGAACCGTCTAACGACGGGAGATCATTTCATATGAATGTTTCTATACAATATAACCCAATTTATGCTCATTCTGTCGGATCATATACATCCATTTCTTAACACACACACACACACACGCACGCACACACACGCACACACGCACACACACACACACACACACACATATATATATATATATACATATATATATATATATACATAATTAAAGAGTAAACACTGTATAGTCAGCTTTCTTTTTCTTTCGTTCTTTCTTGAACTTCCTATCATTTTTATCTTGAGAATATTTTTTTTAAAATTTGACGTAAAAAAGAAATTAATGTTCCTCTTTCTTTGCCCACTCTCTATCTCATACCTTTCTATCTTTACCAATGCCTCCCCTCTCTTATTATTTCCCTCTTATAAAGACAACAGTTCTCTTTCTTTGTTATGAACGCAGTCTATCTATCTTTAACCACTCTCACTCTGGATCACTTTATTCCTCACACCCATACAAATAATAATTAACAATGTGCAGATGTGTTTTGTCACGTTAAAGAATGCAACTAACGTAGTAAAATAGAATTGCATTCAATGTAAGTTGCCGTCAATCAAACTTCCGCCAAAGCTATCAACATAGGTTTCTTCAGCTTTCAAATTGGTCTGGCTGACTAGATGATGGCTATGTAGTATCATGCGTACATATCGTACCAATAGAGGTAGAGGGGTGAAAATTTCAATATCTATTCCTGTTCTCGGTTTCTTTGTTTCCGAAATTTCACCCATTTAAGTAGGTTTTGAGTGGGGCGGGGGTCTGTTTGCAATGTGAGCTTATGCTAATTCTTTTGTTTGTGTCTGGGAGCAACCACGCTTGCTGTTTTGAAAATTAGTACGTTTCTAGTGATCAGATGACAAGAGAAATAACTTGTTAGTTGATCGCCCCTTTTTCTCCATTTTTTTAATTGATCATCCAACACGACATGAAGTTGGCCATGCAACGGTTTCTATTGATTGACCAAGCAGACCTGTTTGTATTATTTTTCTTTTAATACAGGAGCCATGTTTTCTTCCGATCATTATCATTGGCACACGAGAATTGACAGTAGACATAAGCCGAACATCAGAAATACGCCAAGATTAATGATATATCCTCTTCTAGATGGAACGAATGTCGGCAAAAGGCGTCGACACTGTTTTAAGTAGTGGTAATCGCCAATCTATTTCGCAGTTTATTCTCTCTTTCTCTCCTCCTCCTCCTCCTCCTCCTCCTCTCTCTTTTTCCCATCTTTCTGACACTTATAATAACCACCGTTCTTGCTCTGAAACATATTTATCACACTTCGCTTATATCCATTCTCTCTCTCTCCCCCTCTCTCTCTCTCTCTCTCTCTCTCTCTCGCACCAGTTCAGTAATTGTTCATGTTTGTTTTTTGGTGAGATACCGTCAACCAAAACGGTCACCATAAGTTTCTTTCGGTTTTCAAGTTTGTGTGGTAGGTTATATATATATATATATATATATATATATATATATATATATATATATATATATATATATATATATACATAAAGTATGTATGAAGGTATGTACTATGCGTACAGTTCACACCAATGAAGTCAGAAGCCTAAAAATTTCAACATTTACTCATTGTTATGTCCAGAAAAAAAAGCGAAATTCCCCTCACCTTTTTAGAGGAGGATTCAATTTGCAATGTAAGTTAATGCTAAATCAACTCTATGGTTTGCATCTGCTAGTTTTTAGAAAATTCAGACTTTTTCTAGAGGTCACTCCTATTCGAAAGAAACTTATTCTTAAATTCCCCATTTTTTCCAAATTTTTGAATTGATCACCCCTGACATGACACGCTGCCAAAAATGTTGTTCGCGTGACGGTTTTTATTCGGTCACTCTCCAGGCCTATTTTTGTTGTTTTATTTCATTTTATTTTATTTTGGGGGGAGAAGAAAAAAAAAGATGAGGGTACGACGAAAGAAAGAAGACGTATTCTGGGGTTGACGGGTTGGATGACGATGGAGTCTGTTAGAAGTTCCGCTGAGGGTAAGGATTGCAGAATCGCCTGGAACGGGGGGGAAACAAATCAGCAAGCTCTTGTCTGGACATTCATCATTTTTTGGCCGCAGAGGCATCACAATGGATGAAATATTTAAACGGGGAATGGTTGAACCACGCGAACCCTAGACGAACGGCTCTTTTTCTTAAATTGCTGTCAGCGGTTAGGAGTGGGAAGCGAGGGCAGTCAGAGGACGGTGTCCGGCAATGGACGGAGAGGGGGAACAAAAACAATAAAGTGTGATGGAGTAAACTGGTTAATAAATTGCTCTCCCCTACAGCCTTGCATTCAAGAGAATGTCGCAGTATCCGTATAAATATTGATAGAGAGAAGAGCGCTAACAAACATACACACATATGTAAATATATACACACCTATATATATACATGTATACACACACACACACATATATGTATACATATATAGATAGATATATATACACACATACATATATATATATGTATAGATATATATATATACACACATACATATAAATATATGTATAGTTATATATACACACACATATATATATAGATATATATACACACACCTATATGTATTGATATATATACGCACACATATATATATATAGATATATATATACATACACACGCATATATACATATAAATGTGTGTGTGTGAGTGTGTATAAATATGTATATAAGTGTATGAATTATAAATCATGTTAGATGATATAGAAACTTATCTGAAATGATTTCTCGTCGTCACACAGTTGATATATCATTCAATTAAAACGATGTAAATAGAATAAACATTTAAAGAAAATGGGACTGTGGCTGGAATCGAACCAGCAACAGATAGTTGACCACTTTAACGAAGCGGGACACTTAGTATTGTACTAAACATCCAAGTCGTAAGACCTGGCCGAATATTTGGTTTCAACCCAAATTCTCATCTCGTTTATTCCCAGTGTCTTCGTTTCTTTCAACGCGACAGTATGTTTTAAGAAATGGACATTTTGGCACGACAGAATGAATGATTATAAATTGCGTTATATTACATTGAAACTCATCAAAATAGGTGGCTGCGTCTACGTAACGATGCACTTACCACTGTGCTAAACAGCCCGCCGGTAATGCAAAGGCAAAATAACTGCTTTTTTAAGTCAATGGTAAGTTTATCGCTACGTTGAAGAGGCTACCTCTCGGTGGCAGGTCCGATTCCTGCCCCATTTTCGTTAATTGATAATTCTATTCACGTTGTCTTAATTGAGTTTCTAGTAAGTCTCTATATAATATTATAATATGAAGCAATTTTTAATTCATTATTATAAGTTTTGATCCTATCCAGCGGTACTGGAAGGGATATTGGATAGTCTATAGCTACAAGAGTTGTAATCCAACGAAACAGCTGTCTGTGGATGACACAATTATGTACATATATATATATATATATATATATATATATATATATATATATATATATATATATATATATATATATATATAAGTGCGTGTATATATGCATGAGTATATAAGTATATCTAAAAGTATGTAGATATATGGCTATATATATATGTATATATGTATATCTATATACGTATGTATGTATGTATGTATACATGGATATGTATGTATATCTATATATGTATACATGGATATATATGTATATCTATTTTTGTATATATATATATATATATATATATATATATATATATATATATATATATATATATATATATATATATATATAGGTACATCAATTAGTCTGGAGCCTAACGAGTAAAAAAAGCATGTTTTTCGATGCATCATATATTATTTAGCCAAACTCCATTACAAAGTGTCGAGTTGACTTGCTTTTCCTACCGTAACCAAAACAACAACCCTAGATAAAATGAGGGATATAAACCGATATGTAAAAGCCACATTTACCCACTATGATTTGGATTGATGACAGGCAGATTGTTCCAGGAGTCTACTTAATTAACTAAGTTAAATTGATGAGTCTTAGAAGTAAATACATTAACAGACACGCACACACACACACACACACACACATATATATATATATATATATATATATATATATATATATATATAAAATTTGAAGTTTGCTGTAATTATCTTCAGTCGGAATTTGGAGTAGAGTTTGACCCTGGGACAGCTACTCTTGTTTCAACATAATCTCCTCCTTACAAATGCATTCAATTTTCTGGTGAAAATTAATGATAATATAGAATGAGCCTTGTACAGGTCAAAATTCATCTAAAACTACGTGTCAGGCTACAGATTGGCATCAGTGGTCGGTGTTTGCTTCTAATGGAAGCTGAGATATAGAATGCCGATTTTCAGGGCAATCGGACCCGCCTAAATTAATAGAATTAGCGTAATACTCTCTTCTTCCCGCAGTTTGCCTTATTCTGTTCAAATCTGAATGGAATGGTCTCCGTTCTGTCTCTATATTCAATAGCACATCCCCTACAGTAGGTGCATGGCTGGGCAAAGTGTATGGAGATCCTGGGATGCCCAGTTGTCAGAATCCCTCTCCCAGTCCTTGCTAATGTAGTCCAGATGAAAGCCGAGAGTGATACCTTTGGCATCAGTTTTGCAGTAGAAACAGCCGGAAAGACGTCAAATTGAGTGTCAAACCACCTCGTGAGGGGGCCCCACTTCTTGGTTTTGGGAATATGAGTTGTTCCTCTTCTAAACAGTTTGCCTTCACAAAGCTAAAGAACCCAATTTGCCCCTACTATTTTATCCATAGCTGGTAGAAGAAGAGATAGATGCATGCCTTTCCCAGGGACAATAGTGCAAACTGAACATAAACAGTCCTGATCGGTGTTCTCCCCCTCTGTCGTACGAAACTACAGCTTCGAAGTATTTCGGTTACTTCTCTTTAGCATTGTCATTTTAGATATGTCATGTATGAATTCAAATGATTCGAAAAGGCAGAGATTATTAGTATATTCTAAGACAAAATATCTATGATTTTTAGTGTTTTATTTATTTTTATTAGATTTCACGAGAACCACTGGTCCAAAAAACTTCGTACTGGATACTACATTAGCTTGCATGCTGATTAATGTTTCTGATAAATATCAGCATTGTACAATGGCAAGTTGCTGAGTAATCGCGATGAGCCTACACTGAGTGACGGAGATTATTTCAATCGTTGTTAGATAAATATATCATAACTGATAACTATGTTTTTATTAGATGAAGCGTTGTCAACCATTATGATTAAATTTTAACTAATTTTGCCAAACTTTCAGAGTTGACTTGAATATCGCAATTTGTCAGACCTGAAAATTAAGTGGTCTAAATTTAAGACATGAATAAGAGGGAGAGAGAGAAAGAGAGTGAGAGAGTAAGAGTGAGGGTGAAAAGTAAAGACCCATTCCGTGACGTCATGGCGTTTCCGAGTTTGTTTTTTCAGCATTGAATTTCTGTTCTGATAATTCTGTTAATAACAAGTATATATATTTTATTTATTTTTCTTTTCGGTGTTAATTACCTTTATAGTATGGATGTCATTAAAACAGTTTATACAGTAATTGAACTATTATATAATGTAAAAACATAAGATTTTTTTAAGCAGTAGATATTCGTCCATGATTTTGATGTATTTGTCCGAAAACTTTATTTATTAAAATAAATTTCAACTTTCATGAGTGTTCCCTTGATCAAATGGTTTAAGACGTTCTGCAAGGCATCAGTAGTTTTCGGGATACAATCCAACTGGGAGCAAAAGATTATTTTTCGTTGCGCCTTACTTTCGAAAATAGTGGCGGATTCACTATAAGACTGAGTAGGCATTTCCTTTTTATCTTTCGTCAAAATCTTACAAAAATAAAGCCAGAAATTAATTGTATGTAATAATGACGGATGGCAATGACCAGAAGAAAAAGGAGTGACGTCATGCACGAATAACAGTGACAGTGACGTACTCGAAAACTGATGACTAATTCATCCCACTCAGATTGACTTATTCTACTGAAGTTACCAAATTCCATTCACAGGAACTATTAACAAAGGAGTTTGAACGAGACACATAGTTTGGGAATTATATTCTGTAGAGAAATTAATTCTGTTTTGTTTACTTTTTAGATTTTAATGAAGCAAGGAAGTTTGACCTTAGCACCACTAAGCTTGTTTCTCTTTGATGTTAATCTATTTGTTGATTTCATTGCAAGTTTACTTAAGCAATCAATCTATGACATTGAGTAAATAGCACAGATCAATTTTATGTCAAACTCCAGTACGAAGTCTGGAGTTGAATTCGTTTTCCTATAGCAACCAGAAAAACAAGAATAATCCTCACCAAAATGAGGGATGTAAACCGACATTAAAAATTCGCATATTCCTGACGTGGTTTGAACTGGCAACCAAATGATTACCAGGAGACCGTCCTACTGACTGAACCAAATTGATTCTCATACATATTTATCATACGGATACGCACTGACTTACTGCTTTATATATATATATGTGTGTGTGTGTGTGTGTGTGTGTGTTTATATATATATATATATATATATATAAATCATAAACGTCTTTGTGCTGCGAATCCTTATTTCTACTCCAACGACCCAATGTTGAATGTATCGAGCACTTTCTGAAATAAACCCACTTCACATCAGATTACTGATTACTGACTTGCACTTTGGTATATATATATATACATATATATATATATACATATATATATATATACACATATATATATATATATATATATGTGTGTGTGTGCGTGTGTGTGTGTGTGTGTGCGTACACATATATATATAGATCTTTATATATATGTGTGTGTTTGTGTGTGTATATATATATATATATATTTATATATATATATATATATTTATATATATATATATATTTATATATATATATATATATATATATATATAGAGAGAGAGAGAGAGAGAGAGAGAGAGAGAGAGGGAGAGAGATAGATAGATAGATAGATAGATAGATAGACATATACCGGTATGCGTGTACTGGAGAATACGTATATTTGATGGTGTACGAAAGAGCGTTTATCTATGTGTAAGTGAGAAGGGAAATGAAATTAAGAAGTAAAACGATTTAATGTATAGTTAATTACTGATCATTGCTTAATCTGGCACTGTTATAGAATGTGCTTCACCAAGTCCAGACTGAACTCAGTACCTTATACTATAGGTATCACCGCTTTTCGAAAGTTTGCTTTACGCCTCTTCATTTTTACGGCCAAAATTCGTACAGATTGTATCCGCTATTCGAAACGGCGAGAGCGAAGAAGCAAATATCATTAATTCATAGGGGAACATTTTTTTAGCATTCCGTTGTTCGTCGTTGTATTATTTAAGGCTGAGGACAATGTTCCACACGAATATGTTGATGAGAAAATGGTCAGGAATTCTTTGGCAAGAAATTCAATAGCACCAATTTTATATTGTGATATGATATTGAAAGAAGATTTTCTCTTTGTTCATCGTGTATCACCTGCAAATGTTTCTCTACTGACACGAGTATCGTAGTTTCGCCATCAATGTACTATGCAGTAGTATAAGTATTTACTAATATATCGGAGCACAGTGCGTAATCCACTCAGTTTACTGTAGTAATGGTGTTTAGTAATCTTACTCTGGCAAAAGGCAACAAATCAAGACCACCGAAGAAGATTGAACGCACTATTCAGTCGGAATGAACTGCAACACTAGCTTCCTGTACATTACCCAAGAGCTCTCCAACCTTGTGTCCTCGGGCACCATAGCGCCCAACGACACTTTTGCATTCGCCCGCCAGATTGGCTACCATTAGTGTTTTTATTAATGTTGTTTTTTGTTAATTACTTTTTTAGATGTTTCTTTTTTATTTCTTTAATTTCTTATTCATGAACCCGTTAAAATAATGCCCCCATAGATTTTTTTCCGAATCTTATTTTGAAAATCGAAGCATTTTTAAAAGGGGTCTAATGGAGAATTGATGACGAATCTCTAGTCTGTGAAAAAAGCGGTATGGTCAGGAGCGCTGGAACACACAAACAAATAAAAGCACGAACACACGCACATATGAAAGGAGAAAGGACCCTTCGCCATCTCTGGTGGCTACGGTGGTTCAACAATGTCTAAAAACTTGCTGTTCCGAATTAATTGGCTTAGTGCACGGTCATGATTAGGAATTGAATACCATTATGAATGATTTTTATTATCAAGTCCAAACATAAATCTAGCTTGAAAAGTGTAATCCCTACCACATTGCAGGGAACCGTTCGACATGAAAAGGTTGGGAATTCCACATTAACCTCTCGGCGAAGCACCTCAAGAGAGGGGTGTATATGTCCGTGTGTATTTACAATTCGACCCACGGTGTAGAGAATAGAGTTCAAACTCCGACGGGGGACGGTTTGCGCTAATTTCGCACAAGCACCCTTGGGAAAGGCATGAATCCATCTCCCCACCCTCACCCCACCTACATTCTATGGTTAACATAACGCAGTGTGAAGTGAATGACGCCACTTCGCGCGCTCGTCGCCTTCGAGTCTCTTTCACATGTCGCAAACGGATCGAGTAAGTAGAAATGTGATATGTGGAGATCCGAGCAGGGAGGACTGAAGCCGTGACCAGCGCAAGGGTACCACTCGCTCGCTTATTTACGATTGAGACAGCGGAGTAGTGGGGGGTCGGATTGGGGAGTTGGGAATGTATTCCTGCTTTCTGATTCGACTGGATATCTGTTGGTTATCAGCGTGGGCAATCGAATATACATTTCTGAAGACAGAGGTGCCAACGTGCTATCAGAAATCCTCACTGGGCATTGATTAGAAAGATACCAGACGGAAGAATGCGAGATTCGGACGAGTATGGAGGATTGAATGAACGGCAGAAGTGGATGGAGAAAGGAGAGCAAGGGGGTTAGAGAGAGGGGGGAATGAAAAGACGATAGAAAGAAAGAAAGAAAGAAAGAAAGAAAGAAAGAAAGAAAGAAAGAAAGAAAGAAAGACAGCCAGGAGGCAGTAGGAGAGGTGGAGGACGACTATGAGAAGAAGAAGAAGAAGAAGAAGAAGAAGAAGAAGAAGAAGAAGAAGAAGAAGAAGGGGAGAGTGGAGGCGAAGAAGGGGGAAGTGAAAGGAGGAAGGGGTGAAGAAGGAGGAAGAAGCAAAGGAGAAAGAGGTGGAAGGGCAAAGGAGAAGGAGAGGGCGAAAAAGACGAAGAAGGAGAGGATGAAGATCGAGGGAAAGAAGGCATAGAAGAAAAAAAAAGGAGGTGAATAAGGCGGTGGAAAAGAAGGTGAGGGATGCAAAGAAGGGGAAGAAGAGGACAAAAATGTTAAAAAGAAGGAGAAAACAAAGAAGGCGAAGAAGCAGGAGGCAAAGAAGAAGGTGGAGAAGAAGAAAAAGAATAATGAGAAGAAGAGGGGAAAGAAGATGATGAATAAGAAAGTGAACAAGCAGAAGGTAAAGAAGATGAAAGAGATTAAAAAGAAGGAGGGGAAGAAGAAGAGAGGGGAGGTAAAGAAGACAAAGATGAAAAAGAAGTAGAAGGCGAAGAAGAAGATGTAGAAGATTAAAAAGAAGGTAAAGAAGCAGATGGTGGGGAAACAGAGGGAGAAGAAGAGAAAGTATAATGGACGTGTTCCAGGGAAATAGATTGCAGGCACTTTGTCATGGTTACAGCGCGTGGAAATCGGCTGTTATTCATTGGTTTATCGAATAATGGAATCTTTTTTCTCTTATATAGATCAAAGATTAATCCGATCTTGCTGAGGTGGATGATGTATGTGTATTTATTCATTTATGAAGAGAAAGCACGACGTGAATCGTTTCAATCACACACATACACACTTACACACGTATGCACACGCACATATACATATGTGTGTGTGAAGACATATACATATGCATCATGCAAAAAAACAATGTGTACACATATAGAGATTTCCATATGTATGAAGATGCTACGTATGCATATTCCTATGAATATATATATATATATATATATATATATATATATATATATGTGTGTGTGTGTGTGTGTGTGTGTGTGTGTGTGTGTGTAGGGTTTTTATATGTGCCTATGTGTGTATGAGGAAAATCACCACGTACGATATGTGCATATGTATATATTTATAAACACACATACATATACATACATTTATACACAGCGCTACCGTAAAATTTGGGAAAGCTGACAATGAAAACCAAATTACCCTAATACTTGGTTTAAATCGTCTTCTTCGAAGTGGTCACCTGGCACACACATACAGTGACCCCAGCGGTTTTCTCACATTCCATGAATTGCAGGACGTGATCAAGAGGAATTGTGTCGAGTACCCACTATAATTCTGCCTTTTACGTGATCTGGTCAGAACGATACGTTTGTACACCGAAGATCATCCCGAGGAATAGAGAAAAGTCCGTGGGGTCGCGTTTCGAGTTCTCAGAAACTGTTGAACAATATTGGTCACCTCGCTTTACCTCATTGAGAAATCATTTCCCCAAAACACTAAATTGGAGAGATCTATTTACGATGTTACTATAATTACCTGCACTTTACGTTTGTCGTACGGAACTACGGCTTTAAAATATTTCAGTTACTTCAATTTACTTAATTGAGATAACATTCTTCCTAAGCGCGATTTTTTTCAGTGGGGGGAGGTTTCTTTCACGATTTAGCTATACTGTTGAACTTTACCCTTAATTTCTTTTTAATGCATGAAATCATAGCTTTTAATAATCCGGTTATTTCCTTTTACTATATCAAATATCTTTTACTTGATTCGAAATCAGGGTATGGGTATTAACAGTGTAACTTCAACGCTGAACTGATCTCTTTTATTCTGCCATCGCACGAAACAATGACCTTGAAGTATTTTGGTTACTTTTCATCATTGAGAAATTATTTTTTTTCTTCTTATACATAGGGGTTCTCTTTATGATGTAACTATACCGCTGAACTGGACCTTTTACTTTATTTTTGTCGTCCGAAATTACACAATAGACAAAGAATTCCTTTGGAATCTCTCTAAACACGTCGACATCAACAACTAGGGAACTCTGACAAGCTATCATCTGAAAAAGAATGGCAACTTTCGAAGCCATTGGATGTATGATGTAGATGAAAAAGATTAGTCATTCCCTTGTTTAGTCAATAAGATACTAGTTTCTCCCTTCCTTTTCAGTAAGTTGCAACAAAGAATGATTTGAAATAATTATTTCAAATGTCTGGATACTTTCCGGACAGACCTTGTACGTAGCATAAACTTAATTGATATACAAAGTAGATATGCTTTGTCAATCAATAGAAACCGTCATAGAACCGGGAAAATGATAATGGGGTGATTAATGAAAAGTTACTTCTTTCGCCTTTTGTTGGATAGCGATCACTAAAAAACGTGGATTTTCAAAATACAAGCTTGAATGCTGGAATTAGGTGGCCAATTTAATATAAACTTTTATTTTAAATTGACCCCACTGAAAACCTATGGGGGGTTTACCCCATAGTCTGGGCTAAATACTGAAATTTGCAATCTTCTAGCTCCAGTGGTGCGGTCTGTACACGTAATTTATATGTAGCCAAATAGTCAGCCAGACAGCGTAACTTAAAAACAGAGGAAACCTATGTTGGTAACTTTGGGGATAGCTTTGGTTCACGGTTTCTAATTTGGTTGCAACCAGAGCTCTTTGGCTAAAATGAATTGCGAAAAATGCGCATTATCTTTGTCTAAATTGGAGCTGACTTCATTGTTGAACCGTTTCAAAAAGATAAATAAGACGAACAATCCTCACCAAAATTAAGTTTGAAAACCGATGAGTAAAATTCACATCCCTACCGTGATTTGATCTCACGGCAAATTGATTGCCAGGAAGATGTCTTACTGACTTTGCTAAAGTGGAAAGTCGTAGATATTAACGAAAACGTATCATACAGTTACGTAAGGGCTTATTTCATCCTAAATAATGAATATATTCATACAAAAAATTATACGTCTTTTTTATTCATTATCGTATATACCCGTGTATAAGTCTATTTCGTGTATTGGTCAACCCGTTGATTAATGGTCGCATAATCATTAATCCACGGTATGTTTTTGGAAGCCAGGGGTTGATCCTAATTCTTTCCATTTTGCTTTCAACCTAATAAGATTATTACTCATGTGTAGGTCGATCCTGAATTTTTTACCTAAGACTTTGGTCTTTAAAACTCGACCTATACACGAGTATGTACAATACGAAAGTTGCTGTAATCTTCAATCAAAATAGAAAAACTTCAGTCAAAATAGAAGTTGGAGTGGAATTTGACCCTGCAGCTGCCAGCCATCTCTCTCTCTCTCTCTCTCTCTCTCTCTCTCTCTCTTGTTCGCTTTAATAGAAACGTTATTGATTATTTTGAAGAAAATAAACTCTTTTTTTTCTTTTTAAATTAAATGCAAAATCTCGGTGAAATAAAGAAATATATATAAGACACCCCTTCAAGTAAAATAAACATCCATTCCTCTCAGACGACTATGTTGATACGAATTCATGCAAATATATCGGGGCAGTAGCGTTGCAAGCACTGTTATTGCCCTGTTGGTTATGGCGCCTGCAGCGATGAGATATGCAGGCGGCAACACTACCGTCGTTGATGCGACACGCAAACGGGGAGAGTAAGTATTGCCAGGGTTCTAAAGTCGCCGACGCGGAGGGCCTAAATCTCCTCTGCGCCCAGAAGAGGTAGTTAGCGAACGGTAACTGTCAGATTTCTCAGGTTGTGAGTGCTACTTCCACGCGATTGCTAATAACTGATAAGGTAACACGCACGCTTGCCGACCTGACGACCCCACTGGAGACGTTACGGCTATGACGGTCATGTAAGATTTGCAGAGGAAGGGAGATTCTTGAAAGGCGGGAAAATATCGTTTGAGACAGCCAGGTGGCGCTGGTGTAGTTTAAGTTGCTTTTCTGTAACATTCTACCCTCGTTTTTATATTGGAGTATATTTCTTCTGCTTTTTTTTTTCAAATTCTTGCTTACGTCGATTCTTATTAAATATTCAAACCTTTCTGTCAAATTCCAGTCGGAACCTGGAGTTAACTTTGTTTTTCTACAGTAACAAGAACAAGAACAACCCTCACCAAATTTTGCTGGGTTTAATTTCGATTACTGTAACGTGGTTTGAAATAACGACCAACTGATCGATAATCGTACCGACTGAGCTAAGTTAATAAGTCTAACATATATACCACAATTTTTGTTCGAAATACGCAAGAGTTTATTTGTTTCTGATAAATAAATGCCTCCATGAAATTAACACCGCGATTTCAAATGAACCGTGACTGGTTCTGTTACCGACCGAGCCGAACCGACAAGTCAGACTTATCTATGATATTTATCTTAAGAGATATACTAGGGCTTATTTCGTTCAAATAAAATAGATACATTTATGCCCAAAAATATGTTTTCATTTATTATAAATACAATACAAAAGTTGCAATAATCATCTTTGATCGTAATGGAAGTTGAACTGGAGTTTAACTCTTCAGCAACGAGTCTTCTTTTGACATAATCTCCTTTCTTGTCAATACATTTAATTTTCTGTTTGTATTGTTTAGAAATGTTTTGATAACATTTTCACTGTTATCATTTGATAACTAATTACTATTCAATCTCCGTGAAAAATTCGTGGATATATTTTAACTTCTATGAGATTATTTTTCGAAAAAAAACCCACAGAATTCGACTTGAAGATTCCATTGTTACAAATAGTGGGTAGGAGATATTTTTTTCATCAGCAATTTTTCTTCCTCCAAAGGGAAGAGTCCATTGTTACGGACAGGGAAACAGGGGAAAATCACACTGTTCGTTATCATCATCATGATCAGTCTTTTATCGCCCGTCGAGGGACCATCCCTAAGATTAGCTAGATGTCTCCATCATGGGCGTTGCAGAACAAATACTTTCTGAACTGGTCTAGTTTGTCTCTCTATGTAGTATTCTGCTGGACACAGTTTTGCTTCTGATCTCTGGGGATCCATGTGGTAAGTCGTGATGTCCATCGGTTGCACATTGCCATTTGAGTTCTCTAATGGATTCGATGATGTCTCGGACTCCAGGGGATTAGGCTATTGAAAAGAGGGAGAGGGGAGAAAGAGAGTGAGGAAAACAAAAGCTGAACGATACTTTCGCTTTTCGCCTTTTTTCGCAGAGGCAAAAGGTAACATAAATCGAGATTTCGAAAAACAGTGAATACCTGTATTTGAATCTTATTTGAATATTTTTCAAAGGGAAATAAAAAAAAAACTTGTCGTGGAAGAGTCCATTACTTAAAATAGTAGATAGGAGATTTTTCTTTCAGAAGAGTCAATGGTTACAAAGAAGCCAGAAAATCACTCTGTTCATTATTTTAGTAGATTAGTTTTACTTTATCTTATTAGCACTGATTTAAGACTAAGCATTGAACAACCGTAGTCACCAGAGGTGGCAAAGAGTTCAATCCTTTTTTTGTATACGTGCATGTGTTTACATGTTTATGTGTCTGTGTGTTCCAGCGCCCCTGGCCATACCATTTTGTCCATAGACTGGAAAATTTGCATCAGTACCCCAGTAGACCCTTTCTAAAAATGTTTTTTTGTTTTGGCTGTTTTTAGAAAAAAATTAGATTATTCGGGTCCTTTTTTGAAGTGGTTTAATAATAACATTTAGTTTATCGAGGATCTATATGTTTCTAGATTTTTTACTTTATTTCAGATGTTTAAACCAGTGTTCTCGTAAATAAAATTAATTCTGACCGTATATATTCATCAATGGATCTTTTTTCATTCCTCTCAGATTTTGCCGCTATGGTTGTTCAATTATTGACTGCGGTGGCAAGTTTTTACTATTGATATCTCATTATAGTTTTACTACATTTCATTATCATTGTTGCTTTTTAGAATATGTACGTTCAATATTATCAGTTTATTTCTAGTTTTAATCCATCTTATTATTGTTGCTTGTTAGAAAAATGGTTTCCACTTTAATCAGTGACGATACACGGCGTTGTCCAGGTGAAACTAACTTCATATAAAACCACAAAGCGAACAAATCATATTTTATAGAGACTTCATAAAGCAAATAAAAATTATTGGTGCGTTCCCAGACCTCCAAAATGCTTGGGATTATACGTTAGGCTAACTCATCAGAGGTTACGTCAGTGGGAGATACAGTTGACTAGGGGTTAAAGAGAGTGAGGAAAACAAAAGCTGAACGATACTTTCGCTTTTCGCCTTTTTTTTTTCGAAAAAGCAAAAAGTAGCGTAAATCGAAATTTTGAAAAGCGATGACTGTATTTGAATCTTAATTGAAGATTTTTTTAAAGGAAAGAATCTAAAAAAATCTCGTTTCAGTGGAAAAGCCCATTGCTTAAAATGGTGCGTATTTTTTTTTTTTTAGCAAAATTGTTTCCTTCAAGTTGAAGATTCCAAGGTTAGAGACAAAGAGGGAAAAAATCACACTGTTCCTTGTATAAGTAGATTATTTTTACTTCATCTTATTTATGTTGATTTTACACGAAGCGATGAACGACCGTTGCCACCAAAGGTGGCAAAGGGTTTTATCCTTTTGTCGTGTGCATGTGTTTATGTGTTTATGTGTGTGTGTGTTCCAGCGCCCCTGGCTGCACCTTTTTGTCTACAGACAGGAAAATTGGCACCAGTACTTCACCAGACACCTCCTGAAAATACAGATTTCATAAATCAAATAAAAATTACTGAACATTTTTTTTTTTAATTGAAATCTGATAATTAGTTGATTTTTGGAGATTTTTATATCCCTGTTTCTTGGGAAGGGGAGAATAGCTTTCTAAAAGAATCTTTTTATGATTCGCTTGTGGGTGTTGTCAAAAGTGCACACACACAGACACAGACACAGACACACACTGTGGTAATGTTTTCGACAAAAAATGGGTACAATAGAACATTTATTTCATCTCAAAATAAATTATTTTAATTAGCTTATGATTAATGGACTAATTGAATTTTGAGAGTCTCGTACATCGTAGATGGGCCTGAACACGAGGAGGGGGACTTGGCCTGCCCGAGGTTTGCAGGACTCGATATAAAAGATATATATGTATACAAAAGTACATCCAGTTTTTGTCTTTATTTATTTCAGCAGATGGCGTATTATAAATCATTGTTGCTTAATTGCTGTTGCTTTTTATCGCAACTAATCACAGGCTGAGTTCCCTTCAGCAAGTAAATTAACATCATGGATCCAGGTGAGAATCGAACTCGATAGAAAGCAACAGCAATAAGAATGGAGGTAAATGGAAGCAAGAATAAATAATAATGATTCATGATATATAAAAATTTGATTGAACTGAACTATCAGTATATGATAAAACATGGCGTAGAGGAGATCGGGATAGGGAGTGAGTTCAAGTGTTTTATTCGGAGCGACGCTTGCCACAAAGTTCGAGTTGCTTAGTTGTAAGAACGGTCGTGCGTTAAGCAAGCCAACCTCTGGCATAGAGGGACGTAAGTTCGATTCTCATCCGAAACTTATTGTTTATTCCAACCCGCGTTGTTATGTTACTCACTGTTGATGTGCACCCGGCTTAAATTTAGTTGCAATGAAAAAAAAAAAGACCATTCAAGATGAAGGTAAATAGTAGCAAAAATTTATAATTATGATTTACTAAAATATCATCAGAAATGCCCATGTTTTCCCTCGTTCAAACCAATTTTTGGCTCAGCAGTTTATGTTGTGAAAGAAATATATCAAAGAATATATTCTTGAAATTTAAAAAAAATATTGTAGGCAACACTGATAATCCCTGCTAATATTTCAAAAAAGTGAAATTATCTTGAAACATTCAAAAAGGAGAGCAATTAGAAGAGAATCATCTGGAAATATTAAAATTATACTTTGTAAATATTGATACACACATAGTATTTTATATACGTGTTTACTAGAGATTGGCGTTGCATTGAGCTTAGAGAATATCGTTCTGTTGGCCATGAGAACATGCATGAAAATATATTTTACAAAGCCTTTGCGTCCCTTAGCGTGCAGGAAGTCATCTGCACATTGCTAATTGTTATATGGTAATTTTTTTTAGCGACAAAGAGGAAAACACGAATTGGCTCGAAAGCAGCGGGAATCGGAAATGAAAAAGCAAATAAAATCAAGATGAAAGAAATACTAGTAAAATCTAATATTGATAATAATTGGCAATGCTTTGTCTCGTAAATCAGGAAGTAAACAGAAGTCTGGGACATCATAGAATCTATTACAAAACTTAAATGGCAATGGGCAGGACATGTTGCAAGAATGGCAGACAACCGATGAACATCACGACTCACAAGATGGATCCCCAGAGATCACATGCGCAACCTAGGCCGACAGAATACATGATAGAGAGATGAACTAGACAAATTTTGAAAATACTGGCTCTGGGACGCCCATGATAGAGAGGTGTGGCGAATCCTGGGGGAGGTCTATGTCCAACGACGGACGCTAAAAGACTGGTGATGATGTCTAGAAAAAAATCAGAATTGATCTGGTTTGTCACTCAATAGAAACCATCAGTTGATCAACTTATTTAGTTAGTATGTCGTGTTGGGGTTGATCAATTAAAACATGAGAGAGGTATCTTCGCTTGCCTTTTGCAGTTATCAACTGTGAAAAAAGTCTGAATTTGAAAAAAAAAACTATTGAGGGCTGATATTGGAAAAATAAAAAAAAATGTTTTTTGTTGGCATATCAAAGTGTAAACGTTTGAATTTTTAGCCCTCTCATTCGTTGGTATGGCCTGTACGCATGATGCATATATACATAAATACGAGGGAAAAATAACAATATTGGAAGACGTTTTGAGAAAACAAATGATTATTTTATTTCAGCATTTAGTTCTTATCAGAACATTTTCCTTGCATTTTTCCTCATTCTTGACAAAGTTCCGATAAAAACTAAAATGTTGAAATAAAATGATATTTTGTTTTCTCAAAAAGTCTTCCAATATTTTCATCTTACTCTCATATTGTCGGGTTAACCATAATTCATACCGATAGTTTAGCATACATACATATATGCATAGCCAGCCTGCCAACTAGACTAACTTGAAAACTGGAGAAACCTATTAGCAGTCTTGGTTGGTGGTTTCGAATAATATTACTAATAATACTATTTATGCATTCAAATAAAGGTGGCTGTATATCAGGCTGCCAGGGAAAATGGAGTATAGCTATAGGGTTAGATTTAAATGATTGCAGCTGGTGGCCTTCGTGGCCACGTCAGCAAGGCAGCTGCTGCGTTAAAACGGACTCCCAAGTATAAGACAAGGCAATTATTATTTCCAGTCCACGCTGATTATTATCGATCGTAGTGTGACGATCTTGGAGTTATGGTGAAAAACAACTGAAATCGAGATGAAAGAAATACTTGTAAAATATCAATAACTAGTTAATACCTGTGAAAAAAATCACGGATATATATTGAATTTCTAATAAACAATTTAAAAATTATGTTCAGTTAAAGAGACCATAGTGTCAAATAGTGGATAGAAGTTATTTTTATGAGAAAAAAATACCCTTAAGTGTGAGAGTCACAGAAACTAAGAAGCTCACCCTGTTCATTATATAAGTATATTTACTAAGCATGAGTTGGTATCAGACCATCTATACTGAGAAATCTGATGAGGATCGAACCCACTAACATTGGTCAGCAAAATTAGCTTCTGGTCATTGATATACGATGTGCATCCTGATCTGGTTTTGTTTTTTGTTTTTTTTTAAATTTTTGCTTCTACTTTTTTGCATCAATGACTTGGTGTTGTTTTTTCTGTCTTTTTTTTTTGTAACAGACCGTAAATAGTGGGAGATCCAAGGAGGAATAAACTCTCT
Organism: Thysanoteuthis rhombus; assembly: GCA_963457665.1. NCBI lineage: Eukaryota > Metazoa > Mollusca > Cephalopoda > Oegopsida > Thysanoteuthidae > Thysanoteuthis > Thysanoteuthis major. The sequence continues at coordinate 41,272,391 of OY735227.1, read as the reverse complement.
GACAACAGCCAGTAGGATTAGCTTGCTAATCCATTTTGGGAGATCATTTCTGATCAGACAGATGGAGATCCAATGTCCTTGGCATTCCTCTGTGTAGAATGGCTCAGGGAATCAGGGTTTGACCAGTGACCAAAGCAAATGCTCTTATATAGCGAGAACTAAAGAGAATTTTTTGGGGGATATTGTGGCAAAAACATGTTTGCATATGATTTTCCCTACGTTAAAGCAACTTTGTATCACATACTTTTCGTGAGCGTACGTGTAAAAATGATCTTGTTGATCATTGCTATACAACGTGCCCCCTGATCTATTTTTTCTTTTCATGTGATCGGCTCGTTAATCCCAAAGGAAAAAAGTGTTTCGTTCACCGGAAAACGTGCAGTGTTTCAAATGGTGGATAGGAAATGTTTCATCAAAAACAAAAAAAAAATCATCAAAAATGTTACCCCTGAATCGAAGAGTCAAGTGTTATGAACAGCGAATCAAGAAAATCACTGTTTATTATCAAAGTAGATAATCCCGAACATAGTTTTAGGGCATATCTCGTGGTTGAGACCTTTGAGTATTTCCAAGATGTCGGGGTTCGAGCCTATGCGCAAAACCATGATTTCTAATCTTGATTTTCAGAATAGGCTGGTTCCTCCCACATGAAAAACTGACACAGTACAATACAATATCCTTTGAACAACTTTACATCATAAAATTATAAGAAAATAAATTTGACGAGCTAAGTTGCTGTAGGGCCCAAATCCACTCCAACTAATATTCTAACTGAAAACGAACAGCCAACATTCTATTGTATATTTAACAGACAAAAAATATATACTTTTTGTCCACAGGTATTTATCAGAGTGAAATAAGCCTTTGGCAAACTGTAAAATGAATTATTATAGATACGTAAGACGTGTCCATTTGTATCACTCGGTAAGCGAACCACTTGGTTGTGAGTTCAAATCACAGAAAGGCAATGTTAATTTTCATAAATTAATTTATTTATCAGAATGAAATAAGCCCCTGCGTATTTATGGTATAAATAGATGGTATACACGAGAGACTTGTCAAACCAGTTGGTCGTGATTTCAAATCACGGAAAGGGAATTGTCATCAAACCCAAATTAGATGAGGATTGTTCTTTTCATTCTTGTTCTTGTTACGGTCGAAAAACGAAATCAACTCCAGGTTGAGACTTGTTTTTTGGGTTTTTTTTTAATTAAGAGTTTGGGGCCGACTGATTTTGATAAGAATAATCTATTGATAACAATATATGTGATTACAATAAACGGGTTTCTCTATGTTTATCTTTTGCTCGAGGATCTTATCCACAGTTTTTCTTTCATTATAATCATGCTGTATTAATCCATCTTCTCTTGTCTCAGAGCCAAGATGTCGACCCATAACCCTCCCCGGGGTATACACAATACAACTAACTCCGACCACCGACGGTAACAAAAACGTCACTAATCTCCAACATGCACAACCACATACAAATGTGCAACCACATACACATGCGCAACTACATACACATGCACACACATAAAAACCAAGTCCACACGCACTCATACAGACGCATGCACACACACACACACACACACACATACGCGCACACACACCTACACTTTCACCTTCAAGGTGATTATTGCATAAATGTCGCGTTAGAGTCTCAGCGAATGGAGTCTATGATGGGCTCACAGTTAGTCCGTCCGCCATCATTACGTGCGACCATACTGTTATTATCACACGTTCGACCCCACCCTTGGCGCACCAATGTCTGCCAGCCTCCCATGTCTGTATCATTAGCAATGGCTTGGACTGTCAAAGTGCAGTCATCATCGCCTTTGTCCGCCATTTTGCTAACAGAGACAATCGACTGATGGTGGGTTTTCGGCTAAAACGCGGGACATGAAGACGCCATTTTAGGAAAAAATAAAAATTCGGACCGAAACATTCGCAAGTCTTCCATTGTATTCATTTAATCATTTATTATTTATTTATTTTCAGGTCATTTTTTTGTATTAAATTCTTATTTTAGTTGATAATAATTTTACCTTTATAAGTTGTATAATGACAAAAAAAAAGCTTTGGAGGAGACGAACAGGATTTTAAAATGACAGCAACGATATTAAAATGGAGTGGCGTATTTGCTTTTTCAGATTTTTAATAGATATTATTGATTGCAATCTTCATCTTATTCATTTTTTGCTTATTGAGAAATTTTAGGTTTTTCTCCGTCATAGTTATCTTTGCTGGTTGAACTATAATAATGATTAAGCAAAACTTGAAAAAAAAGACTGACTATATTAAAAACAGGTCTGGTTAGTTAATCAATAGAACCTGTCTCGTAGTCAATGCATATTGGCTGCATGTTGTGTTGGGGTGATCAATTAAAAAAAATTGGGCAAGGGGTGATCAATGGAAAAGTTACTTTCTTCGCCTTTTGTCGGGCAATGGTTACTAAAAGATAGTCCAAATTTTCAAAAAATGTTTTTAAAAAAAGTTAGAGTGAATGCTGCTGGACATAAACTGAGGTACCAATTCTGCATAAGCCCACGTTGCAAATTGAACTCCCCAGTAAGAAAAAAATATACAATTTAAGGGGTGGTCCAAAAAACAAAATGGCATTTGTTTGTGTTTTTTTTGTTTTTTTTTTTCTTGGTATTTGGAGTAATTGTTATGTTTTTAGGCCTCTAGCCCCATTGGTACGGCCTGAACGCTTAAATTATGCATAAATACCCACATAGCCAACACGTCAGACCAACTTAAAAACTGGAGAAACCCATGTTGACTGTTTTGATTAGCAGTTTCTAATTCTTAAAAGACATTATTCCAATGGAGAGCGTTTGGTTCTTTATTATTTAATGGGAAGGTATGGGAGCACAACCAGCATTTATCTTTAATCGGTTTTTCTTGTCTCTTCCTTAATAACAGATATTCAGTTATCTTGCAAATCAGGCAAAAAAAAAAAATAATAACAATAATAATAACGTTGCTTTCAAAGTTATCTCCCTTTATGGCTAAAAATCGCCGAAAGTGGCTGGATCTTTAAAATATTTCTGATTTCCAGTGAACTTTCAGTTAAATACGAATGAGAAATATAATTGATTTTCAAATTTTATTTCAATACATTTAAAGATCACGATAATCATATTTTCTATTTATTACCATTATTGCTTTAATTTCTGATAAATACTTTGTATAATTATACTTTTTGGAGCCTTTCTATGATTTTTAACGTACTCAATGTATTAAGTTATAGTAAGAAATCTAAAAAATTTTTTTTAAATCTTGCCACTTTAAGCTATTTTCTGTCATAAAGGAGAACTTTCTAGTGTTTAATTTGCAAGGATATCCAAATATTCTTCTAAAATCAGCAATCAATATTCAATAGCAAAATATATTTTGGAATTGATGGTTTGTTTTGCAAATAAAAGACTGCTTTTAAAATAAATAATTAGGACCGTTGCAGATATTCCTCTTAATCCGAAAGCAAAATGGCGTAAAGTGAAGGAGTAATTGATATGTTAATATAAATGTGAAAAATTGTTAGCATTCTCAGGCCCCAAATAAGTTTGAATGCGATTTTTGCTACAATTGACTGTACTGCAATGGTTACAGAAAAGTATGAATTGTTTAGAGTGCCAACAAAGAACTGTACGATAGAAAAACTCGCGAGCCTTAGCAGATAAGTGCACCGCCATATTTCAAGCCTTTCGCAGCAGATAACGGCCCGTTCGGATAATGGTTAGAACGTCTGCCTCGCGCACAAAAAGTTTTGGGGTTCAATTCCTGGTATGAGAAAAACTCTCCGTCAAGACAAATTTCCAGATACCCCTGGCAGCTGATTGAGTACACTAGAAGCTGTGTGGTAAGGGTGAGGTATCTTTTCGGTGTTCTTGCATCCAATCAAGATGGATGATCGTGAAAACCTGAGAATATAAAGTCTTGAGACTTGCAAGGGTTACTAAGCTGACACGTACAATAAAAACCGGGACTACGTCACTGGCCAGTCATTTTCCGATAGAAGTTGTCTCTTAAGAGACGGACGCATTGAAGAAGGATATTTTTTGGTCCGAGAGAGCCCAAAAAATGTGTAGGGGGGAAGCCTGTACTAATGTGGGTCTTTCGTGATGAGAAGAGAAGTGGCGTAAATCGAACTTCTGAAAAGGGGGAATTCCTATACAGTTATCCAGATATATACCCTTCAGTCTGTTTCGCCGTCATCTGCTTATATAATGATCAAAGCCATTCCTCTGTCAATAACAATGGACTCTTCCACCTAGAGGTGACGTTTTGCTGATTTAATTATCTTCTATTCTCCATTTGAAATTTGGTAAATATAAAAACCCTGAGCATTGTTACTCTGAAAATAACGAAAACATCGCGGGAGAAATTTCGTCAAACTTTGAATCTGATTTTCTCAACTTTTTGAGAACGGCTTGTTGGGCACTTATCATGCGCGGACACTCATATATTCGTAGCAATGATCATAATTATCAGAATTATAGAATCTGTCATAAATGCATAGCGTTCTGTCATCGAAGTATTTTCCCTGACTTTCTACGACCTTATGCCACCTTTCAGCTAAATTGTGTGTACCATCATATTAGAACGATTCCTGTTCTTATTCTTTGATGAATTTTTTGGAATCATCAACTTGATGAAACTGCTGACTATGGAAGGAGTGTTGCATGGAGTAAAATGATTTATATTCTTAAAGTGATTAGATCTTCAGATTTATCATACGTAGAAGAACTTCCAGTGCTAGCTCGATGATCATCAATCGAGGCACATATGTTCTTGGATGAGGTATTGCAAAATCATTATTGATTTTAATTAGTTTTTTTTTTTTTACCTTTATCCGAATCTGCAGTTGCTTTTTATCGCAACTTTGACCCGGACCATAATACTGCGACAACAAATAAACAGCGTAATCGGAGATAAAGAGTAAACCCACAGTAGGATTCGAACTCACACCCTCTAGCCATTCTCAAATGTAAATATCAACAGGCATCGAATATCAGTTGTGAGGAGTTGAGTTTAAAGGTGTAAATTATCATCAACAATGTTGCTACGTGGCCGAATAGTTAAAAGTAGCCAAGTGTATACGGGATTCTCTCTGGCTAGAGGGTGTGAGGTGAATTAAGATCACGATGAAAACTTATAAAAATTAGTAATACATCCAGTAATGAGAATGAATTGAAATTAGAAATAAATTAAACTCACCATCACAGTCAATAACTGAACAACCGTAGCGTCAAAATCTGAAATCATGTTAACAAATTCCATCAAAGAATGAATATGGTAAGAAAAAATTCTATAATGATATCGATGGCGTTTACCACCGAAAAAACATATAAAAATCGAGTTTAAGAAAAATCATCTCAGATTCTGGAGAATCTAGATGTTATCAAAAAATTCATCAAAATAAGGCCCCAAAAAGGTCAAGCATGCTTTTTATCCCAAAAAATAAAAAACAAATTTCAAAAGGTGTCTAGTGGAGTGCTGGTGCTTATCTTCAAGTCTGTAGACAAATCGGTTTTGCCAGTAGTCCTGGAACACATAAATATGTAAACACACGCACTTAGAATGAAAAAAAAAAGAAAGAAAAGAACCCTTTGTCATTTTTGATGGCTACGGTTGTTCAATATAGGAGGATGGGTGCAGCAATATCACCGATCATTTCTATACCCAGGAAGAGGCGTCTTTTTTGTTCCAATACAATAGAGTATCAACTTTTCATCATCCATCAACGATATTCTAATCTTTTTTATTCCGAATCTATACAGAAAATATCCTGATTTTCTTCAATCTTGAATGTTAGAATTAAAAACCAAATATTACACTATTTATAAAAATGTTAAAATACGCACGCTGATTTTTAAAAAAAAGCTTTCACTATCAAGGCGATTTTTAAATACTGAGTTGAAACTAAACGCTCCCAATGCCAACTACCGACAAAAAACAAAAAACAAAACAGAACTTTTTGGTTTAATTTTAAAGATCCAAGACAATATGATAGCAGTATCAATACAATCAGAAGCAGTATTTTTGAATGAGGTCAGTTAGAAAATAAACGCTCCTAATGACAAAAATGGGGCGAACTTTTTAGGTAAACCAATATATTCTTTCCAAGAAAAAAATTCTTTGGAGTGACCTTTATCTAAGATTTGATGAAGAAACAAGCCTGGCTGCTGCAGGGTCAAACTCTACTCTAACTTCTATTCCGACTGGAGATGAATATTGCAACTTTTATATTGGATATATAATGGATGAATAAAAATTATTCTGTAAAAATGTATTTATTGGTTTATTAGACAGCAGTAAGCTGTGCGTATCTGTATGATAAAATTTCGTCGATATCTAGTCTGGTCAATTTAGCTCAGTTGGTAAGACAGCCTTCTGGCAATCAGTTGGTCGTGAGTTCAGAACACGATTGGAGAATATCAGTTTTACATATCGGTTTGCATCCCTCATTTTGGTGGGGATATGGAGAGATGAACAAGACAAATTCAGAAAATACTGGCTCCGTGACGCCCATGATAGAGAAATGTGTCGGATCCTTGGGAAGGTCTATGTCCAACGACGGACGTTGAAAGACTGATGATGATGTTCTCGTAGTTCTTGTTTTTGTTACGTAAGGAAAATAAAATCAACTCCAAACTTTGTACTGGAGTTAGACAATGATTCTACTGAAGGACCCGTTCATTATATCCAAAGATAATGTTATCGAACAGTTATTGTTATCAAAATCAATCGACCCGAAACATTTCATTTAAAATAATTGAAAAGAAAATCAGTTTTTTTTAATAAATTTCATATTTTTTATAGAATAATTTTGTTTACAACAATAAATTTAATAACAGAAGATTTATATCAATGAATGTGGATTCATAACAATTAATGTGAATTGTTCCAATTTTAATATTCTTTACTAAATGTTATCTGCGAGTAATGTTATCAAAAAAGACCCCCTATCAAAATGTTCGCAATAAGATGCGTTTTCCGTGCTCGGATTATTTTTTTATACCATTATACGCTTCTAGTTACCGTTAGGAATTTTTCCAAAAATTTATTTTAAGCATTTTTTTTCATCGTTCCAATTTATTTCACCACAAAAAAATGGCATAAAAATCAGGAGAAAGACCTTCAAATGCTATTTATGATGACAAATATAGACAATGATTAGAGAACTTGGCTAATGGACAATTATAATGTGGCCAAGCTGGATCAAACTATGTTATTTTGTGTTAAACGAGTGAATCAAGATGAGAACAGATCTAGTTAGATGCTCAATAGAATCGTCACATGCCCAACGTCTTTTGGCAGCATGCAGTGTTGGGGTGATCAATTAAAAATTTGGGAAACGGGTTGATCAATGAATAGGTTATTTCTCTCGCCTTTTATTAGGTGGTGGCCACTGAAAAAAGTTCGAATTAAAACATAATACCAAAAAAAAAAAAAACAAGTGTGAACACTACTAGACACAAACTAAAGAACTAATTTAGCACAAGCTTACATTGCAATTTGACCCCTTTCCAAAAAAAAATATATCTTTTCAGGAGGAGAATTTAAAAAGAAAATAGAAAAATGTTTTTACTAGATATGATGGTAAGTAATTGCTAAGATTTTTATCGCTCTAGCAAAATCGGTATGGCCTGTTCGCATGGTACATACATACATACATACATACATACATACATACATAGTCAGCCAGCCAGACTAGCTTAAAAACTGAAGAAACCTACGTCGGGAGTTCGGGTGACAGTTTCTAAAAAGAAGTTGTGGTTTGGTCGCGAAGAAAGCGGAGGGTCTTGAAGAAAGGAAGGTAAAGTTTTGAGTGATGGGAGTTGGTGTGTGAAATTAAGACTGGCTTCATTGATTAAAATCTGGGGAGAAATTTTTTACGTGTTGGTGGCGGACGATTGTTGGGATAGTGTCGCTCCCGACTGTTGGGGGGGTCTCCCCCCAAGAGGGGAATAAAGCTAACGTGTAAATGTCGAGGTGGGTGTCTTGGGCTTATGGTTAGTAGGAATGTATTTCTCTTAAATAAACCCACAAATCGAAGAACAAGTAGCAAAAAAACAAAAAAAAAAGAGTAGAAATCACATAGATGTTCATCATCATCATCATCATCAGTCTTTTAACATCCGTCGTTGGACACAGACCTTCCCCAGGCCCTGTCACATTTCTCTACCATGGGCGTTGCGGAGCCAGTAGTTATGATAGAATAATTCTCTTTTTTTAAATAAGAAGGAATTTCAAATTATGTATTCCTAATTATTTTCGCTTGCTTTCTTTGAGTAACAAATACAAATAACAAATAAACAATTATGAAATTAAAATGATTATTATAAAGCTGTATAATTATGCGCAAAAAGAAATAATTATGTAGAATTATTTTCTGTGGTAATTCACTTAAATGGGGCACAATAAATCTTATCGACAGAAGTGAAGAAAGACCTTGAAGAGGTTGACGGAACGATTTATTTCAGAGGGAGGGGGCGAGAAAACCTATCCGTATGTCGATCTTCAAGTAAAATACGAGGGTGTTTTTAAGCTTTTTACTCGTCCTGAGCTTTCACTGTTCACAGTGACCCCCTTGATCACGCGCCTCTATAAAGTTCCCACTTTCAAACCCCTAGCCACCGGTGAGAAGGCCTGACCCAGAGGGTAGGGGAGCAAATACTCTAATTCAGTGATTTCGAAACTGGGGTCTGCGAATTACTGAGGCTCGTCAAATGATACTCGGAGTTCCACAGCAGGGTTCCCTCTTAACCTGCCTTTGCAAATAGTGTTACAGTGAATCAACATCATCCATCGAATCAAGCTATCAAAAAATGTTCATTGTACAGACTTGTGCCATGTATTAGAATTCAAATAAATGTGATCCATTTTAACTAAATATTTTTAACGGTCAAATATTGCTTTTTATTTTAGTTCATAGATTATAACCTGAACACTAAATGCTAAAGATAGGGGTTCCGACAGAATATTTCCTTAATAGAAGGGGTCCTTGAGTTTTCAATGTTTCGAAACCACTGCCCTAATTGCACCCACAGCGAACGCCGATGGGTGAAGTTTGAATTGGTGAAGAAAAGTAGATATCAGAGATGATTGCTCAATCTTCACAATTATGTGCTAGCTTGATTTATTTGTGGTATGAAATCTGCAAAAATTCATTAAATTTTATTAGCTATCTGCGGGAAATGAACACTGATCGCTCTTCATATATATATATATATATATATATATATATATATATTCTCTCTCCCTCTTCCCCACGCGCACATACTCACGTAGATATATACATATAAACCAACATTCGCGCCAACTGTTCCATATTAAATAGAATAATCCTGTAATTCAACGCATTGGCCCACGTCTTACATTAACCCGTAAATGTCCATTATTCTGATAATCTTGGGGAAAGTCCATGTCCAATGACAGACGCTAAAAGGATGCTGCTGTTGATGATGATGATGACAGCTGTTTTCAAATCTTTGATATAACTCGGCAGTGGATTGAACCCCGGCCATACTATCTGGCAAGCGCTCTGCAACTGGGCCACAGTGGCTAGATCATGCTTGAAAATGACTAAAGTAATTCAAGTGCATGGCTAGGAAGATAAATGTTATAGTGTAAAATAAAGCTGTTAAAAAATGATATGCTTCCAACATTCCATTTATGACTTTTATAGCAATGTGAAAAAAATGATAATAGTAATGCACGTGGCTGAAGAACAAGAAAAAGCAGTACACGGCATTACATATTACTCCTAAAACTGCCAAGTTGACAAAACCGTACAGACGTCCTCCCGTCTCTCTCTCTCTCTCTCTCTCTCTCTCTCTCTCTCTCTCTCTCTCTCTCTCTCTCTCTCTCTCTCTCTCTACTTCTGTTTGTTCCATAATACGTTGGTAGCTGCTGGAGAAGTCGCTCAAGTCAGTGTCATTTGCTAACTCCCTTCGGTGTTCTAATTTGCGAGCAAGTAGCAAACCTTTACCAATGATTGAGGCTGATATAATCGGACCGTATCATAATTTTGAATAATGGTCTAGGCCAGTGGTTCCGAACTTTTCTTAGGTAATTCCCCAGTTTTGTCAATAACATTACCAGTTTTTACAAGTTACTTGCAACAAAGAATAATTCAAAATGATTATTTCATTTTGCGCATAATTAGACAGCTTTATGATAAAGATTAGTTCAACGTTATAATCGTGCAGCGGCTGTTGTGTATTTGTTACTCAAAGAAAACAAGCGAAATAATTAGGAACACATTTGAAATTCCAATTTATTAGAAAATATAAGAAATCTGCTCTTGTAACTGATATACACATCTATGTGATCACTATTATTGTTTTCGTTTTTTAGCTTCTAGTTCTTTGATTTGTGAGTCTATTTATGAGAGCGCACTATCAGGCTACATAAAGACTCGGACCCCTTTCAGCTCTAGAAAGGAGTAAGACAAGGTGATACCAGCTCACCCAAACTCTTCACAGCCTGCCTCAAGATGATCTTCAGAGGGCTAGACTGGGAGAGTAAAGGAATTAAAATAGACGGCGAGTATCTGTGCAACCTCAGATTTGTAGAAGACATAGCCCTTTTCGCAGAGAACCTACACGACCTCCAACTAATGATAGATGAACTAAATGAAGAGAGCAAGAAAGTTGGCCCACACATGAACTTCAGCAAGACGAAGATCATGTGCAACAACCACATTGGAGATAAAAACACTAAGATCAAAATTGAGGACACAGAACTCGAGAAAGTAGACCACTACATCTACCTAGGACAACGAATCTCCATGAGACCCTCAAAAAAAGAAGAAATCAAACGAAGAATCACACTAGGATGGCAAGCCTTTGGCAGAGCTTGCTCAACCTTAAAAAATAATAAGATCCCATTAATCCTAAAGGGAAGGGTGAATAACCAATCCATCCTCCCAATAGTCACTAATAGAGCTGAAACATGGAGCTTAACCAAGAAACAGACCCGTAAGCTGAGAACCATGCAACGTGCACATGAAAGAATAATGCTAGGCCTCACATGGAGAGACCACAAAACAGCACAGTACAACCGGGAAAAGACAAGAGTTAGAGACATCATAGAATCCATTAAAAATCTCAAATGGCGGTGGGCTGGCCATGTTGCAAGAATGGCAGACAATCGATGGACATCACGACTCACATCATGGATTCCCCGAGACCACATGCGCAACCGAGGCCGGCAAAATGTTAGATCGAGAGACGAGCTAGACAAGTTCAGGAAGTACTGGCTCCGTGACGCCCATGATAGAGAGGTGTGGCAAATCCTGGGGAAGGTCTATGTCCAACGACGGACGCTAAAAGACTGATGATGATGATGAACTTGGAGCTCATTTTGAGCCTTTAAGTTTATGAGAGCGCACGTCATAAATTACTCTTAACTTGGGGCGTATTTTGAGCCTTTAAGTTTATAGATACAAATGCAGAAGGTTTTTTTAAAGTTATTCATTTTTGTCGATTGGATTATTAGTTGCCCGTTCGATTTAAGTGAGTTGAAACAAAGAATAATTCTATTATTTTGTACATATTTATTCAGCTTTATAAAACAAATTAGTTGAATTTCATAATTGTGCTGTTCCTCTGCATTTTTTACTCAAAGAAAACAAACGAAAATAACAAGGAACACATCATTTTGAATTCCAATTTATTGGAAAATATAAGAAATCCGCTATCATAACTGATATACACATTTACGTGATCTTTTTTTTTTTTTTTTTGGAAGGGGGGGGGCTACTGGTTCTTCGATCTGTGGGTCTATCAGTGAGGAACACCTCCCTAGTACCATCAAGTCAAAAACATTCACAACAACTTGCATTTTCACCTAATAGCCTTATTCCCCTCTGGGACTACCTACATTCTCCCTTGAGTGGAATTACCACCCCCACCTAGATCTAGGCATTCTGACTGGCAATCCTTCCTCTGTGTTAAGATCAGATTAACACGATCTCCCTCATTTTCCTCAATTTGGCCTTGAGCCATACTAAGCCTAAACTTGGTGATTATTGAGATATGACGATACATATTAAGGCACTTGGGTCTTGGGCCTCAAAATCCTCCGTCGACAATAAGTGATAACATCTCTGGCTATATCTATTTAAATTATCCATCAAGATATTCCTGTGTAGATATCGACTGATCTATATGACAGGGCTAGAAAGAGGTTATCAATAACTGGATTGAGGCCTGTCAAGACGAGATTTCGGAACATTCGATCTCGCGAGATTAACTTGGAATAATAACCAAGGAGGTCGGTCGGATCCCGCGTTGCGTAAGTGGGTGCGTCATGTGATTATATACAGTTTTGATTTTGGAGGAAGATCAAAATCGCTTAGTTAATAGAAAGAATGATAAGAGGAGGTGGGGATTAAATGTTTTGTTTGATGCTAAAAACGGTTAACTGGAAAACAGTAAACACTGTTTTAGTAAGAGAAAATTGAAAGCCGTAATCGTAATAGAGAGATACGAACAAGTTAATGTATATGGTTGTGTGTGTGTGTTTGTTTGTTTGTGTGTGTGTGTGTGTGTATGTGTGTGCGTGTGTGTGTGTGTGTGTGTGTGTGTGTGTGTGTGTGTGCGTACGTACAAACCAGCTGAGATAGATACATATATAGATATATGGATACACAGGTTCAAGGATACAAAGAAGCTGAGATAGATTGATTCATACATACATGCAAACAAGCTGAGGTCGATAGATAGATACCTGCAAGGTTGGATAGATAGATAGATAGATAGATAGATAGATAGATAGATAGATTGATAGATAGATAGATAGATATGGGTAGGGTAAGATAGATAGATAGATACGAATAAGATCAGATATTGATAGAAATGGGTGAAGATAGAAAGATAGATAAGTACAAATCTTTAGAGATAAACAGACAGACATATAGATGGATAAATAGATAGATAGAGTCATACATACATACAAAAAAGCTTAGATATATACATATGGACAAGCTGAGGTTGATAGCAAGACACGAACAAAGTTAGATGGATAGATAGACACGGGCAAGTTTAGATAGATAGATAGATAGATAGATAGATAGATATGAACGAGATTAGATAAATAGATATGTACAAATCTTGATAGATAAACTGACAGAAAGATAGAGAGATAGATATGTACAAATCTTGATAAATGAACTGATAGATAAATGGATAGATAGATAAATACATACATATGAGGTGTAACCAGTCAAGCATTTACTCACACAGATCGACACACACGCACACATAAGGACATCCAGTAGGTGCATGCGGGGAAGATCAGATATACTTGATCGATAAGTTATAAATTATATTTCAGCCGAAATGAAATAAACTAAAAACCGCAAAGCCGGAATTGGGCGGAAATCTTGTGGGGAGTTTTTCCACGTCTCGCATTGAATTGTATGATTTACTGTTTTGTCGAGTGAGTTAATCGGATGAATGTTGTATGTCCATAGAGGTGGGGGGTTGGGTGAATGGGGGTAGGGTCCCTTCGGCGGGAAAAGGTGACGGTGTTGATCTAATGGCCGCCGGCTAAATGTCACCGAGGCGGGAAATCGGAAAGAGACATTTGTTGGATACGAGAAGTGATTTGGCATAATAAATGTGTTGCGAGTTGTAAATTGCGTGTCTGGTTTAGATCAGGCATAAATAAATGGTTTGCAGTTACCAAGCAATATATATATATATATATATATATATGGACTTCCTATCCTATACATTCGTGATAGATATATATGCATATATATATGCAAAACAAAATATTGTTTTATGTGTGGAAGTATGAACTCAAAAACAATTTTACATTCATGATACATTCATATATATATATGCACTCACAAACATGCGCATACAAACTCATTCACACTCACACTCACAAACGTATATATGTGTGCGTAATTGTGTGTATTAATTGTGGAAGTGAAAAATTTTTAAAACAAATATGTTATACCCCAATCATCATTAAAGATTAACTTGATGCATTTCCCTGAGCATTCCCTAGCATTTCCAAAAGCACTTACCAATATTGAAAACCGAAGCAAGAGAGAATGTTAACTGCTTACATGTTTGTTGTGTACTTGGTTCGATTCCTGCAGCCACCCCATTTTCTCTAATTGTTTATTTTACTTACGTTGTCTAGATTGAGTGATATATTGATATATTAACTGTGTGTCGGGAGGTCAGTTTCCATGTAATATAACGCAATTTATAATTCATTCTGTCAGAGTAAATATGTCCAATTCTTAAATGCATGCGTACATATGTATATATTAGTTTGGGTGGTGGATGTGAAGTGATCCGACAGAATGTAGATGAAAATGACAATTGGGAAGTGAAGAGAAAAAACTCAAGAGATAGATGTTACTTCATAAAAGATTTTTTCCATTCTGTGGGCGTAGTTCGATACATTTCGACGGGTGACAGCCTTCTTTTTCAGGGAAAAATATTTGCAGCAGTTCACAGAGAAAAATTTGCTGTTTACATTTCAATGCTGAATCACTGCAAATATTTTTCTCTGAAATAGATGGCTGGCCCTCGACAAAATGCATCAAACTACACCAACGAAATAATAAAAAAACAAATTGAGATGTAACGCCAATCTCTTGAGCTTTTCTCTTATATGCATATCAAGAATGTAGTAATTGTTTTGGGAGGTCATATTATATATACTAATTCACACTTTTTCACTTCTGCATTGTCAAATAATTACCATCATACTGTTGGATTACTTTGTATCCACACAACAAACATATATACGAGGATCGGTCAAAAAGTTATGTCCGTTCTTCTTTAATTACAAAAGATTCAATCGTAGAAGCACACGAAGCATACTTGAATGATCGTGAAAGTCTCATGATTACAACATTGTCTCTTTCCTTCCCACATGGTATTCCATCTTTGAATGCATATATACCTCCATTGTAGAAGCTTCTTGTTGGTGAAACCAGTTCTTATCACCTGTGACTATTCTGCTTAGGAAGATGCAATCCGTATTGTCCAACTCCAGGAGCCCGTGGGACGGCAACTACCCTCTGCTCATTCTCGGAACCCACCTTGCACAGACCCCAGAGAAGCCAAACGACTGCACTAAACGACAGGTACTATCATGGCTTTCACCAGAGTTTTGCAATGCTGATTCTACTGCCATCTGTAATGAGAACACCTGCTTATTTAGCCTCATTCGCAGCAGCAGCTGGCCTGGTCAGTTTCTCCTATCTATCTAGGATTGCCATTAATTCTATTGACCAAACTTACATCAAGTGCAGTCTCCATAAATCCACTCACTTCCAGCTAAAATTTGCAGCACATTCTCTTCCCCAAAACAGAAATGCTACGATAGCTCTTTGCTTTCTACTGGCGTCCGCAGGGGCAGCTATTTCAAAAGACGATTTGGGGTTTAAAAAAAGGGGGTAAAACCACAAGTCCCGACCCCGTAAGCTCCTGGACACGTCATGGTTTATAGTAAAAAGAAAAAGGAAAAAAAAAAAGAAATATGACCAATACTTTCACAATCAAATTAAAACAGGCAATACTTTTTGACCGGCTATAGTATATATATATATATACATATATATATATATATATATATATATATATATATATATGTAAAGAG
>OY735227.1:41194249-41254249 GCA_963457665.1 Thysanoteuthis rhombus | reverse complement strand
GTACTGATGCCAATTTTCAAGTAAACGGTACGGCCAGGAACGCTAGAACACACAAACACACGCACTTATACAAAAAAAAGGGATAGAACCCTTCGCCACCTTTGGTGGCTACTATTGTTCAATCACTTTCTCTTTTCTATTTCCAAATCTCTTTGTCCTCACAGAATTCTCCGCTAATTCTTCGCTTTAGTGTTTCTCGCCAATTCCACAATTTCTTCCTTTCTTTCTTTCCACATCACAGACAGCTCTTCTGATGAGGGTGAGCGTACGTCACCCTCTCAAGCGCCACTCAGTCGCTATCGGCCATATCAATCGCTACTTCGGTGTTACAGTTTTGACAGTTCCCCTGTCTATAAAGGTCCCGTCAGTATAAACAATCCGGCAAAATTAACGTTATTTGACCGGCAGTTTGAAGCAGTAAGCATGGCTTTCTGTCAGATAATAGCATGTTTTCCTTAGCTATCAGCACCCCTAGAGCCCTAGCATTCGGTTGAGGGCAGTCGCGTTGACGCTGTTAACTCTGTCAAACTTATGCCACAATTTCAACTTATCTCCAAATCGTGGAGAACTCTCTTCCGTGGAGGAGAGAAAAGACGAAAGTAGCTATCGTTTATAGTTAAAATAAGGAGAGGGTTTTTGACTAACTCAAAATAAGATTGACCAGAATAGAACAACCCTCACCAAAATCAGGGTTATAAGTAAAATCCACAACCTCTACCGTGATTATATATATATATATATATATATATATATATATATATATATATATATATATATATATATATATATATATATATATATATATATGAGAGACAGGGAGAGATATATTGAGAGTATCTTCAACAAACTATTTTTTCTAGATATAATAAGTAGCAAAAGCTTAGATTTCCAGCCCTATATTTTCAGTGGCGCGGCCTGTACGCTTGGAACATAGATAATCTGCCAGCCAGCCAGCCAGCGAGACTTGCTTAAAAACTGGAGAAACCTATTTTGACAGTTTTGGTTGACGGTTTCTAGTAATGCTTTATTTTCTGGTTGAGTGATTTCTATAAATTTGGGAAATACCCAGCGAGACGAGGGACGCGCTATATATCTCTGGGCGCATTTCGTTGTTAGCAAGATTAATACAATACGTTATAACAACACCCGTGAGCGCTTAAGGATGCCGTTATAACGATTTTACTAGTAAACTAAATTCCGATAACTGTCTTGCAAGAATATGAAAGCAAACATGCCGTTATAACGCGTATCTTTGAATAGTGCCGTTAGGAGTGCTGTTACAACGAGAGTCTACTGTATCTAGTTTCACACGCCACCAGAACGCTCGATCAGTTCTAATTATCGATGAGAACTATCGATGTTTAAGGAATCCGGGCGAGGCACACAGTCTGCATGAGATTTTGACACTGGCCAAAAAAAGAATCACCAGCCAGCCCTTCAACCAGTGTCAGATACAATTTTCTGATAAAACGCCATCTTTGAAGGATCGCGGGTCGGGTGGCGAGGAACTTGTAGTGGGGCTGCTGTTTGTCTCGCAGCAGCAGACGCAGCCGAGGAGCTGAGTCGCCACAGACGTCAAGCGTGACAGTAGAAAAGAGTTGCATCCCGTCCAGACCGGGAGACTCCTGCCACATCAAAGTTCTCGATCCAACAAACATCCAGTCGCTAGACTCATAAACGCCGGTCGACAGCCCGAGTACCAATTGCAGGAGTTGAAAGACATGGCGACGTAAAGCTGAGAGATAATAACAGGTTCCTTCTTCCTGATTTTTAAAGATGCTGCCTCTACTAAGATTCCCCTGTGCGACTCGAACGCTATTCCCGAAGCGATTATCGGTGTTAGAACACAAAAGCCTGCCTAGCATTGGCGCCCGCCTGTAACACTTCCAGGGAAGGATATATTTCTGCTGGGAGGACAAAGGTTATTTTCGGAAAATATTTTAGTGCATTAATTCTAGAACTAAGGTCCGTTGACCACTAGGGGCCCGTCAAATAATGCTCGCAGTTAGTAGCAGTGTTCCCCCTGAATCTCATAAAAATATCATCATCCATTGGAAAGCTATAAAAAAAAGGATTAATGTACACAAACATGTGCCTTGTATCAGATTGCGAATAAATGTAAATAGATATGATTTTTAAAGATGAAAAATTGCCTTTTATCGTAGTTCATTTATTGGTCTGAAAACTAAAAGCTGAAAATCAGGGCCCGCTAGGATATTTCCTTTATACAATGGGTCCGTGAAGTTCACGAAGTTTTCAATGCTTAAAAACTACTATTTTAGCGGCAAACCCGTTTCCAGTGGATATCAATACTCTTTTTATGTCGGTACATTGACACATTAATAAATATGATTTTTAAAGATCTAAAATTGCCTTTTATTGTAGTTCTTTTATTAATCTAAAAACTAAAAGCAAAAAATTTGGGTCGGCCAGAATATTTCCTTCTTACATTGAAGTTTACAAAGTTTTTCGAAATTTAAAGATCGCTATTTCAGCAGCAACCCTGTTACCAACGAAGATTAATACTCTTTTTATATGAATGCATCATGTTTGGGTTACATAAAATAACTGTACAGCACCATTATTCTTTATTAACTATAAGGTTCCAACCTTCAAACCCCCTCACCTGAAGTGAAAACTGCCTGAATTAGCAAATTTCCAACCGACGACAACGGTCGGTGTTTGAACCCAGGTCTAAACCCACCACATTGATTTTTGAAAATGACTGGCAGGTCTTCCTTGCTTTGAAGATTAGTGCGATACAATCTTTCCCTCCCACGTAATTCAGAGACAGATCGAGAAAAAAGTGTAATACGAGATGCGGTAATTATCCAGCCTGATATTCCACAATTTAAAACAAAAACCTGTTGGTGTAAAGTTATTGTCTCGAACAGACTTCAGACTAACAAGGATCATTAACCTGGTGCATTCAACAGAAAGCGGGACTTTGTCACCGACCGTCATACTCCCCTGGGATTTGTTTCTTAAGAGACATGGCACGTTACCTTTTCGCAAGTCAACGGTGAATAAGAACCAATAAAAAAAAAAAAAAAAAAGAACTGTGCTAATCGTTGTGATTTTAAACATTCTGATATGGAGATGCCTGACGGGGAAAATAAAGCAATTCTGGAGGTTGAATGTTTTTAAAAACATGAAGAATTTGAGTACATTAATATCATGCAGGCATGAACAACCTTTTTGATCTAGAGGGTCACAGAAGACATTTTTTATCTCTAATCAGGCTTCGTGTTCACTTCAGAAATGCCGTTCGTATAACAGAAAGCGTACTTAATTTCTATCTTAGACAGATGTGAATTGCAATTATCATATTATTGATTTCGAAAGCTAAAACAATATTAATTTCACTATTCAAATTATAAGAATGAGTTTCGCTTCAAAAAAGTCGTTCGTATTACCGACAATTTCAGACAAACTTATGAATTACAATTAGAATATTATTGATTTGTAAAAACTATAGTAATTTTACAATATGAATCATAAAATTGACTTTCTTAGAAAAAATAAAGATTTTAAATAAATGACCACATTGGCCGCTAGTCAAAAATATGTTGGTGGGAGCCAGATCCGACCCACCGGCTTATGATTGCCCATATGTCACAACGCACAGATACAATTGGTAAACAGACCACAAAAAAGCATGAAATACATCAGAAGACCAGGATGATGAAGACAACACATTCCAATACGAAAGAGTGACTTACCAGGAAGCAATGAAACATGTAGAAAGATTACAACGTTATTTTATGCAAGAAGGTAATGAAGGTAGTCCGTTATCTTTACTATGCACCTACACGACGCTGAACGTTAACGAATACAGTCAAAATGTGCGGGGTGGCCCAGCGGTTAATGACTCAGAGAATAGGATCAGCGAGTCGTGTTCAAACTCTGGCTTACGGCAGTTTCCGTTCAGTCTTCATTATTGCTCTTGGGAATGGCATTTATCCATCTATTCCAACCTATCAATACATCATGGGTCTGCGTAACAGAGTAAATACCATTACCCCGAAACCATGTCTTATATTTAGGGGGGGGGATCTACTTCCAACAAAGGATTTAAAAAGTCTGATTTTTTGTTTGAGGGATACTGTAAATTATTAAATCTATACTCGATACTAAATCTGTACTACGGAAATAGTTTGTTTTTTTCCTCGGAAATTACTGAATATTTTTCAACTTTCATTTGATTTCAAGTATAGTGGGGTTTTTTTTAACAAAGTAAACGTAAAAATATCGTTAATGGTTATATATATATATATATATATATATATATATATATATATATATATATATATATATATATATATATGTGTGTGTGTGTGTGTGTGTGTGTATGTATATATATGTATATATGAATATATATGTATATATATATATATGTATATATATGTATATATGTATATATACATATATGTATATATATATATGTATATATACATATATATGTATATATATATATATATATGTATATATATATATATATATATATATATATGTGTGTGTGTGTGTGTGTGTGTGTGTATGTATATATATGTATATATGAATATATATGTATATATATATATATGTATATATATGTATATATGTATATATACATATATGTATATATATATATGTATATATACATATATATGTATATATATATATATATATATGTATATATATATATATATATATATATATATATATATATATATATATATATATATATATATATATAATTAATAGTATATATCTTTGTACCAAAATCGAAAATTCACGTATTTACAATGTTTTTTTTAGGTAGCCTCTTAATCGGGCCTAATTGCCCTACTCCCAGGTCCCAATTAAGCGGAATTCATTAAATTAGGTTCTCTTGGGTGTCCAATTGCTTAAGGATTGGAATGAGCAAGGAGGGAATCTGTAACGATCGAATAAGGGGGAGAATATTCTAGGGATGGATAGAGAACTATTGCCACCAACAAAGTTTAGTAGAATCTGAATAAAAAAGTCGTTTGAGAAAGATTTATAGTTAAGGGTTGGGGTAGGCACATGGGAAGTAAAGAGATACAGTATTGACTAGAATGAGAACTTTTTTTATTTTCGAAGGTAAATTAAACAATAAAGTCTTTTGGTGGTGCAATTTTTTTTAAATCGCTGAAATCAGCTGATTCAATTAAACTTAGTTAACTTAATTGTGTTTATTGTATCTCTTGCATTGACATCTATAAGGAAATTTTGACAAATCCGTTGTGGTCCTTTTCGCCGACAGAAAGTAAGATGTCATGATGAGCTCGATAAATTCTGAAAGTATTGGCTCCTCGATGCCCATGATAAACAGTTGTTCGAAATAGTTTGTTCACCATTTTTTTTTTTTTTTTTGCAAAGAGACTCGCTGGTATACACACGTATGGGGGTATGCGTGTGTGGTATGCTTATGTATGTCTGTGTACATCAATAATACCACGGTCTATTGAAAAATCATTTATATCAAACAATAAATAATTATTTTATTATTATTTCTTCTTTTTTTTACTACTCTTTGCCTTCAACTTTTATAAATTGTTTGTTTGGGTTTTTTTTTTTTAAATCACAACATTTTCCCCTGGCTGAATACCTTCCCGGAAGTGAATGAATGGTGTTGATCAGGAAAAAATAAAGATGATTCATAATACTTCTTCCAATAAAAATTTAAAAAAAAAAACGGGAATATGGATTGAATACTGCAACTACCAGGATGCAAACAAATGATCTGAAAGAACGATGGGTTTAAGGGTGTTATTCAAGTTTCAACTCCTAGTTGTAGTCTAGGTAGCTCAATTGGTAAAGCAGGCTGGGCTAAATACACGCAAACACACAAGCACATGTATATATAGATAGAGAGAGAGAGAGAGGGTGTATGTATGTGTGTGTGTGTAAGGAGACGGACAGAGATTCACAAATATTTACTAAGTTTGGTTTCGTCTAGCACAGTTCATCTCTGTCTCTGTCTCTCTCTCTGTCTCTCTCTCTGTCTCTCTCTCTCTCTCTCTCTCTCTGTTTTTGGTACATTCATATTTTAACATTCTACCTGTTTAAAATTCTATCCATATTATTAGTATCCGTGTATTGATTTTTATATGAGTGAACATATATATATATATATATATATATATATATATATATATATATATATATATATGTATATATATATATATATATATATATATATGTATATATATATATATATATATATATATATATATATATATATATATATGTATATGTGTGTGTGTGTGTATATATATGTATGTACGTATAAATATATGTATATATATACATATATATATACGCACACACACACACACACACACACACATATATATATATATATATATATATATATATATATATATATATATATATATATGCGAGTGACGCCAGTAAGCTGACAAAGGGACAAGGCCCGTCTCCAGAGGTCGTTCCGAGGCGAAAATCCGACGCTTGTGGGCGGGATTTCGATCGACAATTAAGGCAACTCTGTCAGAGAACATGTATATGATATCTGATCCCCAGCGCCCAAGACGAACCTCTCACCGTGCAAGTCGCGATCGCGTCTTATCGTCGGAGAGAGAAAAAAAAACTGGTCCTGGACTGCGTCAGGTTAAAAGCCCCACATCACAGAACTCCCAGCTCAAGTAACCTTTGTCACCCGACAGACCAGCCAGACAGTCTACCCTTTATTTTATTTATCTATTCATTTATTTTGCTTATTTTGTTGTCGGGTGTCAGAAAACGAATAGTAGTTCAGTAATATCTCGCGTGGCGCTACCCGTTAAGCGTTGATTCACCATGTCGATCTTTTTTCAAATAGTTTTCGTAATGAATTCAATAATGTTAAATTTCTGAAATAAATAATAGTAAAAGACAGCATCAAGAAGAGTCTCTAACTGTGTACCGTCATCACCATCATGATCATCATCAGTCTTTTAACGTCCGTCGTTGGACATAGACCTTCCCCAGGATTTGTCACACTTCTCTATCATTTGGTTAATGAATTATGTCTATGACAATAAACACATAAGCTTACCCAATAATCCAATGGTTTCGAAACTTTGAAAACTCAAGGACCCTTTCTATAGATGAAAATCTCTGGCATACCCATATTTTTAGCATTTAGCTTTTAGACTAATAAATAAACGACAAAAAATTACTTTTGAACATTAAATATCATTTGTTCGAAATGGATTATATTTATGACAAGGTACAAGTCTCTATACAAAAAATATTTCTGATATCTGTGCATTGGATGATGTTATTTCTCTATCACAAGTTTTGCTATGTCAGGTTCAGAGGGGACGGACCCCCAAGCTTTATTTGACGCCCCCACCCCCCATGGTCAGCGATCACTGCAGTTATTTATCCTGAAGCGATATACATGGGGCGTAGCAAGAGAGGGGGCAATCGCCACCGAGCGTAGGTGAGAGGAGTCGCAAAATTTCCACTGGTCTATAACGCCTGTTGATCAATATTTGTACCCACTGGCCTTGAGCGCGGTTTGACCCTGGGTGCAGTCTTTGCCTCCGGGTGCTAAGAACCGACACTTGATCGACATCTTGTGAGATTTTATCAGCTCCAGAGACGCCGTACCAGATGGAATATACAACACTGATCCATTTGATCTTGTTGAGGTCCAACATCATATATTTTAAAATGATTGCTGGCACAATCTATATTGTTGCTTTTTCATATTGGCCCCGTATAGTGTCGTTTCGTTTAACGCGGCAGTTACATGCAATGTACCAAGAGCGCAAGCTGAGGTGATACTGAGCCTTGAAAGGTGCAGGTTGTGGTTCTATATACTTTTGCCGCGGAGTAATGATTTCATGGCCTGGTGGCGATGATCAAAGTGTAGTATAAGCTTAATATCTGATAGATTCCCTATTAGGATATCGAACTGATTTTTTAAACTGGACGAGGAGTTAGAAGCTCATTTAAGACAATTATACCTCAGTACCCCCCAATTAGGATCTCAAACTTCAGTTGCTAGCCCCAGCAACCCTTCCAGTAGAGATTATATGGAAATATAATCTTCCGTAGCAAACGTCACCAATGGTTTATAATGCTGAAACCGATAGGGATCCCTTTACCGAATGATGATGATTATTATTATAATTTGGAATCTCACATCAGCTGCCTGATGGTAACCACTGGAGTTTGAGTGACAGCAAGTCTCCTCAAGTCTCCAGCCCTCCTCTCCTAGTACACATGGGTCGCAGTAATTCTGCGATTTACAGTTTCACACCGGTTGCCCAGTGGTTATCGCTGAAGGCTAAGTGACAATAAGTCTCCTCAGGTCTTCAGCTAACGTCTCCTCTCTCTTTCACCTATCATGTCAGGGCTACAATTCGTTGCAGTACTTATATCTCTTGCACCTTCCTCAGTATCCGTGCAGTTCCCAGTAGTGCTGTGGTCTGTACGGTCTCAATCCTTCCTCTAATCCCGATCTCCTCCAGTCTCACCCTCAGCGTTTTGGGGACAGTTCCTAGTGCGTCCACTATGACCGGTACTACCCTGGTTTTCATGTTCCATATCTTCCTTAACTCCCTTGCTAGGTCCTGGTATTTTCCCGTTTTTCCCTCTCCTTCTTTTTTACTCTATGGTCTGCAGGTACAGCAACGTCTCTTATTTGGCAGGCCTTCCTTTTTTTTGTCTACTATTACCAAGTCCGGTCTTCTTGCCTGGATGAGGTGATCAGTTTGGATGTCAAAGTCCCAGAGTAGTTTGTAGTTGTCATTCTCCAAAACTGCCTCTGGCTTGTGCTGACACCATTATTATTATTATTATTATTATTATTATTATTATTATTATTATTATTATTATTATCATCATCATAAAAAGTGGTATTATCTTTTTGAATTTTGGATGCGTGAAAAGTTTTAAGAATATTTACTTAGAATATGAGATCCGGTAAAGCAAGCATCCATACTATCACCGATCACTGAACGTTTTGATCAAGGATTTTTAGTCCAGTATGATTTTTATCCTACACCCGATCGCCGAGTTATAGAAAGGAAAATGAAAGTCATACCGGATAATACTGTCTGACAACTTGCAAAATATTGTGATGTGGATCACAATACCGTCTTTCAAATAATGAAGAAGAATTACGATATTGAATACCCCAAGAAAGGGCGAGTTCCGACAAAAAAAAATGAATGAATTATCCCAAATGTTACTGGTAAATTTGAATCAGTAAACTTTGTTTCGTGATTTGTTCATGAATATTCATTTCGTTTTGTTTTGAAAGAGAAGTAAGATGCCCGAAAACTCATTCGGTGATGTTGTTTTTTTTTTTATAAAATAAGTTATATTTTAATCTAATTTGTACAAATTAAATAATGTAATGTTTTTCATTGGTAAATCTAGTTAAATAGAAGTTGTTTTGTAATTCAATAATTCGTTTTGATTTTACTCGAAAGGAAAGCAAATACTCGTAAAACCAGTTCGTTATGATTTTATGACCGGTCACATTTCGTAGGTGGCATAGTTCAAGGAAAAGTGCCCATCAGGAAATCGGCCCATCGAGAAATCGGGCTCCGGTAAAGTGCCCACCGGGAAACCTACCCATCACAAATACATCGGGGGGTAAAGACTGTCCATCAATAAAACCTTATGTAATGGGCACTTCCCTCCCTCAATAAAATTGTGATGACCAGTGAGTGACAAAAAAACAACAACAAATAATTAGACAAATTAATTAAAAATGAAAAGAAACAAGAAAATTCGCGTATAGCAGAAAGTTGTGTTAAAAGTATTTGATAAAACCTTAAACATTTTCCCGGATGAATAAATTATGTGTTGATGGACAGTTTCCACCCCTTGACAAATTCGTGATGGGCATTTTTCTGGGGCCTGATTTCTTGATAGGGAGACTCCTCGGTGGCTTTTTTCCGGATGACAGATGGTGCTGCGTGCGTGCCCTCTGTATTGTGACTTGAGGTCCATGACTACAAGGCCTGTGACCAGTCAGTCACTAACTCCCATGGTCTGGCATGTTTTGAATCATGAGTTTTCCACACTCCGCTAACCATATTGTCCGGGAATCGAACTCGGGACCTTCACTTACGAGATCCAAGCGGACGTCCTAATGGAAAATTTTCCTCTCTCTCCGTTCATACCGAGAATTGAACCAGAGACTATCTGCGTGGGAGACACATCATTTAATGAAGAATTTTCCTCACTCTTCGCTCCTTCTGTTATCCGGGAATCGAACCCGGGACCTTCTGCCCGTGAGACTGGGCCATTACACTATCCGAGCGGATTGAATTAAAGAGAGACAACTGTAGTAGTATTATTATTGGTATTCTTATAGAGTTGCTAACAAGTGATACATCAAATGAGCCCATCTTCACAGACAGAGAGCCTTGAAAAAAATTGGTAGACACACAGACATCTTTCCCAGGAAAGTAAATCACATACGCCACCCCTAATACAATAACAGCCGGGGACGGGTAGGACCCGGTTCAGTCTCCCGGCTTTATTTTTATTGTCCCTTTGATTATCTGTGCTAATCGGGTTTCTGTCGATTTAACTCCGCCTCCTGACAACTTCAAGCAGGGTCTGCCTTTCTGGTCATCAACAGTAAAATAAAATAAAATGAAATGAAAAAAAAGAATCTGAAAAAAAACACCCTTTCCTTCTCTTTCCCACTGTACATTTGTTTTCGCTTTTGACCGTGGATAATTGTTTTGAATTTATGCCGTAGATGAATAAAGAGAAGATAGACAAGTAATGACCGGTATATGTTGTATCATGTTGTACTCCACTCAAAAAGTAATTAACAAACAGTGTTTAACTTGTGTAGAAGATGGGGGGAAACATGTCACCATCTGTTGAATACGATTAAAAGACCTTGAATCTGAGAATGTTAGGATTTGGGGATTTGATACTTCTTAAATGTGTACATATGTGCTCATCAACGACTTCGTACGCTATGCTGAGCACTTAACTCACACATACAAACACGCGTATATAATTACCAACTGCGTTATATTAAAAAGAACCTTATTTGAGACGATTTACCGTCATTATACGATTAATGTATCACAAGACAACGTAAATAGAACAAACAATTTGAGAAATTGTGGCTGCTATTCTATTTACTAAGGCGAGCGATACAATAACTCTATAATGACGGGAAATCATCTCAAATAAGTATCTATATGATATAAAGCTATTTGTTATCATTCTGTTGGACCATATATGTCTATTTCTTAATGCATATATATATATATATATATATATATATATATATATATGTATATATAAATATATATATATATGTATATATATATATATATGTATGTATATATATATATATGTATATATATATATGTATGTATATATATATATATACATATATATATATGTATGTATATATATATATGTATGTACATATATATATATATATATATATATATATATATATATATGTCTGTGTCTGTGTGTGTCTGTGTGTGTGAGTGCATTATCAAGAAAGAGATATATGATCTGATGGACTGATTATAAATTGCGTTATATAACATTGAAACTCGTACTTGAACTGATCACCCGTTATTACACAGTGAATGTATCATTTGGTCTTGATAACATGAATAGAATAAACAATTACAGAAACAAAAGTTTGATTCCTACAGCAGCCCCATTTTCTTCAACTGTTTATTCTACTTACGCTGACCAAGCCAAATGTTACATTCGCCGTGTAATAACGGGGGTCATTTCAAATAAGAGTCTCTATATAATATGACGCAATTTAGACAAATATCGAGTGAGTTTCTATAGAATAAAACACAATTCATACTATATACGTATATTTGTGTGTGTGTGTGTGTGTGTGTGTGTGTGTCTGTGTGTGTGTGTGTGTGTGTGTGTGTGTGTGTGTGTGTGTGTGTGTGAATGAATTTCGCCAAAAATGTCATAAGTGAAAAACTATGGGGAAATGGCACATTAGGTCAAAACAACTGTAATCTATAAAAGATCTATTTAAATAAAATGAGTGAAAATATTATAAACAGGTTATTTTTTATCAAAACCTGTCCAAATGATTACCTATAATTACCGTCAAGTTAGTGGGAAGCCGAGTAAAAATAAAAATTAGTAGAAATATTGTTGTTTTAAAGCTGTTTTTCCAGGCACTTATTCGAAAGTACACTACAAAAAATTGTTTCTCTCATACAGTTTGTTTAAGGACCATTTGTTCGTGAGATTCGCTTAAAACAAACAAACTACACCAAAGTGTTGTCTCAATGCTGTTTGCATAACTTATCTAGATTTGATTAAATTCGCTTGTTTTTTCTTAATTTTCCATTTCTACCATTTTTATCGGAGTCATTCTTACCGTTGCCATTTACACCGGTACTATTTTAAACAGGAACCCTAGTTAGCCGTTTATCAGAGTGAGGTAAAATTGGTATATATCAATGGTGCCTCGCCATTGAAGCAGTAGTGAATGATTTGCGAGTCGATTAGTACGTTAAACTGAGTTCAATAATTGACAGGGTGACCCACTTTTATGGCCTTGAACCAGACTAAGATAAGCTTAGATTTGTAAATGCTTAGTTGTAAATCTTAAACTTGCAGTTTTGTTCAATGCCGTCCTGTAAGCGATAGTTAAGCAAAATGTCTCGCTAAATGACTGGCATTTGACAATCTTATCTGAAAATAACCTTTCGTTGTGGATATCCTCGAATCAGGACATTATTTTAATGAATTTATTGGCTGTTTCCAAGTGGACAATCGGCTTAAAATTATAAATGAATCAAGTCCCACGGGGCTGACGAGCAAGCCAAGTGTTTTTGATCATTCAGGGAGAAAGGGAGGGGCAACTAACAGACCAACTTCGTATACGCTATTCAAGCAAGACATGGAAATGTGTCTCACTATAATTGCCTTTATCACATTTAAGTATCTTCCGGACATTTTCATAACTGCTGGTGACGGAAATTTCCGAACTGTTGCTTTTATTATGATTTAATATCTCTCGTATACACCCTGAGGCTTATTCCTTATTTTCTGATCAACGCTATCTACTGTCTGTCGAAGGGTAATCAGTCTGAAGAAAATGTTGCGATAAAAAGCAACAAATGAATTCAAGATGAAAGTAATTAGTAACCAGGAAAATATCTAAGAAGTATTGTTGCAAGTTTTAGAAAATAAAAATACTTTCGAGTGAAACCCAAATTAGAATTATTGATCATAGGCCAGTCCGAAATTCTGAGACGGAAAACAACCTTGCCGAATAAACCCAGCGGTATTATACCGTATTCAGCGGAGTTCCTGCACGACTTCCCCAGGGGTTCTGCGAAACTAAGAAACATTTTTGCAATATACTTGATAAGTCTCCATAACCAAAACGAATCCTTCACGGATTATACACATCGGTATTTGTCGTGTATATGACAGCTGACATTATCAAGAAAGACAAAGAAATAATCTTAACGCAAAATAACGTTAATACTAATTTCATTATAACTTTCCTATTGTATACTTGTTGCTGAATATATATATATATATATATATATATATATATATATATATATATATATATATATGGTAGCCCCTTCAACGTAGCGATACAGTTACCACTGGACTAAATAGCCCGCTGGCAATGCAAAGGCCCAAATAACTGCTCTCACACCGAATTCTCATCTCGTTTATTCACGGTGTATTTGTCGCCTCCGACGCCACAGTTATGTATTTGAGAAATGGACATATTTGGTCCGACTGAATGAGTGATAAATTACGTTTTATTATAGAGAAACTTATTTGAAATAATCTTCCGTCATTACACGGTTGATATATCGCTCAATTTAGACAACGCGAAGAGAATAAACAATAGAAGAAAATGGGGCTGCTGCAGGAATCGAACCTGTCACTCGAACCAAATATGTCTATTTCTTAAATACATACCTGTCGCGTTGAAATAGACTAGGGATAAACGAGATGAGAATTAGGGTTGAAACCAGTTATTTGGCCTTTGTATTACCGGCAGCTGATTAGCTCAATGGTAAGAGCATCGATATATATATATATATATATATATATGTGTGTGTGTGTGTGTGTGTGTGTCTATCTACATATATATATATATATAAGTAAACACACAATTATAAATACATTATTTTTATTTGAAACTAGCCAGCTGGTGAGTCAGAGGCCAGGACAACTACAAATGTTGTTTTGTTCATTCACTGCTCATAACCGCTCTGATTGTTTCAGAACACAGATATAATATTATGAAAAAATAGATATATGATCCGACAGAATAATCATAAACTACATAGATATATAAATATTCAGGCCTTCGACTTACCAACTGACTGTTCAGCTCAGTGGTAACTGCGGCGTTGCGTATAGACGGGTTCCTGTTGGACTTTGGTTCTACTCCTGCGACATTCAATTTCTTTAATTGTTTATTCTATTTATGCTATAACCAATTGACGTATTCACTGTGTAATAACGGCGTGTCGGTTTAAATTGAGTTTCAAATAAAAATAACGCGTTTATAATTATTCTGTTGGATCATACATCCACTTTGTTATAATATATATATATATATATATATATATATATATATATATATATATATATATATATATATATATTGTTCGACAAATACATTTGTATTTCATTTATCTTTCGTGATAACTCATTATGACTCCAAACTAAATTCCAAATAGTTATTTCTAGAATCTACGTTAAAATTAAAGCCGTAAGTCTAGAGTACAAAGCTGAATTTAATAGAAGTCGATAAATTGTGAACCCCGCCGTGGATCATCGATTGGTGTGGTGAAATTGCAAATAATTACTACTGAATTGAGTTCGATCCTCATGGGGTGCATACCACTTGCGTTTTAGGCTAAGCGTGTGAAATATATATCTATACACAACACTTTAGACATTAAATTTAGCTATAAATTGAAAGGTTTAGCCAATTTTGGCTATTTTGTTGTCAGTTTTAGCTATAGATAGCAAACAATATCTGGAGACACTGTAAAGAAACACATGATACGCCATCTACGATGTCATCACACCTCTAATGACGTAATAAAAGCTGGTAAATAAAGCACAAAACATCCTTCTTCCTCTTTGGGTTGTTTAACATAACTGGGACCAGCCGACCTACAAGCATCTTATAGAGAGAGTTGTGTTGACACATCTAAAGAAAATGTTTTTGAACTAACGACTTTTTTAAAGTCAATATAACAGGTCCATCAGATCTATTCCTTTCGGTCTCCTTGCCATTGGGATCTCTTGGATTATTCGTTGAGAATCTTGTGCTTCTTGCAGAGCAATAACACGTACATGTTAAACAAACACATGAACTGGCTTCTGTGAGACATCACTCAATGGGTCGTAGATCATCATTCTCGGCCTCGAAGGAGAGCCATGATGGTGTACAGCAATATTGTACCCAGAAAGAAGAGCGCAAGTGAAACAAACAAAACAAAACAGGGAAACATGGCCCAACCAAATCAAATAGTTCATTAAAAATAGATATTAACCGAAAGTCGTATGAAAATATTTTCTGTTGTCACCCAAACAAATTCATACTGTAAGACCCACAGAATATTCAAAGTCTTCTGCATCCTATTTTAAAACGTAATGAATTTTTTTTTCAGTTTATTAAAAATGAATATTAACTTAAAAGCATATATTAACATTTTCAGGCGCAATTGAATCAAATGTTAACTCTTACATTGTATAGACCCGCGAAAAATACGTTTTTAAGTAGGATGTCGAAGATTTCTTGAAATCTCTAATCTAAAAGTATAAATTTGATTCATTTACGTCTGAAAGATGTTAATACATGATTTTCTGTTAATATCTATCTTTAATAAACTATTTATTTATATTTGCCCATTTTTTCTATTTTTCCACTCGCACCTTTTTTCTTACGTCATTATTACCGGTGACATTTTTACCCGTCCATTTTTACCGATGCCTTTTTTACCAGGGCTATCATTAACCTAAATTATACCACGACAACGAGTCTCGTATACCATTCCTCCAACACTGAGTTCACCAGTCACTGAACACTCTATACGTGCGCTATTCAAAGAAGGAACATAGTGAATAGATGATTTAATCGCTCCGTCGCAGGCAAATGGTGTGTGAGTTAATACAGCCGATGATCATTACTGCTGTTGTGTGTTCGTTAATTCTTTGAACGCAGTTGAGTTAAATCGATTGATAGTGTAAGGCTGTGATGGCAAATCTTTTTGGTGCGTCGAAATTTCATTTCATTTTTTGATAATCCTGTTATCGAAGTATCACTCAATCACCAGAAGCAGCATTTTAGCGCCCGTCGTTGGGCATAGGCCTACAATGCGTGTCAGAAGTGACACGCTACTGATTTTCAAGTGACACGTAGTGGACTTTGAAAGAAATCCTTTTTATTTCCGTTTAAATATGCTAGTTTTATAAGTATATTATTTCATAAACATTTTATATAACTTCTAGTCTTATGAATGTATTAGAAAAATAGGCCGCTTATCTCTAAGCTTTTACCTGAAATTAAAATACGCGTACACACGTTGGTGACACTCCGATGACAGGATTATTCCAAAAATTAGAATTTCGACACACCGTGCTGAAAAGGGTCGCACTCACTGGTATATATCAAGGATGGTTGTATCTTGATGCAAGTTGACCTTCACCTTTCTTAGTTCTCATTCCATTAATTATTAATTGCAAATTTCCATCTGTCTCCACACACATACATACACCAGAAATCGTTGATTTATGAAGAAATGAAAGAAAATCTCATCAGATCTCGGGAATCCCATTCCTAACTGCTTCAATGAACGAACCAAATCGGTAGAATCGATTGACCTGGGAATCCAGAATCCGGTCAATAAGCGAAAATCAGGAAAAAAAATCAAACAAGAAAAGCAAGAAAAACTAGCAAGCTACCACAGTCAATAATTGAACAGCCGTAGCGTCAAAATTAGAAGTCATGAAAAGAATATTCCGTTGAAGAGTAAATATGGTCTCAATAAATTCTATTCATGACATCACCAGCGTTTTCTGCAGGAATATATCTGAAATAAAAATTAAATAAACATCCAGAAACATCTAGATTCTGGAGAATCCAGATGCTTAAAATGAACCTGTGAAAATGAGGCACCCGAAAGACCAAAAGGGGCTTTTTCCAACAATCAAAAGATATTTGTAGAAGGTGTCAAGGCGTTTAGTAAAATACTGATGCCGGAGTTTGAACACGGGTCGCCGATACCATTCTCAGTGCCGTTTGCCACTCAACCAACTCGCACCTATTATATGTGTAGCCAACAGTAATGAAAAAAAAGGGCCTTATGCCATTACGATTATTCCTTTGTGTCAACATGAAAAGGATTTACGTCTTATTTACTTAGATGTTCATTAGCTGTAACATTATATAAAAAATCTATCGCTTACGGTCCACCCGGACACCCCTATCTTTATTTAATCTCTATACCCCTTGTCATGTGTCAGCCTCCAGGCGTGGCCTTTCACAATCCTGTCCCCGTCTCCTGATGCCAGGACCCCTTTTTTTTTCTCTTCAAACTTCACTCGGCATTGGTTACTCGTCCAGTCCAACTAGTCATTCCGTTTTTGTCCTTTTTCTACGCACCCTCGTTCGCTTGGGAAATGTATTCAGGTTTAGCAGGGGCGAGAGTCTCATATTCGGACATGTAAAAAAAAAGGGGATAAGCGACGGGTAACGTGTCGGATTGAATGGTGTGAGACCCGGGGGGAAATGAAATAAAGATGTACGGCTTTTAAAACTCACAATTCTGGTACAATAGAATAAACCTGTATCTACCCGGCAGGTATGTTCCGGGTGGCAAGCCGTAATCACAAGACTGATGGCGAATGATCATAGTCACGTGACCAAAACAAACGCACATATATATATATATATATATATATATATATATATATATATATATATATATATATATACATAATTTACTTCCATGATGAGGTTAGCGTAATTACCGTCGTCATGGGAGGAAATGGGAAAGGCCTTTGTCCTGCAGTGGACTTATTATGGCTGCTGATGATGCCGATAATGATATATATGATATTATAAAGACGACAAATGCTCGTTTCTTTGTTTCTATGTTTTCATGGGCTCCTACGCGGTTGCACCTTACAAATTGAAGATTTGTGTATATGAATAACTTGACCCATGACGAACACAGGATAGGTAGCGATAGCGTATGGTGATCTATGAAGGTCAATTTAAGGTCAGTTCAATTTTGATGGAGTCAGGTTTAATTTTGACATTTCAAAATTTAATGAAGACAACTTGATCCAAAGGCTGCTAATTCATGTACATAGTAACTTGACTCCAGGATGAATCAAGGATATGTGGAGCTGGTCTCTGGTGACCTCTAAAGGTCAATGTTAGGTCAGATCAATTTGCAAAGCATTTCTGTACCAATGTAACTTGACCCCAGAATGAACAGAATTTATGAGAACCGAATTTTCTCTTAGACCAAAATGAAAAGAGACTGAAAGAATCCATAAAGATAAGGAGTGTAAAGGTGAGAAAGAGGGAGAGAGAGAGAGCAAATGTTAGCCCCATCCAGTTTCAGACTAGACTAAAAAAGATTGAAAGCTGCTTGTTGCTTACAAAGATGGCTTAGGTACTTAGATGAGGAAGTGGGAAAATAAAGAAGCTGCTTGCTGATTGCAAAGCAAAGAGGAAGGGAAGGAGGAAGAAAAGTGTAGGCGGTGGAAGATAACCAGGTCGAAGAGCGCCAGATTCACTTCCTTTTGAGATAAATTGAAAAACGTTGAACACATCCATTTTTCCACTCTTGGTAAGAAATAACGTTCGGCAACATTGTTTCTGTCATTTTGATTTGTTTCGGCAATTTCTCTAAAAAAAACTATACGTGACCGAGAAGATTCGGTCAGTGACTGATAACACGGGTGAAAATCTATTTAAGACTTAATTTAACTTCAAAAGCCTTTAAAAAAGAATTTGCCTATTGAAACGAGTTTGTTACTGATGTGAAATGAAGTTTGTAAATGAAGTGAAATTATATTTTCGATGAAGTGAAATTTTGATTGTAAATGATGTGAAAGTAGGTTTTTTTTAATCAATGTGGTATCATCAGTGAACCCCGTTTTAAATTTGTGATTGTAATGAGAGGGAAAATTTTTAGTGGTGTAAAATTGGGTATGTGACCAGTATGGAATGGGAATTGATACTGGGGTGGAGTGAAATTTTGTTGAGACTGAAGTGAAATTGGGACTGTTATAAGGTAAAATTGGATTTCTTTTTGAGATGACAGAACATCTGTTATTTCATTATCATTAATTTTTTTTTACTTTTATTTACCTTCATCTTAATTGTTGTTGCTCTTTATCGCAGATGAATTGGGTCCCTTTCAGCAGTGAGTAGATAAATTAACAGCGCAGATCGGGCTAATGAATAAGTTCCTGGTGAGAATCGAAACCACGACACTCTAATGCCGGAAGATGGCTTACTTGATGCGCGACCGTTCTTACCAGGAACTACTGAAAATCAATGGCAAGCGCCAGTCCAAATCAAACACATGAACTCACTTCCTATCCCGATCTATACTGCACCAAAATTTACTTGCTGACTAATTTTTATTTTATAAAATTATCTGCAATCTAAAAAGTCAAAAAATTCGGTTTTATTAAAATTTAGATGCTCACCGATTTTCATTTTATAAAGTAAACTGCATTCGAAATAGCCAAACCCCCTGAACTAGCATCGATTTGCCCCTGACGAAACAACTGCTAGAAACATGGTTCAACTGTATTCAATTTAGTATGCATTACTGTGGTGTACTTGCTAAAAATGATTCACCAAAATGTTGTGGCCTGCTGCCACGGTTAAATCCTGGACAGAATGAAGAAATTTTTCCTTTCTTAACTGTTGCTACACTTTTTTCCTTTTCTTATGAACATCAACTGTGGAAACTTGATACTCATTGAGAAACACTGGTTCTCTTGTTAAAATATTGGAAGGTTTAAGGCCGTTTAGTTTGATCAACGTTTTTCTGCATAATATAAGAAGATGCAGAGATTGCATTCCACCAAGCACTTTAAATGTTTACACAACTACTAACCCCATCTGTCGATGGAAAGTTGCGTAAATCTTTCCGTTCTACCTGACCCACTTATAAAAAGCACAAGGAAGTCGGCCATTTTCAATGCAAAAATATCATGCGTGAATTGTTTCCTTCCCTTTAATATTTTTGAATGGATGAGAAATGACAGGCTTTTCACGCCGTACCGACCTTTGAAAGGGCCTTTTAATAATTAAAGTATTTTTTAAGTGATTTTCTCCAGTTTTTAGGCACTTCGTAAAAGCCCATAAGAGCGCTTATCTTCGCAGGAACTTGATTACCTCCCTTTTGGGAGCTGCTCTTCTCTCGTGCAGTTCCTTTGCACCTATAATTTCAAAGAATTCATAAACTCTCTATTCTCTCGTCACGCGGACAGACTATCCTGTTCCTATCTCCAAGCAACTGACAAATGAAGAGTTCCAGCTACGACTTGAACAACTAGGCTTCAAGTACCAAAATAAAAGAGAAATATCAGTAATCACTTATGGATATTGACAGTCCAACTGCGCCCAGTCAACGTGGCTATAAAGCGAGTCTGATCTGGAGAAAGTCTTTGCTACGGTCAGTATCAAAAGGAGACGTATTTCTAATATAACCCTTTAATGTACGCACAGGTCCCAATAACAACTCAATTTCATCAGTCGTGAAATTCTACAAGATAATAAAAAGGAGTTTGTAGTTATCTCCCCATTGAAAATCCCTCACCATGGAACCTTTTACTACGTGAATGTGAGTGCTATGCTGTCTTGCACTGAAGTTCGGAAATTAGCTTAAAAGACAAATGCAGATAGATCGATTGAAAATGAGTTCGTTTCCTTACTGATGAAGAACCACACACGTGTCAAAGTTCTGAAACAGTAAGTTGGTAGCCTTTTGTTAAACTCAGAAAAGCATAAGATTTAATGTTAACGATCAGAATTTCTGACAAGATTCATCTTCGTCAAAGATGGAGGCAAAGTCCGAAATCATGGAAACACTTCATCTCACAACTTTAGAAAATAACCGGTAGAGAAACCTTTCGTGGAAATTAACAGCAGTCAATGCAATTTTGTAACTATAAAAATCCTCAGTACCCTAATAACGACAAAAATACAAGATGAAAGTAATTCTGACAAAGATTCTTAAAAGTAGTCAAATCATACTTAAAAAATTTTGATAATTTCCTGAAAATGATGAGAATAAACGATGAATATTGAAAAGTCAAACTTTAAAAAGACGAAACTTTTGCTTATGTAAGACGAATTAATGTTGAGCAATAAATTGGCAATTCCAATGCTGTCTCTGTCTTCAGGACTACAGACCAGCAAATTTAGAATGTTGCAACCATCCATATGTTCTGCATGCAGATTTAAAACCTCCATGGAACAGACTCTAGTTGCAATACTTGGCATTTTCCAAAAAGAACGTGATACTCGTATTAATCCAAAAACATATGACGTTAGTACACTTATAGAAGATTCACTGGAGGATGAGACTGCAGAAAAAATTCTGTAGTTTGCCATAACAGTCAATTATTGAACAACCGTAGGGTCAAAAATGAAGTTGTGTAAAAAAAAATATTCCACTGAAGAATAAATACGGTCAGAATGAATTCTCTTTAGGACACCACTAGTGTTTTCCACGGGATATTATCTAAAATGGAATAAAAAAACATAAAAACATCTAGATTCTCCAGAATCTAGATGTTATTAATAAACCCTGCGAGATGGACAAGATTAGAGGATCCGGAGTTGAATCTTACGGACAAAGATGGCGAAAGATTTGAATGTCAAAGAGTGTCTTCAAAAGGGTAATTCTACGTTATTTATTTTATGAATACAATTCTCATTCTTAAGAACAGTCGAACCATCTTTTTAGCAACTACAAAATAGTTATTTCCATTATTATTCGGACCATCCTCATCTTTGTTGTTTTTCATACAACGTTTCGGCCGTTGCACTCTACGGCCTTCGTCAAATAGTTTTAGCAAAATGTTGCTAATGATAAATTTTCATTCAATTGAAGGTTATGACATGCTTATTCATTACGCGAGCAGCGATGCTATTAGAACAATGTGAAGCCGAAGTCGTAGGTGCCTAGTTATTTACTTTTGTTTGATGGCGTATTATAAATCATCATAAATAATTTTAATTGGAACTTTTTACCATCATCTTTACTTATAGTTGCTTTTTATCTCGACATCGTGGTTCGTGGTTCAAGCTAACATAAACACCTGTACAGGTAGATGCTGTAACTTTCTATTCCTTGACTAACCCATTCAATTAGCGCAAGATCGAGATCTTCATTTTCTATTAAATATTTTCCCATGTTTCATTAGTTTTTTGTCATCACTGTCAATGAGAAACTGCAACAACCTAATTTCCTGTTTCTTCAAGTCATACACACCGATGGTTCCAACATCGTAATTATCAGTCAGGTACCACGGAGATACCCCACAATCAAGGTTCAGTAATTCTACTTTCTGATGTGTGGATAATGACAAACATTCTCTCTTCTGCTTGTCACTGTTACCTGTGGAGGAATCTGAGGCGCTTTCCGACATTTTCTCAGTTCGCAATGTTGAATAATCAAGAGACAATGGAAAAAAATATCAAAGGCAACAAAGGCACATCTGATTAGTAAGAGCACTGAGACACTGATGATTCAACTGTGGGTTAGGTGTGGTCGCGTCGGATCAAATTTTGGCTCCATACGTGAACTTGTGCAGACTACCCTTACAAAAGCACCTTTTCCATTTTAGGGTTTTTTTCTGTTTATAAAATTTTGGATAGGAGATTATATACGTGTATTTACTATGCTAAGATTAGTCTGGCCACAACTTTTGGGCACCCAATATACCTTGCAAACTAATATTCAAAAACTTGACTACCAATGTTAGGTTGGTCCTTCACGGTGGGAATACTTATACCCTGAAAAGTAACAAATACACCCGGAAATTCAAAATAAAAATATATCCTGTTTCTCGTATGTATACTAATCCTTACGTAATCGGATTCTTTAAAGCTAATTGCGAATAAAAAAGAAAAGGGTTCAAGTTGCCAACGTGGATTTAACATCCTGATCCAGAAGCACGGGCAATAAACAATCCCCATTCCAAATGGGTGGATTTTATATCCAAGAAAGTCCAATGAATACATCCGTCAAAATCCTGCGCTGAAATCAATAATTTTGTCCGGAAAATAATGGAATAATGATAAGATCACCCTTCAGAATTTTACAACACCAAGATGGCCGGAGAATGTATCGGCAAGAATGCGTAGATAAAATTAACATGGTTGAGAATATTAGTTCGAACACGTCGTAGAATAATAATTCAATTCAGAATGTTTGTCAATATCAGATCATTATGGAGCTCCAACAATGGAGAAAGCCGGAGAAACTTTTTACGTGATAAAAAGATGAGGACATTAGTCCAAACAATTCTTGGAATAATGAAGGCAACAGTTCGAAAAAAATTAAAGAGAGCTTAGTCTATTCCAAATTCTCTGCTTATAACACCGGCTAGAATTAAAATGGTAACTGTACAATGAGCCACAACGGTTTAAGTGTATTAGTGCAGGGTACAGGGATAATAAGTGAGTCAGGGTGGAGGAGAGAGAGAGAGAGAGAGAGAGAGTGATGAAGAGAGGTAGATAGAAGGGGAGACAGGCCGCATGGGGCATGCTTCCTCTGCCCATGATGAATTTAGTATTGGCCTAGGGAAGAACGGCTGGCAGTTTCTTCAATTCTATCTTGATATAGGGCTGTCAACACCAAATCTCCACCCTGTCAGCACCGCCAATTCCAACACGCACGAGGTTAACACTACCCCAGCCCTTGACCCTG
The DNA here is from genome assembly GCA_963457665.1 of Thysanoteuthis rhombus. NCBI lineage: Eukaryota > Metazoa > Mollusca > Cephalopoda > Oegopsida > Thysanoteuthidae > Thysanoteuthis > Thysanoteuthis major. The sequence goes on along the minus strand of OY735227.1, from coordinate 41,230,289 downwards.
ACTCACTTTCTCTGTGCTTTCCTCAGCACGCTCTCTCTCTCTCTCTCTCCCTCACACACTATCTCTCTCTCTCTCTCTCTTTTTATATATATATATATATATATATATATATATATATATATATATATATATATATATACCTATCTGCCACTAACCGAGACATGCAAATAGACAGCCTAGAAAGTGCCAGAATATCGGCCGCTATCAGCCTCAGGCCTCTGGACCACTAAAAGCCGGACTGGAGAGGGCGCTGAACGACGAAAGACTGTTGGAGAGTGACGTCACACAACTTGGCGGTGGTCTCATTGACAGAAAACAGAACGCACGCCGAGCATGGACACCCCACCACGCCCATGCAGAAAAAAAAATTACTCAAGCTTTCTTCATCAATTTGACACGACAGAATCCAGATTAGGAGGGCAAGAGAGATGACGGATGTTTACATGTAATAAAGATGTCTAGACTCAACAATGACTTCATTTCTTCTTCAAATTTGATATTCAAGAAACAAACTGTGAAGACTGAGACAAGCAGTGTTGCCAATTTAGCGCTTTTTGTGCTAAAATTGGAACTTTTTTTCTGTTTTGGTAGTGCGGAAATCGCTAAATTAGCGCGGTCATTTTGGAAGTTGAGGGCTATTTCCGGATCATTTTTAGCAACTTCTTGGTGTATTTTGGCCATTGTAGCATCAAACTAGCGCAAAAATATTTTCGAGTTAGCAACACTGTCTACAGGGGTAGGAAACAAAAATCCTTTTTTTTTTTTACAGAGAGAGGGAGGGAGTGAGGGGCAGAGATAAACGAGACAGAGAGCGAGAGAAATGAAAGATGAGAAACAACCCAATCAAATGACATGAATGATAAAATTTTCACGATATCATAGCTTTAGTAATATTCACAATGAGGCACTTGTATAACCAAGCTCCAAACAATGAAAAAAAAAATGACTAATTAAAATAACAGGTCCGATTAGTCACTCAATAGAAACCGTCACGTAAGCAAGGTCTTTTGGCAAGTATGTAGAGTTGGGGTCGATCAATTAAAAAATTTGGAAAAACGTTTGAATAATGTATGAGTTACTTCTCTCGCCCTTTGTCGGGCGGTGATCTCTAAAATAACGAATTTTCAAAAATTGTGTGCAAACACTACTAGATCACAAAAAGGGACCGCACATTTACATTGTAAATTGAAACCCGTCACTAAAATCTTATTTTTGAGGAGAAAAATTGAAAAAAAAAAGTGTTTTTCTATACATAAGTAGTAAATTTAAGTTTAAATTTTCAACCCTCTAGCTCCATTAGTTTTTGGCTGTGCGCGTGATACACTGCCAACTAGCGAGACCAGCTTAAAAATTCAAGAAACCTATGTTGAAGGTGACAGTTTCGGTTGACGGTTTCTGGAAAGAGCTGTGTTTAATTACCAGTAAAGAACATACTTTTTTTCCTTCCAACGAAAGATGGCTGACATAATAACAAGCGTTTCATGAGGTGTATTTTTTATGACGTGTGGTACACTTATTTCATGTAACTTGTGGCCAGGTGAAAGTTTCCTGTATATTTATCGCTTCCAAAATTAAATATTGGTCTTGTACCTTTTTTTCTCGCAGCGTTATCGGGCCTTCGATATTTGCAAAGGATTTCTGGAGTAAACCCATTGACAACGCAATTTATATTGTACACATGAGAAGTGCTGCCAACTCCTAAATCGACCTAGAAAAGGCACAAAAAAACCCGCCAAAATGCGAAGAAAAACAGTAACCCAATATGGCCATTTTGATAGCTAAGAAAACGGTTAGGATTATCTAAAATGTCTAGGAAATAGCAAAAGAAATTGACTAAAATTACCGGAAAAAAAGCGCTGAAAATGAACAAAAAATATCACCATATGTTCAATTTTCGTACTGTCATAATAATAAACGCGCTAAATTTAAGGCAAGAAACGTTAAATTGGTAATACTGCATATAAAAGCCTCATTCTGTCAGTAATGTTGGTAGCAATTTATGATCACTGACAATCCTTTTTACTTTATTTAAAATGCATTTTTCTAGAAAACGAATTTGCAATGCATTTCCATAGTGAATGAACCTCTGTAATAAAATTATTAGCTATACATTTATATTATACATATAATAACCATGGTCTGTCTGTAAGTTTTAGATCAGTTCTTGACCACTGACAATCACATTTTCTTTAATTGCAAAGCAATACAATTGTAAAACAATCGAAAAGGTAATTATGTCATGCATAAAATAGCACTATTCTGGCTGTAACACTTGACTCATCCTTAAAGCTGGCAAAAATTCTTGACCACCGGTAACCATTTATTTCCTCGTTGCCATTTAATTCTATAGTGAAATGATTTCAAATCTATTAAAAGCATGCATTAATTCCTGACCACTGACAATTCCCTTCTTTTTTTTTGTCATTCACTAAGCATTTTCATTGTAAAATAATTTGCCGTGCATTTACATCTCTTATATATAACAGCCTGACAAAATTTGCCATGTATACTCAAGAGACCTTGTGGAAGGCTTCAATATATATATATATATATATATATATATATATATATATATATATATATATATATATATATATATATATATATATATATATATATGAAAAGTGTGAAAAAAAAGAAAAGCCTAACTTTTTAGATATGGTTTTGAGGTATAATATTTTTTTGATAAATTTTATCAAAGTTAATACACTTTCCTTAAATTTATTCAACCCTTATTGTAGATTTTATCTACCTATTTTCATATATATATATATATATATATATATATATATATATATATATATATATGAACACAAGCACAAACAAACAAAACACGCCAAAGCAACGTAATTCAATAAACAGGAAATAAGAATTATCAAAATGACATTCGTTCGACTGGGTGCTCAGTTCTTTGGCTCAAATGTTAAAAAAGGAGGATTATGAACTCCAGCGCACATATCTTTTTGAAATAAGAAATATCAAAATATCCTAAAGTGGAACGTTACTTTCTGTTTGTATACACGTCTTCGTATTTTATATTTCAATATAATTCTTTATAGAGACTGAAGTGAAGGGACCCCCACATTTTGGAGTGAAAAGTTAAGGGAAACATTTTCCCCTCCTTTAATGGGTTCAGAAGTGAAGAGAAACTTTCCTCCAGAATAAGATCAAAATGAAGGTAAAGGTGCTGTTGAGGGAGGAGGTAAACGTCTTTTTTAAAGTACGACCGAGGCTCCCAATCTTGGGGTTCGTATAATATTTATAGATATTAGTTCATCTAGTGCATTTTTACGGACATTCTGCAATAACAACTCTCCCTAATTATTGAAAGGGATCCCTCAAATAGCCCAAAATCTCTAGCTACGCCCCCTGCGTCAAGAGAAGACTTTCTCACCTCTTTGAAAGATTTAGTTCAAATATTCAGCTAGTCATACATATAATAGCCCTTTTCTGTCAGTAACGCTTGCGTTCATTCCAGGCTATCGACAATCACTATCTACCTGTCGTTGGACATAAAACCTTCCCCAGGATTCGCCATACTTCTCTGTCATGTGCGTCAAGGAGCCACTACTTTCTGAACTGAGTTCATCGCGCTATCTTATATTTTGCTGGCCACAATTTCGCATATGATCTCCAGTTGTGAATTGCGCTGTCCATTAATTGTCTGACAGGTTTGCAACATGACCAACCGATTGTCATTTGAGTTAATGGATTCTATGATATTCCAGATTCCAATCTTTTTTGTCCGATATATTGTGCTGTCTTGTGATCTCTCCATATGACGTTGAGTATGATTCTTCCGTATGCACGTTGCATGGTTCTCAGATTGAGGGTCAATTCTTTTTAGTTGGGTTCCATGTTTCAGCTCCATAGGTGACTATCGGAAAGATGCGTTGGTTGTAGATACTTCTTTATAAGACGAATGGGATTTTCTTGTTCTTGAAGGTTGAGCTTGCTCTACCGGAAGTTTTCCATTCTTCGCTTGATTTCTTTTTCTTTGGGGGGGTTAATGCTAGACAGACTGAACAAGGAGAGCAAGAAAGTTGGTCTTCACGTAAAATAAGTGTCATGTACAATAAACATGTTGGGGACAAAGACACAATCCTACCAGCATAGCTTACATTAATTCCTGACCCATGACAATCCGGTTTCCTCATTTGAAATGTGTTTCAGTTGTAAAACCTTTAGCAACGCATTTACATTATGCATATGATAGCCTCATGTTGTTCATGACGTTTGTATCCATTCCTGACCATTGAAAATCCCCTTAGACCAGATGTTCAACGCACTGTCAAAATATTCAATCACTCAAATCATTAGATAAGGAGAGACACAGCTAATACTTAGAGTACGCATGAAAAATCTCAGGAAATGATTTTACCATTAGAATTCATTGCAAATTATTTACTATTGAAGTGCATTACAATTATCGTTTAGTACAAAGTCTGGAGTTGACTTTGTTTTCCTACTGTAACAGCAAGAACAATAAGAACAGTCCTCATCAAAATGTAAACCAATATAAAATCCCGAATTCCCCACCTGTGATTTGAACTCACTACCAACAGATTGCCAGTAGGCTATCTGAATGAGTTGAATTGACAGTGCCTGAATTTGTTGGAACAAATTTCAATTTTTTTTAATGCAAAATCATTTCGTTTTTTTCCCTAAACTCTTGGTTAGGTTCCATGTTTCAGCTCCATAGGTGACAATCAGGAGAATGTATTGGTTGTAGACTCTTCTCTTTAAGGATTGTGGGATTTCATACAAGGAAGTCGAGATTATGCGACCGAAAGCTTGCTAGCCTAGTGTGATTCTTCGCTGGCCGGCGTACAACTGCTCAAATACTATCAGCAGTAAAATAAAACGGAGGTCATTGTTTCATTTTCCCGCCACCAGATTTCACTGTTTTACAAGAATGAATGAATGCTTGAACGCAACTGTTTAACAAGCCTGGTTGCTGCTGGTTCAAACTCCACCCCAACTTCTATTTCGACTGAAGATGATTACTGCAACTAATATATATATATATATATATATATATATATATATATACATATATATATATATATCGCTTAAATTTCACCTTACTAACCGTTGAATGGAGGGAGGATACCAGCCTCCGGGTCTGACGCTATGGTTTCGATAATGGATAGTCTATAGCCACACTGAAGAGTTGTAATACAACAAAACAGCTGTCTGTGTATGACACAATAATATATATAAATATATATATCAGAATGGAGTTAGCCAGTATGATAAATTTGTGCTAATATCCAGGTCTTGTTAATTTAGCTCAGTCAATGAGACAGACTGTTGGTCATGTGCTCAAATCACGGTAGGGGAATGTTTACATTCTGTTGAGGGTTGTTCTTGATGTTGTTAAAGTACGAAGTCAACGTCAATTTCAGAATTTGTGTAGGAGTTTGACAATAATTGTAATGCATTCCTATGGTAAATAATTTGCAATTAATTTTTGTAGTAAAATGATTTCCTGTTATTTTCCATATATACTTCAAGTATTTGCTGGCTCTCTCTATATGTAAAGATTTGACTGAATGAAAGGCGTAGCTCTGATACCACAGATTACATGGACAATTAGTTCAAGAAAGAAAATGCAAATTTTGAACAGGAGCGTGCCAAAAGAGGGATTTCAAGGGGTGCCTTACTTCCTACCATACCTTTTCTGCCGGCAAAATGTTCCCCTTATTCGGCCTCCGTTCTGACTTTGTCCGCAAATCAGAGGTCTGCATCTCCCTCAATTAAAAATCCATTAGGTACGCTCATGGATATGTTAGCTTTATGCGCCGGAACATTTTTTTTAAAGTTACCTGCTTCAAGCACCGCTTAACACACAACAAAAAAATGGGAGATAAAAATCAAGAAGCTAAATAGCGGGCAACATTCTAAAGAACATTTTTTCAGTAGTTTTCTTCCTCTTGGAAAAGACATGAATTTGCTCTTCCCTGCGTCCTGTTAGATTGTTGGCCATATCGACCATGTGTCACGAGCACACCTCGAGGATTGGTAGGGCAGAAAATGGTCAAGTGAACGTTCGATCAAATCTGATGAAATCATCTGAGCTACCCAGGCATTGTCAGCAAAACAACTGTTGATTCCATTTAAATTTTGGTAATGGATAAATGATCCGTACTGAATTCGTTTCCCACCTCCTTTGAGTTCTGCGCATGTCCCGCATAACCTTGGTAACTTCACTTCGACTCTAACGTCTTCTGTGATATCACGGGTAGCGTCTATGAAATAAATACGGCACATGTTTCGTTGAGTCCTGCGATTACTCATTCACTGACACAGCAAAGTCCACAAGTAGAGAGCGGAACGAAACAATAATCACAGTTGAACCAAGTATACGCAGGCAAGCTTTCGGCATTTCTTATCTCTACCCACTGCCTTTACACCAACTTACTCCACAACGTTTGAATCATTTTGAGCATGAAAAATTTTAATATTCCTAGATGATTGACGAGTAATCTATTTTTTTTTTTTTTTCATAAAAGATTAGTTCGAGCAAATTCCGGCACTCAATCTACAGGTTGTGCCTTTGGAAATGAGAAAAAAGATTGTGTTACCATTTATATATTCGTATAAGTTTGGGGGCAAATGCACAATGACACAAACACGCACTCACACACAAACATATATATATATATATATACGTGTATATATGTGGATGCGTGTGAGCATATATATATATATATATATATATATATATATATTCATAAATCAGCATGTGTGCTTGCAGTTATATTCATGCATGTCTGAGTATTCGTATGTGCATATATACATGCATATATTTGCACATATATATGTGTGTGTGTTTGTGTGTGTGTGTGTGTGAATATTTACAAATATGCGTCTGTGTGTGAATTTGCGTGTTCATAATCAGTTTACGTATGTATTATATGAGCATATATATGCGCCTGTTAGCATTTGTATATTAATATTTATGTACGTGTGAACATATATGTGTGAGCGTTCTTTTCTCCCTCTCTCTTTCATGTGCTAAATGATAATGTAATAATCCCCTCTTCGAGTTTCCAATATATAAAGGAATGGGATTCGGACGCCCGTCCCGTCCACGGAGATCCCGTGCGTCTCATTATAAATTCCGTGCTGACGTCTTAACCTCACGACCACATTGGTTCATGAATTTGAATATTTCTCATTTATTTGGCAAACCAATTAATGATTAGAAACATAAATACAGCTTTCGCCTCCAGGAATCGCACACAGATATTAGAAACCGTCAACCAAAACTGCCACCATGAATTGTCAACAATTTCTGATTTCTTCAGTTGGCTGGCTATGTATGTATGAATCGTGTGCACAGGCTGCACCAATAGAGCTAGAGGACTTAAAGTTTAAACACTTATCGATTATTGTGCCCTGAAAATTCACCCCCTGGTTTGGTTTTTGATTGGGGTGCAATTAGGCATGTAAGTTTATGCTAAAATGACCCCTTAGTACGTGTTCACTTGCTGTTTTTTTTTTAAATTCAGACTCTTTTTTTGGTCATCAGAGTCCAACAAAAGGTGAGAGACGTAACAAATTCATTGATCAAGCCTTCCTCCAATTTTTTCATTAATCACCCCCAACACGGCATGCTGCCCGAAGATGTTGGTCACGTGGACAGTTTCTATCGTGTGACTAACCAGACCTGTTTTGCATTTATTTACCGAGTTCATCAATGCATACCAATAAATATTTATGTATCAGATGCTAACTTTATGCCCCGGCGTGCCCCTTGTCCTGGGTAGCCAAATGTCTTTTGCCGTACAAGACCAAATTTGTATGGTCTTGGGATCAAATCAAGTTGCTTCAGTACCAAAATAATCAAATAACTTAAAATCCATCATCAGACTGAGCTTGCAGCAGAAACAGATTAGGAGACGTGTTTTTCGTTTTTTATATATATATAAACCAATTTTTCTCTGATTTTTTCTCCAGACTCTTCTCCTCATCTTCGATGTAGTCATGGTGCTTCGGCTGATTCATCCACGGCCTGCTTGTAACATCCGAAACGGCATGAATATATCGAAGATGATGAGAAGAGTTTGAATCTTCAGAAGAAAATTTGGCATGTTGATGACTCTTCTCAAAGTTATAGAAAATGCACATTTTTTTCTTTTGATTGTTTGTGATTTTTCCGTCGCAACACATCATTCTTGTCAATAGGATTGTTACCTTGAGTAAATTTTTCTTAGTACCAAATCTTTTGGGGGCACCAAATAGCTTTGTCCTGTACCAAATCTACCCAATTTCGATCTTGGAAAATTTCAATTGGTAACTGTGATCTTGAGATGTGGGCAGGGAAGTTAGGGTGACATGCTACAGTAGGAAATTGAGAGATTTTCAGCTCTGTCCCTGATGTTTCTTCCTATGGACGATCTTAGGGGCAACCCAGTTACCAGCAAATAATAATACAATAATTTTACCTAGCAACATCAAAATTGCGTCACATAAAACAATCGTACTGCACCATTATCCTTTATCTATAATGAAGTTCCAGTGGTCCAATGGTGAGTTGGCCTGATCCGGGGTTGGGAGTCAAATACCCCACTTACCACCCTTAGTGGACACCCATGTCTCTTCCATATTATAAAATCCCTACCAGTACTGGAAGCTGATAAAAGCCAGGTTATCGAAAACTAATATTCAAAGCAGGAAGGTTGGTGCAATATAATCTTCCTACATCAATTTGGTATTGCATTGAACTAAGCTGACCCTCCAGCCTCGTGGCTGAGATAGTTGCGTATTTCCTACATCTATTAGGGGTCGGTGTTTAAGCGTAGATCAAAGCCAAGATTCTAAATGCTTATATTCAAAGCAGTAATGCTCTTCCTCTTTAAATGATTGGAACAACACAATGTTTCTATTAGGTTGTCCAGGAAGTAACGGCGTTTTTGTTGTTTTTGTTTTCTCCTCTTACCTTGAGACTCATCAATAAGCAAAGCGATTTACACGATACAAATAGAGCTTAATATGTTATTTCTTTTTCTTTACGCATACAGACTTGGGGGAAAAGCAACTGAAATTACCCGAGGCATTGACCAAGCATTTGACCAAGGATCAGTTTCAGCTCAGACAGAACTGCACTGGTTTCAGAGGTTTCGGCGAGGAAATGAGTCAAAATGACTTCGAACGCCCACGAAAGAAGCAACCCTTTGAAGAATAAATATGACCAGAATGATTTCTATTTATTGCATCACTTGCGTTTTCCGCTGGAAATCATCTAAAATAGTTTTTTTAAAAAACATCATTTTAGGAAGGTTTTAGTGGCGTACCGATGCCTGTTTTCAAATCTTTGGGCAAAACAGTATAGGTAGGAAGGCTGGAACGCACAAACATGCAGGCATACAAAAAGGGATAGAACCTTTCGCCATCTTTGGTGGCTACGGTAATTGAATAAACAGTTTCAAAACCAAGCAGCTACAGAAGAAGCTTTAAGAGAATTTATTGAGTTTACGGATATTGCTATTTTTACTGTCCGGGCATAACTGACCTTGCCGAAAAAATGTGTATTTAATCCCTTGGAAACTATTTTGATCAAACCCATTTTCTATTGCCTCACCACCGACCTGGCCAAACAACAACAACAACAACAACAAAACACAGCCAACGGGTATTATTTCCTTTTCGCCCGGTCCGTCCGTCCCTGTGATTAATTCAGTGCTCCTGGTCATAATTTTTATATTGAGCCTTGAAATTTTCCATGTGTAGTCCAGAAGCCACCTTCTAAAAACGGCTTTTTCAATTCTTTTTTTTTTAATTTGGCCCTTACAATTTGTTGTAGGGGTGCTCGATTTACAATATAAGTCCATTGTAAAATAGAATCTTTTACTTTGCCGCAGCTCTGGCGTAACATTTATGACACTTGAGCAATCGTGGCAAAGCACCATTAATATATATATATATATATATATATATATATATATATATATATATATATATATATATGTATATATATATATATATATATATATAAATTGGGGTGGGAAGATTATATTGCACCAACCTTCCTGCTTTGAAAATCAATTTTCGATATCCTGGCTTTTATCGGCTCCCAGTAGTGGTAGGAGTTTTATAATATATATATATATATATATATATATATATATATATATATATATATATATATATATATATATATAGATAGATAGAGATAGAGATAGAGATAGAGATAGAGAGATAGATAGATAGAGAGAGAGTATGAGAATATATGGCTGAATTAAATTTTTTTTTAATATAAATTACATCCGTTTTCATCTTACTGTTTCTGGCTCTGTCCCCTTGGAATTGTCAATACCAGTCGGTGCATTTGGTCTCCTCAAATCATGTATTGCTGTACTTAACTTTGTATCACTGTCCGAAGAGTCGGGATGGGGTAGGTGGGTTAGCAAAATCTTGGATAACAGAGAGATAAGAACTTGCAGAGAAAGGGGTACTTTGAGAAAAATTAAACAAGTTGGCTACGGTGATTCGTTTTTTGTTGTTTTTTTTTTTTCGTTTTAATCTTCGATATTTGAAAAATGCCATCACTTTCTGGGCTACCTGATATAATATTTAAACCTATCTGGTACTTGTTCCAAAGCTTAGAAAATATGATTTTTGAAGAGGAGGAAAACATTCCAAACCACAATTCGAAGTGTTGCCAGTATCGATTGGAAAACCTGTAAAATATTTTCCTAGAGTTTTATACTCAGCAGAAGCTTGACAATTGACCAGTCGAATTTTTAGCGTGACAGAAAACCAATAAAGCAACAAGCAAGAGGACAACAGCTTTTATATAAGATTTTTTCCGTGGAATATACAAATACACGTGCCAGTTTGAAGCTCTAACCAGTAAATTACAAGATTGCTTTGCTTTTTAAAAGTTCGCCACACTTTCGCTTTTACGAAAAAAAGGCGAAAGGAGAGAATAAAGTTTAGTGTTTGTAGTGAAGCGAAACATTATAGAGGTACTGCACATAATCTTCTTCTCTCCATTACATCCCAGTCTCCTGTACATTCCACTACCTCAATCTCCGAAGATTCAACGTAACATACCATCATCGATATATTTCAAGTCTGGGAACGCTCTAAATATTTCCACTATAAATAAACAGAAATTGCCTCTTCGGTTTACATCATTTAGACTCACAAAAATTTTGTACAGGAAGGCTCTGCTTTCGGATCGGGAAAAACCTGTATATCTATCTATCAGGGGTCGTCTTCTACCACTACTGTTAAGTAATTCGTGTGGGGTCGAATTCACCCTGTTCTTCTCTCACTGGGTGTGTGGAACGTAAGACTTCTGAAACAGATAAAACCTTTTCTTTGTTCTTCAAATGTCTTGGAATGTAAAACAAAGCAAAAGATATGAAGACAATGGTTCTCTGGTAATCAAAAAATAATCCCTCGAAAAGCCTCAGACGGATACTGTCGCCTCGAGAATAACATTTGAGGTAATTGGTAAAAATTCGGTCGTGGCAGTGGCAGAGACTAAAGATTCCTTATTCTGGCGACGATGAGATAAGTTCAGTAATGTGGGTTTTTTTCTTGATTTTTAAGAAGAATTTTGGCGCTAAGCAAGGGCAAAAATATGAAATTAAGGCACACCCAGCCGCAAAAATGTATTTCCTCTTTAGTAGGTACTCTCACGGCCTTCAGTGGGATTGACAGCCAGAGCCAAAAATCCATTTCAGTGACAGATGAAAGTTAATTTTCGGAGTGATAAGATGAGATCGAACCTGGCGTTAATATTAGGTTGTTTGGAAAATAATAACCGTTTTTGTTGTTATTGTTTCTTTGTTGAGTTTATGCGGAACCCAAACATTTTTAGATTCCCAATTAGCCCTAAAAGGTCTGATATTATCAAAATGCCAACGCCCTGTGTCTGTAACATTTCTCTGACGGTTTCGAATGGGTTTTCTTGGACCAATCTTCCGCAATTGTTTATTTCCAATTGCAGATGGACGTCCAAAGACTAAGAGTGAATGGCCTCCATTCTGTCTCTACAGATAATGTAATGTCTCCATCAGGGCGCAATGCCTGGGCAAAGTGTATGGAGATCCTGGGAATCCTCCTCTTGGCCTTGCAGATGTAGTCCAGGTGAAGGCAGAGTGCGATACGACTGACATCCACTTGGCTGTAGGAGCTGTCGGAGGGACGTTGAATTGAGCGGCTCCAAGCCGCCTTAAGGAGGAGGTCCATTCCTTGGTTTGGAGTTGTCTTTCTCCAAGACTGGTCGCTTTCCCATACTTAGAGAGCCAAACTGCCTGGTTATCTCACCCATACCTTGAATTTTCACGGTGAAACTTTTGATGCCGATGCTGTACCGCAGAATCAGAGATGGTTCCTCCATCCCATGCTAGATTAACATTGAATTTTTTTCAAGAAGCATTGTGATTAGGTTTGTGAGTAGTTGCATATATTCCTCTTATATGATTGCATAATAGAATTATACACAAATCCTATTTTCGAGTTTATGGGTTTACATCGTCGACAGATAACTAAAACCCCAAAAATAAACGTTGAAATTTAAAGAAAAGGGTTTATTTTCATCATTAAAACGATATATATGTATATATATATATATATATATATATATATATATATATATATATATGTATATATATATATATATATACACACACACATATATATATACACATATATATACACATATATATACATATATATATATACATATTCATATATATATATATATATATATATATATATATATGTGTGTGTGTGTGTGTGACAATAGTAATACTACTAATGCAAAGAGGGGAGTGCGGTCAATATACCCCCCTATGTGGACACATAGCGTAGTGGTTACAGAATCAAACAAAATCACTGCAAGTTCTATGTACAATCCCAGTGTGAGATGATAATAATAATAATAATAATAATAATAATAATAATAATAATAATAATAATAATAATAATAATAATAATAATAATAATAATAATAATAATAATAATAATGTTAAGAAGGGAGTGCGGTCAATATACCCCCCGTCAGTTAAATAAAGGGTTCGGTTCGTTACTTCCCCACACCTACCAGATGATACCTGATGAAGGCCGTAGAGTATAACGGCCGAAACGTTGCATGAAAAACAACCAAGATGAGGATAGTCGAAATAATAATAATACCTCATCTCAAAAATTCAGAGGTATACTATACTATAGTAAGGTTGTAGAACACGACTGAAAGTGTACCCACTTTCTAGAATCGGTCATTATTTTCCGAGAAATTTAATAGATGATGACACTTGTCTGCTAAACACAGCCAGCGAAGAATTCTCAGTCCCAAATCTTTCTTTTTTCAAGAAAGAACATGGTATTTCAAATTCTATTTGGAAAAAAAAGAAACTGTTTTTTTCTGATTGTTTTCCGCAGAGTAGCTCGGAAGATCTTTTTCGGGAAGATCTTTCAATCGACCTGGAACTTGATGTCTCCACTGACTCAACGTAATGTTCCTCCATTACTAGACAGCTGGGACGTGTTAAAGTCAAAACCATTTCTGATAAAACAGCTCTCTTTTGATATAAAGAGTGCCCCGACCTTGTGCCTGGTATCGGAATATCTAAGAACGTTCTAATGTATTTCCAAAGTCAATATAGCACGATCATACACACAACTGCTAATTATGAACTCTCCTCCTGTATAACAGATTCTCGTAACAGTTATCTAATATGAACAACACTTCGTAGCCCTTCTCAAACACGATCAAACATCTTAACACTAAACATGAATGGCTTCCGTTCTGCCTCTGTAGATCATGGAATGTCCCCACCAAGGCGCATACCTGGGCGAAGCGTACGGAGATCCTGGGATGTCCAGTCACCGGAATCCTCTTCTTGGCCTTGCGTATGTAGTCCAGATGAAAGCAGAGACCGACACGCCTGACATCTGCTTGGCTGCAGCAGCTGTCAAAGGGCCACTGAATTAGGTGCTTAAGGGGTTTGAAGTTGTCCTTCTCCTATACTGGTTGCCTTCCCAAAATTTGAGAGCCAAACTGCCAGGATATTTTATTCATAAGTGGGACAAGAAGAGATGAACCCATGTCTTTTTCATGGGCAATATTGCGAAGGGAATATAAACAGTTCCAACTGTAATTTGGATTCGGGCCCATTGTCCATGCCTCCACTGACTACACCAATCGTACGACCTTTCCTTCTATAGTAGTGTTAATCTTTTTACCAAAACGCTCCCTTTAGTGACCAGACCTTTCACCCATGCCCATACAATCGAAGGATTAGTTAGAAATGGTCACCACAAAAATTTGAAAATAAAATTTCTGATATATTCTGTCCATGGCGATATTGTGCAAACACCTCTCAAGAGAGTGCCTCAAATAATTAGAGAATTTTTTCCCTGTGGACCTGCACCCCTTTTTAAATTGCTCACCCCCACCCACTAGGGGGGCAATTCTCCTGGTTTAGAACCACTGTTGAATAGTTTAAGTAATATCAAAGTAAAGAAAAATTGCCCTAAGTTTCGCATGACACACGAGGCACTGATTTTCTCTCCTTTTCCCGCACGATCCATGGAGCTTGTGTCCAAGACGGACTACCTTACAGTATAGAAATCCAACAGATCTACTATTTGGTGAAGAAGTGGATTCATATCTCTCTCAGGGGCATTCGTGCAAAGTGGATGCAAACTGTCCCAGCCGGAGCTTAAACCCCGTTGGCCGATTCCATTTTCTATGACGTAAACTGTTAGGTCCCCTGCATCCCAAGACATTATGACTGACCGGCTGTAAAGACACAGATCGAAAAAGTTTTTTGAAAATGAAATAAGTAATAATCAAATCTAATCTGTACTAATTAAGTAGAGTAATGTATTTTTCTATTGGTGAATTTGATTGAATAAAGGTGGTTTTATTGAAATTTTATTCGTTTTGTTTTGTTTTGTTTTGAGACTTAATCGAATGAGTTTACGTGTATCTCGCTAGAATCCCTCACAAAGCTAAACAAAACGAAATAAATAAACCACAATGAAATAACCCTTATTCATTTAAATTTGCCAAAAAAAATATTACATTACTTAATTAGTACAAATTAAATTGAAATATTACATATAATATTTTTTTAAAACCTTTTTCGGTCTGTAACTTTAGGGCCTGTGATTTTAAGGCCGGGATTCACGTTATCAACCTTAACATTAATTAAATCTGAATAACATATCTAAAGTACGATTATGCATCCAACACAAGCTTGGAATCTTTCTTTTTAGTATCACCACGAACAATGTTTTAGCCAGACTTGAGACGAATGACGCCATGGACATCAGAGACTGACTCCAAAGATTTTAACTTTACAAGGAATTTGACAATGATAATGGAGCCTTAGTTAACAACAAGTTCCCCGTCAAACAAACAGCAAGATAAAATATACAACCAAGGAACTTACACAATAATAAAAAGATCCACTTCTGGTTTCGGGAGACGCGACAATAACAAAATACGAGTATTATCAGTGCCATTCTAAACAACGCTATCGAAAAGGGGAAAAAGATGGCGCTAGGAACGTGGGAAAGAAGAAAACAGAGAACCGTATCAACAGGGGGAGATAACTTTGGATAACTTCTGTAATTGAGTATTGGAAGAAAAACGTCCGATCTTTAACTAAGTAAACAGAGTATTCTTTCCCGGCATACTTCACACTTCAAGCGTTGATATCGCATTGGGTGTGTTATGACTCGTTGTTAAAGAGTGCTGTAATAGCGAGAGGGTTTATTTTACTTCAGGATAGCGAAAGATCCGAATTTCGAAAGTTTGAACACAGGTGTAGAGATCCAAGTATTGAGTTGATACAAAGTATTCAAGCATTTTATGACAAAATATTTTATTCGTATAAATTCATATCATCATTATTCAGTCAAAAGTATTTTTACCTGCTTTCTATGACCTTATCCGCCTTCCAGCTAAATTGTGTATTCCAATATATAAGGTTGATGCAAAAGTTACGGCACTGGCTATTTTTGACTGAACAAACTCAGATGTGGTACCGTAGCCGACTGGGGCCTTGCTTTATGAGGCGTGGCACCGTTGTGAATTTCAGGATTCTTCCTAATATCTCAAGACGAATGCAAGGTCCAAGAAAATTTTCGAGGACTACCCACTTGTTCGTGTATTTGGTATCCCCTCATTAGACCGATTTTGTGTCACATTCTGTTCCCGAAGGGGTCCGGATAAATAGGAGGTTAATGCAAAAGTTTCCAGTTGTTGTTTTTTTTTACAAATCTTTTATTCGTATAAATCAGTGATGGCGAACATTCTTGGCACAGCTTGTCGAAAACTTATCTTTTTTTTTTCAAATCCTGTTATTGTAGTGTCATTCTCGAGTATACATGAGTTCCAGTTTTCAGGTGAATGCTTATAAGTGGACTGTTTTTCTAACATATTTATAAAACGAGGAGCGGCTCGGCGTACCACCTACATTGTGACTTTAGTTCTGTGACTTTATCGCTAGTGAATTTATGGTCGGGGTTGGAGTTCAGGTGGAACTAGTTATCTACGGAATTTTTTTAAAGGCATCTGAATAACTAACTGCACATGCTCTAGATGACAAAAACTAAAGATGTCACCGAGGACAATACCGCTCAAAGAGTTGGTCTCTTGCTGTCGATGGCCATAGCACTGGACCCTGAATTGACTGAATGTCTTAGATTAGGCTTCAATATCATTTATCTTGTCTGGTTTGTCTTGCATTTTAATCTTGTTGTTTTTATCACAAGACGTTTTACATTCGACGTACGTCAAGTAGCTTGGGAAATCTTTTTAAAATTTTTGTTTTAAATGAAGAAGAGCCAATTGCTCACTGTATAATTGCCCAGTAACAATTTGCCCAGTTTCATGGAACGTATTCTCTTTGAATTCTATTCAAAACAGTTGATTTTGTTCCAGCAAATTTTGTCTATGTTAAAATATTGAACGTTGGTCTGAATCTAGACACTATTTTCTCCGTTTTGGATTCTAAAATTACAAGAATACCTTGAACAGTACGGTTTTTATCAGTTCCGAGTAGTACGATTAAGATGTTGTTATACAAATTGATGTGATTAAGTATAAGCTGAAAGAATAAAAACACCTTGAATCATAATAAGACCTTGAAAATTGAAACTTTGATTAGTGCAGCTTTGATGACAACGGTCAAGGTATTGCTTTACAAATTAATATGATCAAGTATAAACTGAGAACGTAAACACATTAATTATGGTAAGACCTTGAATTTTGCGAATTTTGAACTGTATGGAAATTACGGAACAATTCAAAGCATACCCTGTGAATACATTTTTCATTGTCTTTGTCAATAGTGTACAACAATAATGTTTTCTGAGTCAAGCAAAAAAGTGTTTAAAGGCTGAAAGATTTCCCGTTCCATGAGTTCACGTGGAACCCATTTAACGTAAATAAATTACTTACCGAATGCCGAAGTTCCCAGAACCCAGTTCGATCACTGGACAAAATGCTTATTGGACAAAGTGATTACTGGACAAAGTGTTCATTCGACGAAGTGATCACCGGACATCGTGTTCACTGAGTAAAGTAATTACTGGACAAAGATGATAGAAAAGAAAAAGTATGGCTGTTTTAGGGCGAAACTCAATTCAAACTTTTATTCTGATTGAAGATGATTACCACAACCTTTGTATTTACGTATAATAAACATTGTTTTTTTTTGTATGAATGTATTTATTTTGAATGCCAGTTGCCTCTTGGCAATCAATTGGTCGTAAATTCAAATGTTCATGAGAAAGAGAACGTTAATTTTCATACTTCACATCCATAAGTCATAGGTGGTATCAAGTGCAAATCTAGTTGAAATGTGACTTGCATTATTAAAAAAAAGTTTCGTTGATGGCTCAGAGGGTGTCACCAACATTGTGACTTTAGTTCCACAACTTTAGGACCGGGATTAAGGCTGGGGTTCAGGTGAAGCTCGTTTTCTTACGTTAGGAATTTTTCAACCTTAACAACTGATTTCACGCGTTCAAGATGATAAAAGCCGAAGATGGCAGCGAGGACAAAATATCTTTACGAGGGGGTCTTTCGCTGTCGATGGCTGTAGCACTTGACCTCAAATTGTCCGAATGTCTAAGACGGGTCATTAACATCATTAATCTTGTCTAGTTTATCTTCTATCTTATTCTTGTTGCTCTTATCTCAACACTCACGTTGTTTTACATTCGACGAGCGTTAAGTAGCTTAGACCGTAATTTTTTTTTAAATAAAAAAGAACCAATCGCTCACTGTAGAATAGCCTCGTAACAGGTTGTCCAGTCTCATAAAAAGTAGCCTCTCTACGGACAAAGGAACAATACTGGCGCACTTCCTTCCAGGGCATATACCTGGGTGAAGCGCATAGAAGTACTTGGGATGCCTAGTCGCCAGAAACCTCTTCTCAGCCTCACAGATGTTGAAAAGTAGAGAGCAATAAGTATGGCATCAGCTTGGCTGAAGGAGCTGCCGGAAAGACGTCAAATTTCTCGTCAAACTGTCTGAAAGGGGGGTTACTCTCTGGCTTTGTATCAGACTCGTCCTTCTTCCAGACTGATTACCTTTGCAAGGCTAGAGGGTCCAATCTGCCTAGCTATTTTAGCCATAGCTGAGGAATGAAGAGATGGATTCATGCCTTTTCCAATGGAAATAGCATGAAGTAGACATAAACAGCCCTGGTTGGAGTTTCAACCTGGGTCACTGATCCCATTAACCGACTACGCCAAAAGAAAAGTATCGGCTTCCAATCCCACGAAAGAGAGTTGATATTTTACAATAGATTATGTTTATGTTGAGACTTTGAGCACTATTCTGGATCAGCAGAATTTTCTTCCATTTTATATTCTCACAATAAAGTAATAACTAGAATGTTGCGGTTTAGTTACGTGCATGTTTTAATGTAGTACGGTTAAGGTATCGCTGTACAAAATAATGTAACTAAGCATTGGCTAAAAACAAAAAAAGGCACATTAATCATAATGAGACAGACCCGCAAACCAAGAGACAACCAAGAGACAGACCCGCAAATTGAGAACCATGCAACGTGCACACGAAAGAATAATGCTAGGCCTCACATAGAGAGACCACAAGACAGCACAGTACATCCGAGAAAAGACAAGAGTTAGGAACATCATATGATCAATTAAAAATCTCAAATGGCAGTGGACTGGCCTATGTTGCAAGAATGGCAGACAATCGATGGACATTGCGACTCACGACATGGATCCCCCGAGACCACATGTGCAACCGAGGCCAGCAAAATATTAGATGGAGAAACAAGCTAGACAGGTTCAGGAAGTACTGGCTCCGCAACGCCCATGATAGGGAGGTGTGGCAGATCCTGAGGAAGGTCTATGTCCAACGACGGACGCTAAAAGACTGATGATGATTAATGATTAGATAAAAATGCTTCAATGGATATCTACGTAAACAATTTACATTTAAAATACATATTCAAGTTTGAAATACACATAAATTCAAGTTATAAAAATGTACGGATGAAAACTTATCAGAACGGAGAAACATTTTACGTGGTAGATCTTATTTATTTTTCCTAAATTCTGCAATATATTTCAACTGATAACTTTCAAAATTGCCCTATTAATTTGTTTTCTATCCCAGATCATCTAAATTCATCTAACTTATTCTAGAAATTATTTACATTTGAACGATTTTTTTTCTACATAAGATGGTAAACTATTCCAGTATTTCAAAATTCTTTGAGAGAAAAAAATCTATTTTTTTTCCGAGTTTCTTTCGTGACTTTTTTTTTTGGAAAAGTCCAAACTATAACATATTTCCCGTCTCATCTGACTTATTGGACATTATAATTCTGCAAAGAAGAATTGAGAGGGGCAATATATTGAAAGCAGAATATAGAAGACAGAGAGGAGGGAAGAAAGAGAAAACGAAAGATTAGAAAGAATGGAAAAGCGGAAAAAGAAAGAAGGAAGATAAAAAAAAGAAACAGGGAAAGAGAGGAAGAAAGAAAAAAAGAAACCAAGGAAAGATAAGCCAACACGGAAAAAGGAATGAATAGGGAAAGAAAAATGAAAGAAAAAACATTCATGGAATAGAAAAAGAAGAAATGTATAGGAATGAGGAAACACGGAGAAAGAAAGAAAGAAAGAAAGAAAGAAAGAAAGAGAGAAATAAGAGAACGAAAAAAAAGGAGAGAAAAAAGAAAGGAAGACTGAAAAAAGAGAGAAAGAAAGAAAATTTATGAAAGGAAGGAAAAAACAGGTAAATATGGAAAATTAGAAGAAGAAGGATAGAAAAGAAAAAAGTAAGGAATAAAGAAAGACTGAAAAAAAAGGAAGATAATGAATTAATGAAATGTATGAAAGAAAGAGAGATAGGACCGAAAATGTAAAATGAAAAAATGAAATGGGAAAAGAGAAAAAGAATGAAAGAGAAAAAAGAAAGAAAGAAAGATAGAAAAAAAATAACGAAAAGGGGGAAAGAAAGACAACTGGAAAAAAAGAGAAAGAAAAAGGAGAAGAAACAGTGAAAATGAGAATGAAAAAAGATTCCAAGGAAGGAAAGAACGGGAAAATAAGGATGATATTTAAAAGAAAGAAAGAAAGAAAAAAAGAATATCGAAAAAGAAAAAAGAAAGAAAACGGGAGAGAAAAATGGTGGGGGGTGCAGAAAATAAGTAGGGGAGAAAAGAGGGTTCAAAGAAGAAGAAAATGGGAAAAATTAAGGAATATGTATAAAAGAGAGAAAGAAAGGAAGAAAGAAAGAAATAGATAAAGTTGAAAGTAGGATGTTCGAAGAGAGAGAGCAAAGAATGAAGAGCGGGAAGACGATGAAAAAGAGGTGTTAGATATAGAAAGAAACAGTGGGTTGAAAGAGAAAGGAAGAGAGAAAGAAAGAAAGACAGAAAGAAAGAAAGACAGAAAGAAAGAAGGGAAGAAAGAAAGAAAGAAAGAAAGAAAGAAAGAAAGAAAGAAAGAAAGAGTGACAAAAAAAGCAAAGCAAGGTCGTAGCCAAAAGGTATGTAGTGAAATACGCGTGTGGAGTAAAAAAAAAACGTTCTTTGATAAAAACGATGGCGGATAGAGACATAAAAAAAAAGGAAAGAAAAAAAACAGAAAGAGGTAACAATAAGAACAAAGAGAAGCAACACTAGTTGAATGTTTAGGAATTTATTTCGATAAGCCATTTAGGCTGAAACAAATAGTATCAAAAAACAAACTGAAAAGAGATTAATGAAATGGTTTTGTAGAATGGTCAGTATTTCTTTTTTCTTCTTTTATCAGGGTTGGGGAATGAGGGCCCATAAAAGTTGAAAGTTCCCCTACGGTATCAAATGGCTTGTCGAGATACGTCTGCCTCGCGTTAATGCAAACGATGAAAGCTTGGGTAATTATCACTAGGTGTCGCCACTTTGACTGGCTCTGTGTACAAGGCGAAAACTCCAGAAGGCTATAACAAGGACAAGTAAGTATTTATAATCTTCGCTATCAGAGATTTTACTAGTATTGGATGGTCGTTGGAGTGGGGAAATTAAGTAATAAAAAAACAATTTGAAATGAAAAAAGAAAACTACTATCAGAATGCTAATGTTATTTTTGGATTTGCTTAATTCTTATTTCTATAGCTCGTTCATAAGAGACCGTCAACCAAAACTGTCAACAGTTTTTTTTTTTTTTTTCAGTTTTCAATTTTTTGTAGCTGGCTATCCATGTATCTATATATCACGAGTACGGACGGTATTAATGGAGCTAAAGTGCTAAGAATATAAGTATTTACACCTTGTGTTCATAAAAAATGTTTTGTTTTTTTTGTTTAGAAATTCCTCTTCTACCAACTACGTTTTCAGGTATGGGGTAATTTCCGATGCAAGTTTATGCTAAATTGGTTATTTAGTTTGTGTCCGGTTCATTCGTGCTTTTTCTAGATTACTGCCCAATAAAAGGTGAGAGAATAATAACTCATTCATTGACCTCCCCTTTTCCCAATTTTTCAATTGATCACCCCGAACACGACGTACTGCTAAAAGACGTTGGTCACATGACAGTTTCTACACAGTGGCTAACCAGATCTGTTTACACGGATTTCTTTTCTTTTTTTCCTTTATTTACTACTTATTTATCGTAATCTATTCTTCGTTGAATTGTAAAATTTTACTGGTGAATTTTCGATGATTTTAAATAATATACATGACAGTAAGCATCGTGGACAGAAAAAAGAAAGAAAAAAACAGACGAAAACCCCACCGTATTAACCGAATCTCGCCATTATGTACGTTCTTTGAAATACAGACGACAAGTTTTGGTTCATTATAAAATACAATTAATAAACTATAATAATATCGTTTCGTCATGTGTTTAGAAAATCCAAGTAAAGACTGAGATCTTTTTTTGTAAACTTGAAATCCAACAAGAAATCTTTGTAGTTTATACAACATAAACGAAAGAAAAGCATGGAATCTTTTTTGTCATACTTTATATATTACCATAAATGATTCAAATTATAACTAATTCTATTATTCCTGTGACATATGGTACGGAATAAGAATTAAATAAAATCACAATAAAACCTTTATTCATTCAAATTTACAAAAAATACCTATTTTGTGTCTGGTTGGAATTTTTGTCCGTACCCCGTTGACAACTACAGTCGGGGGTGGCTGGACCCTGGCTCCAAAAGATATCGAGGGATAAGACAGCTTCTGTATCTTCTTATCCTAAACAAGGATGGACTATTTGGAAAAGAGTCTCACTTGATTTATATCTTCCATCATGTATTTTCCAAACGTCTTGCCATGTACGACAGTTTATTCTATTTATTTATGTATCTCGTCATTGTCAAGCACCAGCATAGAAGTCTGGAGTTGACTTTGTTTTCTTACCGTAATAAGAACCACAAAAAAATCCTCACCAGAATGTGAGGCGCAAAACGAGTTGTAAAATCCACATCCCCTCTACTGACTCATGGTTAGTGATTGCAAGGAGGATGTCTCACAGACTAAGCTAAATTGACAAGTCTTACATATTAACGAAAACGAATCATACAGATACACACGGGATTATTTTACTCTAATGAATGAATACGTTTTCAGAAAATATATATTTTTATAAATCTTGAAAAATATCATATACGCAATGCAAAAGAGCGTAACGTCGAGAAAAAATTTGGAAAGTAAATGTATAATAGTAGCAATAACTTCCGTCAGAATAAATGTTGGAATGGAGTTTGACTTAGCAGCAACCAGTCTTGTTTATCTATCTATCTATCTGTCTGTCTGTCTGTCTGTCTATCTATCTATCTATCGATCTATCTATCTATCTATCTATTTATCTATCTATCTATTTATCTATCTATCTATTTATCTATCTATCTATCTATTTATTTATCTATCTATCTATCAATCTATCTATCTATCTATCTATCTGTCTGTCTGTCTGTCTGTCTGTCTGTCTGTCTGTCTATCTATCCATCTATCTATCTATTTATCTATCTATCTATTTATCTATCTATCCATTTATTTATCTATCTATCTATCTATCCATCTATCTGTCTGTCTATCTATCTGTCTATCTATCTATCTATCTATCTATCTATCTATCTATCTATCTATCTATTTATTTATTTATCTATCCATCTATCAATCTATCTATCTATCTATCTATCTGTCTGTCTATCTATCTATCTATTTATCTATCTATCTATTTATCTATTTATCTATCTATCTATTTATTTATCTATCTATCTATCAATCTATCTATCTATCTATCTATCTGTCTATCTCAAAGCATTTATCATTATAGTTATCAATATATCTATCTCAGAAAATTATCATCTATCTATCTATCTATCTATCTATCTGTTCACTTGTTTGATATCATGAGAGTAAAAAGTAGATAAAAATTTAACAAACTATTGGAATTTCTGTCTGAATTCTTGAGATGAGTTGTTGTTACAATCATACATTTATCATTTCGAACTAGTTACCTTATCTTTTGGGGGTGGGGGTCTACTTTCCGGTCTGTTTTCAGGTGCCAGTTGTATTTGGTAACCTTCAGAGAATTTGAAACGAAACTATTTATTTTCGTCTGAAATGGCACAAGTGTAAGACCAGGAAAACTAAGGCGTAGGACAAAACTCCCACGAACATATCCGCTCCGGACAAAACCCACTCACTTAAAGTGCAAAGCCAACAAAACTTCAAAAGTCCCAGAATTCCCGTGATTTCGGTGAAATATTATTTCAAAACTTGGTCTCATATTTCAGATCACACTAGGATGGCAAGCCTTTGGCAGAGCTAGCTCAACCTTCAAAAATAAGAAGATCCCATTGATCCTAAAGAGAAGGGTGTATAACCAATGCATCCTCCCAATAGTCACTTATGGAGCTGAAACATGGAACTTAACCAAGAAACAGACCCGTAAGCTGAGAACCA
The DNA here is from genome assembly GCA_963457665.1 of Thysanoteuthis rhombus. Lineage (NCBI taxonomy): Eukaryota > Metazoa > Mollusca > Cephalopoda > Oegopsida > Thysanoteuthidae > Thysanoteuthis > Thysanoteuthis major. The sequence goes on along the minus strand of OY735227.1, from coordinate 41,205,867 downwards.
TGCAACGTGCACATGAAGGAATAATGCTGGGCCTCACATGGAGAGACCACAAAACAGCACAACACATCCGGGAAAAGACAAGAGTTAGAGACATCATAGAATCCATAAAAAATCTCAAATGGCGGTGGGCTGGCCATGTTGCAAGAATGGCTGACAATCGATGGACATCACGACTCACAACATGGATTCCCCGAGACCATATGCGCAACCGAGGCCGGCAAAATATTAGATGGAGAGATGAACTAGACAAGTTCAGGAAGTACTGGCTCCGTGACGCCCATGATAGAGAAGTGTGGCAAATTCTGGGGAAGGTCTATGTCCAACGACGGACGCTAAAAGAATGATGATGATGATGATGATGATTTTGATGCACACAAAAGTTTGAAAAAATGATACCGTATACTATTTGCTCTTTGTCTATTTCTTTTATAAAACATTAACTTTCATTGTTTTGGTTGCTTTTCTACTTTTTTAACAACTATTTCTTGTTTTTTTCTTTCATACGACGCACACTTTTATTCTTCGAAGCACTTTCCTACTTTTTAGCGACTATTCCTCGTTTATTTCTTTTATATAACACTTTTATTCGAAGAACTCTTCTGCTTTTTAGCCACTATTTCTTTATTTCTCTTATACGAAACTCACTTTTTGAAAAATCAAAATGAAGTAAAGAGAAGTTAGTGGTAAGTGAACACAAACTTTCTTGGTGTATTCCACATTCCGTTCTGCTTACCTTAGGGCCACCCGTACCACCTTCTTTCATAATATTGTTGCATATATCAATAATGTGAGGTGCTATCTGAAAGTCCGACTGTAGTGCAAAATTTTGCTGTTATTTTTTGTGAGCAGTATGCAGTATACATGCAAACTTAGTAATCATTTTTTTTCCACGGTCAAATTCCCTTGGCGTTTTTGCAGCACCTCGGATACGCCAGTATCATTCGGGCATGCGCAAAATGCATTTGATACTCGAAATGGCAGTAACAAGGCCAGGACAGAGTGGGGGGCAGGGAGACCAGTTGGCATGGGCTTACGAAGCCTACTCGCCCCCTGATAGACGTCTACTGCCACTTTTCCTGGGGGCGGGGGCAAAAAGTATATATTTCCGGGAAAGGGTACAACAGGGTACATTCAGAATGTATCCAAGAGGCATCTCTATTACACAATAGGTATTCCAATTACCATTTGTAGTGTAAGCAAGTTCGTCTCACTGTGTGATCCAGATGTCAGATAGTGCACTTTATCATGGATGGAGACGCATGACTTGCCCTAGAAGTGATCAGCGATTAATAATGCAGTCTTTTTATGTAGGAAAGTTGCGGTTACATAAATATCATTATCGTCTATTGACTGTCAAACCCCTTGCCCTTGGTATGGTGGTCTGATCCGAGGGTGGGGTAGCAATTCCCTATTTGGACATCCATGAATATCACGTTTTCTTCGCCTGTTTACAATATTGCTCACTATATACATTTTGAATTAAATCATACTCCATTTCCGTTCTTCATAAATTGTTCTAATTCCTTTATTCTGTTCTGTTACTTCCTACCACTTCAGGTACATGTATACACCCACACATATCATATGTACGTGGTATTACTTATAAAAACACAGTTTGAAATGGGACCAGCATTTCCTATCTGGCCTGGGCCAGTTACCAGCTTTGCACGTACTTGCAACGAAAATGCATGTGATATTTAAAAATAACAAAAATAAGATTTTTAAAAGAATAGAAAAAAAAACGTCTTATGGGAAGTCTGCAGAGTACTAATTTGAAAATATACTCAACGATCTCTAGTCAGACGAAACCGATTTAGCCAGTACGGCTCGCTGGCTTACCCAGCATTCCCTGTGCACCAATTCTTTGATTAGGAGTTCGTTCAACAGATGAGGCTTAGAGAGTGTGCGTTTCTGTTTGTTCAATACGCTTCCCCTTCCCACTTGCAGCAGATAAACGCTGCTAACGAGAACGAACGAGTAAATTAATGAATGAAAAAGAACTGATTTTTTGAAAAAATGAAAGAAAGAAAGAAAGGAAAAGAAAGGAAAGTGATGATCAAAAAAAGAAAGAAAAGAAGAACCAGATGAATAAATAGATAAAGGAAGAAGGAGAAGAAAAAGGCGGAAATAGAAGAAAATAAAGTGTATACTTGTATATATCTCAGCAAAAAAGTAAATCGACCAGCAGATTCCGTATACGCCTTGGTTTCCCTCTCTGGACTTATAAGAATACAAATATACACATGGACTTAGATACTTTATCATATAGATGAAGTTGGATAACTACGTCTGTAGCCTGGCAAAGTTTTAAATGAATTTTGATCAGAAATGTTCATTGTATAATGCTCAATCTGTGTCATCTATTGATAAGGAACGATTATTACATTGAAAAATGAACATTTGCTGCGTGAAATAAAATTTCATCAAAAATTTCCAGCATCAAGCTACGAATATGTATGTGATACTCTTACAATTGAGCTAAAGAACCGCCGGTAATGCAGAGGTTCAAATAACCGCTTTCAACCCGAATTCTCATCTCGGTCTATTCGTCTCTGCTTGGCTCAATGGTAACAGCATCGTTACGTTGAAGCGGCTACCTTATCAGTCGCAGGTTCGATTCTTGCATTAGCCGTATTTCCTTCAATTGTGTGCTCTATTCATCTTATCTATGATACATTGATCATGTAATATCAGGAGATCATCTCAAATAAGTTGTTATATGATATAACGCAATTTATGATCATTTGTAAAAGATATATATATATATATATATATAAAGCTGGTATGATTATTATACAAATGAATCCCACAACAAATTAGTTTTTCGATCTTCGGGTGGAACAATGACTTAGAATTTCCCATGTTTATAACTTCCACAACTTTTTATCTAATTTTGATTCGAGTTATTTCCCTTATTAGGTCATCAGAACAAAGAATTATATTTTACTACATCTGTTGTAATAATAAAATTCTATTTTACTACGTCAGTTGCGTCACATCGCATCAAAAAATATATTTGTTCATTGCTATACGTGTAAAAACGTATATGTATGAATTATGAATTGCGTTATATTATATAGAAACTTATTTAAAACGATTACTCATCATTACACGATTAATCAAATAAGCCATTAAATAAAAACTGAGAATGAGCAAGATGAGAAATTTGGTTGAAAGCAGATATTTGGCCTTTGCATTGCCGGCAACTGTTTTGCTCAAAGGTAAGAGCATTGCTACCTTAAAATGGCTACCCTCAGTGGTAAGTTTGACTGCTGAGGCTGCCTCATTTTCTTTAATTGTTTATCTAATTCATGCGATATATTAACCGTGGAATGATGGGAGTTCGTTTCATATATACGTATGTGTGTGTGCGTAATGATTGACTGAAATTAAAATTTTTTTCATACATTTAGTGTTTAAAGCTATATAAAAGAATGTGTTTGTATTCTTGCTTGTAATTGTATTTGTGTTCGGTTCCCCACATCCAATGATTTTTGCGAAAGGATCGCCAAAGATGATTCAGACGGAGTGTTCGGCAACTAATCAACACGTCAACAACCTCGATGGATCGATTCTCGAATGCTTCACGAGTCAACGTCACTCTAGGCAAAAGAAACAACAACTTGATTTATGTGGCCGGGTCTTATGACGATGTTACACCAATAAACGAAGTCAAGTCTGGAAGAAAAATATCAGATTGTGATTAATCTATATTGGTAGATGAAATCGATAGATTGACGTGAGAAGAGATAAGTAGATCAGGAAGGAAGAGGTAGTAGGAAAGACAGGAAGTGTGCGAGGAATTGGATTAAAGTTCTTAAACATTATATATATATATATATATATATGTATATATATATATATATATATATATATATATATGAGTGTGTGTGTGTGAGTGTTTATTTGCGTATATTATTTTATATATATATACATATGTATATATGTTTGTGTGCAACTCATCCATTGTAAGCTTATGCAATGCTCTTCCATAGGAATAGAGCACTCTGGTGGATGGGGAGTTTTTGCGTAAAATGAATATATCGCTTAAATTCAGCCTTACTGACCTCCCAGTTCCGTAGTCCAGAGGTAGGATATCGGCGTCCGGGTCTGATGTGAGGGTTCCAATTCTGCCTCGCGGTACTGGATGGGATATTGTCTATAGCCACACTGAAGAGATGGAATACATCGAAACAGTTGTCTGTGGATGACACAGTAATGTATATATATATATATATATATATATATATATATATATATATATATATATATGCATAAAATGTGGTATTCGTTCAAGTATATTGAATATTCCTATTTAAATATAAAAACCATTTCCACTTTTTTAGTCCAAATATATATGTTTGCCTGTCATGCAATTCTAAACCGATATATACAATTAAAAAAAACACTGCCACGACCGCGATTCGATCGTCTCAGGTAGATCTTATTTGACTGATAGATGTGCACATAAACTACTGCTACAGGGATTGCAGGAATCTGGATTTTAAGCTTAAAGTATTGTAAGTTGGCAAGGTAAGGGGAAGAGTATATAAAAGCATCGAGAGTCGGCAGACAGACGGCCTAATTTTAAAAAAAACAACAATAATTTGTCATCGGAAATTGTAGATCACTAAGACAAGCAAATTGAAGATGGACTATAAAAACATATAATAGGATACTATTACAAAATATTTAGTTTTATACTAAATTCCATTAATCTAGTGTAATCTAACTTATCTATCTATCTATCTATATATATATATATATATATATATATATATATATATATATATATATATATATATATATATATATACATAAAAGCAAATAGAAACACACACACATGCATACATCCCACTTGGAGACTCATTTCTTTTTTTTTCCGATCGTGTGGTTATTTCGCTCACTATCGTTTGGACTGATCAAAAGATTGACTTCCTAAACTGTCTTTCCTTATTCACATTATCGGAAACTGATATCCATTACTTATCATGTTGTCGACCTAGAAACAATAATATACGTAGGAATACGTAAAATGCAAATAATTGGGGGTCCCCATGACTCAATTGTTTAGTGCACACCTAGGATACATATATGTATATATTTACTCGAAAAGCTACTCAAAAGATCCAAACTCGACAGTACGCTTCAGCTGATTAAATATTCAAATCCAAGTACTTCAGTCCTAGAGTATTAAGAATAATTTTCTGTTGTATTGTCGCTCTTTTTCATGCTACATCGTTTTTTAGTACGTAGTTTTTCAATTACAATAAAATGAGAAAAATAAGCGCAGGTTCGTTTTAGCTGTCGAACAAAGTATATAAAAAAAGATTATAACCCCCCAAATCATTATCCTTAAATGCAGAGGCTGCAGCTTACGGACAGGAAAAGGTTGGATAGCCCTGACTCCGATTGTCGATTCTTGTGAAAAAACAAACAAACCAATTATTAACTCACCAATAATGAGAGAAAAATACACAAAATAATCCAAATTGCGCATGACAGCAACGAAATCATCGAATTATTTTTGTTATAGCGTATTTTGGCGCCATTTCCTTTGCTTGCTTCCTTCCTTTCTTCCTTTCTTTCTTCCTTCCTTTCTTCCTTCCTTTCTTCCTTCCTTCCTCTTTTTCTTCCTTTCTTCCTTCTTTTCTTCCTATCTTCCTTCATTACTTCTTTTCTTCCTTTCTTCCTTCTTTTCTTCCTTTCTTGTTACCTTCTCTCTTCCCTCATTCCCTTCCCTCATTATGCGCTTCTTCCCTTCCTCCCTTCCTTCCTTTCTTCTTTCTTTCCTTTTTCCTTTACTCCTTTCTTTCTTATCTCTTCCCTCCTTCCTTTCTTCCTCCCTTCCTTTTTCATTCTGTCATTAATTTCTTCCTTTCTTTTTCCCTTCCTTCCTCTTTATCCTCCTTTACTCTTTTAGTCCTCTCCCTCTTCCTTTTTATGTTTTTTCTCCTTTCCTCTTCGCCATCTTTTTACTTCCTTCTTTCTTTCTTTTATTCATTCTTTGCTTCTTCCCGTTTTTCTCTCCTTCCTCCCTCTTTTCTTTTGTTCTTTTCCTTCCTCCTCTGTTTTTCTTTCCTTCTTTCCCTTCCTTCTTTCCTTCTTCCATCCCTTCTTTGCTTTTTTCCATTCTTCTTACCTTCCTCCCTCTTCCTCCTCCTCTCTTCCCTCCTTCTTTTTCCTTCCTTCTTTCCTCCTTTCTTTCCTTCTTCCATTCTTTCTCTGCTTCTTTCCCTTCTTCTTACCTTCCTCTTTCTTCTTCCTCCTCTACTCTCTTCTCTTCTTCTTTTACTTCCTCTTCTCCTTTATAAGTCCCTTACTTCCTCCCAGTCTCATTCCATCCTCTCTCGAACGATTTCAGGATTTCTTTATTTTTTCCCCGTCAATATTCTTTGCTATGTCTGTTGCATTTCTGTCGACTTACCCCGAAAACAAATTATAACGAGTCGTTTCTTTCCCCTCCCACGGTCAACACTTTCATCTCTACGTTCTCTTACCTCTTTTCCTATGTTGATGGTGGCCTTCGTGAAAGGGCGAAAGAATTGTTATTTTGGGGCAAAAATTGGACGTCAGGAAATCTCACACGTCTCTAATTACCTGCAAATCTTCTCGTATCCGCGCCGTTTCGTTGACGCGGCAGTAATCCTCAGATTATTCGAGTTTATAAACAAACACTTTTTCTTTCCTTTCACGTTTTTGTTGTTTTTGAGGGTTTTTTTTTTCGGAGTGACGATTCACCGCTTTCCCAGTTTGCTAGTTTGATAGATAGATGAAAGTCAGCTCTAAAAAAAAAGAAATCTCTTCATCTATCTACCTATCTGTCTATTCTAGAGTGTGTGTATCTCTGACAGTTATGGGCTGGTCAAATGCGTCCCCGTCATTAGCATTTCAATATATTTATATATATATATATATATATATATATATATATATATATATATAATATATATATATATATATATATAAATACATATATATATAGTGGAAGGGATACAAGATAGTCTATAGCCACACCGAAGAGCTGTAATATTACGAAAAAGCTGTCTGTGGATGACACAATTATTAATTATATATATATATATATATATATATATATATATATATATATATATATATATATATATATATATATATATATTACACGGCTATTTTTTTTTAATTTCAAAACCTTGTGTCCTGAACATTTCCATACTAATATATGATTTCTGAGACTTTACTTTTAATTTAAAAAATAATATTTTTATAATTATTTTGTAGGATTGGATATCCATTTGTCTACTGTATGTCAATATATATATATATATATATATATATATATATATATATATATATATATATATTGCTTATAAGATATGATTTTTTATATGCATGTAATTTTTTTAAATGCATTTTATCGTTATCAAAATTCAATCTATAAATCTCAACTTAATCGATAGATATTTTTTGGTAAATAATTATACAATGACTTGGGCAATGATGATGCTGTTAATCGATCCCTTGCATTATCCACTATAGAGTTTTCATGTTAAGAAGCAATAGTGATAGTTACAAATAGGTAGGAACGGCTAATAACTGGGAACTGTGCAAATTGTTGCACACCTTCTGAGATAATTTTCTACAATAATCTGTTGCATATAAATTGATTTATAGCGGTCTCTATAGAGACATTTACCATCCTCACTAACTAAGAGACAGATCCACAAATTGGAAACCCTGCAACGGGCACCTGAAAGAATTATGCTGGGCATCGGATGGAGAGATCACAATAAAGCACAGAACTTCCGGGAAAAGATAGGAGTCAGAGACATTGAACATCTCAAATGGCAGTGGGCTGGCAATGTTGCAAGAATGGCAGACAACCGATGGACATGGCGAATCCTGGAGCAGGTCTATGTCCAACGATGGATATTGAGAGACTGGTGATGATGATGATGATGATGATGTGTATTTATGTGTGTGAACGACAACTGACCATTGTACGAAAATGTGTGTATGTGTGCCTGTTTGTGTGTGTGTGCCTGTTTGCGTATGTGTGCACGCTTGTGTGTGTGTGTGCATGAAATAACTCGACAATTGGCCATTGTACGAAAATCCTGTGTTGATTCGTGCACTGGACATTGCAGTGTAAAGTTTTAAGTCGTTTGGATCAGCGGTTTTTTTATGTAAGGAATGTGCTCGATTTACAATGAAAATTCCTACTGAAATGAGTGCAATATGAGTTTCTAATAATTTTGGAATAGAACAGAGACAGATAGACAGAAAGAGAATATGGGCTTTTTTTCTACCAAATTTTTATGTTGAATGAGATTGAATTATTATTGTTTGATGACGTAACGGCATTTTTTTTAATTCTGTTTTAATCGTTATTACAATCCACAACGATATTTCTTTTGTTTTGATTGTTGCTATTAACGACATCATAAATAACGAAAGAAAGAACAGCGTCTCATTATTTTAAGTTTAACACCCCCCTGAAGATCTTCATGAAACCGGATGCACCTTCTGAATAGATATGCGCTCGTAATATTAAGAACAGAGTGAAATTGAGAGTGAAAGGCAGGGAAAGTATGTGGAACTTAACAGAGAATAAAAATAATTATGAAATATATTATAGTGTCAGAACGCTTGGAACGGTCCAGTAGAACTTTGAAAAATGATTTGAATAATAGAAAATCAGAAGAAGGCGGGAAACCGCCAAGGTGTTTGTATTGTTAACAAGCTGCTGGGTCTGAACCCATCCCAACTTCTATTCCGACTGAAGATGATTTCTGCAACTTTTCTATAATTCATATGATAAATAAACAATATATATATATATATATATATATATATATATATGCGATTTGAAATCACCGTGACCAAATTATTTGTAGTCGTGTCTCTTACCTACTGAAACTGAATTTACAAGTCTTACATAATTACAAAACTCACGTTGGAAATTCACGAGTGCTTATTTCATTCTAATGAATAAATTCATGGATAGAATTTACATTTCCCTACCATGATTTGAAATCACGACCGAATGATTTCACAAGTCATATATCTATAGTATTTATCTTACAGATACGCAAGGGCTTATTTCATTCTAATAAATAAATAGATTTATTCTAAAAAATGTATTTTGATCATTTTCCCCTCATTAGTTGCAGTAATTATCTTCAGCCCGAATATAAAGCAGTGTAGTTTGAACCTGCAGATAGGCGTGTTTCTTACAGAATTGTTTTTAGGTTGCCATTGAAAGGGATTCGGTTTCACTCTTCAGATGCCCTCTTCGCAAACATGTCCTTATCATCTCATCTGGAATTGCATACCCGAGATGTTTGTGCTGTTGTTTACTTTTTTTTCTCGTATGGCTTCTCGTTTCGGAGTTTACCTCTATTGTAGCTTTTGTCCGTCGTATTTCGTCTCTTTGCTATGTGTATACCCCTGGTCCCTAAATAGTGGAGTCGATGCAAACTTCAGTGCAAGTCTTTATTTTTAGTCATCAGCTTCCTACTTTCTGGATCCAAATATCTCAGTTCTTCTTCGCCCAGTCTAGTAAGGGTCCCAATTATCATTATCTTTATTATTATTATTATTATTATTATTATTATTATTATTATTATCATTATTATTATTAGTAGTAGTAGTAGTAGTAGTGGTCATGCGTCAAACCAGACGTTTGGCGATCATCGCTAGAGACTGAGCAACAGTAAGTTTCCTCAAGTCTTCGGCCCTGCTCTCAGCATTCCCTCAGTCAACAGCAGTGCTGTGGTTTGCACCTATTCATCAAATATCTGGTGGTCAACTCTGAAAGTTCATAACGGAGATATTACGAGTGTAACTTGGTAAAAAAGATACCCGATTTTCACCAGAGATTTAACAAAAACAAAATTAGTGATTATGCTTAAATAACACGGCGTGTTCACACAAGATTCATTGTAATCTACATCGGAATTATAACGCAAGAAGTTCGAGCATCAAAATTAAAAGAAATACAGTGCGTTGTAGCTTTTGAAATAACGAAAATATCGTCAAACGTTGAATCCGATTTTCTCAACTTTTTAAAAATGGCTCGTTGCGCCCATTCATGAATGAATAACAGATTTTGTCAAAAGATGGCGGAAAATAATGAAAATATTGTGAGTCAAAGCACTCGTGGAAATGTTTACCAGAGTTTTAACAAAAACAAAATCAGTGATTGTATTCAGATATCATGACGTATTCCTTTAAGACCTATTGTAATATGCATCAGAATCGTAATACAGATTTCTCAAATTTCAAGATAAGAGAAGACTGAGTCTGGTAGCATAAAAATAATTTAAATATCGCGATCGGAAGTTCGTCAAACTGTGAATCCGTTTTTTCTCAACTTTTTGAAAATGATTTGTTGGGGACTTATCATGCTAAGCCACTCATCCACACATATGATAATTAACAGTAGACCCTTCTAACATGGGCGTCGCAGGGCCAATATTATTTGAATTTGTCTAGCTTGTCACACCATTTTCCGTCCGATAATTTCACTTATGATTTATGGGGATCCACGTTGTGAGCCGTGATATCTAGTGGTTTTTGTTACAAGACCAGCCCATTGCTTTTTGATTTTCCTAGTGGTTCTTATAACACTTGAATCCTGTCTTTTCTCTAATATACTGTGCTGTGTTGTAATTTCTCCATATGAGGTTGAGAATGATTCTATACTGTGCCCGTTACTTGCTTCTCAGTTCAATCTTTTGGTTAAGTTCCAGATTTCAGCTCCATAGGTGACTATCGGAGGATACATTGGTTGTATACCCTTCTTTTTCTTGTTCTTGAAGTTTGAGCTTGCCCTACGGAAAGCTTGCCAACGTTGAGTGAGTCTTAGCTTGATTTCTTATTCTTTTGAAGATTTCATGAAGATTCGTTGTCCAAGGTGGATGTAGTGATCTACCTTCTTCAGCCCTTCCTTCTCGATTTTGGTCATAGGGCCCTTGTCCTCAACATGTTTGTTGTACATGACATTTGTTTAACTTCAAGTTTGGGGGGCCAACTTTCTTGCTTTCTTCATTTAGTTCGTCTAACATCATCTGGTTCTCAGCAAAAAAAAAAAGGACTATGTCGTCAGCACATCTGAGCTTACTTAAGTATTCGCCGTATATTACGATTCCTTCATTTTCACAATCTAGGTTTCGGAAGATTATCTCAAGGCATATTATGTAGAGTTTGGGTGAGCTGGTATCACTTTGTCTCACTCCTTTTTCAAGTTGAAAAGGCTCAGAGTCTCTTTGTAGTCTAACAAACGAACTGCTGACGGTAGATATGTTGCAATACACTGACATATATGGGGTCTATTCCTCGTTGTACGATAGCATCAATGACTTTAGGGATTTTCACTGAATCGAAAGCCTTTTTAAAGTCAATAAATGTTACAGTGAATGGCATTGATTCGGTTGGTGATCACTTTGGTAAAGAGTTTGTAGACACAGTTGAGTAGGCTTATTGGCATGTAGTTGTTGAGGTCTTTCTGATTTCCTTTTTTATATAACAGCATCATGATTGTAGTGAAAAATTTACTGCGAATGAATAGAATAGCTAGTCTTCTGATGATGATTTACTTGCTTTTTTGAGTAGGTCGATGGTGATGTTATCGGGCA
>OY735227.1:41161749-41189249 GCA_963457665.1 Thysanoteuthis rhombus | reverse complement strand
CATTGTAGCTCTAAAAATAACGGAAACTAGCCATCACAGTAAATAATTGAACAGCCGTAGCGTCCTAATTTGGAGTCATGTAAAAAAATTCCATCGAAAATTAAATATAGTATGAATATATTCTATTTATGACATCACTGGTGTTTCCCACTGGAAAACATATAAAATAGAGTAAAAAAAATGTTCTGGAGAATCTAGATGTTATTAATGAACCTGTCAGAATAAGGGCCCCAAGAGATCAAAAGAGCCCTTTTCACAAAAATACAAATAAAAATGATTTTAGTAGGGGGGCTAATGATGCCAAATTTCAAGTCTGTGGACAAAATGGCATCGCCAGTAGTGCTGGGCACTTATCATATGCGGCCACTTATATCTTTCCACGAGTTCCTGGTGACTATCTTTAGAATTAAGTGACAGCAAGTATCTATGAATTTGTGGAGGTCTTTCCAGGATTCCAACAGAATCCAATATTTTTGTGACCTGAATAACGGAAGTTCTTACTTTACTAATATTTTTGTTATCATTTCTGTGACAGTTCTTTGTGTCTAAAGACGATAAAAGGAAGAACGAAATACATAGTATTATCACGAAGTCTAATAACCGGATACAATATCTATCAGTTCATCATAGTCCTTTAACATCTATCGATTTATCTCAGTCTTTTTACACTTATCGATCTATCTATCTCAGTCTGTTCACATCTATCTAACATAATTTACACACGTCTCTCTGTATCAGTCTTTTTATATCCATCTATCTATCTATTAATATATCTATCGATATTTTCACAGCTATCAATCTCAGCCTTTTCATATCTATACGTCTATTTCAATCCGTTCGTATCTATCTTCTTTCTGCCTTTACTGCCCTCTCTCCTTCTTCCCTCACTTTCGATCTTTATTCAAAATTCAGATGTAATTAAGTTGATTACACACTGGACTAGATTCTTTCTGATTCATTAAAGAATCGCTTCTTGATACGTTCTCAACGTCATGATCGACAGTCTCGCTTGAACAAACAAGTGTTTTCACTCATCGGAATCGTTAAGCCGTATTCCAACCAACAAGGATCATGGCTCATGTACAGAACTGACACTACGAATTACAGACAACTCACCGAGATGAATTAAGAAAATATCTGGAACGTTCTTTGAACCATATTCATAATTCATTGCCTTATCTGGAGTTACTCACTTTGAGCCTTAAAGCATGAAGCTTTTATTTGGATTATAATTTAAATTATTATATTGTACGCGTTGAGTTCTCTCACAACTAGTATCTTGTGGTTTTCACTGGAAATCAAGAGACAGCAAGTCTCCTCAATAGTCAAGCACTCACCCAGCAATAATCTTTGATACTATTACTATCATTAGTACTCGTTTGTGTTTTCGCATCAATTGTGTATTGAAGAGACTTACAGTCTATCCCAAAGGAGATCAAGTGACAGTAAGTTTCCTCAATACATTATCATCATCATCAGTCTTTTATCGTCCTTCGTTGGACATAGATCTTCATCAGCATTCACCATATCTCTCTATCGTGGGTGTTGCAGATTCAGTATTTTCTGAACTTGTCCAGTTCGCCTCGCAATCTCATATTCTGCCGGCCTTGGTTCTGCATTTGATCTTTTGGGATCCATGTTGTGAGTCGTGATATCCATCGGTTGTCAGTTTGGTTCTCTGTTTGTGGGTCAGTCTCTTAATTAGGTTCCATGTTTCAGCTCCATAAGTGACAATCAGGAGGATGCATTGATTGTATTTTTAGGACTAATGGGATTTTCTTGTTCTCGAAGGCTGGGCTTGATTTACCGAAGGCTTGTCACTCTAGAGTGAATCTTCGTTTATTTCTTCTTTTGAGGATGTCCCCAATACATTAGGATTCTCCTAAGCATTCTAACTGATTTTATTAATGCTGACATCTTAAGCAGGGGTCTCACCTTTATTCTTACAATACGAAACCCAAATATTACTGAAAGACATAAAAAGAACCCTTATGCCTGATAATAGAAAGTATGAAGACCAACATATCTTTTCATTTCCCTTTTATTGAAAAAAAAGTACACCATGTTATAGAGGAATAACAAATTTAAGTAAAATCCTTTAGAATCTGATCTAATATCAATCAAATAACATGAGTCTGGAGATTGAATGACTAGGTTGTCTTTATAGCTGTTTAGTGCGCTGTAAATTGATAATGAAAGTTATCATAAACAAACCAAATCGTCTTACTTCGTGCTTTTTGTGTCGTCTTTTACTTAACAATCTCCAGAGAGCAGATATGGTTTGACGTTGTTCACAAAATGTAGTTTTTGTCAAATCCGAAATGTTTCTTTATATAATACTGATATGTCTCATCTAATGATTATGATTTTAATTAAGGTTCTCAGGCTACCAAGGGACTCTGTCTGACCCCTTTTTTTCACGAACCCAGAAAAATTTTGCGAACCTTTGGTTGTCCAACGACGTCTTCTAACGTCCGTCGTTGGACATAGACCTTCCCCAGGATTCGCCATGATAGGGAATTGTGGCGAATCCTGGGAAGGTCTATGTCCAACGACAAACGTTAAAAACTGATGATGATGATGATGATGATGATGATGATGATGATGATGATGATCTAGAGTGGTAGTTTCAAAACTTCGAATGCTCAAGGACCCCTTCTATGAAGGAAATATTCTGGTAGGTCCCAATTCTTAGCAATTAGCTTTTGGACAGTAATTAATGTTATAATGATAAGCAACATTAGATCTTTTGAAATGATTTCTTATTTAAAATGGATTAGATTTATTCGAATCTTAATACATGGCACAGGTCTGTTTTACAATAATTATGATTTTCTTTTATGGGGTTTATGAGTGAGCTCATTTATCCTGATTTCAAATCCATGGTATTCATTTGAATTTCCATCTGTAGACCCCTGACCATTATCTGACGGGCCCCCAGAAGTCTGCTGACCCCAGTTTCGGAACCACTAATCTAGGTGGTTTCAAATTATGTTCCGTTTAATTTTTAGTAGTCAATGAACGCAGAAACTTTGTGCATTTTTTTCCAGTGACAAAAGTATATGTGGATTTTTGAATTCGACATAGAAAATAAATATTCTTTCAATAAAATCTATGAGAGCTTTCTACAGAATTTAAAATCTTTTGTACGCACAGTAATTCCTTTTGTGCGCTGGTTGCAAAACGTGTGTCTGCACGCACAAACGCGCTCAATTTATGGGGAGTGTTAGTTTTGATAAATCCTTGGATTTACAATTCTTCTAATGTTTTCCTAATGCTCTTCATGACTGATTCAAGTACTTCAATAGGCCTTATTGTTACCTTAATATTCCCCGGATTTCTCAGTTCAGCAGCAGGGCTTAAAGTTGCAACGTAGGTGGTACGCTGAGTCACCTAAAAAACATAACCTGCTTTAAAGCCACATGATTCCAAGTCACAGACCCAGAAAGATTTTGATGAAATGAGTAGTATTTTGATTTAAATTGTATAAATTAAGTAATTTAACCTTTTTTCTTTATAAATTTAAATGGATAAATGTTTGTCTTGTGATTCATTTATTTCGTTTTGATTTGTTTGGAAAGGTAACCGAGATACACGCAAAGTCGTTCGCTATGACTTTATGTCCAGCTACGTTTCGTGTATGCGAGCCACCTATATTGTGATTTTGGAGCCTTGACTTTACGGCCAGTGACTTTATGTCCGATCACCTATTTTTCAAGCTTTTCACTCTCTTCCAATTTCACCCACTCGCCTGCTGGAACATTGACCTTTGGGCAGGTCTTCCTTCCTTTGTTTACGATGAACTAATCTGGTCACCTGTCCTGGATTGTGTGATTCGCTTGAAATTCAAATTCTGATAGAATTTTACTTTATCTATTCTCCAAGTATTTTGTGCATAAATAATTAGCCTGAATGATCAAATACTGGTCTTTTGCACAAATCACACTTTCCTCTCCACGGGCAAGATCCTACCACTTATCAAGCTTTGCCCCTGGCTGTTTTCCCTTCAATTTCACTTCTGGTGGAACAGCTACATAAGTTGATTCATGATTCTGGAAACGTCCCCATAAAGATACCTGCCTTTCGGCATAGTACATTATTTTCTTGATGGCTTCAAATAAATTGTTTGTTAAATTGTTTTGATCCACTTATATCCTTTTATTCCACGCTCAGAATCCTGATCAGGACCACTTTTGCTAAGTTGTGCTTAGGTTTTTTTTATAAAACGTAATAAAACTTCGCTGGGAACTATATGATGGGTAAAACCAAGTTTCGATGGGCACTTTTCCTCCCTTGATGAATTCAAGATGGGCAGATTTCCTAATGGACACTCTCCATTTTCTGACATTTTGTCTTTAATCCCGTTGATTATATATGGTTTCCGGGATCGATCAGAGTGATTAGTGTTGATAGCTGAAAGAATCTTATTTTATTCACGAGAAGAGCCAACGAAATATCGTCAACAAAAACTACCAACAAAACTGTCAACATAGGTTTCTTCAGTTTTCAAGTTGGTCTGGCTGGTTGGCTGTCCGGCTGGCAGTATGTCTGTCTGCCTATCTGGCTGGCTATTTACATGCGTGTCATTTGCACAGGCTGCACCAACGGGGCTAGAGGGTTGAAAATCAAGACGTTTTGTCCTTACATTGCCTAGAAAGAAAAAAAAACGTTTTTTAAACCCCCGCCCTGCAAATAGGTTTTTAGTGAGGAGGGTGTTCTATTTACAGTGTAAGTTCATGCTACATTGATCCCTTAGTTTGTGTCCGCTTGTTATTTTTATTTTTTTATTTTCTTTTAATGAAGGCTGATACTTTTTAGTGACCACAATAGGCGAGGGAAGTAATTTAATCATTGATTACCGCTTTTTCCAATATTTCAATTGATTATCCCTGGCTTGCTGTTAAATGATGTCACGTGACGATTCATATTGAGTGACTAACAAGACTCATTAATGTTATTTGCTTACATTGTCGAACCCAACGCATTTGCACAGTTCCCAGTGATCCAAAGTTTCTTCCCATCTATAATTGTGATTACTGCTTCTGTACCTCAAAAGTATGTTGGGATTATTGGAAATCAAGTAAAAGAGAGTTTTGTCAAATACCCAGTAATTTTCAACTTATTCTTACTTTCATCTTAAATCCAGCGACAGCTCTTATTTATTTATTCCCTCTCTCTAAATCGACAAATGGTCGGTTTAGATATAGGGTCCCCATCCAGGTATATGTGGTTAAAAGCAAAAATTGCCCTGTTCCACCGACTTGTTACAGGTGTCAAAGTGTACCTCTAAAACTAGCCCGTCAATGCAGCAAGGTACTGCTGAAGAGATGGATCCCCAGAGCCAAGGCACGACTAATCGTGGCTAATTCATTACCTCATGTGGCGTCTGGTTTCTCATAAATCTTATAAGCACACTCTCACTCTTTACTATTACTACTAATCAATCTGTACCCGGTGACCGGATGAAAGGCATCAAGACAAAAGATATCAGTCAAAAGGACAACACTGTAGTACGAATATTTCAACTGATTTTGTACTAATTAAGTAGTTTATTTCCGTATTTTTATCTCTTTTTTTTGTAGATCCAAATGTATAAAAAATGCGTTATGATTTTATCAAATTACAAAAGTAAAGATAGGGTTCTGCTTTTGTTTTGCAGTCATTAAAGCATTGCGCTTCCTACACCACAGTTTTTGTGCCATTCTTCATCACCTATCTCAGCCTTACGTACCATTATAATCATTTTAGGTCAGGGAGCGCTCAAAAATTGACCCCGTATGAGATAATAGCAATTGTTTCTTGGTTTTACGCCATTTATGAAATGTTTTGCAGGTTTCTCTCACTATCGGTAAGTACAGCATTCCCATTAGAAAAAAAACTCGTAAGCCGAAATGGCGTACCGCGACAAAGCAATTACCATCAATTTGTATGGGAAAGATTTAAAGCGTTCCTAGAACTCAAAAATGATGATGGAGATATGTTAGGCTGAGTCGTCAGAGGTTAGGATGATACATAGGACAGGAGTGTGAGATGTAGGAGAGAGAAGTGGCTGGTTGTTGCTTCTAGAACTGCTCGCTGCAAAACAAACGCTGAAGGCCTATTTGTTCTCTTTTCGCTTTTTTTGTCGTAAAAGAGAAAAAGTGACGAAAAGAAAACTTTCGGGCAGCTTTGCAATCACGATTATTACAAATGTTCTCATTTTTTTATTAGAAACCGTCAACCAAAACTGTCAGCGAAACTCTCATCATAGGTTTTTTTCCAGTTTTCAGGTTGGTCGGGCTGGTAGGCTAGCTTGCTGGCCGGATGTATGCATCGCATAAAAGCTGCACCGACAGAAGGCTGAAAAAATAAACATTCACTCATAATTAGGTCTAGAGAAAACTCCTTACTTTGTCTAGAAAGAAAAACGTTGGGGTGGGGGTTCAATTTGCAATGTAAGTTTATGCTAAATCGATTCCTCAGTTTCACGTTAGTATTTTTTAGATCCATAGTTTTCAGCGACCATTGCCCAACATAGGGCGAGGGAAGTAATTTATTAATTGATCACCTCATTTGCCATTTTTTTAATTGATCATCAACAATATAATATGCTGCCAAAAGACGCAAATCACATGACGGTTTCTATTGAGTGACTAACCCGACCTGTTTCAATGAGTTTTATGTTTTCTCTAAATAGGCTTATAATCGGATTATCTTTTTTATTATTATGAAATGAATTTTCACACTAGAAGTCGCTCAGATTCGGTCTTTATTTCAAGAAGAAAAATCGGTGCTCGTATTTTTCAATTTCAATAAATTAATGGTTCTGCTTTTTATTCGTTTGTTTTGTTTTCAATTTGATCTTTTAAAACTATTTATGATAACTTCACTTTAATGATTTTGTTGCACGTTTGATTTTTCACAATAGAAAAATGCAAAAATCTGTTTTTGATTTAATTGAATTCGATGGATTTCAGTTCTGTCTTATGTAACTGGCGACTATTCGCACTGATTGGCTGGAAAATATATTGGAATTCATTTTGTGTTTCGGTTGCATTTGTAATTAAAATAATAACGGTATGAAGAGAATCAAGAAAAAATTAAATCAAGTTCTTTTGTAGTTATTTCAAATAAAAGAAAACAAATGAATTCGCTTAGCATTTTGTGTTTTGAAAAAAGACACTGCGTCAAAGTTCAATTTTTCTGAATCTTGAATAATGTAATTAGTTGAGTTGGAGAACTTAATGTCGACATGAATCAGTCAGTTGTGAAATTAAGAAGACACTTTTGATAAAGAAAGGCTTGAGGTTCTATTCCGAATGCCGGGTGGGTGAATTTGGTTAACACACCGTTTACCCGAAAATTATTACCCATAAAGATAGTCGATTATAAAAAGCAGAATAGAATATCACATTCTGAAATGTAATGTCATATCTTATTAACGTATGATTTATTTGACACTGTGAATATTTCTCAAAGAGTTTGTAAGAGTCTCGGCTTTGTTAATGGTATGGACCAATCATCTACGTTAATAATGCCAAGCTCTATGATTCTAGCTTTAGGAAAAGCCAGAAGACGCTGGGAGCACAAACCGGAATGTAGAAGGTAGCTAACAAAACTGGGATGCGATAATCCATCCCTGAAACCCGTTGATGCATATTTGCTCATCCACTCACTCGATCATTGTGGATTCAACGATTGTGCAGTACATAAGCTCAAAAAATGGTGGCTCACTGATGGCTGAATAATCTCACGGGAGAGTGTCTATTCAAGCAAGCCCGAATAGGTTCGTTTTAATTCGTAGTCACATCTAGACGATGCAACCTGTTCAGAAGATATTCAAAATGGCTGGATATTTTCTGACAGTCCTCGTACAGTATTGCCATCACAAAATGTTTTTTTCGTTAAATCGACCCTCAGAAAACGCCAAAATGCGCTCAAAATATTGACAGTGACTTTATGGCCATTTTTAAAAGATTGAATAGCTAGATTTGCCGAGAGTGGCAGGGAGAAAGCTTTAAATAGCTAAAAGATAATTTTAAATGCATCAGTAATGCATAGCTCTAAAAACTGGCTGAAAATGGCACTAAACATTAAATTTTTGCGCTGCCAAAACAAGAAACGCGTTGAATTAAAGGCGAACAGCGCTAAATTGACTAGATTGACCTCATATATTAAACTAAAGATCTCTTGACCAAAAAAACCGATAGTCCACTTTCAATACATGAAATCGACTTATACACGAACATTCACT
The DNA here is from genome assembly GCA_963457665.1 of Thysanoteuthis rhombus. Taxonomy (NCBI): domain Eukaryota; kingdom Metazoa; phylum Mollusca; class Cephalopoda; order Oegopsida; family Thysanoteuthidae; genus Thysanoteuthis; species Thysanoteuthis major. The sequence goes on along the minus strand of OY735227.1, from coordinate 41,181,016 downwards.
TTTTCAAGGCCAGTGCTGACAGACGTTGGCAGAAGTAAAAGACGCCAGGGTATTTAGGAGACAGGATGGCGTCTTCAGACGAAATAAGTGTCATTACATTCAACTTGTATCTCCGACGCAAAGTCAGTGTTTACACCGACTTGTACACACATAGTCGTCAGTCTGTCGGCTTTTGGGAAGGCCACACACTTCGAACCTGCGGTTTAGCTGTCAACAGGCAGTCGACCCTAATGGAATCCTATAAAACAACATTTTGCGGTCGGGACCCCCTCCGACAGGGAAAAAGAAGATGTAAAAAGTCTGAAGAGGAATCTCACACCTACGGCTTTCATGTCAATATCAGTCAGGGGTTGGCCGTCGACGGTGATGGAAGAAGGGCTGCAGCAAAACAGGGTCGCGATAAGACCAGGTTTGGCCATTCGTGTCTCGTTGTCCACACCCAATAGCAGATCCACCCCACGGGCTCCATCCTTCGTTTCTTGAGCCTGCAGACCGATGAATTAAGCAGCAGAAGAGGCCTTAATAATCGTAAGCAAGATGTAAAATGAAAATACAACTGGGGATTCCAAACGTTTTATGATCGGGGATCACTCAATATATTTTCCTGTAAACAAACATCCGCGCACGCACACACACACACTCACACACATATACGTGTGTGTGTGTATTACTAATAATTATTATTATTATTTGCAGCTTCACACCAATTGCCTGGTGGTTACCGCTAGAGATTGAGTGACAGCAAGTTTCCTCAAGTCTCCAATTATTATTATTATTATTATTATTATTTGGAATCTCACACCAGTTGCCTGGTGTTAACTGCTGGAGTTTGAGTGACAGCAAGTCTCCTCAAGTCTCCAGCCGTTCTCTCCTAGTACTCATAGGTCGCAGTAATACTGCGATTTACAGTTTCACACCGGTTGCCCAGTGGTTATCGCTGAAGGCTGAGTGACAATAAGTCTCCTCAGGTCTTGAGCCATTATTATTATTATGATTATTATTATTATTATTATTATTATTATTATTATTATTATTATTATTATATAACCTCAAAGAAAGCGAAGGGTACTATCCTATTTTACATGTGTGCTCCTGGCCACATTGTTTTTTTTATCTACGGACTTGAAAATTTGCATCGAAACCCCATTAAATTCTTTCCCAAAATTTTTTCTTTCATCTTTTCAGAAAAAAGCTTCTTTTTTTTTTTTTTACTTTCAGGGGCCTCATTCGGACAGGTTTATTAATAACATCTATATTCTCTAGACTTACTTGATCTAATTTAGAAGTTTTCCAGGGGAAAATGCAGGTGATGTCATAAATAGAATTTATACTGACCATATTTATTCTTCGATGTAGTTTTATGCATTACTTTAAATTTTGATGCAATGGTTTTTCAAATATTGACTGTGATGGCAAGTTTTGTTTTTGCTTTTTTTTGCTGTTGTTATTATTATTATTATTATTATTATTATTATTATTATTATTATTATTATTATTATTATTATTATTATTATTATTATTATCAGCTGTGACGTAAGTTGACAGTTAAAAAAACGGGGGGGTCATAGGTTAAGGATAGATTCGAATCGGTGAACGGCGTTTGTGAAGAATCGAGTGACTCAAATAGAGAATGGTAAAAGAGTGATAGATAGCATTCGTGAGGAAGAAAGGAAGCTATTATCTCAATAAAAGAGGGATAATAAGAAAAAGAAAGAAAAAGAAAATGGTTATTTTTACGTCACACTACGTCACATCATTCTTTTTTTTATATAATTCTTGAGATAAAAAAAATACAAGAAAGAAAGAAAGAACAAACAAAAGAAAGCAGACTAAACAGTTTTTATAACTAATGTGTACACTTCATATATATATATATATATATATATATATATACTGCTTTCTCCTCTATCAAATATTGCATTTCGGTGAGTATTTTTCCTTAGCAGTCATTTCTGTTTTGTTGGACGTTTTGTCGGGGATACTTGAAAAATCAATTGGGAAACAAATGTTTGAAAAATATAATTAATATTTTATTGCAGAATCTGATCTTGACAAATATTGCTGTCACAGATTGTATAAACAATGTCACTGGTTTTGAACAATGTCTGTTCTTTTTCTTATCATTATATGTTATTATTAGCTCAATCTTATATTTTCACTAGAAATGTTCGGTATGAGTGATTAAAATTCACAACTGCATTACGTGCATTAACAAGGATGAAGATTATGTTGAAGAATATTGGTTGCGTAAAATGAATGGCTTTTTCATGATTAGATCAAGAGACTATTAATATACCAATATATAAGCAAACATATATCTATCTATATCGCTATATCTATAAGAATCTACTTATTTGTATGTGTATGCATACTTGAGTATGTAAGCATATTTCTATATATGTGTGCATTTTGTGTGTACACACCAGTGTGTAGGGGCGTAGCCAGGTTCTAACGCTAGTGAGAGCTAGCAACAGAGAAGTGGCTTAGACACGTACAAAACAATTTATTTTTGTATCTAAAATCAAAACACACGGATGTTTTAAAGGAAGTTCATATTTGTTATTTATATTTTAAAACCAAAGCACAATAAAACAAGGATATTAGCCTGACGATGCGTCCACGTTCCACCTGTCATTATTACAATGCAATAAGTCTTTTACAAGCATCACTGTGACAGGCTGAAAAGATTCACATTTAACAGATAGTGTTGTGGTCGATATAGTTTCAATCCTTCTTTTTAACTCAAGTTCCTACAATCTCATTTCCAGTAACATTGTCACTGTTATTTGCGTGCCAACTATTACTAGTACTTCCCTAACTTTCATATTCCACACTTTCTTCAGTTACCTTGCCAGGTCCTGGTATTTCCCTAGCTTTTCACACTCTTTTGTATTTACTCTGTGGTCCGCTGGCACGGTCACGTCTATTATTTAGCAGATTCTCTTTCCCTCGTCCACGATTGCCAGGTCTGATCTTCTTACTCAGATGGAATGGTCAGTTTGGATGTCAAAGTCCCAGAGTAATATGTGGCTTTTATTTTCCAGGGCTGCCACCGGCTTGTGCTGATACCATCTGTCCGCATGGTTGAATCCCATTCGTTTGCTCAGTTCCTAGTGTATCACTGTTGCTACCCTATCGTGTTGGTGTTACTTTGGTCCTGAGTCGCCTCATTCTGCTGATTTCAAATTCAAAATCTTTTCATTTTAAGAAATTTCTCGAATTCCTTGACAGCAATGTTTTTGTCTGCCGGGACAGTCATATCTACCAGAAGGCACGTTTTTCCTCTATCTTTCACAATAATATCTGACATTATTAATTCTATCAGTATGTATTGTGACGTCCTATAATGTTGCCACATCTTTTGCTTCCGTGACTAATTCAGGCAGGTGTCTGTACCGTCTCTTAGAATATGGAGTGTTATATTTGTAGGTGCTCCAGTGTAGATACTGTCCAATCCTTTCGTGTCTCATCTTGTTTTCATTTGCTGTCCTGTAGCCACTGATGGGAGTTTTTCTGCTCTACATCAGCATTTTTATTTCGGAGGGCGTATTGTCCATGCTGGGGTTTCTGTTGCCATTTCACTTCAGGCTGTTTACGGCCTTTCTCCTTCGTCTATTTCTGCGTCTTTCTCATATCTATATTCTGTGAATGCTCTCCACTGTTCAAGTATACATCTAGTTCTCTCGCGATCATATCGCTCTCTTTTACTATTGAGTTCAGCTTTTTGTGCCTTCATGTTTCTTAACTAGTTTTAACATCAATTCCTGAATGATTTTAAGGTAATAGTGTAGTTCTATTGGTGTGGTTTTGTACGTCAGTTCAAGTTGCATCATTCCTATACCACCTTTACCAATTGGCAATTTGAGACGATCAATGTCAGCTTCAGGGTGGTGCATTCTGTGATACGGTTGTAGTTTCCTTATTTTTGTCCATTTTTCTAATCTCATCTTGATTCCAGGCATTTATATTAAAACTATATATGTTACAAGAAGGATATTTAGAGTATTAATGTTTTTTATTCTATTTTTAAAAATCAGTTCACTCTTCAGTACTGAACGCACCTTTCCGAAATACTTTTCCCTAATTTCTTTTATACTGGAACGTTGGATTCCAATGCTTTCATTAATCTCTAAATACTTATATACCTCTCCTTCTTCTAATTGCTGTTTGTATGTCTACTTCAATGGAGCTGGTTTTGACTTGCCTACGTCTTTTGAACGTGGCCATAACACACTTATCCAGTCCAAGTTCCATTTCTATGTGTTCACTAAAGCTTTTAATCAACCCTCAAGATCATTGTCGTCTTCGCCATATGGTTTCAGATCGTTCGTGTAGATTAAGTGGCTGATTATTCTGTTTCTCACCTGGTATCCTTATCCTATTTTGAGTAGCTCAATGGATAAAGGAATTAGTAAGATGGAGAAAATGAGTCTCCTCGGAATATGCCACAGTTTCTGCTGACATTCCTGGATGTTATCATCCAGTTCGAATGAGTTCCACAATGACATATGTTGCGAGAAATTCTCCAGCACAGGAGATAACTTAGAGAGTTCCATAGCTTCTATCATCCACGTGTGTGGAACACTATCGAACGCTTTATTGTAGTCAAACAACACAGTGTTTAGGTTCTTGCGTCTATTATGGCAAGTGTCTAGGATCATGTTATCAATCAGGAATTGGTCCTTGCATCTGTATGATCCTCTGCAGCAACCTTTTTGTTCTATAGGGAGTAGATGGTTTTCTTCTTTGTAAGCATATGTTCTCTTTGTCAGTATTGATGTCAAGGTTTTATAAGTAGTACAAAGACATGTGATGGGTCTATTATTTTAGGGGTTACGGATATATTTCAATTCAAGTATCAGGTATGTAACCCCTTTTGCCATCTAGTCTTGAGTTTTTTTTTTTTCATGTTGGTTTAGTACCTCATTATACTGCAGCACTATGTTATTGCAGCAGCATGTGAGGGAGGTAAGCAAAAAAATGGACACTTTGTTAATGCCAAGTGATTTCAATTTGTGTGATTTTTTAGCCCCTGTTTTAGTTCATAAATCCAAATATCCTACCCCTGCCGTCTATGCAACGTTTTTTCTTTTGATCTTCCAACCATTCAGTCCATGTTGTATGTTGATTGTCTTTCTATTATTCTAGATAATTTCCCTGAAGTCCCTCACTTGATCTTCGATCTGAAATCCTTTTATTATTTCCTGTTTTGTTTTTTTGGGGGGGGTTTGGGGGGGGGGTTTGGGGGGGGGTTCTGCTCCCTTTCGGTAGACCTATTCTATCAGCTTGAAATATTCTATTTTGTCTATAGAATGTGGTCCTTTTTTAAATATCTTTTTATTCTCAGGGTTTTTAGTTGTACTCTTCGTTTCGATATCTCTTCGATAGATGGTATATTTTGTGGGTTTTCAATTTATATTTCATTTCCACTTTCTTGGCTTTTTTGATGTTTACATTCAAAGAGTTTGTGAGATCATCCTTTATTGAATATTTTCCTCGCATTATTTCGATTTCTTTTTCAATTTTTGCTTTTCAGATTGTTTTTTAACGTGTTTCTTTCTCCTGTTTTTTGCTTTCATGCACTGAGAGCCCACCACGATTCCTGATGCATATATTAGTGGATTTTTTTCAGTAAGATCCAGCTTCAGATCTGTAAAGGCGTCCTTTGTAGCAATATTCACTATCTTCATTTGCTTTTTATTTTAATCGCTCAAGGTTACTTTTCTTAGTTATTCTCTGTCCTCCATTTTAATGAATTCTACCTTGGTGAGATCGGATTTCGTTTTTTGTTTTGGCATATTTCGTCATAATATTTACTCACTAATTGTTCGTCATCTCAGTCATTGTTGTCTCAAAATGTTTCTTTGTTGCTGTTGCCCCCTGCACTTTCTAGTGCTAATATACAAATAGAGTTTTCAGCTATTTGCCCGGGTTCACCTGCCGAGGGAAGTGGAACCCCTGTTCGTATTACAGGGTTTCCTTCCCGCCTGACATTCATACGTCCCACTGGAGTCGCTTCACCTTCTGCTTGTAGGTTTAAATCTATTCTAACCTTTTGTTTGATCTCATTCAGTTCTACGTCTGTAAGTCTTTATTCTTTATTATGTCTCTTCTCACCTTTGCAAACTTGTTTCCATTCGGGTTTCGGCGATTGTCCACCATCCATTTTTTTGATATTTCATGGATATTATTTCTGTGGCTCATGCCAGATGGTTTGCCAATCGAGTGGTAGAACACGTATATCCCTTAATGGTACTCATCACGTATCCATTTTTTAGGTTTTATTTATTTATTTTCTTCTGTTACTGGGTTTGGGGAATTTGATTTATGATTGTTCCTGTTCAAGTGGATATCCAGATCGCTCAAAGAGTTTGTTCCAGGCTGGTTCCTCCCCTTGGGGGCTTGGGTGACGTCCGATCCGATATATTTGCTGTTTGTTACATATTAAGCATTAAACAAATATTTTTTTTCTCAGCCAAATTTTTTGCATAATTTACTCTTTTATCATTTACAGTGTCTATTCCGGTTTTCTCCCTTGCAAAATATCGACATACTGTTTTGGTGAACCTTTTCCGAACAATTACAAAATATTGTCCAAACATTCGTGATCTAACACTTTCGAGCATACTTCTGGCCGTTATTAAGATCAGAGAAAATTATAGATGTTTGTCTTTTTTTTTTTAAATTCTTGATTAAAGAATTGTTGCGTTTGTGCGTTATAATGACATAATGCATAATAGGATATACAGGGAAAATTTCTTCATTCTGATGAATGTATCTAATAGTTGTTTAATATATGTAAAAGGTGACAGGTCAATTGCGCACTGGATAACTACGTACCAGTCATTTGCGTCCTAGTCGTTTGTGTAGATTTTTAAAGTGACATTTATAGGCAAATGAGGACTGACACGTTTGCGATTTACGAATAAGTTGACTTTTGTTGCAGTAGTATTTTTAGTAAGTTCTCGTTTTTGGTGTGTGCTTCAGTATTGTGATTTTTTGAACGATCTATACTATTAATTTTATTACATTACTATTCACTTTCATCTTAATTTCTCAGTCGTTTTGATAATCGAAATTTTGATCATTTCTTTTCATTTACACTGCTACAGTGTTTTGAATTATTTGTTTTTCAAATAAAATAATAATAAGATTGGTTTTGTTCAAAACAAAATAACAGTGATAAGATTGGTTTTATTCGAATTTATCCATTCAATTATGCAAATATCCCTTTAAAGAAGATAAATGTCTTTTCTTGAAAGAAAAAAATATTATTTCATTAAAAAAAAGATATTTTCTTCAACGAAAAATGGCCAATATTTCTAAATAAAAGAAAACCGGTAATTTTTTTAATATGATTGTTAAGATTCCATCAAAGCCGAAAACCATATCATGAAACTTTTTCAGAATTTTTTTTTTTAGCGAGAGAAAAGGTTGGGGATCAGATAGCATTCAATTTGTTTTTGAAAAGTGATATTTATGTCTTTTAGATTTTTTACAATATCGGAAATAAGGTTGAATTACGCATACCACTAAATAGGAAATAAACAGCCATTCTTCCTCTTGTTCTTAGCCCCGCTCTCTGAGCGATATCAGAGTATTTCCAACCAGCAGCATATATCCCCGTCTTATTCTTCTTATTTTGATGTGAATTTACTCAGTAAATCGAACACCCTCCAAAAAAACATTTTGGCTAACTTCAGATACTAACTGGCTGAAAACGTGCTCTAGTGCCACATCGGAACACGCTGAAAACTCCATTGAGTTATATTGTATGGTTTCTGCGGCAAGTTGTTACATACGAATAGACTTTTGATGAGACTAATTTGCCAATGATATAAAAAATGAGAGTGTATACGAAATATATGGATATACACATTGCATTTCATATTCGTGGACAATAGACGTTTGCATCGGAGTGACTTTCGAGGATAGCGTTTTGTTGAACACAATTGATTTTTATGATTTTACGATTTTTGTTTTTATCATTTTTTCTATTTTTGCTTTTCTGCAAATTCAGCTTTTTTATTAGGTCATCAGAATATCAATGAAATTCTGTTTTACTACATCAGTTATATAAATACAAACACATATATCCCCATGTCAGTTACGTATCTTATCGTGATAGAAGACACCAGCTCATTGCTAATTATTATTATGTATGTGGATTGCATAAGATTTCGTGGTAAGTGAACTCGAGATTTCTGGATATTCCTAGGAAGATCTTGAAGGAACTCGATGATAATGAACCGCGTAAAACGGGAAATGGTCACAGTTTTCCAAATAGCTGTAATTGAATCTCTTATTGATCTAAGATACGCATAGCGGAGTTTGCCTGTACATTATCTCAAAGCCTACACTTAATTATAGAGGCAGCGCGTTCATACTTTTTCTCTAAATTTCTTCGGCTGTAATTCCAACCAAATGCATCTTGAAAACTTCAATGAATCTTCGACGCTGGGACATTTGGGTGTGAGTTTGAGTGTGTGTGTGTGATTGTAAGGAAGTCTGTAAGTAAGTGTGCGTGTGTAAGTAGGTGTGCACGTAAGTGTGGGAGTCTACATGTGTGTGAGAGAGTGTGTGTGCGTGAATACTTCAGTGCGTGTGTATCAGTCTGTAAATATGTGTGAGTGTGTGTGTAATGTGTGAGTATGTGTGTGTGAGTGCGTATGTTGTTTGAGTTATTGTATGTGTTTGTGCGTGTGTAAACATGTATGTGTAAGTAAGTGTGTGTAAGTGTGTTCGTTGTGGTGTGAGGGTATATATATATATATATATATATATATATATATAGCGAGAGAGAGGGGGGGGAGAAACAAAGAGTATCAGGATATTTAAATATGTCTGGGAAAAGTCGCCCATTTCCCTAAAGAATTAGATGCTAAATGGAATCTTATCTTTGAAGCAAATCTACAAGACTCGTCACTTATTCGTGTCTCGTTATCTCAGTATAGCGTATATTTCTATCATCTTCATTGTCGGTGCGAGACATGCGTAGCCGCCAGGGGAGAATCCTGGCTGAATATAAAACAAAGGGACCTTTTTGCGGATGTCATAAATTTAGATCGCAAATTGCCGGCCGCACACGAGTAAGGGCTTTTTTTATCAGTAGTAAATCGAGAGAAAATTACGCGTAAAAACAATAAACGGACTACGGAAAAAAGACAAAGAAAAAAACGGAAGAAAGAAAGAGAGAGAGAAAGAAAGAAAGAATGGAAGAAAGAAAGAAAGAAAGAAAGAAAGAAAGAAAGAAAGAAAGAAAGAAAGAAAGAACGAACGAACGAAAGGATGGAAGAAGGTAGAATAGGAATGGAGAGAAGAGTAGAAAGGAACGGAGTGGGAAATGAAAGAGAGAATAGAATAAGAAAGAAGAAAGGGACCATATAGGAATGGAACCATAGAGTGAAGCATATTGGGTAAAAAAAAAATGAAGGAAGACTAAATGAAAGGAAAGAAAGTAAAGAGTAAGAAAGAAAGAAAACATAACGAGGAAAAAGACCAGATAGGAATCAAACCAAATAATTTTAAAAAATCAGAAGAAGAAATGAAAAGAAGGAAAAGGGTAAGGAAGAAAGAAAAAGGAGAATAAGGTAATGAGAAAAGCAGAGAAAACAATGTTTTAAAGGGGGTAAAGAAGGAAAGAGAAAATAAGAATGAAAGAAATTGAATGAATGAATTAAAGACTGAGAACCAAAGACAGCGTAAAAACTGATGTAGATAGAAATGGGAAAGGAAATACAGAAAATAGTGAACGAATGAAGTTGAAAGAAAGAAATATAATTGGAAACTTCAAACCGAAGAAAAGGTTAAATTCAAAGTAGACAAAATTTTGAAAAAGATAGAAAGAAAGGATAAAAAAAAAAGCTTTAGTAAGGAAGAAAGAAGATATCAAGAAAAAAAGAAAAAAAGAATGAAAGAAAGAAGAGAATGAGGAAAATGGGTAAAAGAAAGACGCAGAAGAAATATAAAGAAAGAAGAGAACAACGAAAAAAGAGGAAGAAAGAAAAATTCAAAAAGAAACATTAGAAGGAGAAAAGAAGAAGAAAAGAAATGGAGAGGAAGAGGTGAAAAATCTAAAAATAGAATCTTAGGCGTAAAGAAAGTAACAAAAATGGCGAGTCCGATTTTACAACATGCCCCCCAAAAAGGATCCATTAAAATTTTAAGATGACTTGGTGACATACATTCTCGAACAGATAAAATACCCTAGACTGTCTTTTGGAGCGATCTTTTGTTAACATCGGTGTTTCTCAGCAATTGTCCTCTAATCGGTTTGTCGCTACCAAACCATTAATGTTTCTTAGAACTCTAGTGTGTAGCGTTGATCTTGACCAGCTCCCCTTTTAGCCCAATGGTGACACTTAAGGTCGCTACACTTGGCGTTTTATATCTCCGCCCTTCTTTCCCCTTTTTTTTCCGTCAGTCCACGACCTAGGCTTTATTCTTCCTTCACTCAACAAGGTTATATATCTGAGTGATCACTTGGTTAATATGATTTACTTGTAACACGGCAAGGTGGTGCGATTTGCGAAGTCAGTTACGGCCCAGTCAATGAAATCGGTGACGTGAGTTCAAATTACCGTCGGGGCTGATCGTGTACACATCGCACTAACGCCTTTGGAGAAAGGCATGAATCCGTCTTTTCTCACCCCATGTTCTGAAAAAAAGGGAGAGAGAGATTCGGAAAAGTTTCAAAATTTGTGAAGAAAAAATGCTTTTCAGAAATCCCCTGTGTGCCGTGAAATGTAACGTGCAAATATTTTTTAATTTAACGCAGAAAAGGTCACAATCTATCTCGATACTGTTGTTGCGAAAAAATGGTCTGACCAAACTTTTTCTGAAGCCACTATTATGGTTACTGTATGGATCACTGTATGGTCCACTGCATGGTCCACTGCATGGTGGTGTGCAGCGGGCGTGGTCCACGACAGTTTTTTCCAACGAGGAAGGAAAATCACTGCTCATGGATACTACCACAGATTGAAAGAGGTCCACAGAAAATAGTGCTAAATATGGTGAGTATTGGTCAATCTTTGATGAGGCCCGGGGATACGTCTCACGAAATAATGCTCAACACGATGAGTTTCGAAACTTGGTCTCATCTTCCGTATTCGTTAGATTCATTATCAGAATATTACAATTTCTCGACATTTGGAAAAATCTTAGAACGAAATCGGTTCACCAATATTGAAGACATGGAAAATACCTTCAAGTATGTTACAAAGTCCAGATCATAAAAATTCAGTCCTTAAAGTATAAATGGTCTCACTTCTCGTTGAAAAAGATACATTAACTTGAATAGTTTAATATTGGAGATAATATTACCAGTAAAAATATTTGCTGAACATTCATGTTAACACACCTAACTTTTGTTCCGACGATCTAATCTCTTCTTCACATCTTTGATATTGACACGGCGTTTTGGTTGATTCATCGTCATTCGGGTGTAATATGCAATACCCGTAAGGAAAGGGAGTCTCTTATATCGACCTCTTCCTCCAGTCGATGGTGCAAAGCATTCCCGTTTCAAAACACGATATCAAACAGAAAATTTGAATGTTAACCCCAACTTTTAAAAATAAATTATTCCATTCCAGCAACGCGTGCTGTACAACTAATTCTATAATTTTTACATGGAAAATTTTCTTTGTTAAAGAAAGAATTCTGATCCGTGTCTCGGCTGAGCAGAAAAGAAAATTAATAGAACAACAGCCCATTTTTTGCAGCATAAGGTACAGAGACTTAATCATACAGTAACTTATGCTCTCATACAATACTAAACAAACGATACATGTTGGGGTTGTCAAAAACCCTGTTTTACTCATTAAAAAAAGCACAAAATGTTGAAATCCGTATTAACCCTACATGCATTCGTCCGACACGCTGATGTATGCTACTTTTTTCAGCTTTCTCACCCCAAAACCCAGCGATGCTCCTTGTTGATAATCAAAGATGGAAAGAAGAGATTAGATTGTCCGGACACAAATTAGTATGGTAATGACTCTTCTCGAAGTTATAGACAATAAATTCGTGTCAATATTTCCATTTGGCCATCATTTTCTCAAAAGTGTTGTGCAAATTCACAAGCGAAAATATCCGTACAATTACGGAAACATTCGTGTTGTTAGGCATCTGCGTTTGCATAGGGATAAGCCTCCGTTCGTGCATGCACATGTGTAATGCAATGCGTCAGCGAACAATAAGATCCATCCAGACGCTTATTTTTCCTGCTTAGTTAACAATATTATTTCTACTCTCGAAAAAGCCGAGTGTTTAGTTCGGTCAAGTTTAAATGTAACCGGGCAATTTTGCTACAGAAAATCAATAGAGAAAAAACATTTATCAAGAGGACTCCATATAGAGGTAATGAAGTTTGGTTCTTCTTGAGTGAAGTTCATATTTTCAAGTCTCAGGACCAAGCAAATTTTCTTTTCGTTCGAACCCTTATGACAGGTGCTGCAATATATATATATATATATATATATATATATATATATATATATATATATATATATATTAAGAAATGCATACATATGATCCGACAGAATGGTTATAAATTGTGATATATTATGTAGGAACTTATACTAATTATTTCCTGTCATGACACGGTTAATGTATTACTTGGCTGAGACTACGTAAATTGAATAAACAATCAAAGGAAATGGGGCTGCAGCAGAAATTGAACCTGCGACTGACTTGGTAGCCGCTTCAACGTGACGTTGCTCCTACCATTAAGCTAAACAAAACCTAATGCAAAAGCCCAAATAACAGTTTTCACACCTAATTCCCATCTCGTTTATTCTCGGTGTATATCTGTTCAATTCGTGTCTCTCGTGTATATTATATTGACATAAATTAGTTATTTGGTTTATATCTACAAAATATGTATTCGAAAAAGCACAAGCTGTGTTGGTGGTCGGCTACTGCTATGGATAATTCTTCATCATTTGGAACTGGTTTGAGCCTCTCGTGATGTTCCTTGTTGGTATCCATATTTCCAGGAACCTACTGAACCAACGCTGAACAGTTGGAATCGTCGTAGAGTTCACGCAAAAGGCTCTGTTGGTATTATCAATAGTTTGAAAGGTATCATATTATAATTTGAATTCATCCTTACAAAAATTGTCTAATTTGTTGGGTAGACACTACTGCTGTTAAGGGCTCAAAAACATCTAATAATAACAAACTATATCTCTATTTACTCTGAATTTGCAAAAAATGCAATTACATATGTAGATCTTTCTCTTATAGAATAACTCTCCATGAAGTAAAAAAAAAACAAGTATTTTATGTATAAACGAAGTTATAATTATAACGTACATATATATATATATAGCCATAATAAACTGGAGGACTGAGTGAAAAATATTATTGCTCTTTACTAGGGTAATGCCTATTTCAAAGATACATGTTTAGAAGGGACCGGACACTGGTGGAGTCACCATCAACATCAGTCTTTTAACGTCCATCGTTAGACATAGACCTTTTCCAGGATTCGCCAGATCTCTCAATCGTTGGCGTCGCAGAGATAATACTTTCTGAACTTGTCTAGTTCGTGTCTCCACCTAGTATTCTGCCGGCCTCGGTTGTGCATGTGATCTCTGGGGGATCCATGTTGTATGTTGTGATGTCCATCGGTTGTCTGCCATCCTAACAACATGTCCAGCCCATTGTCATTTAAATTGGAAGGCTCTCAGTTTGTAGGTCAGTCTCTCGGTAAAGTTCTATGTTTCAGCTCCATAGGTGACTATCGGGTGGATCCATTGATTGTAAACCCTTCTTTTTAGGACTAATGGGATTTTCTTGTTCTTGAAGGTTGAGCATGCTCTACCGAAAGCTTGCCAACCTAGAGTGATTCTTCGTTCTATTTCTTCTTCTTTTGATGATTTCATGGAGATTCCTTGTCTTAGATAGAAGTAATGGTCTACTTTCTCCATTTCTGTGTTTTCGATCCTGGTGGAGTAGCCAGCTATAATAGTCACGTAAATTTAATTTCCGTCCGTCGTACGGAACTACAGCTTTGTGTTATTTCAGTTAATCCTCTTCATGGTTGATAATTTAGATATTTTTTATCTAAATTCACATCTAAAATTTTAGATCCAAGATCTATTTTCTGTAGTTTTATTTTATTTATTTTCATTGGACTTCTAGAGAACGGTTGATCGGGCATCAAATTCAACCCTGCAATGGCTTGTACGCTGACTAAAATATACAGCGATTATCAAGTTCGTACAATAGCTCGTTATTGAGTTATCTCGGTCCATGCACACACGCATACCCACAGAGATTTCTCAAATTATAGTTGTATGGGTCATATTTCGATCAAATATTTACATTTTTTGTACCATCATTCATTTTATTATTAAAAAAAAAAAACGACATTTCATATGTTACAATCTAATTATAGAGTTATCGATAAGAATCGACATGCAAATGGCGGAGATTGCAGAATCGTATTTCTGTGTTAACGACGACGTTGAAGTTTGTGGGAGGGGATAATGATCTCCGTGATGATGATGACGATGATGAGGATGATGATGATGATGAAAAACTTTAAGGTGGGAGAGAAACGAACAATGCAGCAGAGGCGAAAAAGAAGATTTGCCGGAACCTTTCTGAGCGTTCGGACGCGCCGCTCAAAACGAATCAGACTTTTCAGCTTTATGTTTGTCAGTGCATTTATGAAGCTCTTTACAGATCGTCTGAGAGCAGGCGGTAGATAACAGTGGCTGTCAGTAGCCAATCTGCAGGATTTCGCCCGGTATATTTCCTGAACGCATCTATTCGCGCTTCACTAAGCAGTGCTCGCTCCGACGAGGCACCAGTAATTTCTAAGCTTATTAACGTTTTCTTTCCCTATCGCCAAATCAGACATTCCTGACGGGGGCTTTTCAACGGTTTTACCAAAGACGGATTTTGTCAGCACGTCAGATCAGGTAGTCGTCTTTGCGTGAGTATTTGGGATGAAAGTGTAGGAGTTGGTTGGCGGGATGGTTGGGGGTAATGGTACAGTGGGGCTTGGACTGGAGGGGGCGCTAAAGAAGAAGAAGCAGAAGAAGAGACAATCCTTTGCATACACTCCCAACAACTCATCAGTACATATGCAGATATATGTGCTAGCAGTCGTATTGATAGCACACATATGCACATAGATGTACAAGCGCTCACAGATACACACACACACACACACACACGCTCACATAAATGTACACACATACATACGCATACATGCACACACTTTGAGGGGTTGCTTTATCTATGGTGAGATTGCTTGAAATTTTAAATTTTAAAATAGACGGATAGTTTTGTTGTTTCTGATTCGCCCGAATGCGATCAACGGGCAACTTTTTTTCTAAAAGACACATACAGATGTCCGTTGATTGCAATGACATGATCAGTAACAACAAAACTGTAAATATCTCTATCTCTATCTCTATCTCTATCTCTATCTCTATCTCTCTCTCTCTCTCTCTCTCTCTCTCTCTCTCTCTCTATCTATCTATCTATCTATCTATATATATATATATATATATATATATATATATATATGAAGATCACTTTACATCCACAATACAAATATATATACATGAAGAGGAATTTGCTCTTGAGCAAACGATAACCTCCACCAAAGCAGAATAGTATTGCATAACCTTTGTTGCTTTTTTATATCTTGGGACAAAGTCTTTGTAATTTGGTAAACTGGGGACAAGATCGTGCATTGGAAAATGTGTCTTATGTAGCTTATCCCTCTCTCTCTTAATAGAAGTAGCAGTTCGATTTTGTAAGGTCCAGTTCGTACAAGTACGAGCCAAAATATACGCAAATACACAAAAGCAAGAAACTTATTCGCGCGTAAATACCGAAGCTTATGCGTAAATTCATTGAACGAAATACAAGTTAACAAATTAGAAATACTTACTGCTTGAGCATCAGAAACGTAGACAACAGAAACAGCTATTTTTAAGAATTGAATGATTATCAAATTTTGTAAAAGTTTTAATTCATCGATAAGTAAAACACCGCTCTTTCTAATTAACAATATTTCTGAAATATGTTTATAGCATGAACATTATTAATTAAATGACATTTTTTTTAAGTCATTAAAAGAATTTCCAGCTGATATATTTTTTGTAAAACCAAAAAAATTAGATAATTGTTTAGACAGTAGCCAGATATTTTATTGAAATTTCATAAAATTTAACGATCAATTTGGTAATATTATGGCATTGTTAAATTCTTGGCTATTCACGTAACTTTGTGGCGTTAATGGCCTAATCCTGCGGTACCCTAAAACAGGCCTAATCTAAGCTACCCCAATATGCGGAAATTTCAGAAACTCGGGACACGCTCGATCCCGAGTTGCTGAGTTTGTGATACTCAACTGTATATACATCTCATCGATTTGGAGCGTCAAGTCGAAGTCATTGTGAGCAACACATAGTTAAATACAAGGGTTGCTGTTCAAGTGCAGTGGTGCCCCTTATTCTTCTTCCACGGTTTCGCTTCCCATAGTTTCAGGTACTTATGCTCAATCCCAGGAATAAACAGTTTATTTATTTAATTTGATTTATTTATCTATTTATCATTCTTCTTCCTACCATTATCATTTTTTTTTTCGATCTTCAATAATGATCCTGAAGCATAAAAATATCGATGCTGGCAATTCGTATATTCCAAACCGAAGTTGAAAGGTCACGTCTTAATAAAGAGAGAAAAAATCGTACGTCAAGATCTGCACAATGAGTTCGGATGTTCTATCCGTCACGTACCTTTTATTAAATAGTCAAACTCCAGTACCAAGTCTGGAGTTGACTTTGTTTTCATATCGTTACAAAAAAAAGCAATCCTCAACGAAATGACGGGGGTAAGCCGATATAAGATATCTACAGAGGGCGTGATTTTAACTCATGACCAACTGATTGCCAGGAGGCTATCTTGTTGATTGATCCAGATTGACAAGTTTTGGATATAATCGAAAATTTATCTTGCGTGTGAGTTTATTTCATTCCCGTAAATAAATACTTTATTACAAAAATACATATTTTTATGATTTCTTTATCTTGTTATTGTTGTAAGTGTTCTATCTAATTTTTAGTCATTATTGTTCATCAATTATTATGGATAGTTTATTGATTTATCATAGGTAAATCTGAATATGGAAAAAATTTGCCGATTTGGCCTAACGTGTATAACACAGAATTTTCAAAATATCAGTTTACAAGTATGTATTCCGAAGTTCCTTTCGCTGTATACGACACAGCAAGACAATATTTGATACTTTTGAGTTGCGATCAAACATCAAATCAGATGTTTTTTCCTCAACAAGATAAAACCAAGACAAGCCTGGCTTCTGCAGGGTCATGCTTCACTCCAACTCAATTCCGACTGAAAATAATAACTGAAACGTTTGTAATGTATACATAATAGATAAAAATTATAAAGATATTTTTTCTGTATCAATGTATTTATTTATTAGAATGATATAAGCCCTTGCGTAATAGTAAAATCAATTTTGTTGATATGTCAGACTTTTCAGTTTAGCTCAGTCGGGAAGACACATACCTATCAATCATTAGGCGGTGATTCCAAATCTCGGTGGGATAATCTTAAACATTATAGGATAATTTTACAGATGTATCTATTGACTAGAACGAAACGAACCCTTACATATTTATAACTTGAATTAGGTACATGTAAACCTTATTAATCTAGCTCTGTCTGTTAGAGACACCCCTCTCTACCAGATTTCAAATCACGGTTGGAAATTTAATTTTTGGTGAGGGTTATTGTTCTTCTGCTTCTTCTCCTTCTTGTTACGGTAGAAGAAAAAAGTCAACTTTGGGTTTGGACTGGAATTTCACAATAATGTTCAGGGGAAAAAAGAAACAATGAAAAACTGAAGAAAAAAACAACTTTGAAATAACGAGGAGATGGCGAACAGTGCAGCAGATTTTCAGGGTTCAACTCAGTCCCTCGATCGTAATGTTACCAGATATCAGGGTCTTAAGAGCTCCCATCCAGACTTGTTTGTACAGATTATTAAGCTAAAGAAGACAACACAGAGGAAAAGGAAGAGATACGTGACCGGGAAAAAGATGTGATGATAAAGTCAGATTGTGGTTTGTGATTATTGAATTAAAGAAAGAGGTAGAAAATATTGTACGATGTCTGTCCAGAAAGTGTCCGGCCATTTGTGATATCTCGAGAGCCGGTATCGCAGTTCTCGAAGTAACTCGGCAATCAACAAGAATGGAGCTCACGGCGCATGTGCGAATAGACACTCCCCCGTTTGGTTACACAGTCGGCAGTGAGTGAGCCTGTGTACTGTGTGACCGTTACTTTTATAATGTACTTTTACGATTTTTTCTAAAAACGATAATTTGTGTCCAGCTACGTTTTAGTGAGCCAACGGAAGTTAAGAGAAATAGCCTATTCGTTGATCAAAAATTTCAATTTTCTGTGGACCAACCTCAACACGGCGAACTGCCAGAAGACGTTGGTCACGTGGCGGTTTCTATTTAGCGACTAACCAGAACTGTAATTTTTACAATTTTTTCTTCTATTCTAAATAGTATTTCGAGTTTAGTTTTGTTGTGTAAAACCCGCACGTTTGACTCACTGTGTACTATTGCAGTTTTTGCCTTGAAGGTGTTGTGTATCTTTGTTTCAATTATTCTTCCGCTCTGGATGAAACTACTGCATTATGAGATTCCAAGTTGATTTTGAAGACAGCACAACATTAACGGCTTATCTCATTGGTTTTATTTCTGTCATTGAACCGGTTTTTATCTCTTTGTCAACAATTCCCTCCCCCGAATCATCCCCACCCACGCTGCCACTGCCAATCTGGACCCACATAATTACTCACCCCTTGTCTTTTCCTCCTTTTTTTTTCTCGTTTGCCCCTCCCCCCTTTCCTTTTGTTTTACTCATTGATTCCGTCTGGCGCTTTTTTTTCTTTTTGTTTGTTTTTTTCTTGTCAAACTTCTTCTGAATCGTCTTTATTTTTCTAACCTAACAACAATGACAGGTTCAGAATTCCGGTTAAGACTTGAAAGTGAAAAGTTTAAAATGATGGAGACAGTGAGACAGATAGACAGACAGACAGATTTTATTCTGACGTCATCGATCAACGAAAGCAAAAAAGAAATAAAGACAGAATGAGTTAAAGAACGGAAGAAAGGGAGAGAGAGAAAGAGAAAAAGAGAGGGAGAAATAATGAGAAAGTGAAAATGGAAACCGATTGACGCAAGAGAGAATTATCTGG
>OY735227.1:41071749-41156749 GCA_963457665.1 Thysanoteuthis rhombus | reverse complement strand
TCATAGTTATTCAAATCTATCTATCTATCTATCTATCTATCTATCTATCTATCTGTCTGTCTGTCTGTCTAGCTATCTCTCAATCTATCTATCTATCACAGTCTGTTTTCTATCTATCCATCCATCCATTTATCTATCACTGTTCTCTGTCTGTCTTTCTGTCTCTCTGTCTGTCTTTCTCTCTCTCTCTCTCTGTCTCTCTCTGTCTCTCTCTCTCTCTCTCTCTATATATATATATATATATATATATATGTATCAGTCTGTTCCCCATCTTTCTAACTTTCTCTCTAACCATCTATCTATCAATTACGCTTATCTATTTATCTATCTATTTATCTATCACAGCCTGTTTTCTGTCTATACTAGATATTCAAATCTATCTATCTATCTATCTATCAATTCTATGTATCTATCTATTCCATTCTTTATAAATCTTCCTATACGTTCCACTCTGTCAATATCTGTCTCTCACAGCTTGCTTTCTCACTGCATTTCCTACGCCCAGCTGTCATGCGGAATATCAGTTATATGTCCGAATAACCGTAACAGCAATATAAAAAAAAAAATAAAAAAAAACGAACGCGCATTTTACTCGGCATCCATAGGCAAAAAAGCGGAACATAGTTGGCGTGACTTTTAAATCGACGTCTTCAAATAGAATGACATAAATCGCAAGTTCAACTAATGCAATAAAATGATACCAAAAAATATATATTTCCCCAATCGTTGGAAGACGAGTCAAATGGTTCAATATACAAGGGGAATTTATTATATTGCTTTGATAGGAACAAGTGGATGAACTAAATACGCCAGTTAAAGAATAGTTTATTGATCGGACACTTCGGATGTTAAATGCTATTTGAAGCAACTAAATAGCAAATATTTTATTGAAACACGGATTTATACGTACCGGATAGATAAGAAAAAGAAATTCGGTTCTAACTCAGGTGTTAAGATGATTTGTTTTCCATTTTCAACCCCGTATATGCTTATAGGCCTATATTAAGTCCACACTAAAAATCGCCATAACAAATGTATTTAAAGCGGATCAGATTACATATGAATAATCCCAAGATGACGAGAAATGCCTTCCCAGTCTCATGCGTGACTGTAAAATGTTTCAAGTCATATCACACGAAATAAATACAAATTCAAAAAAATGTCATTTTGTATCTCACATGTTCCTTGCTTCATATGTATGGGATGCCTCAATTTTTTCGGATAAAAAAGCCTATAAGAAACTGCCATCGAGAATATACTTATGAAAGAAAGCTGGTCAAATTACATAAGAACACTCTCGAGATGATTAGAAGCATGCTTTCTGGAATTTTAATTACTTTGTAAATTTACTTTCATTCATCCCATAATTTTGATTATATCAAAATCGGTTGACGAATTTGACTCTGGGTCTAAATGGGATAACCTAACTAAATCTAGTCTTGAAAGATTTTGACAGTCTTCGATGAAATACAGTTGTACCTCTTTGTTCCGGTGATCTTTGGACACTGGTCATCGCCGGACTACAGAGAATACCGGAAAATAGAATTTTTTTCGTTTTAATTGTATAGAAAATAGGACATGTTATGGACCGTCAACCAAAACGGTCACCAGAACTGTCGGCGTAAGTTTCTTCAGTTTTTAAGCTGGTTTGGATTGCTATGTATCAACATATCGTGTGCACATGCCTCACCAATGGAGCTAGAGGGCTGACATTTTTAGCATTACTACTTATTATGTCTAACTTATTTTAAAATTCCTCCTCTATTTTTTTCACTGAAAGTTCAATTTACAATGTCAGTTTATGCTAAATTGCTTAGTTTCTTTCTTGCTTGGTTCTTTTTTTTTTAATTAAAACAATTTTTTACTGATCACTGGCCAACAAAGGGCAAGAGAAGTAACTCATTCCTTGATCAACTTTTTTCCCCAGTTTCTTGACTGATCAAACCCTATACGGTATGTTGCCTAAAGACATGGATCACGTGACGGCTTCTATGACTAATGACTAATCAGACCCGTTCTTTTTGTTCCCGTGTGGCTCCCTTTAAAAGACAGAAATTGAATTGAATCGTACAGAATAAATGGTACAATGAACTTATCGGTGAACCAGTCACCCAAAATGTTAGAATTAAGGAAATAGCTAAGAATGACGTTTGCTGGTCAGCTTTCCTAGCCTAATAGGTAAAGCCGTTGGATACACTTTTCAGAGAAATACATGTTAATGCATAGAGTTCACTATGCAATTCCAGTCTCGAGGAAGGTCTATGTCCAACGACGCACGCTAAGATGATAGTGATCCATTCCAAACGTGCATGTTCTGGAGCAGGGGCGAATTTTATGGTGTGTTGAATTGACTGCTATAATAGTCGTATAAATTAATTTTCCGTCAATCGTACGAAGCTACGGCTTCATAGTATTTCTGTGACTTTTCAAGAGATTTCTTCCAATTTAGTTAGACTATCGCTGCATGTATTCAATAGAAAATGCAACGATAGGATAACTTACTTATAATTTCTGCATGACGAATTATCATGACAGGGCAGTCAAACCAGGTCTTCATCGTTGAAGATTGTCATGTTCTTACAAAATATACAATCAGGGATCAATGTAGGAGTTAAGGGGATTAAAAAAAAGGATTATATGATAAATGGTTAATAGTTTTCTTCATGTGTCTTCAAAAGGTAATTATATTACATTACAAATGCATAAATAATCAATCATTGGCTTTTTTCTCATTAGTAGCCCAAGTTCTGTTACAATCATTCATACCCGACGAATATCCATTTACCTGGAGGGGACATTGAGATCCGCAAGGAAGAAGTTTGGAGCACACTTGATGGGTTGAACATAATCTGGAAGTCGAAACTTCCAGATGAGCTGAAAAGACAGTTCATAAGAGCCAACCTAGAATCAGTCTTGCTTCACGGCTCCGTATATTGGACACTGAGCAATAAGAACCTGCTTTGGATGGTGTATACACAGAAATGTTCTGAGCTGGCTTTTTTTTCTCATTAGAAGGCCAAGTTTGGATACACTCATTTATATCTGGCAGTAACATCCAATGGTGTATACACAAGAATGAAAGGAAGCATTTCTACGGACGTCTCCCTCTAAATACAACCTCTAAGGGGGAGAGAAGACTCTGCCTTAATGGCCATTCTTGATGCAAGAAGGATGAACTGGTTAGTGAAAGATTGCTATGGCACCCATCATATGGAACCACCTCAGTTGGCGGATCCCTACGCATGTACATTGATAAATTGGCCAATGACAGCAGATGCCTTCCAGAAGATCTCCTTTCTGTTATAGAGGACCGGATAGGATGGAGGTAGCGTGTCAGGAGCACCCGACCCGGAAATACTTCTCGACCTGATGATGTGGCCAAGTTAGGGCAGATTATTCCAAAAGCAACCCCCAAAGTCTCAAGTAGCAGAATTCAAAACTTAGTAATGCTGAGCTTTCAAAAGTAGCCCAATTCGTAACTTGTAGACCAATATGGGAAACCTGTAGAATTCAGTAGTTGGACTTTGTTATGTGTTTCGGCGATAAAGAATCAATTTGACAAGAATTTTTAGTCATCAAATCATAAGAAATAAGAGTAATTGATTTTCTTTGAACTAAGCAAATATCATACTGCGTCCAATCCACTGGTATAATGACTAGAGAGTCGGCCACGAAAGCTCAATATGGATGATTATGGGGCTTGGAGGAGTTGCAGTAAGAGGTAGTTCTCAAGATATCCTAGTAACCCATCCGTTTTTGTGTACGTATGGTTTATATATATATATATACATATATATATATATATATATATATATATATGTGTGTGTGTGTGTGTGTGTGTGTGTGTCTAAAGAGTGTATTTCCAAAATGCAATGTGTTTAGTTGAGTGAAGAATCAAATTCAGAATTCAGTCTATAAGGTTTAAACTAGATGAAGAATTCAAATCGAGAATTCAATTTTAGATTTGATTGAGAACATTCATTTTTTCAATGGCGTTTATCGTGTTCAAGAACCACATTTCATATATATGTAAATATATATATATATATATATAAATATATATATATATATATATATATATATATATATATATATATATATATATATATATATAGGTTGAGGCAAAAGTTTTCAGCGTCATCTTTTGTGCAATTTTTGTGGAATCTATACCGTCTTTAAAATTTAGGCTTGGGCATAGATAGTGCCATTCTGACGTAACATTTAATCCAAATGGCAGTCATAATGTAAATTTAGTCACATAGTTACACTCTTCTTCATTTTCTCTGCACCATATTGTTTGTTCACACCTTGTTATAGTAGAAGTCAGTGGTTGATCAACGTGAGCAGCCCACCCCGGGTGACACCTTTGGAAGGGGTGATACCACGTGGACTGCCAAAAAATTTTCATATATTTAATAATTCTATTTTTCTACAAAACATCTGTCTATATGATATCACAAGAAAAAATCCCAATGAATTTTAGATTTTGTGGAAGAAAAAAAGATCTCAAATGGTGGTGGGCTGGCCATGTTGCAAGAATGGCAGACAATCGATGGACATCACGACTCACAACATGGATTCCCCGAGACCACATGCGCAACCGAGGCCGGCAAAATGTTAGATGGAGAGACGAGCTAGACAAGTTCAGGAAGTACTGGCTCTGTAACGCCCATGATAGAGAAGTGTAGCAAATACTGGGGAAGGTCTATGTCCAACGACGGACGCTAAAAGACTGATGATGATGATGATGATGATGATGATGATGATACAATAAGGCAAGAAAAAGTTGGGTGAATTTCGGGGTGGATCCAGGAATATCTTTGATTGAGAGATATTTCATGTTTTGTTTTTGTTTTTTGCAGTTGATTTTTTTCATTACATTTTTGTATATGCTGATGACTGTCCACATTATATCTTCAAAAGTTCTTGATGAATTACTATTTAATTTTGTTGAAGGATGAACAATGGGCTACGGAATAAGAGATTAGATTTTAAATAAGACCATTTTCCTACTACCCACATTCATTTTCTTCATATTATTTCATAAAGTCAAAATTGAAAAATTGAAAACTAAAGATGAATAGAATCATTGGTAAATGTAGGCTTATGTCATCACATGGAATAATATGGTAGAATCCTAATGAATAATAAATAATGTATAATGTATTCATACAAAAAGATCACCAGCATTCTAGATATCCTGGGAAGAGAGCAATTTCTGAATGAGTGGGTTGACATCAACCTTAGCCCCCCCCCCCATTCCCCTCAGCTACACCTCTAATTGTGTCCAAAGTTTTGAATATTTCATACACAAGTTATTTCAATTCATGTATGCCATCACATTGGATAATATGGGAGAATCAGGAGGAATAACGTCGAGAATGATAGTACAAAAAGATCACCAACATTCTAGATATCCTGAGATGAGAGAAAGTTCTGGAAGGTAATTTGACACCACGAGCTACCGAACTGAACAGCATCAACCACAAACCCGCCATTAGTAGTAATTGTTGTCCGAATTTCTCAGATGAAGCATTGTCTTTATTGTTGATTTAGTTCTTAATTTTGTTTTTATCGCAATTCCTTGATAGTTTTGACATGTCTACATAAGACGGGCTCCCAGGAATACGGGATACAAGTTCGAATCTCATCGGTGACTAATTCTTCACTTCCGATCCATAATGATTACATGAAGGTCGCAGAATGAAAAAATGACGTGAGCCATGCAATTTGAAAAAAAACAAAAAACAAACAAAAAGATGAAATAAACACCAAACAAACATCTACTTACATAATTTGCTGTGTGACTTTTTCTATTTTCTCCTCCCGTTACAATGGACTCTTCCGCTTAAAGGTATCATATCTGCTAATAAAAATATCTCCTACGCACCAATAGGAATACAAATTTCTTCATAGAAATTTAGATTTTTATATCCATGAATTGTGACTGATTGACTTGATAAAGCGCAACGGTAGACGATTCCCAAAGGAGTATGACAACCGGTGACGAAGTCCCGGTTTTCGTTCCGTTTGTCAGATTAGTGATTCTTGCAAGTCTCTGGTCTGGTCGAGACCAGGACTTTATACTCACAGGTTTGTATGGCCACTCCCTTGGAAGAATGCAAGTACAACTAAAGGGATACTTCCACTCTAATCACACAGCTCAGAGTAAATCCGAATGCTGAGCCCACAGGGAAATTCATCCCAATGAAGAGTTTTCCACACTCATCATCCATACCTGAAATCGAACCCGGGACTTCCTTGTTTCTGAGACGTGCTAACCATTACAATATTCGAGCGGACCATGATCGGTTAGTTGAATAATACAGAAGAACAATGTTCCTGAAAAACTCTTTTCGTCCGTGTCAGAGGATTAAACGTCAGGAAGTAATCCAGTTTTGAAAAAAAAAAGTATCGTTTAAAAGACTTCAAGTCATGGCATGATATTAAATCTTTTAAACGATACTCATTCCAAATCTGGATTACTTTCTGGTGTTTCATTCTCTGAAGAATGTCAGACGATAAAAGAAAAACGACTAAATCCAAGAGAGTGTAGATATATTTGGTTATATTTCTGACAAGTCGAAAATTGTAAGAGGCTATAGTAGATAAGAGATAATAAGGTTTCTTTCGAACCCTAATCAGCTCCAGCGACGTACGTCACGTTGTTACACACTCCACATCCCATAAAAGCATATTACGCGGTTACGATCAAATCAACGGCGTGTTTCAGCCGAGTTTCGTAATCAACGCGCATGCGTCATATTATGCCCCCCGCCTGCTTTGCTTCTACCACGTCGCCATTTTGACACCCCCTTCCGTTAGCCAGTTCCCTTTTAGTGGTTACAGTCATCGTTATTGTGTGCTTATGATTTCGCAACATCTCTCTTCATCAATCCATATTGTCCTGCCGGCTGTCCACAACAGCGGCATTTTATGTGCCGTTGTCATTAATTTCGGGTTTATGCGAAGAATACCGGGCCTGCAACTTCTCCGGGTTATACGATTGTAAAATGGCCCTGATATGAGGAATAACCAAGTTAATGACTCGATTATATAAATACCAGTTTACTAAGTGAGATCCGGGGGCTCGTCGGGGTTTGCATTGAGAATTGCTGGTTGTCCAAGTATTACGTTCAGAATCTCAAAATATTCTAATACGTAATAAAACAGGTCTGGTTGGTCATTCAATAGATACCGTCACTTGACCGACATCTTTTGGCAGCATGCCGAGGTGGGGTGATAAATGAATTATTTACTTCTCTCGCCTTTCACCTGAATTTCCAAAAAGCAGGCTGACACAGGGATTAATTTAGTATAAACCTAGACTATAAATGGAAACCTTTGCTAAAAAAAATAATAATGAAGGGGAAAATTTTTTTAAATGTTTTTTTTTAATGCATAATACAGAATAAATATTGAAAGTTTCAGCCCTGTAATGCCATTGGTTCGGTCTGTTCATGTGATACATACAAAGGCCAGCCAGCCGGACCAACTTGAGAACTGAAGAAACCTATACTGACGGTTCTAGCTCTATTGTTGCAGCCTGTGCATGTGATACATAATAGGCCAGACAAACAACCCGACCAACTTGAAAACTGAAGAAACCTATGCGACACTCGTGGGGACAGTTTTGGTCGACAGTTTCTAATTGTCTTTGAGACTAAAGAGAAGAGTGTTTGGTATCACGCCGTAGAGCATAGGCTTGCAGGCTAGTCTAGTAGACCATTAACGCAGTAGTGAGTTGCTCTACCAGTGTGTCTTTGTACTCGACTAAGCTAAGCTTAGCAAATACCTTGGAGCACCTCGCAGTAGAGTTATAGCTAATAAACCAATCTTATAATTGTAGTGTGGTCGATCCTCACTGGGTGACCCACTTGTAACCGACTAAGCCATGCTTAATAAATGCCCATATCTGGCCGTTCACAAGTTCTACACGCAGATCAATTCGTTAGTTTATTGATTTCGATCCTCATAGTGAATCCCACTATTATGGCCCTCTGCCAGACTAATCTGTGTTTAGTAAAAGTAAACTTGAGCTTTCATTTTTTACATTTGTGGTCAATATTAAATGCTTAGTGGTGAAATGTGGAAGTATAGACCACATTAACTGCGCGCTGAAATTCTATGGGAGAGTCCCAAGGCGCTCCACGCAGTTAGATTCGTAGGTCAATAAATATGGTATTTTGTAGACTTTGAGAGTTAAGTTGTCCCTCTTTAAAACTCATTGAGCTGTTGTTATAAAATCCATATTGATGTGTAAATAAATGAAGACCTTTAGTTCAACGATGCATTCACCATTAGTAACAGTAGTAGTAGTATCAGAGGGAGGAGGAGGAAGAGGAGCAAATAGTCAAATGATCCTCGTATGTACAAATATTCTGCAAATATCATTTTCAATAAGAATTTTAAATGGACAATTCTGGTCTTTCGGGGACATTTTTGGCTTTTTCTATTACAAAAATTCGGAGCATGGGCATTTTATAATGATAAAATTAGAAGCTGGTAAAAATAATTATTGGATTAGATGTTATTTTAATGACGTAAAA
Organism: Thysanoteuthis rhombus; assembly: GCA_963457665.1. Taxonomy (NCBI): domain Eukaryota; kingdom Metazoa; phylum Mollusca; class Cephalopoda; order Oegopsida; family Thysanoteuthidae; genus Thysanoteuthis; species Thysanoteuthis major. The sequence continues at coordinate 41,148,200 of OY735227.1, read as the reverse complement.
CATTTGATGATTTCACATCTCTTGCTTCTTTTCTTCTTTACTTTGGATCACACGAATGTTTGATCTTATAGACTCACCGAGTCACCTTTTCAATTTGTTTTTTCATACCAGCCGAAAGTTTCTTTCGAATTAACATCCGTCAAAACCTAACAGGGTCTATGAATCATGTGTGCAATCCAAACTCAGAAGAGTTTGGATCAGTAATTAGTCAAACGGTTGGTGACTTAAAACAATGGTTTCGAAATTGGGGTCCGAGGATCCCTTTGAGTCCAACAAATAAGGGGTCGGCAGCAGTGTTTTCCTTGAGATCGACACTGCAAATCCTGTGGCAGAGAAATAATATCAGCCATCTCACAGCTACCCCAAAACAATTATTGTATACAGACCTGTACCATATATTAGAATTCAAATAAATGTAATCCATCTTGAATATAAATGATTTTAAGAGTAAAAAATTGTTTATTGTCGTAGTTAGATCATCATCCGTCATTCAAGGTCCATCATTGGACATAGACCTTCCCCAAGATTCGCCACACCTCTCTATCGAGGACATTGCTGAGCCAATACTTTCTGAATTTTTCTAGTTCGTCTCCCTATCTTGTATTCCACGGTTGCACATGTGATCTCTTAGGATCCGTGTTGTGAGTCGTGATGTCCATCGGTTGCTTAACACCCAAGCAACATGTCCAGCCCACTGAGTTATTTTTTGTGGATTCTACGACGTCAAGGATTCCAGTTTTTTTCCCCTGATATATTGTGCTATCTTGTGATCTCTCCATGTGAAGTTGAGCATGATTTTTTCGTGTGCACGTTGCAGGCTTCTCAGTTAGCAAGTCAGTCTCTTGGTTACGTTCCATGTTTCAGCTCCATAGGTAACTCTCAGGAGGATGCATTGGTTGTATACCCTTCTTTTTAGGACTCATGGGATGGATCCGTCCGAATATTTCCTTGGTAGGATGGGTCTTTGGGTTTTCAAAGTTTCGAAACCATTGCTTTAGAGGCTTTAGATTGGATGCAGCGTTATAGTTTGGAGATACCCAGAGTTTTATACTCATATTGGAGAAGAAGAATCGTGATGAATGATATTGACTGACACCTTCCAATATCTTACTTAATTTCAATCAACATTGGAGGATGCCAGTCAACAAAACCTGGGGATGGTTACACGTGACAAGTCAAAGTATTTACTTACTCCTCAGATTTCTCAAATTCCTTGTGAACAAGCTGAAAACTCGCTACACCGGTAAAATTCTCTGGTTAGTTCGCTCAGATGACTCAAATGAAGCCTTTGGCCTTAATAAGAGATCAAAACCGTTTCTTTTGATATCTCTTCATTGTACACCTCTGGCTTCAGTGCACCATTTCAGGTAATTGAGGGTTACATACAGATAAACGGAATCAGACTTTTCGTATTATATCCAAAAGTAGACCGGTCCCATGAAACATTTTGTATGCTGAAATGGCGTGAAGCAAAGCAGCTTTATATCGGGAATTAATTTGAACATTCCCAGACCCAAGACACAATCTTCTGTTTCTGCCAACTTTACGCAAAGTGCAATACCCTTACGAACTCTCTTGTCCTTTCTGGTACCTTGGGACTCATCTTTCTAACAGATGCACAAGACAAATTAAGATCAAGCGCAGATGCTCACAAACACAATTTGACTCAAACAAAGTTGCAAAAAAACGTCTGTAAAGAAAGGGATACCTGCATGGGCGTCCTCCCGAAGCCATTTCTCCGAGGGTGGCGGTAGGGTAGGAAGATGAACCTCACAGAACCGCGGATCAATGAGTCACAAAAAATACAGTGACATCTTGGGTGGGATGAGACATATTCTCTAGTCCCTTACCTAACAACTAACATCGGGATATATCTCTTCCTACCCTAACCGAAGATATACTTTTGCCGCCCTTCTAGAATATATATCCTTTTATCCTGTTGAAAAAACCGCTTACGGATAAGTACATAATTGTATGAAAAGCTTCCAATTTTTACAGAATTCTAATTTTTTGATATTTTTAATTAAGCTTCTGTAAATGGATTGAAAATGATTTTTACTGGTTTTATGTCATGAACTAATTGAATCTTGAGTTTTATTATTATTAGTTGTAGCAGTGGCAGTAATAGTAGTATTAATCTAGCTGTTTCTGTAACATGTGATGAAACGAAAAGACTTATTGAACAGATCGAAACTGATGGTTAGGATGAAGAGCCATAAAATGAAATGAAAGTAAATTTTGTTAAATATCAGTAATAAAGAGGATAATATCAAATTAGCCTAATTACCAAGAACTATTTGCATTTCGTTTAAACCGATCACCTCTGCTAACGAAGCAGAGGCCAAGCATTAACCTTGCTTTGCCTTCTTGATTGTTCATTTGCCAGTTTGTTCTCTCAATATATCTGAAAGTTCTGAATGAATTTCAATGACTTCGTGTGGAAAAACTGGCCTTGGGCCCAGATGCAATTGATAAAATTTTGGTCGGATTTAGGATTTTTTTAAAAAATTCTGCTAATATGGCAAAATAGGACAATTTTTCGGCTTTTCGGATGTAATAACCAGGTAATGACTTCATTGCAGAGGTTTCATCATAATGGAAACGTGGTGCAATAACTGCAAGGGCGTCATTGCAGTGATGTGATCCTCATCGATGTGTAGTGTAATGCGAAATAGCTGAGAAGTTTCGACGATGATGCCAGTAATGACGTCATTGCGATGACGACATTGAAGTTGACATCATAATAACAGAAATCATTGGGTGATTATGCAATCATACAGAAATTTCAACACTTTTGTGCCATTGCACAATTACGATTATTGCATTGTCAGCACCGTGATTGCTCAATTATAATGCATTGTGATCACTTAGTGTGACGATGATCTATCAAAATTACAGCTATCAGAACTTTTGTTAACCATTTTCTTAGGTTAGAATAACCCACACGGGAACAAGATGGTCGAACTTCTTGATAAAGTTTTGATAATATTTGAATCAGATGAATGGTTGTTACATGTTTTTGTTACGGCATTGTCTAGGATCTGTAAACTGATTGCTCAGTTTTTAGTGACAAAGGCGTTGGTGGGGGTATGCATTTCCTAAGTACTTTCTAGTTTCCTCTTGAGCTAAACGCTGGTTTCAGCTCACGGGTAACGTGACCAAGCTTCTGTGTTGTGAGATCTGAGCCTGGCTTTATCTGCTATAGGGACGAACATGGCGATTTTGAACACACGCGTGAGTGTGAGGCTTATGACAAAGCGTAGAAAGGGATAAGCCTTGGTGTCGATTGTCGACTAATCCGAAATTCCCAAAGCCACTAATGCCATGAAAAAAAGGAGGTCACGGTGATCGCGGGCTTACGAAAAGTTCTCAGCATTCAGATTGTGCTCTCAGGTTTTATACTTCCAGCATGGAATGTACCAAGTCCTTCAGGCCGAGATTTTTTTTTTCTCTAGGTCCTTGTCTCCTCCTCTTGGTGTAAATCCGCTGATCACACTTCGGTGAAGAACTTCCAGCGCCAGAAACAAAAGAAACAGGAGGAGAGCGTCGATGAGAAGTTTGGCTCTAACGCTGGACACTCGATGAGTTGAACCATTCGGAGCCGGTCAATCGGCTCAAGAGGAAATAATCCGAAAACGGCTGGGAAAATGATGACCAGCATTATTCTGATTCTGCGGTCCGATTTGACGTGCGTACTTCGAACATTTCCCCTTGTTAGAAATTAATCTCTTTTATGAATTCTCTTGTTAGAAACCGTCACCCAAAACTGTTACCACAACTGTCGCAGAGGTTTCTTCAGTTTTCAGGTTGGTCCGGTTGTTTGTCTGGCCTATTATGCATCACATGCACAGGCTGCAATAATAGAGCTAGAGGGTCGAAAGTTTCAACATTTACTTTTTCATCATGATTAGAAAAAAATCTTTTTTGTTCTTTGAAAATCCTCCATAGTTTTTTAGTGGAGGTCCGATTTGCAGCGTTAGTTCATGCTAAATTGATCCCTCATTTGTGTCCAGTAGCCTCATTTATTGATCACTAAAAAACTGAAACTTTTTAGTGATCACTTCATAACGGAAAGCGAGAGAAGTAACATTCATTTATCAGGTCTTTTTCCAATTTTTTCAATTGATCATCCCCAACATACAGCTAGAAGACGTTGGTCACGAGATGGTTTTTATTGAAAGACGAGCCAGACCAGTTTTGAATTTATTTATTTGTACTTTTTTTTTACCTATGCCACTCTCTTAATCTCCATGTCTACCTCTTCTTTTTCCTCTCTTTCTCTCCCTCTCTTCCCTCTCTTTCTTTGTTCTCCCTCTCTCTCTTATCTCTAATTCCAAGGCAATCTCTTCCTTTTCCCCTTTTCACTTGTTTCACTTTCATTTATTCTTTCTTTCTTTCTTTCTTTCTTTCTTTCTTGCAGTTTTCTTTTTTTTTTTTTTTTTCGCTTAATTTTCCTAAATTGTTTCTGTTATTGACAAATTCTTGTCCAAACTCCGAATTCCTATTTACCCCCACGAGAACAGGAAGTGACACAGAGTCGGTTTAATGTGGGGATACCACACCCGTAAACGTGTGTTTGGTAACTTCTCAAGAATTCTCTTCAGTCCTCGCGACTATTGTCGCAAAGGCATGAGAGCAATGGTTTATAGGACTCAGGATGAATCCTGAGCCCCTTTGACTTGACATCACAGTGTAGTACCACGCCTCATTGGGTAAAACCCCATCGACTATGGTATCACATCTGTCTCCGTCTGGTCTTAAATGGTCAGAACTCTAGTCCGAATATTAGAGCTCTGCAAGATGATTTGTCCAAACCTGGAGTTGAATTTGTTTCTCTACTATAACAAGAACAAGAACAACATGAATAATCATCATCAAATTTTAGGATATATAAACCTACGGTTTGAAAACACGACCAACTGATTGGTAGTCGGGTCTCTTACCGACTGAGCTGAATCGACAAGTCTTACATATCTACCAAAGCTTATGCTAGAAATACGCAAGGGCTTGTTTCATGTTTCATTCTAATAAATACATTCATGAAATCGATTTGGAATCACGACCATCTGCTTGGTAGGCTGATGTCTTACCGACTGAGCTAAATAGATAAGAATAACATATGTATAAAAGTTATCACACAGATATGCAAGGGCTTAGTTCATTCTAATAAATAAATACATTTATACGAAAAAAATATGTTTTAATAATTTTCATTTAATATGATATGTATAAAATTCAAAAATGTTCAGTCAGAATGTAAGCTAGGCTGGAGTTGACGTGTTTTTCTACAGTAACAAGAATAAGCCTCGCTGAATTTAGGAGTAAAAATTACTATTCCTCTATGGTGAATTGAAATCATCATCGACTGATTGATAGTCGTGTCTCCTACCGACCGAACCAAGTTGGCAAGACTCAAATATCTACCGAAATTCATATTGGATGTACGCAATCACTTATTTCAGTCTTAATAAATTGATACATCGATAAAATTAACAGTTCCCCACAGCGATTTGAAATCTCGACCAAGTTACTGATGAGTGGCCCCCTTATCGACTGAGCTAAAGTAACAAGTCTTGCATAGAAGTATGCTAAAGTTATATAGCAGATACGCAAGGGTTTATTTCATTGTAACAAATACATTTATCATCTTGAATCGGAATAGGAGTTGGAGGGATGTTTGACCTTGCAGCAGATAGGTTTGTCTCTCATCATTTATTTTTGTTCCCTTTTTCTTTCTTTCTTTCTTTCTTTCTTTTTTTCTTTCTTCCTTTTTTTGTCATAGATCTAATATTTTTTGTTACTTCATTCGTTTTCTTTCTTTTATTTCTTACGTTTCTTTTTTAATTCCCTTTCTTTCTTTCGTTGTTTGTGTCTTTCTTTATCTATCTTCTACATTCTCTATCTTATTTCAGATCTCCCTCTCCTCTCTTTCCATCTATCTATCAATCTCTCTCTCTCTCTCTCTCTCTCTCTCTCTCTCTCTCTCTCTCTCTCTCTCTCTCTCTCTCTCTCTCCTCCCTCTCCTTCTGTCCAGTTTCTCCTCTCCTGTTCTGCCAAAACGCCAGGACATCTGTCCGTGATGATTGTCTTGCCAGTCCAGTCACCTTTCGACCAAGATATTTAGCAGAGATAACACTGTAAACTATTGACGGGGGGATGGGGGGAGGAAGAGACGACCAATCATCTGACACTCGTAGATAAAAATCAGAACGGAATGGTGGACTGGCCAGAAAATAGACCTCATGGGAAAGGCGGGGAGATAGGTAGGTAGAGAGAGAGAGAGACAGACAGACAGACAGACAGAGAGGGAGACACAGAGAGAAAGAGATAGACATACAGAAAGAGACAGAGAGGGGAACTGAAAATGAATACATTTCGAGAAGGGAGAGTGAGAGGGGGAGAAAGGGGGAGAGGAGTTGAAAATAAATAGAGAGAGGAGTTGAAGATGAATCCATTCGGAGACATTGAGAGAGAGAGAGATAGAGAGAGAGGGGGGAGGAGGAGTTGAATATGAATGCATTGATAGAAGAGAGAGTGGGAGAAAAAAAGAAAGGTGTTGAAAATTATTACATTCAGAGAAGAGAGGCGGAATGAGTTGGATATGAATACATTAAGAGAAGCTATCTATCTATCTGTACACACATGCATGCGCATGTGCAAACCACACACACACACACACACACACACGGTCTAGAAAGATTTGTAGTCTTTACAACTAAAGTTCTTAAAGCGGCTATTCTAAATCTATTAATTCGTTTATGCAGGGCTATTAGCAAAAGAGGTTCCGGAGGGTTACTACATTTTCAGATTGATCTTACCGTACTACAAGTGAAATTTATAAATATATATATATATACATACATATATATATATATATATATATATATATATATATATATATATATATATATATATATATATATATATATATATATATATATATATATATGTTTATGCATCTTCCATATATTCAACCATATATATATATATGTATAAATTTTCAAGGATAATTTTAATTACCAGAACATAGCGTACTGCTAGTTGCTGAAGAGTACGTTTGTCGCGTAACGTTGACATGCACCTTGCAATTTTTTTTCATTTTATGTATCAATAGCTTTATGTGCTCTGATAAATATTGAAGACTACGATTAAATATCACCCACGACGGGAAAAAATCTGTTTCTCTTTTGTATTCAAAATTTGTATGAACAATACATATCTATCTATCTATCTATCTATCTATATATATATATATATATATATATATATATAGATAGATAGATAGATAGATAGATAGAGAGAGAGAGGGGGGGAGTGAGTGAGATTTCTCACATTTCCTTTTTTCCTCTCTCATTATCTCTCTCTATTCCAATCTCTCTACAAACGCCCAAGTGTTGGCTCAAAGGAAACCAAGAAAGACAAAACGAGAGAGAGAGAGAGAGAGAGAGAGAGAGAGAGAGAGAGAGTTAGGAAAGGGGGAGAGAGCGAGCAATGAATAGTAAAATTGAGAAAATGTTGTAGAATCGTTTCCCATCCTCCAACCACCAAAAATTAACGAAAAATCACACTAAAACGAACGTGAACATAGGAAATAAAGTATTGAATTAACCTTGCCTTGATGATCACCGACCCGGCCAAGCAACAAGATGGTGAGTTATTCTTCCTTTTTCACCCGTTTTTTTTCATGTGCGTGTGTGTGTGTGTATCAGCGCCACCGGATACACCATTTGGACTGAAACCCTGAAAATACGCGTTAGTACTCCAATAGACATCTTCTAAGAATTTAAGAAGCATCTCATTCATTGATCACCGCTTTCTTCCAATTTTGAATTGATCACCAAACATGCTGCCAAAGGACGTTGGTCACGTGACAGTTTCTATCGAGTGGTCCATCAGATCTGTCTAATCTTCCTCCTCTCGTGTACCACATACACACACACACGAGCATAAACACACATACGTGTAAGAAGCAGTCATAGAGAGACCCATATGTGAAGAATCTGATCTTAGCCTTTGATGGGAACCGAGACAAGGTAGGCGAGCCAAGCAAACAGCAAAACTAGCAGTTATGAGAAATGTCATCCCACCGCAAGTTCCAATCGGAAATGTGCGTATCTCCAGAAGAACACTAACCCGGGGGTTAAGCGCTCCATGCATCACAAACAACGCAAGATAACGACAACGTTTTTCCAATCCTCTCCGTAAGTATAACTTTCCTCTTTCTCTATCTCCGTCTCTCAATCCTGCCTGGTCAAGCGACACCGACCCGGCTCAGAAGGAGTGATTTTTCTAATCTGAATTGAACATGTTGGAATCTCTACGAAATAATATTCAGGAATTAGTTGAGCGAGCTAAAACTCCTCAAGCTGTGGGACTCTAAATGATTGCGAAATTAATTTCACTGAACTACGTTTGAAAAATCCTTCATTTGAGCCAACAATCAACACTTGATCCAAGGTGTCAAAATTTATTTAATCCTGCAAAGTACAAGCAAATATCACTGGCTATACTTTTATCAAACTTCTGTTCAAACCTGTAATATGAATAACAAGAACCATCCTCAGTAAATTGAGGGATGTAAAAATTGGAAAATCGCTTCAGTGATTTGAAATGATCAGTAGTCGTGTTTCCTATCGACTGAACTGAATTGACGAATCACACATATCTACCGAGATTGATGCCAAAAACACGCAAGGACTCATTTCATTTTAATGAATAAATATATATAAGGAATAAAAAAATGCTCCCTGCAGTGATTTGAAATCATGACAAAGTGCTTAGTAGCCGGCTCTCTTACCGACTGAACCTAAGTAAGATTTCTGACATATATACGAAAATTTATTTTACAGATACTCAAAGACTTATCTTATTCCAACAAATAAATACATTTATACTAAAAATATATTCTTATAATTTTTTTTGATTAATCATATACACAATGCAAAAGTTGCAGTAATGGTCCTCAGTTGGAATAGAAGCTGGAGCGGAGTCTGACCCTGAAGCAGTCAGTCTTGTTTTCTTTTGTAACTAAGTCAGTGGCATTAAGATTCTACATTAATAACTTGGCGTTTTGTCAAGTTAACCCATTATCTACGGCAGATGGCGAAGAATAAATTTATTCAAAGATAAAAGCCCTTGTCCATTGCGAGATAATCCATTGTAAGTTATCCAATAAAACATAAAAGCCTTGACTCAAAGAGAGAACTGGGTTACCATCAATCACAATAAAATGAATTCCTCATTGATCCAGCCGTAGAGCTGCAATGATGGAATTTACCGTCATTTGCAGTTTTTTGTTTACATTCCGTCACAATCCGCAAGGCCTTTCGACCACTTTCCAAATCAAAGGATTAGTAATAAGCGATGTATTTATATCACGGAATGAGTACCATCACTAAAAAATAGCTTATAGTGAAGTTGGTAACATTAAAAGGTGACATGTTTGAAATGAAGACTAAAAAAGCAATAAGAGAGTTGAAATATCTTGAAAGAGCAGTTAGAGAATTTTTTTCCCAAGAGACTAACATTGGGTGAGCCACTTGTACACCCAGGATTTGAAAATGCTGAGATTATATTCGTCAGGAAAATATTCAGAAGGGTATTTACTCCACATAGCGGATGTTTTTGAGAAGAAGCAATTCGCGCAGAACTTGATACACCTAAAAAGTACGGATGCACCATATGGGTTAAACATTAGTCGTAAGACGCTTTCTAAACTGCTATGCACAGTCCAATTCACTTGTGCCATCTAAAAAATCCGGAAAATCTCTTTAGTGTTCGTCTGTGGTCTCTCAAGTTAAACTGACAGGTGGAAAGATAGTACTTCAACCACAGGCTGGGGAAAATGACAATACATTCTACAAATACAGGATGATTAGATTTTTGTCGGACGTTTATCAATTCCATTTGTCGCTAATTTCGCTGAAAACAGAGAGAAGAAAAAATAGATTTTGCAACAGGACAACACCCGTCCTCATGTTGCAAATGCAACACAGCAGACGAATATGGAGCTGGAATGGGAAGTTCTTCAACACACAGCATATTTGGCCTTCTTGTCATCTTATTCATTACATTCCGTGCAACTCCCTTAGTCTAGTGAGCAGTCCCATCGAGTTGGAGACGTCGAAAACTTTGTTAAAGTATCTACAGACTCAGAACTGGAATCGTTTTTTTATGATGAAATACACATGTTGGATGAAATATGTCATAATTTGATAGAAACTCTGAGAAAAGTATATGATTACTGAATAATGATGCTATGAATTTATATGAACTAGGGCAGTGCCCATTCTAAGAGAGCATGTTTGGAAGGGGATGGGCTTCATGGTGTGCAGATCAGCCTGTTATAATAGTCATGTCAAATATATTTCCGTCTGTTGTATGAAACTACGGTTCCGAAGTATTTCAGTTACTTCTCTTCAGTGTCGCTAATTTACATATTTTACAACTTTATTTAGATACATTGCCACTTTAGATATTTCATATCAAAATTTAGATCAAATGCCAATTCGGATATTTTGTATCTGAACTTAAATCTATGATTAGATCGGACAATTATTTTCTTCCAGGTTTTTAATGCATTTCTACAATAAAAACATTTGGTATGAATTTACATGAAACATATGATACTCACCATTATCCAGAAGTAACGATTGTCCTTTCGTTTGGAATGGATGAAACTGTTGAAATTTGATACAACATAGTTTAAATTTTGAAAAATTGTGAAGTTCTTTGTCATTTTTTCCTTATCAGAAGAAATACGTATTGTTTTTTGGATTAAGCAAATTAAAGCTTAGTTGATTTACAGAGGAGTATCAGTCAAGTCAATGGGCAGTGATAAGCAAAGTCTTAACGCCCCGACCATATGTGTCGGCTTCAAACACTGTTTATACTAAAATACAACCTTAATTATAGGTTAATTTCTTTATATACCTCAAAAATTGTCACGATTATAAACTGTCTCCAGAACGGTCCAAAAAGGCTTCTTCAGTTTTCTAAGTTGGGCTGTCTGTTCAGCTGGCTATTTACGAATAACACATTCGGACCAAATAATAGGAGCTAGAAGGCTGAGAATTTAAACCTTTACTCTTTATGTCCACAATTTTTTTTCAACCCGCCCTATAGATTGAATAGCCAGATGTGTATACCTGAATTGAAATTTAAATGTATTTATAAATGAATAATTCCAATGCATTTTTTACAGTAAATAGGTTTCATTGGTTGTTAGCAGGGTGGAGGCGATTTCCAATGCAAATTTATGCTAAATTATGCTTAGTTTGTGTTCACGCTTTTTTCTTTTTGAAAATTCGGACTTTTTTAGTGATCACAGCCCAACAATTAGCGAGAGAAGTAACTGGATCATTGATCCAGTTTTTTCCATTTTCTTTAATTGATCACTCCTAACATGGTATGCTACCCGCTGATATTGATTACATGACGGTTTCTATCGATTGAACGGTACATCTGAAGTGAAGTTTGGACGTATTTGCTTAAAAAAATAATTCCAATTATTTCTATAGTAAATAATTTTCAATTGATTTCTATTCTAAAATAATTCCAAGTGAAAATTTATGATATTTGCTGTGTCATAGGATTAGAGTTAATGAAAAATTGGATGTATACTATTAATATTTAGTTAATTAGTGCATTTTGTTGTTTTTTGGCTAAAAACGTTTTAGTCATTTGACGAAAGATTAAAATTTTTGATTAAGTGACAAACTCCAAGTATTATAGGATAACGCAACTGGCAACTTGATTTTTGTTCCTGGGTAATGAGTGTTATTCACTGATTGTTTTTGTGTGAAAAGTTCAGAAAATAGCTTTAGTCTTTGTGGCCCGATAATAACATTCATGTGTAATTATCTTATTACTTTATATAATTAGAAGTGTTCAAATTTGCCTGTTATCCAATTGCTAGAATCAAATTGAAAACGAATCGCAAAAACCAAAGTTTGAAGGGAATATTCGACATATTTTTTTATCCTTTTTTAGGCATAATCAATCGGAAATCACACCCAATACCCGGGAACAAACAAAAAAAGGTTTTGAAAAAAATACATTTTTCAAACTTGCAGTTTGGTAAATAACCCAAGTCTAATAAAAATGAATATTAATTAAGAAGAGAGAGAGAGAAAGAGAGAGAGAGAGAGAGAGAGTTGATAAGAGAAAAATGAAGGGGATGTAAGATTTGAATCAGGAGTGATCAATAAATAAGTAACTTCTCTCACCTTTTATTGGATCACGAAAAAGTCCGAATCTTCTTGAAACGAGCGGGAACAAACTAGCGACCAATTAAGCACAAACTTATTTAGTAAATCAAGCCCTCTCCCCATACACACACACTCTAAAAAACTATTTTTCTATTCTAGGGGATTTTGGAAAACACAACTCTTTTTCGAGACATAATCAGGAGTAAATGTCTAAATCTTGACCCTCTAGCTCCGTTGTTGCGGTCAGTACACGTGATTACACAGCCAGTCAGCCAGACTGACAATCAGGCTTAGAAACTGGAGAAACTTATTTTGACAGTTTTATGGACAGTTCTGGCTGAGGGTTTCTATTTAGCAAACTATTGTTTAAATGAATATAGGATCAAAGAGACAGAGGAGAGGGTTGTGAGAGAGAGAGAAAATCTGAAAGAGATGGAGACAGGGAGAGACAGAGAAAGAGAGGAGCCTCTTTTTCGACATCACTTCCCGACGCCGAACACACGCCAAAATTAGTCTATCCCATTCCCACCACAAGAAACAGTTTCCGGTCATGCGCAGTGGGGTTGTCACCCTATCTTAAAAGCCCTTAATAAATACTCCTCTATCTGACCCGTGCCGATTGCAAATCAGTCATTCAGATATAAATATCTTGCGAGATGCGATTAAACCATTAGACTTCATGACTTTTTTCCGGCGGAACCCGATGACCTTTGACCCCCATCCGAATTCAATTTGTTTACCCCTTCCCTAAACTCAAGATTAAATCTGATTCTCTTGCCGTGACCACTAATGCTACAGTAAACTCTCGTTCTAACAGCACTCGATCTAACGGTGCTAAATAATGATAAGTTGCGTTCTTACGGCACTTTTATTTTTATTTTCTCGCAAGACTCTCTCTGAGGATAAAACCTTTGCTCAAGCAAATCAAAAGGTAGATTTTTATTTACTTGCCGAATTTTTTCCTCTCACATACTGTATTTTTCAAATCGACCTCATTATAACGGCAAATTCGTTATAACGACACACCCTGGATGTGCCGTAATAACGGGAATCTACAGCATTTCTGTTTTCCAATATGTGTGTCGGGCATACGTGCAGACATGAACACGTATACACACACACACACACACACACACACATATATATATATATATATATATATATGAGTGTGTGTGTGTGTATAGATAGGCATACACACACACACGCACACTTATATATACACATATATATATATATGTGTGTGTGTGTATGTGCCTATCTTGAACAAACAAGTGCAATACATACTAACATACGTTTAAATAGATGATATTTTTTTTCTTGGGAATCTTATTAGAAAAAGTAAGTGTCTCGTGCTTGCCTGAAACAAAACGATAGTTGAATGAAGCACCGAGAATTAGAATCCTGGCCATGAATTCCCTGGCCCTAAAGTCACATTCCCCAATGTCACTGCGTAGATGGCACGCTTTTTGATGTCAATCTTTTTCAAATTCCCAGGATTATTTCAACTCTCTAACAATGAAAACAAATTCCTTGTGAATGACTAAAAATGTTACGTTATTCTCAGCCTGTTGCGTCTTTGTTCCTTCTCCCTGTTTTTTTAAGAAATCCCTTGCACAACTAAAATTGTTTTTTCTACGAAATATTCAATTCTAACCTTCTTCATTCATTTATAATTTTATTTTAAGCTTTCAACTTTAGATACATACAAATTTTCTCTGGATTCAGTAAAAAAATTTTGTTCTAAATTCAGAACAAAACGTTGATGATCATAAAGTCACCGGAAGTATGAGATCGAAAATTTCTATACTCTTTTTTTTTCAATAAAATAAGTAATATTTTGATTCAATTTTCATTAGGTGATGCAATTTTTATGTAACTAGAATGAATAAAGGTTTTATAATGATTTATTTAAGAATATTCATTTTGCTTTGAAAGGAAAGCGAGATACTCGTAAACTAGTTCGATGAACTTGAATCGTGTTTTTTTTTTATAAAATAAGTTATATTTTTTCTGATTTGTACTTATTAAGTAATGTACTGTTTATCATTGGTAAATCTAAATGACTAAAGGTTACTTTTGAGATTTATTTATTTCGTTTCAACTAGCTTTCAAAGGAAAGCAAGATACACGTGAATTCGTTCGCTGTGACTTTATGTCCGGTTACGTTTCGTAGGTGGCACAGCATGACACTTACTTTGTGACTTCAGAGCCGGGACTTTAGGTACTGTGACTTTATGGCTGGTCACCGGGAATTATCCATTGATTCATTCAGACTATTTTCCTAATCTTTGTTGATATCATAACGTTTTGGCACTCTTCAATCTTCTTTCTGACTGGATTTTTGGGGACAAGACGTCGTCTACGTTTTTGTTGTCTTCATCATAACATTCCAACCTCTGTACTTTTCCAACTTTCTTTTCTGTCTGAATTTCTGGAATGGGTAGTTACTTTATATATATATATATATATATATATATATATATATATATATATATATATATATATATATATATATATATATATATATATATATATATATATATATATATATATATACATATACATATATATATATATATATATATATATATATATATATATATATATATATATGTATATATATATATATATATATATGTATATATATATATATATATATATATATATATATATATATACTATACTTTGAATTCACGGGTACCAATTTATTGCCAGCATTTGGGGAATTAGTTTATGGCAATTATTTGATTTTCAATGGATGTAAAACGATTGCAATTATTATGAAGCTCGATTACTTAGTGCAATTATTACTGGGAACTATTGCAAATATTTTGGAATACGATTATTCAGAGCAATTTTCGTGGAATATTGTTTATTTCCATTATCTTGGAAAATGTTTATTTTGTGCAATTAGTTCGGGACACAATTGGTGCAAAAATCACTACAACCATCAAATAATCATTTATTATAAAAGTATCACCAAGAATATATATATATATATATATATATATATATATATATATATATATATATATATACATATATATATATATTTATCTATATATATATATATATATATATATATATATATATATATATATATGTTTGTATACATATATATATATATATTTATCACAGTGCAAATCAGTGATGCAATATAATGTGATATGATGCAATATCCGATGTATGATGGGTTCATTTCATAGAGGGCTCGATACTTTCAACTTTGGATATTCAGCTGGTTTAGAGTAGAGCTAAAAATATAGTAGAATGAGGATTCGCTACACAAACACTTTTATGTCTCTGTCCTGAAGCCCATACAGGGTACAAATAGGAAGTGTGAGAGATAGATGAAGAGAGACGACTAGCTAAATTGGTAGGTATATAAATGACTAGACAGAGATAGATAAATAGATAGATGTGAATAGACAGAGATAGATAAATATGAGTTGACTGGAACCCCCTATTAACATGACTTACATCTTGTTCTTGTTGGGAAGCTAGTAAGTACAGATATAAATAGACTGGGACATAGATAGATAGATAGATAGATAGATAGATAGATGGATAGATAGATAGATATGAATAAACTGGAACTGATAATGACAAGACAAAATAGACAGATATGAATAGACAGATATTAATAGACTGAAATAGGTAGATGTTAAAAATGGATGAGCAGCGATAGATGAATACCTCTGATAAGTATGAATAAGTAATAGATAGATAGATAGATAGATAGATAGGTGGATAGATAGATAGATAGATAGATAGATAGATAGATAGATCGATAGAACCATTGGTAAACCAATAACTGATCGCATTAATCTCTTTCTATAGACACGCCACGTCACTTATATATGAAAAGTCTGAGCGAAAATAAGAGAATATAGAATTTTCTCTATAAACACTTTCTTATCATGTTCAATGCATGTAAATGGGGGCCAGCCGATGAAAAATGCTACCTTGAGATGGAAGTCAAATATGGCGCTCACGCTCCTGTCGAGGGTTGGGTGGAGGAATTGTCGGTAAAGGCGGGAATAACACGCCACTGGTTCCATTGAAGAGAGGAAGTGTAGAGGTGGATGTGACTGTAGATGAGCAATGAGTAGAGAAAAAGCCAGATGGACAGCAAATGAGATGGTCAGGGGAACGAGAAAAAAAGAAGTAGAAAAATGAGAAGAAGAAGAAGAAGAAGAAGAAGAAGAAGAAGAAGAAGAAGAAGAAGAAAAAGAAGAAGAAGAAGGAAAATTAGAAAATAGAAGAAAAAAATGAGAAAAAGGGAGAAAAAGAAGAAGAAGAAGGAAAATTAAAAATGAGAAGAAGAAGAAGAAAAAGAAGAAGAAGAAGAAGAAGAAAAATGAGAAAAAGGGACAAAAAGAAGATGGAAAATTAGAAAATAAAAGAAATGAGAAGAAGTTGAAGAAGAAGAAAAAGAAGAAGATGAAAGAGAAAAAGATGAAGAAATGAGAAGAAAAGGAAGAAGAAGGAAAATGAGAAAAAAAGAGGAAATGAGAAAAAGAAGAAGAAGAATAAAAATGAGAAGAAGAAGAGGAAAAAGAAGAAGGAAAATGAGAAAAAGGGAGAAAAAGAAGAAGGAAAATTAGAAAATAGAAGAAGAAGAAGAAGAAGAAGAAGAAGAAGAAGAAGAAGAAGAAGAAGAAGAAGAAGGAGAAGAAGAAACGTGTCAGGAAAAGAGAAAGTATCATGTATTGGTCGTTGAGTAAACGTGAAGAAAAGAGGTTTTTAGATGCGCTAGCATCTATAGCAGTAATCACTGACACTGAGTGACTGATCATTTGACTGACAAATCGACATAGCAAATGCCTCAAACCATCACCGTGAAGCATTCCCTGATACCCCCGCTATGAATCTGGTGTTGCCTAAATGTCATCATTACGTCATCAGAACATGGAATTCTATTTTACTACGTCAGAAGACCAACTTACGTCAATTGCATGAATGTTTTACTACGATATTAACGTCAAATGTAGTTGCTGCCAGAAGAAAGGCCTTTCAATGGTGGGAGCTTTGAAGGAAAGGACACAACGAATGAAAGGAGCTTTTAAAATAAATGAAGATCAAACTAACGCATCTATGGTCTGACTTTCAGGCTTGTTTTGAAATAGTTGCAGTGATGACAGGAATATGTAAAGGAGGGGAGCAGGCCCAGAAAAACAAAGAGTGATAGAACGCTTGATCAGAAAAAGGAAGAAAAAAGAAAGAAATAAAGAATGAAAGAAAGAAAGAAAGAAAGAAATGGGCAAGAAGAAAATAGGTGACTCAGAAAGACATGAAGAACGAGAGAAAATAATATACAGGGAGAACGTGGAAAAACAATTTTTAAAAAAGGAGTAAAGGAAAGGCTAAAGGGAAAATAGAAAAGAAAG
Organism: Thysanoteuthis rhombus; assembly: GCA_963457665.1. Classification (NCBI taxonomy): domain Eukaryota; kingdom Metazoa; phylum Mollusca; class Cephalopoda; order Oegopsida; family Thysanoteuthidae; genus Thysanoteuthis; species Thysanoteuthis major. Next base: position 41,130,601 of record OY735227.1, on the reverse strand, counting down.
AAAGAAAGAAAGAAAGAAAGAAAGAAAGAAAGAAAGAAAGAAAGAAAGAATAAAAGAAAGAAAGAGACGGGGCAAAGGAAAAGGTCAAGAAACAGAAGAAAGAAAGAGATGGAAAAATGACAAAGAGTGGGTTAGAATGGAGAAAGATATAGAAAAATGCATTAAAAAAACAAGAAATTAAGACATTGAAAATTGATATGAAGAATAAAGAATGAGAAAATAATAAGAAAAGTCAAGTGAAGGAAGAGGTTAGAATAAAAAAAAAGAAAAAATGAAGAAGGAAGAAAAAAGGATTAAAAAGAAGGAAAGGAAAGGAAGAACTTGAAATGAAAAGGAAAGAAAGGGTGTAAGAAAGAGAGAGTTAGACGGAGAGAGAGAGAAAGAGAGAGAAATAATTTAGAAATGAAGGTAGTATAAGATGAATGACCGTAGAATAAACGAATATCGGATTTTCAAAGGCATTAGTCATGTCTGGCACAAGGCTACATATATTGAGATAACATGCATAAGTAACGTATATAGTCTGATATAAGACTGCATGTTTAGGCCACATAGTCTGGCACAAGGCTACGTATATAGTCTGAGAGAAGTCTACATATATAGAATACCTTGTAGAAATCGAACTCAGTATCGACTAGATTAGTTTGCTAACATCGACGGCCAGCCTCGAAAACGTTTTTCTTATAACATAACCACTCATATAATTTTCTTCCCATCCAACCTCTCTCGCTTCCTTCTAAATCTGTGAACACGCTCTAACCTGTAAACACCGCAAACTATCCAATGCGTGCGTTGTCTGATGGTGTAGTCTAATTCTTAGTCATTATATTCCATTTGGCAGTGCCAATGTGTGCGAGCGAGAGAAAGAGAGTGGGGGAGAGAAGGAGGCAAGAATTGGCGGGTAAGGCGAGGCCGGAATAAAAACATGTTCCAATAATTTTGTATTTCCTCGATAGCCAGACGCGTGACGCGAGCCCGTTTCACGGCGAAAGGCCACCCCATTCATGTATAATATTTGCATCTTGTTGTAAATTGGCCCGCCAAAGAAATGTTTCGGTCAAGATTAGAGCGCCGGTAAATTAGTCGCTGGGGCCTTTTCTGACCCTTGACCTTACAGCTATTCATCTGTTGGTTCGGGCCTCTTGCAAAGATGGAAACGATATCTCTCCCCTCGAAATTGCGATATTTCAATTCCGCCTTGATGTCACTTTCTTTCTTGCTTTCTTTCCTCCGCCCCTTTTCCTTTCTTTCTTTCTTTCTTTCTTTCTTTTCGTTCTTTCCTCTCGGAAACCGTCAACCAAAACTGTCACCAAAACTGTCGACATAGGTTTCTTCAGTATTCAAGATGGTCTGCCTGGATGGCCGACTGATTGGGTGGCTATGCATGCATGAATCACGCGTATCGGGCGCGCCTTCGGAGCAACTGAACTCAGAAATTGAATTTTTACTCCTTATGACATCAAGAAAAAAACGGTCTGTTTTATTTTTTGAAAATCCCACCCGTAACAGATTTTCAGTGGGGGTTTCAAGTCAACATGTGAGTTTATTCTAAATCAAATAATTTGATCCCTTCGTCGGTGTTCAGAAGTATTATCAGATTTTTTTTTAGTGATAACTGCCCAACGAAAAGCGAAAGAAGTAACTTATTCATTGGCCACAAACCTTTTTTCCAATTCTTATAATTGATCACCCCAGCATAGCATACCGGCTTGTCATATTACAATTTCTATTGAGTGACTAACCAGACCTCTGTCTTTCCCTTCTTTCTCTCGTGTTCTTCCTGCTTCTCGGTGTCGCAGTCTCTCGCATAGATGGTGTTCGAATGAAAACGAATTAAAATGAACGCTCCATGATTCACTTGCGACCAAAAGGAAGGTAGAGACGGGAGTCAATTAAATAAAACCCGTTCCTTTCTTTCTAATGGAAGGGTGCCATTCTGATGGTATCACTTAAACAACGAACGTGAGAGGGTAATATCCAGCAGAAGTCGCAAGAGAAGGTCGGATGGAATCAAGTCAGTTCTTTTCCAATATATATATATATATATATATATATATATATATATATATATGAGCATATGGAAGACGCACTGACAGGAGTGAGTGGAAAATGGTTTTATTTCATTTTTATATATCCTAACAAGTTTCGACCCTTTTGGTCATCATCAGAGGAGAAATGGTCAAATGGAAAAGTTAGCACTGAGATAAACACACACACACACACACACACACACACACACCTATATATATATATATATATATATATATATATATATATATATATATATATATATATATAAGTTGGTTTGCATGCAGTCTGATACTAAAACTGCTACAACGGATTTAATATTCGCATGGGTTAACACTCAATAGAAATGACACGATCAGCGAGTCACGTCTGATATACTTACTGATCCCTCACCGTAACCTACGTGTGTAAACCTTGTCTCAAAAAATAAATATGTATCATGAAATAATATCAATATATACAATACACTTAAAATCTTGTATTAAATCCCAAATTATATGTATGACATAAACTATATTATATAAAAGAAAAGGAGTGTTTGATCAACACTGCTGGGGTGCTATGTGAACATAACTGTTTTACTTTTTTTAAATCCCCGAAACGGTTACATGGTAAACAACAGTTGATCCTAAGAAGAGACAATTTATGCATAGTGCAATAATAACCAAGTGTAGGCGAAAAAACATTTTGGAAGATTACATAAATTGCGTTGGCTGATATTGGGAAATGGTTGACTGAAGTGACGCAAAAAATAACCCCTAATTTGTAAGCTCCAATTTAAAGATGTATCTATTCATCAAAAAATCAATGGAAATATCAGTGGTCAAGTTGTTGAAAGCACAGGAAAAAAAACTTTTTTCTTTTAACTCAATGTGCTTTTAATTCATGAAACCTTGAAAAAAATAATGAGGTTTTAGAGGATGGCTCTATTTACAATGTTACAATAATGCTGAACTACACCCTTACTTTTCAGACGTCATATGATCCGAATTTCTCTGCATTTCAGTTTGGCAGGATTTTTCAAAGGAAACTTATCCTAACCCCACAATAAAGCATCTTTCTCTTTGAGCCCAAATCCTAATCCTCGAACTTTAAACCAACCCAAACAAGGCAATAAAACATATATATATATATATATATATATATATATATATATATATATATATATATATATATATTGATATAATGCTCCTCTATTTAGGGTTGAGCACTCTTTAAGTGAGGTAACTCATCCATTGTAAGCTTATGCAATGCTCTTCTACAGGAATAGAGCACTCTGGTGGATGAGGAATTTCTGTGTGTAAATTGATATATTGCTTAAATTCAGTCTTACTGACTGTCCAGCTCCGTGGTCCATAGGTAGAACATCGGCCTCTGGGTAGGATGTGAATGTTTCAATTCTGCCACGAGGTACTGGATGGGATAATGGAAAGTCTATTGCCACACTGAGGAGATGTAATACACCGAAGCAGCTGTCTGTTGATGACACAATATATTTATATATATGCAATACTCATCATAAGTATTGGAACGGACAGATATTTCGTTTCTTATTGGGAAAAACCGAATCATTAAACAAGAAAAAACTAAATTTTATTACAATTAGCACAATAAGGGCATGCATTTAGTCATGTTTTTATGGTTCTGAATGCTAAATTTCGTGACAATGTTTTCGGATTGAAATTGTTAAATAAAAACAATGATAATTCTTTTTTCTATCCTCCTAAAGTCTCTTTCATAATCATTCAGGGGGATTGAAAATGCGAAAATCACATTGTTATTTTGAAGAGTTTCCAAACTAATTTGTAAATTTTGGTCACTGGCAATGTCAGGCCATGGGAAGTCTCGGACTCCTAGTAGCCTTGCCCGGGCTTGAAAAATTTGATCTTAATGACGTATAAATACTTATATAAAAACTTTGCCCGTCCTCTTAGTTTCGTGGCCAAACTTTGCCACTTATTTGGATCTGCCCTGCTCAAGATCTCTAATGACCCCCGTGATTAGGGATAATAATAAAATTGTTTGTTTAAACGTGCGAGACAACTTTATTTTATTTTACAATGAAATACTGTCAAATGATATCATTTTGATTGTTTTGTTTTTTATGCGGCTCAATAGAACATACTTTGCGGTCTGAAGTTGGGAACCATTAACCTAATCTACCATCTCTCCTCTATCTTTTTGTGCGATTATCCCTCTGAACGTATGTGTGCGTGTGTGTGTATGTGTGTGTGTGTGTGTGTGTGTGTGTGTGTGTGTGTGCCTGTGTATGAGGGTGTATGTGAATTTGAATAAGTGGCAGTGCCCATACGTCATACGTGTGTAATAGTAAATGTGTCTGTATGCAGCAGGAAGTTAGAGTTGATGTGTATGTGTGATGTGGTATGTGTACGTCTGCGCATATCCCAGAACATGCTTGTGTGTGGGATGGGGTGTTCCATGTAATTCTGCATGTGCAAAACATTACATGCGGTTTCATATCTACCTATCTCAGTTTGATCATATCTATTTCAGTTCGTTTATATCCATCTCTGTCTGTTCATATCAATATATCTATCTACTCACACACACATACACACACACACACACATATATATATATATATATATATATATATATAGGGGGGGGCTGAAATATATACCAAAAGTACATATTAATCTTTATTCCAACAGTGCTTAATACCCTGAGTCGGATAAACTAATATCATCTAATGCTTTCAAGATGAATAATTACAACTCACTCCAATCGTCATATTTCAAATCACAGAGGAAGTTATCTTCCGAGCATATAAACTGTAAGGCCCAGTTTAAATTGTCTATCTGAAGAGCTGAATAAAGCAAAACGAGGGTATGCTATTGTCATAGTGAAAATTTATGTATTCAATCGATATATATATATATATATGTATATATATATATATATATATATATATATATATACATATATGTGTGTGTGTGTGTGTGTGTGTGTGTGTCAGATCGTATTATCTATCTATATATCTATCTCTATTTATATATATATATATATATATATATATCGATTGAATACATAAATTATATACATATGTAAATCTCGGATCATATTATCTATCTATCTATCTATCTATCTATCTATATATATATATATATATATATATATATATATATATATATATATATATCGGATCATATTATCTATCTATCTATCTCTCTCTCTCTTTATATATATATATATATATATATATATATATATATATCGGATCATATCATCTGTTTATCTACATTTATATATCTATCTATCTCTCTATCTATCTACACACAGACACACAGACACAGACATACACACACACACACACACATATATATATATATATATATATATATATATATATATATATATATATATATATATATATGTCTTGGAATTCGTTGGTGTATAGCTGTCTGTCTACATGCGTAGAGCTAGCCTTCTCTCACATTCTGGCGTCGGCACCTATCTGCGACGGACACACAGGTCCGCATCGATGCAGCCCATTACTCCCATACATGTACGTAAAACTGTCTACTTGTGCATACGAGATTCCTGTTTTATCTGAGTGCAAGGTCGACTCTAATCATAGAGACCAAGCCTTGCAGGCCAAGAGAGGAGTAAGCGAAACAAGTTCCAAAACCACGTGATTTCATTATGTTGCCGCTAACAACACCGTCATTCGGTGACGTCGACTATCATTATATCGATAGAGGGGAAATCAAAAGAAACAGCCGTTGGTGGCTGGGTCGGTGGCGTACTTCGCCGGTCGCGGCACGGCGACAGGAGAGGATTCGTTTAAGAGGGTGACGTAAATTCAATTTATTCGCTATAACAAACAGTAATGATTGGTGTTCGTCCGGACTGAGCGTCCGAGTCCGGTTGATAGGAAATGTTTGCGTCAAGGTGTTCATTTCGTTATAAACTCATTACTATCAGGAGGCGAGTCGTAATAATCGGTGACTTGAAGATGTTGGTGGGGAGAAGAGGGAGACGGTTTCGAGTTCAGGACAAAGAGGAGGAGGAGGAGAAGTTGAAAGAAAGAAGAGGGAAGCAGAGAAAGGATAGGGTAAAAGATAGGTAAGAGAAAGGAGGGAGAGTAAGAGAAAGAGAGGTTTGAGATAGGGACAAGAGAGTGGTAGAAAATGTAAGATAAAAGGAGGGAGAATCAGAAAAAAGAGAGTATGAAAAGAAATTTTGAAAGATTAACGAAAGTTCGGGGAAAGAGGGTTCGTGATAGGACAAGGAGGGGCTAAAAAGAAGGTGAAGAAAGAAGGGGGAGACAGAAAAAGAGGATTTTGGAATAAGACAAATGGGCGGGAGATAAAAGAAAGAAAGGGGTGACAGAAAGAGGGGGTTTAAGTGTAGAATAGAGGAAGGGGAGACAACTGGGAGGCAGGGGAAGCAGGTGTCGACAAAGTGGGGATGAAGAGAAAATTTTTAAAGGGGGAGGGAAAGAAGAAGGGTTTTGGGATTGGACAATAAGAACGAAAAGAAAATGTTAAAGAAAGAAGAGGAGAGAGAAATAGAGGAGAGAGATAGGACGAAGGGGAGGTAAAGAGTGAGAAATAACAAAAAGGGGTGACAGAAGAAAAGAGGGGAAAAGGATTAGCGTGAGGTGAGTTCAAAAAGAAAAGAGGAAAAATAATAATGAAAAAAAGAAAGAAAGATTTCGGAAAGGTCACAGGAGAGGAATGAAAAAATCGGAAAGAAGAAGGAATGAGAAAGGCAAACTGGATTAAAAAAGTAAAGGTGAATATAAGAACGAATGAAAATAGAAAGAAAAGGGAAAAAACGAAGAACGAAGGGAAAGAAATATGGAGAAATGAAAAAAAAAAGATGGAATGAAATAGAGAAAAGGAGGAGAATGTATGGAAAGCAAAACTTTATATAAAAGGAAAGACGAAGTGGAATGAAAAAATATGAGGGAATGAAAAGGGGAAGAGGAAAAGGGAAGAGAGAAAAGGATAAGAAAAAGGGAAAAAAGAATGAATAAAAGCTGAATGGAGACGAAGACTTGAAAAAAAACGGGACGAATGAAAAATGAAAGGAGAAAAAGGAATGAAAACGAAAAAGAGAATGAAAAGAGAAATAAGCAGGAAATAAAAGAAAAAAAATAACATCACAGTCAATAACTGAACTACCGTAACGTCAAAATTTGAAGTCATCTAGGAAAAAAAAATAATCAAAAAATGTTCATAGTGGATTCTATTTATGACATTACTAGCGTTTTCCACTTGAAAATATCTAAAATAGAGTAAAATGCATTTAGATTCTGGAAAATTTTTTAGATGTATTTAATGAATGAGACCCCAAAAAGGTGAAAAAAATGTCCCAAACCCAAAGAAAGGCCATAAAAGCATTTTTCCAAAAATAAAAATTAAAAAAGACTGATGCCAATTTTCAAGTCTGTAGACAAAACGGTATGGCCAGGAGCGCTCGAACACACACAAACACATAGACACTCAAACAGAGTAACACACGCTCATATGAAAAGGGATTGAACCTCTTGCCACCTTTGGTGGCTACGGCTATTCAATGGGAAAAGACAGCAAAATGAAGTGCGAGAAAGAAAACTATGAGAATAAAAAAAAGGAAAGAAAAAGAAGGAATGAAAAAGAAAGAGGAAGAAGGAATTAGAAGAACGAGAGAAATTGGGAACGAGGAGAATGAATAAAGAAAGGAGGATTGAAAAAAATGAAAAAAATAATGAATGAATAGAAAGATTCAAAACGGAAGGAAAATGAAAGAAGTAGAATAAGTGAAAACAGGAACGAGAGAAAGCAATGCACTTGGAAAGAATGAGAACGAATGAAAAAGGAAAGAGGGGAAATGGAACAACACTGACTGCTGCAGGGTCAAACTCCTCTCTAACTTATATCCTGACTGAAGATGAATACATCAACTTCAGTATCGTAGATTTAATGAATTTTAAGAAAATTATAAAAAATATATTTTTTGTATAAATGCATCCATTTGTTAATCTGAAATAAGTCCGTGTGTATCTCAGTGATAAAATCTGTTGATATCTAAGCTCAATCATTAAGGCAGTCTCCTTGCAATCAGTTGGACGCAAGCCCAAATCACGGTAGAGGAATATGAATTTTACACATCAGTTTGCATTCTAAATTTTGATGAGGATTCTTCTTATTGTTCCTGTTTTTGTTGCGGTTGGAAAATAAGGTCAACTCTATTTCAAGAGTTAAGCAACGTCGAGCTGGATGGGTGACCAATATAGCTAATTTAGTTACCAAAACGAAACTTCGACAGGCAATTGCCCTTATGTACCTAACACCATGACATCTTCGATAGATTTATACGCAGGGAACGATGATAAATGCATGCATATAGTGTTGTAGTCGGTTACGACTTGGACAATGGATTTGGTTATCCGATTTCAATACTGTGTCGGGGCTGTTCCCTTCGCACTATTGCACTTGATATGATTTCTACTCCCCGCCTCCAGCTATGAGCAAAATTAGCTGGACGGATTGGACTCTCCAGCCTAAGGAAGGCGCCCAGTCTTGGAGGACAACTCTGATTCCAAAGCAGGTAGTTAAGCCTTCTTAAGGAGGTTTGATACACAATTTGACATCTGTTCGGCAGCTCCTGCAGCCCAGCTGATGCCTAGACGTATCACTCCCTGCTTTCCTGTAAACTACATCTGCGAAGATGAGAGGTGTATTCTGACGACTGGGCGTCTCAGGATCTCCACACGCACCCCCCTTGGCGAGGAATTTCCATTGTAGAAACTGAACGGAGGCCATTAATTCATTTATTCATATTGTGGCTAGAAAAAGCCAACACTGTTTGGAAAAGGTGACAGGTATATCATGTCCCGGTCATTTGCGTACCATCGTATATAAATATCTACCTCATTGTTTTATTTTTAATTGTTGGCAAATGAGGATTACTCCGTTTGCGACTTATAAACAAGTTGTCTTTTGTTGCAGTAGTATTTTAAGTAAATTCTAATTTTTGGTATGTGCTGCAGTATTGTGATGATTTGAACAATCATTACAATTAATTTTATCTTATTACTATTTGTTTTCATTGTACTTTTTCAGTTACTTTTTCTCATAATTGCATCTTCAATCCTTTCCTTTTATTTACACCGCAACGACCTCCAGAACTATCTGTTTTCAAACAAAACAATAGTAAGATTTGTTTGAGTTTTTTTTAAATGAGAGAGAATCATTATGTAAAGTTTTTTTTTAACACAATGTTTCGGCCGTTGTATCCTACGGCCGTCTCCAAACACAAACAAAATGCAATACTGCGGCTAACACTTCAGATCGTGTCCGACGAAGATGCTTTTTGCCCCCAACAAAGCCCCCCCCCCTCAAAGTATCAACTCCAGACAACCATGGACTTTTGACACCAATTACAGCCAACAATTGTGGAAATAAAAAAATCAACCACACTCGATATTAGACAATGGAATGCGTACGTTTCCATGCGACCAACGAGACGGGCGTTTTCCGTCCCGATGACAAAAGATGAATACGTCCTTTTATCACCCGGAGACGGCCGTTGGACGCATAACGATTTGTTTTATTCTTATTTATTCATTCGATTATATAAAAAAATCTCTTTAAAATATCTTTTCTCGAAGGAAAAAATAACTTTCTCATAAAAGAAAGAAAAACCTCTGACGTAAAATCACAAATATATCGATGTAAATATTTGAAAAAAAAAAACACAAAAAAACAGTATCTCTAACAACAATTTTAAAATGTGGTTAGGTTGAACTTTGCAAGTTCAATCAAAGCTGAAAAAAAACTATCATTCCATTATTTTCTTTTCGTCTATTTATCAACAGAGGCATTCGGAAATTTGCCCGTTTCGAAAAAGGAAGATTTGTAGGTTTTAGGAAAGAAGTACTGTTTACCATATCAGCCTATCCTAAAAAATTTTCGGTATTTGGGCTGCTGAATTGAGAATCATGCAACGTGTATATGAGAAAATTATGCTGGGCCTCACATGGAGAGACCACAAGACAGCGCAGTACATCAGGGAAAAGACAAGAGTCAGCGACACCATAGAATCCATTAAAAAATTCAAATGGCAATGGGCTGGCCATGTCGCAAGAATGGCAGCCAACTGACGAACATCACGATTCACGACGTGGATCCCTAGAGATCATATGCGGAACCGAGGCCGGCAGAATATTAGATGGAGAGACGAGCTAGGCACATTCAGAAAGTACTGGCTCCGCGACGCCTATGATAGAAAAGTATGGCGAACCCTGAGGAAGGTCTACGTCCAACGATGGACGTTAAAAGACTGATGATGATGATTTATTTTAGTAGTTGTAGTAGTAGTAGTAGTAGTAGTAGTAGTAGTAGTAGTAGTAGCAACAACAACTACAGCCTTAGTGTCCCCAATGCTCTAATACCGAAGTGGGTACAGGGAAAGAACTGATGGTAGAAGAGGCGCTTGACAAATGAGAGATGACCCAAAGAAGACAAGAATTTCTGCCTGAATTACCGAGATGAATTATTATCATTATTTCGAACTGATTTTTTCAAACGGCTATACAGGGTGACTCGAGAGTAGCGAAGGGGTCTGAAACAATCATAACTTTTTCCATCAAATATTTTGGGGGGGGGGCAACTGAGCAACTAACTGAAATAATAGAATTCAACTTTGACGTTAACCCAAAGGGCACATTGTCGTTATTTGAAAGTTCGGTTTTTGGTTCATGATTCGTCATTTGTTAGCGCGTTTTCGAGAATTTGACTCCATTAGTAATCATCCCTGAACAGAGAGACCACGTTCAGTCCGAAATGTTGAAAATCACATACGTATGCAGAAGAGCGGATATCCTTCGAAATTTTATGCAGAATGTAATTAAAAGAGCCAGTATTCGTGAAATTGAAAATGGCGGTCATTTGAAAGAAACAATTTTTCGTACATTGGTTAATTAAATTCAATCCCTTGTTTATACATTGTTTGTGTTGAAAACATATTTTTTAATCATTAAAACTCAAAAGATACGAATGTTTCAAAACCTGTCGCGACTTTTACGCCACCCTGTATAACTAGTAAATTAACATTCGATTTTTAAACGGTAAACCTGAAAATGCTTTGTGCCAGTATGTTTACACAGTAATTTAAAAGGTTGATTCAAAGTTTAGCTCACTAACACTCTTGTGTTCATTTTGTATTAAACTTGAAACAACAAAATATTTTAGACACACTTCCTGGTCTCGGGAGAGATCATAAGACGGCACAGTATATTCGAGACAAAACAAAAATCAGAGATATCATAAGATCTGTTAGAAAACTCTAATTGCGACGGGTTGCTCACTTTGGAAGGATATCAGGCAACCACTGAACATCACGACTCACAACGTGAATCTCCAGCGATCATATGTGAAATGGCTTGACAAATAGATAAACACATTAAGTATTGGCCCAGCAACGCCCATAATCGAGAGGTCTCGGAAAATGCATGTCCAGTGACAAAAGCTAAAGGGATGATGATGGTGGTGGTGATGATGATGATGATGATGATGATGATGATGATTGAAAGTATGACAGACAACCTGACCCGTGACAAATTATGATATAGATATCATACCCATCTTGCTAGAAAAAAACACCTCTACCGACAATAAAACCTTCATCAGATGGTGATACTGGAGTCAGGCATGGCTTCGGGGCTGACGTATCATTACCACAAACTAGACCCCCCGGCCCCGCTCGAGAAAGTCCTATGATTTAACAAGTAGTGAGTTCGAATCCTGCATAAGGCTTGTACCTTATTTTCTAATCATTGAGAACTTGAGGAGATATCGTGTAGACAGATATGAAATTTTGACAACATCATGTGGTTTGGACATATAACTACGACGTTGGGGTGAATTTGTGCGTGGAACTGCTCCAAAATCTAACCAATCCTTCCCTGGTCTATTTTCCACGCCTCCGCAGAATTTTATAGAAATCGATTGAGAACCTCCGGAGATATAGTGTGGACATTCATGAGTGTATATATATAAACGCATGAGGGATAACAGAAGAATATCTCTCAGTCCAAAAGACCTCGATTCGCCCCCAAAATTCAACCACACCTTTCTTATCTCACTTCCCACCTCTTCACAAAATTTCATTGAAATCCATCCGCATTTTTTTCGGACATATCGTGTTAACAGACCGACAGACGAACAGACGTGACTATATATATATATATATATATATATATATATATACCTCTCCAACTTCGCTGACAGTGGTAAATAATACCACAATTTACACGGTAACTCGAAGAGCTGAACACGGTTTGAAAGCCAAGTCGCACGAACAACTGACCCATAGGGGCAGCTTAAACAAAAGGCTCGTGTCCGGGTCACGCGAATACAAAAGCCATTAGTAATCTAATCTGTGATTATTTTACCCAAAATTAGCTCACATCTCTCTGGTATATGTTTCGACCAGCAGTTACAAGGAATTTAATGCCACCACGCCAAATACTGCGAGACTATCAAGTCACAGAGTGGATTGGCGCGTCGGAAACACCACGGAAACGCCATCTGAAAATAAGCTTTCAGCTAAGTATGATTACAGTTTTATGAATTTCAAACTCAATTCAATAGAGCGGCGTTTAACAAAGTTAAAGTAGTTCCCTTGTGCTGGCTAAGGCATCAGCCAGGCTTCGTATATCCCAAGTTTCTTTGTCTCGGCTAGATAGTCGTTCGAGGTTCATGATGTGTGAAATAGACTTCGAAGTCTCAAATAACCGAAGTGGCGTCACGATTTTACTCACAGCTGGGAGGAGACGAAATCATGTCTTTCTCGAGCCCATTAGGGCCAGTATATATAGGGAGTAATTCATTGTCCGGGGTACCACGAGTAGAAGCGCAATTTTTTCTTTAAATTTAGAACCAAAAAAAAAATGCCTAAGAATGACCAAAACACAAAACAAAAAGATACTATAAATGGTCAAATACACGCACAAAGTGACCAAAATGTGTTATAGTGTTTTTTCAACAAAGGCGCTGAATTTAGCTTAAAACGCACAAAATTTGTAATATCACAAGTACTTCACAATTATGACAAACATTAATTCACATCGTGTTCAGAGGGGGGAGGAGCCAGCCCCCCATTTGGCTACAGGCCTACCGTGTCTAAGCTAGAGTTTGAACTTTGGGTTTCTGCAGTGCTAACCGGTCGGCCACCAGCATTCATAGAGCAGTTTTCGAAAGAATTATTCCTTTATTCGCTTGTATTCACTACGCATGCTCATATGAATGTAATAGTCATGATTCGACAAAATTCTCGATATATTATAGAAAACAATATAAAGGACATAATTTTATCTTATTTTTCACTACTTTTTACCTTCATCCTAATTCTTTTAATTAGTTGCTTTTTATCGAAACTTTTGCCAAGGCTGCATAGCGACCAACCCGGCAGTGAGTAAATAGCGTCGATCAGAAAATAGGTGGGGTTCGAAACTGTATGTCCGTGGCGTAAAAATTAAGATTAAGTTAAAACGTAGTTGAAAAAAAATCCAAAATAATGATGATTTATGATATTTCACCTAATAGAAATGAAAAACAGGGGCAAAATAATCTTGAAATGTAGTACATGAGTTATGAATTATGCAGATTATTATCTTTCTTATTCTGGGTGAATTTCTGAGATTAAATACCTTTACTATCATACATTGATTCTTTCATAACAGTTTCCTTGACTTTGCTATCTTTTTTTCTCAGCGTTTCGACTGCTGTACCTTCTGACCCTCCTCATGTTGTTATAACTATGTGTTAATTCTTTTGTATCGGCTTTCATTTTGAGATTACGATTTGTAACTATAAAACATTGATTGATTTTCTTTTCTTTGTTGTCTTTATTTCAACGTTACAGCTGCTGCACTCATCGGCCTTCCTTCTTTGAAAGTGTTTTACTAGTATACGTCGATTCTTTCAGACTAGTTTCCTTTTAATTGTTGTCATTATCACAAGGTTTCGATTGCCATACCATCAGACTTCCTTTCTGATTGAATGTCTGAGAATGGGTGTTGTTACCGATTCACATTTTTTCAGAACAATTTCCTCGTTTTTGTTTTTATTTCTCAAAACGTCTCGGCTGCTTTACCCATTGGATTCTATGTCTGAATTCCGGAGATGAAGTATCAGCTCTCCTCACCCGTAAATACAAAATACGACTCGAGGTCCTTTTTACGTAGTAATTGACTAAACCTCTTAAACACCTGGTTACCTCGGCTTTTGCTGCAGAGATTAAGATGTAATCGTAGTATTCACTTGAAAACACACGTAGCAAAATTAATAGCATAATCTTTTTTATACGGTAAGTTACGAAAAAAAAGTAAGTTTCTTTTTTTGCTACAGTCATCAGGTCGTATTAAGTAACTATGTTCCCTGCACCAGTGGCGGTGCCAGCGTTTTGTACCAGCCCAGACAAGGTTCGATCAGAGACTTATGACGACGGGCTAAGTTTTTATATAAGAAATAATATGAGTTGGGATTAAATTCTGTGAGCCACAGGCAAAGACCAGGCAAGCTGCTGTGAGCCCTGGCCTGGAAACGCCAGTAACCAGCAGCCCACGTCGTTACTGATATATTCGTCAATGGCGTTCTTGTTCAAATGTCTAGAATCAGTTCTTTGCTAATATTGGAACACGAGGGAAGAACCCAAATAAGAGGAATAAAAATCCAAGCCAAAGCAGATACGAGTATGTCAGCCCTCGGCTTTAAGAACTTGTCTGCAACGGAGAATTATTCCACGTTTCTGATTCCTGAGTAGGGAATGGTTCTGCCTGACAAACTGCAGACAAATCTGGTCAAATTATAGCATAGAGAATTCCGAACGTATGCACGAAGAATGGTGCGCTATTCGATGGAGCAAAGATCACAGATAGACACTGTCAGGATGAGCATTTAATATATACAGTTGCGATAACCTCTACTGAGTTAATAGATTTACTCAAACGTAGATGCATTTCAAGACTGATATAGATAGATAGATGAATAGATAGATATGTAGTAATTCACATGGTTTTTTGATCTGATATTTACCTTGTATAATGTTTGATCTATGTGATTAATATACATCACTGAATTAAGTACATTTACCAAGGTTGGATATTACGTTGGAAGATAGATATACGTTAAGATAAATGATTTCCTTTGAGACTACGAATCTATTGATTTACCTACAAAAGCATTTATGAATGTATGACTTCTGCTTTTTTTTAGTTTCGCCCATGGACTACATGTATATTATAGTATATCTTACATATAAGCATTTTCCCTTGTTGCCAATAAATTTTGATTATTTACTTAGTAAACAAAAAGTAGTATAAAAATCTACAACAAGTCTTTATATTTATCTATTTATATAGTCAGTTCAATAGAAATTGAACAGGAAAATAAGCATCAGCGTGAAGATTGTGGTCTTTCATTGACCTCCGTGATTTTTTAATGTAAGTAGTTGTAGCAGTAATCACTTGCTCTTCAAACCAATGACCAAAAGGAGACTTCTGTTGGAAAACTTTATGCTTTCTAACATAAAAAGAAGGCGGGGTAACTGACTTGAAAAAAAATATTTCTGACAAAGTACCAATTTTATATGAAAATTAAATTATATAGTAAATAACAACTGAAAATTTTATCGAAATTTGCCAATTAGTTGATTTTTGGTATAATTCTAAAGTCTGGGTTTATCGGCATTTGTCTTGATTTGTCTTAAGTCAGTGGGCACGCCTATGGTAAATAGTTCATACTATGCAATGCTTAAGCAAGCAAAATTAAACGAAATGTGATACAAAAGACTTTCTAAACAAGTTGTTACACAAAAAATAATCTAAAAGCTTCTAACTGACCAATGATCGACAAATACATGAAATTTGAAAGTTTTTCCGAAGAGGTCCGACGCCCATGGAGGACTCCTCAATCCATGGCCCACTTGTGGACAGCAGCACACCTGTTACTAACTTTTAAAGTAGATACAGGTACGTCAATGATTTTCTGGCACCCTTCGTTCAAGAATCATATTGTGATTATCCATTCTCCTGCACCGACAGAGGTTATGTGGTAACAATTTAATACACCATTGACCAACTAATTACGCACATTTAATCAAACCATAATTCAATAGATACGTATGTGTTTGTGGATGAGTGCGTTTGTGTGCACTTCAACTACTCAACCACTGGCAATTCTACAATTGACATTCACCTTATACATTGGTCAGCACGCAAGGCATTGCAGTGTCTGCTTTGAAGTTGTTTGGATTAGCGGTTCATGAGAAATATGATGAAAGTGAATTTTCAAAAACTACAGATTATAGATCTTCTACCAAAAAATTACTGATCTGAATTTAGTTTAAAAATATATAAATCGGCCGTTGACCTAGATTTAGATATAAAACATCTAAATTAGCCACTGATCTAAATTTAGATCTAAAATATCTAAATTATCCAATGATCTAAATTTAGATCTGAAACATCTAAATTAGCCACTGATCTAAATTTAGATATAAAACATCTAAATTAGCCACTGATCTAAATTTAGATATAAAGCATCTAAATTAGCCACAAATCTAAATTTAGATATAAAACATCTAAATCAGCCACTGATCTAAATTTAGATATAAAGCATCTAAATTAGCCACTGATCTAAATTTAGATGTAAAATATCTAAAATTGCAACACTAACAGAAGTAACCGAAATAATTCAAAGCAATGGTTTCGTGCGACGGATGGAAAATTATTTTACATAACAATAATGGCAGGTTGCTCCACACAGTTCAGACCCTTCTGAAGAGAAAGGGACTTTCCTTATATTTGTAAAGGGTATTCAGAAACTTGAAGTAAATAAATAGTCATAGTACACAGACCTTTTTAGTTCATGCATAGGAATGCCATAGTTTCTTAAACCTTGCAAGCCCCTCTTCAGTGTTATAACACACATGTCAAACTCTGGTCCAAGTCTGGAGTTGACTTTGCTTTTCTACCGTAACAACAAGAAGGTTTAGGAGATTGAACCTTTCACTGTTTTTTTTGTACTACCTCGTTAAACCGAACCGTTATGTAAAATTAGCATCTCCCTACGCTGATTTGAAATAACGACCAGCTGATTGGTAACTAAGCTAAATTGATAATAAGTGTTACATATTTACAAAAAATATGTTAGAGATATGCAATTTATTATATCTCTGAGTTTTTGAGATGAGGTATTATTATTATTTCTATTAATATTCAGATGATACCTGATGAAGGCTGTAGAGTACAACGGCCGAAACGTTGTATGAAAAAACAATCAAGATGAGGATAGTCCGAATATTGATAGAAATAATATACAATTTATGTTAGAAAAACGCAAAGGCATATTTCATTCTTATAAATACATTTATATATAAAAAAAAAACATTTCCTGGCCCTGATTTGAGATCATGACCAAGTGATTGGTTGCCGGCTTTCATACAGATTGATACCAACTAACAAGTCTTTCATGTATGATAAATTATTTATTGTATATTCAATACAAAAGTTACAGTAATCATCTTCAGTCTTAATAAACGTTGGAGTGGAGCTTGATTCAGCAACGAATAGGCTTGTTCTAATTTAAGTTCTTTATGGTACAACTTAGTTTGTTAACATTTGTCCGATAAGTCTATTCCTTCACTATGACGTTATTGAAACCAACTAACCAATACTCAATCGAGCTCATTACTTATACCAGTCAAGCCTAAGCAGGCAAGTCTTTCATAAAATAATATGGCTGATGTGTTGAGAAGCGGAAGTAGCAGTCATCTTGTTGTGGATTTGCACTTGTAAAAAAAAAAAAAATGATAATGATCCACCGTACCCTGTGATCCACTGTACCCTGATTTCCCCTATGAGTAATCACTTTCTGCTTATACCTTCATCGGGGTAGGTACATGTGGACACTAATGTAAGACCGAATTCCGGCTTGACAGGTCAGCTTCGTTGCTTAACCTCAGTGATCTCACGAGAACTGGTGTATCCAACTTTTTAACGGCTTTTTTCTTTTTTGGTCTCTGTGATCATTTTAGAACCAAAAATGCCAATATCTTTGACTAGCATTTTTTAGATTATTTTAGATAAGAAATCTATTTTCAAGATGATTTTCGATAAAAGATCTATTCTTGAGATAATTTCAGATAAAAGATCTATTTTCAAGATTATCTAAGATGAAAGATCTATTGTTGGGATGATTTTAGATTTTAAAAATCTATTTTTCAGATAATTTTAGGTGAAAGATCCATTTTAGAGATGATCTATTTTTGAGATGATTTTAGATAAAATATCTATTCTTCAGATTATTTTGGGTGAAAGATCTATTTTTTTTATATCATTTTAGATTAAAAAAATATATATTTTAGATAATTTTATACAAGAGATCTATTTTTGAGATTATTTTAGATAGAAGATCTATTTTTTAGATGATTTTATATAATATTTTTGATAATTATTTCCAGTGTACGTATGGGCAATGGTGGTTTATTTATGCAAGATATTGCATTGGAAGTTGTTATTAGTAAGAATAATCATTTTGGCGACCCGTTTTTCTCGAAAGACTTTCAAGAGCTCAAAAGGCTTCAACCTCACCATTTTTGCGCCTCTTTTCTATTCTACCATCTTTTTAGTGTAAACAATAGACCGTAACGGAAACACGTCCGGGATACAAGAGATAGTCAAATTTAACGATCTGTATTTGTGTTCGAGGACCACCCACGAGATTGTCTTAAAACTCAAAATCTTATCTCTTCGGAACGGTAGTAATAAAATTGATCTCTTTGACGACATTAACTATTGCTTCTGAGCTTTTCGTATTTACTAAACATCATACCACCCGGATGGTATAATGATTAGCACTTCTGCTTCCGACGCAGGAGGTCGTGGGCTCGATTCCCGGTACGAATGAAGAGTGTTGGACCAAATCCCATCAGTTGTGGATAAATAGCAGGACAGATTGAGCTCTATAGTCTTTGGAGATGTTTTAATTCTAAACCAGGAGAGCCCCTTTGAGGAGGTTTGAAGGCCAATTTAGCCTTCCTCTAGCTGTTCTGATGCTAGACGTACCACTCTCTGCTCCCCTCAGCGAGGGCAAGAGGGTGATTCTGGCAACTGGTCATCCCAGGAATCGCCATGCTGTTCCATTGTCTGTAGAGTCTAGTCAGAGGCCATTCTATTCAGTACAGGGCCATGAAAATTTTAAAATTTAGTCTTGCACAGAACCACAGAGGCGGGACACTCTTTGGGGATCGAACTCACTGCCCTGGTCTTGCAAGTTGAGCACGCCAACCATCCAAGTCCAACAAGCAGCTTTTTAAATATGTAAATGTTGTCATTTGGGGATCATGGTTTTTAAAAGCAACTGATTGAATGGGAAATAGATCAGATCTCTATCAAAGATACAAATTTGTTTTCCTCCCTTTGAGTTTCTGGTGACAGTATTTTAGTCGTACCGAACAAAAGGTTCTAGGAAGGTTTGCTGCCGGAAAATTTGTCGCAGACATTCCTTCTTGGATCTTTGGCTGAACTACTATTGAGAAAAAGATACAAATGTCCTTCTAGATTTTAGAATATGATTATGTCAAATCTTTATCAAGTTGTTCCATCAATTAGCTATTTTCAAATTATGCGTATCTGATTTTTAAGAATGATTTTTATGTGAAAATAAAATGGACTTAAATTCATCAGTTAAATATAGTTTTAAATAATAGTTAAATAATGAGTTAGCATCTATCTTAATTGTTGGTGCATTTATTAGTGTCAGTTGTTAACTAAAGTTCTAAGTTCGCTGATAGGTTCTTGGTTGGTTTTGGGAATTTCCAAAATGTTTGTAAAATCAGTAATCGGCAAATATTTTGTTGATATTAGTAAAAGATTCAAGATTAGTTTCTGAAACAGTTCGAATTGCACATTTATTAATTATTACTTATTCAATTTGATTTAGTATTTATCATAAATTTCATTTTAGATTAAAATCAATTTTCGGGGGGATTAATTGACATAGAATATTTTTTAATGAGATAACTTTACATATCAGTAGAAAAACAGTGGATTTAATTTTAAAAAGATTGGTTAACTTTTCAATAATTCATCATGTCACCATTTTGATATTGGCCATTTTCATATTGGCAATTCCAAATGGCTAAAAGTTGCTTCATAGATATCGTTGCTCAAATAACATTAAACTAGGTTTAAGAATTTGGGTTTAAACACAATATTCAATAATAAAAACTATTAATTTTTTAAAAATTTTTATTTTATCGTAAAAAAAAATCAACCTGTGTATTTTAGAAAAGTTGAGAATCCGTGTATTAAAATGTTTGTTTTTTTTAATTAAACAATTTTTTTAAAATTCATTCATGTGCATTATACGTATGACCTTTGGATAATTTTATTGGTCTGAATTAACATTAATACAGAGGGAATGAAATTTTTAGGTTACATAGCGATAAAATCTACTCATTCTCATTTTTAAATCTAACCACTTTTAGCCATTGAAAATAGCCAATGTTAAAACAGACTGTTTAAAAATGGTGAATTGATGTGTTTTTGCTAGAATAGCCCAAATTATTTTCATCAACAAGTATCAATGTTTTTTTCTTTTTATTCGGTGCATTTATAATACCTAATCAACGATATTGACCTGTGTTCGATTATTCATAAGCGTCAGAACAGAACCGCAGTTTGTAACCTCTCTCGTATGATATATTAGTCAAATTCATTAATAAGGATCGTCTTTGATGATAACCTTCTCCATTTAAGTAAAAAAAAAATGACCTTTCAGTCATTAGTCCAATCCTCTGCAAGAAAAAGACCTGCCCATAGGCGTCCGCAGGGATGGGGGTAATAGAGCATTAGACACCACTCCCATGAACCAAGCCTTCTCATCCAGGGCGAAATGGCCTTGAGAGTTGCAACTTGATAGAGGCCGAAGGATCAACGGCTCCTTATGAACAGAGACAGCTTAGAACGAGTTACAGCTCAAGAACTCCCTAGTCCCTTTACCTGACAACTGATATTCAGATATATATATATATTCAGATATATATATATATATATATATATATATATATATATATATATATATATATCCACCCTCCTTGAATATATACTTTCACCTTCTGCCACATCCCTGGAAAATGGGTAGCGGGCGCCCACAAACCAACCTTTTATTTATATGCCGAAAAATGAACATGCCTCATATTAGTGTGTATAACTTTCATAATTTTAACAGCAATAAGCCATTTCAACAACATTTTTATTATTTTTAAGTCATTTTAATTTTCCTATTGCTTTTTAGTCTTCATCTTAAATATGTTATGTTTTAGTGTTTCTAACTTTTATAATTTGAACACCAATAATCTCCGCTACCCACAGCAGACCTGTTTAATCACTATTGCTGGGTTTAGTTTTTTCAAGTGTTCTGACATTCAGATCTATCTATCTATCCATCTTTGTCCTGCCCTTTCCGTATATAGTGAAAAAAAAAACACTCAATGAATTCTGAAAAGTTTGTTTGGGTTTATTTTTCAAAATTTGCCTAGGTTTCCGGGCTGGGGGTGTCAATATGTAATGTATGTTTATGCTAAATTGGTCTCAGTGTGTGCCCGCTTATTTCTTTGACAATTCTTTTTACTGATCACAGTCAAACAAATGGTGAGAGAAGTAATTTTTTCATTGATCACACCTCCCCCCAATTTTTTAATTGATCACCCCCAACTTGATGCTGTTTACATTCATCTTAAGTGCTGTTGCTTTTTATCAAAACTAAGCTCAGGCTGGGTCCAGCAGTGAGTGAATAAATTAATAGTGCAGATCGAAATAGAGATGCCCTAGGTGAGAATCGAACTCACGCCCCCTTCTGCCGGAGGGTAGCTTGCTTAACGTGGTAAGAACGGTCTTGAGTTAAACGAACCATCCTCCGATTTAGAAGTGCATGAGTTCGATTCTCACCGGAAAGTTACTCGTTATTTTGATCTGCAAAGTTAACTAATTCACCCACTGCTGAATTAAGAATGAAATAATGTCGCTTTTACCAATCTTTTATCGTGAGAAGTGACCGAAAGGCTTTGCTTAGGTTGACCAACGGTAAAGATAATAAAACTGTCGCTTGCAACTTACTGAGATTTCGGGAAAATTGTTAAAAAAAACAAAACAGTTTTCCCTCATGGACGTCGTTAATGAAACCCGCAGTTGGAAATGTCCGAAATCCCATTGTCGAGGTTAAGAAACAATGGCGGAGTTAAATGTTGAGAGAGAGCTTGAGTTTTACTCCTTATCGGATCTCTCTCTCTCTCTCTCGCTCTATTTCTCTCTCGCTCTCAAGCGGCATGGCTTATGTTATATGAAGAAGAAAGGAGCATATTCCTTGCCCTTTCCTTCTCCTTTGAAATATTAGCGGGACCGACTTTCTTTTTTAGCTGAGAAAAAAACTCAGCCACACCAGATGGACATTTTGAGTGTCTGGTGTCGCTAGAGTGCGGGTCAATCGTTTGCGGTCGAACCCACCTCACATTACTGCACGTGTACGCATGCACACGGAAATCACCCGCGCTTACGTCGTACGCACATGCCCAACATCCACAGTTACTCGTCTATAAGTCGATTTAATTTTTTAAAAGTCGAATTTTGAAAGGCGACTTATAGATGGTTTATAGGTTCTTTAGGTCGAAATCCTTGTACGGTGACAAGAGCTATAAACACCCCCTAGTATCAGACTTGAAAAATATTTGCTAGTGACAAAAGCTATACTAAATCATAATTATATAATGTTTCCAATAATTCCCCTGAGAAAGGTATGAATCCATCTCTCCATCCCAACCCCCCGGCCAGCCATAGGTATAATAGACAGAATGGGCTATCTAGCCTTGGAAAGGCACCCAGTCTAGGAGAGGGGCAACTCTGTTTCCAAACCAGGAAGTAGAGCCCTCTGGAGGCTGTTCAACGCCCGATTTGATATCCTTCCGGCAGCTCCTGCAGCCAAACTTATGCCAGGCGTATCACTCTCTGTTTTCCTCTGGACTACATCAGCGCGTTTGATAGGGCGATTCTGACGACTGGGCATCTTAGGATCTCCACACGCTTCGCCCTGGCATGTGCCCCGAAGGGGATGTGCCATTGTCTGTAGAGACAGAACATACTGAAAGTAGCCGTTTATTTAACTATGTGCATGTCTGCAAGGGGCCAGACTGTTTGGAGTATGGAGCAGCCTGCTCCCCCAAAATAATTTTCCACTAGCCGCACAAAACCATGGCTTCGAAGTATTTCGGTTATTTCTCTTCAGTGTTGCTAATTTAAATATTTTTTCTGTCTTGGCATTGGTTTGCAATGTGTGAAACTGTATATGTGAATGGTGTAGAGGCCACAAGCACCCGGTATGGCTTCACTCACTTCACCATGCACTATTTTACCCGTAGTTAAGGGGATGGATTCATCCCTTTCCCACGGTTATTAGTGAGGAGTGAACACAAGATCACTCAGCCAGAGGTTGAATCTGATACACTGAGTCTATTCTCCGCATCGTCAAGCACTAGAGGGAGGAATAGATTCATGCCTTTTTCAAGGGAACTAGTGAGAAGTGAACACGGACTCGTCTCAGCCGGAGACAAGTCTATTCTTCATGACGTTAACCGCTCGACCACGCCCCACTTCCCTAATAAACAAGACACCGTCAAATTCAAAAGGGGCTTTTCATTCACACACGGCCGCGCAAGTGTAACTTTTCCACCATTAGCAGCCCGAACAGCCGTCCATTGTTCAAAGTGACGTAGCCTTTTGTTCCCCAACATACGTCTAAGTGGGCCACGCACGTTGATCAGAACTTCCCTACAAGCGTCACCAACTCATTGAGCCGCCCGCATCTATCGGACTCGGGCGAGAGGCACGACAGACGTGACACTCGCCCAATTCGGTCGTCGGTCGTTCGCCAGGTGGTGTCATTATCGCACAACGCTGCAGATCATCGCAGCCAACAGCACCATCCTTTAAAATCGATCTCAGATCGTTTGACAACCTGTCATCGCGAAGACATTTACTTCTGTCGACGAAACTAGGAGAGGTATATGAGTCTTTACACATGATAAGTAACCAACGAGCCATTTTTTTCGAAAGATGATATTTTCGTTAATTTTAGAGCTACAAGGTCATTTTTTTTTCTTATTTTGATGCCAGTAAATTCTGCATTTTGGTTCATAGAGTGTTCAAACTTCAAAGCAAGATAAACAACTGAGCATCGCAGCTCTGAAAATAACGAAAATATCAACTCTTTTAAAAGTGGGTATTTATCATTCGCAGCAACTCATACATATTCACTCGTATCTGTCTATCTACCGGGCTGTCCACGATATCTCGAAATGTTCTCAACGAAGATTTCTGGTGCTGTAGGCCATAGGGTGGAATTTTTTTTTTTTTTCATTTTTTCTATGTATTTATGTATTTAGTGATGTTTGTTCCCACAATCCAAAAGTTCTCAATAATTTCAATGACATTTTCTAGAAGATAGGGTGATGGGTCGAGAAAGTATTTATCATTTGAGGGTAGAGCAGGGGAATCTGGGAATTTTTCGGAGTCATCTCCCCTGCATCGAGGTGACATGCGGATTGATATCATTCTGTTTTCAGTAACAATGGCGTTGTCTGGTGTATACGTTCTCCGAGTGCTTTCTTGTTTAAGTACGGGTTCGTTTGTTTGAGAGACTCTGTGCGATGACCACCCATCTTCTCTCGTCCTCTTTAGTTATATGACAGTTTATTTCAGTCTCTATTTTCATTTTTTTAATATTTATATAAATAAAGGAATTTGCGCTTCCACAATCATATATATATATATATATATATATATATATATATATATATATATATATATATATATATATATACATATACATATGTGTGTGTGCGTGTGTGTGATGAAGTAAGGATTCACTACACAAACATGTTTCAGCCCTGTTTGGGTTTCTTCAGGTGAAGCCCAAACAGGGCTGAAACATAAACATTTTTTTGTAACGAATCCTTTACTCAATCATATTTTAAGCTCTACTCTGACTCAACTTAATGTTTAACATAGAACATATCGAGCACTATATGGAATGAACCCATTACTCATCAGATATTGTGTTGTATGATATCATATTTCATTCCTGATTCGTATAGCGCGTATATACATATAAAAATATTTACAAGGACATAAATATGTATATTCATGTTATCATAAATGCGTTATATCATTTTGTTAGTCCATTTGGAATGGCCTTCTGTCATTACACGGTGAATTACCTTCTGTCATTACACGATGAATGTATCATTTGGCCCCGACAGGTTAAATAGAATAAACAAGTGAAAAGAATGGGGCTGTTGTAGGAATAGAGACTGTCACCGATGGTTAACTGCTTTTACGTAGTGCCGCTCTTTCCATAAAGATGAACTGCCTGGTGAATTATATCTGCACCCCACATTGTCTTCTTGTTCATTCACTGTCCATATCTGCTCTATTCTCATATAATTTTGTCTCGGCCAAATGATACGTTCACGGTATATTAATAGGAGATCATTTCAAATACTGTTTTAAAATAATACAATGCATTTATAATTATTTCTTTCGGATTATATATCCACTTCTTGATGATAAATTTGTTCGTGGAGATATTGACAGTGAACGACCAAGAGGAGGTAGTGGGGATAAAGCGGTTATTTCGAGATATATATATATATATATATATATATATATATATATATATATATATATATATATATATATATAATCTGACAGAGATAGAGCAGATATGAACAGTAAATGAACAAAATGAAAATTTGGAGATGGGAACACTAATCTGGGCCTTTGCACTACTGGCGACTGTCTAGCTCAATGAAAATAGAATCGCTACGGTAAAGCAAATACCATATCGATGGCCGGTTGGAATACTGCTGTAGCCCCATTTTTTAAATTGTTCATTCTACTTACGCTTTCTAGGCCAAATGGTACATTCACCATGTGATAACGGGTGATCATTTTTAAAATGAGAATTTTTATATGGTATAACGCAATTCATAATCATATATATATATATATATTTTTATATATACATATATATATATCAGGTATGCATAAATGTGTGAATCAAGCCTTGAAATAGAAAGAAAAAAACCAGAAGGAAGAAAATAATTGGAAGGAACGACAAAAGAACGTTGCAGGGGAAGAAAAACAGGAAAAGAAGTAAGAGAATAACTGAAAAGAATGACAGTAACCGAGAAGGGAATAAAATACCTGAAATGAAAGAAGAAAAAACAATAAAGTTAAAAAATAATTGCATCAAGAAAGACTTTGCCGTAGCTTCTAGCAACTCATTACAATTGTTGTAATTCTCGATCAATTCATATTTCATCCGATCTTCATTGCAGCCTCTGACTACATAGCCATTCCACTTGATATCACTGAGAGTTACGATGTTATTACTCTTTGTCTATAATGAGAAGATTTTAACCACACATATAATACTTCACGACGTGAAGATATTTTCTGTCACGCCAGGGGACACAACTGGCGCAGCGAAACAAAACTTTGCTCATTCAGCCAACGTAGCAAAATTGAATTTCATTCTTGTTCTAATAACGTAATAACAGATGCAGGATTTTAATGATAACATGAAAATAATAAAAGTAATAAAACAAAAACAAAAAATAATAAAAAATCCAATTGTGGTTAACTGAACGCTATTCTCCAAGCTCACTTCAGTGTAGATCTCAATTATCCATGTATATATACAAAATGCAACGTATATATATATATATATATATATGTATGTATGTGTGTGCGTGTGTGTGCGTGTGTGTGTGTGTGTGTGTCGTCATTGTTGACGGCGTGGGTAAACTAGTTTAAATAATAATTATGCAAATGTCGTGTTTAAGAGAAAGTAATGCGCATGTTTCAAACACGGCAAACAATTGCACGGCCTAAATTGGTCTACTTCTGAATCTTATCATGCTACAAACGAAGTCTCGCTGTTTCCCGTCGTTTTGAGTGGCTCCACCACGGCGTGAAAGTTTAACGCATCCCAAATTAGCGAATAGCGAATCAGTGCATTTAAATTCGCAATTTTAGACTCCTATTTATCACTACTTTAAAAGGAATACAGGGAGTGCAAGAAGTAGCCGATACATTCCTGAAAGTTTATTTCGAAATATACTTTCTAGAATGACAGAACTTGGACCAGAGATTTCTGATTCTTAAACGAAACTTTTCACTCTAGTTCCAATGTCGTTCTTGATTCTCGTGTTTTTTCAGACTTTGGTCCAAATTCTGACAATTTTGAAGCTGTAAAAAGATGCTGGCATTAATTTCTGGAAATGTATCGGATACTTCTATCTGTATATACAGTGTGGATTAATAAGTCTGTAGCTTGATACGTAGTTATTAGCTGAAATTTGATCTGAAATTTTCGCTGTATAATGTTTGCTTTATGTAATTGATATATATATATATATATATATATATATATATATATATATATATATATATATATATATATTGATATAGAATATCTAAATTTGCAACACAGAAGATAAGTAACTGAAATACATTGCCAATTTAGATATTTTACATCTAAATGTAGATGTGAGCCAATTTAGATCTTTTAATTCTACATCTATTCATAATTTTAGATAAAAGATCTATACAGTGTACTATCTTATATATTTTTAATGGATTTCTCAAGAACCACTGATCTAAAAAAAAAACAAACCTCCCAACTCTACACTGCAATGCCTGATGTGCTGACTAATATATATGGTAGATATCAACCCCGTATAATGGCCAGTTGATGAGTAATCGCGGTGTATACACACACCTACACCCACACAGAAATTTCTTTGATTATACTTAGATTCCTAATTCTTTATTTCTTCGTCCTCACAGCCATTTCGTCAGAGCCCGTTCTCCTTGTACCATTCACTATTTCTATGATGCTCCTTTTTTCCTCGCCCCGATGCACATTTCTTTACATCCTGTCAGACACTTTCCCGCCCGACATTTTTAGTCCGTTCTTTAACCTCTCAAGTGCATATCAATCGATCTTTGTCTATTTTGGTCGGAGGCAATATCCATATTATCCGAATCAGGTCTCTGCTTTCTTATTGCAAGATCATTCAATAGTAATCTCCCTTTTTTATTTTTATCTTCAACCCCGGTTTATGCCTTCAAAGTCGTTCTTTGAAAGGGAATACATCACCCTTAATTTAGTCCCTTAGAAGCAGAGCCTCGTTAACACAAGATTTTCAAAGAGTTTTCCGGACGATTGAACTCCTTCATGTTGTTTGTCTTCTTCACACGACGTTTCGGACGATCCCTTCTCCAGCTACCGTCAGGTGTTCTATTCGAATGTGATATTGGTAAAACAGAATCTTTTTTCTAAAATGACGAGAACGTTTATAACGTTGGGTCTGAGTGATATCTTTTCCTTTCCCTTTTGACGCTATGGTTGTTTAATTATTGACTGTGACGGTGAATATTCAGTTGTTTTTTTTTATCTTAAACCAACCTAGACCGTCAATCTACGACAGTGAACAAACAGTGGATCGTAATAAAAGAATTGAGCTGTGATAAAGACAATTCAAAATTAGGATAAAATTCTGTACTAGTCCAAATTAATGAGATCGTTCACAATACTTTATCTAATAATAAAAATGAATAATGAAAAACCTTAGAATCAGAGTCAATAATAGAACAACCATAAAGTCAAAATTTGGATAATCCCATCGAAGAATAGATATGGTCAGAATAAATTATATTTATGACACCGCAGGCATGTTACAATGGAAAACATCTAAAATAGAGGTTTTTTTTTTTAAAAAAGGTCTAGGAACAAAACCTGTCAAAATAAGGTTCCCAAAAGGCCAAAAAGGTTTTTTCCCCCAAATCAAAAAAGCAGTTTTTGACTATAATATGATTTAGAAACACAAATAGATTAGCCATTTCCTCAATACGTTCGTGGGTCAGCGGTTATAGGTGTTCGGCTTGTAATCAGTAGATTTCAGGACCGAATCCACCTGCAGGTGATTCTCTCTTTCTTCTTTGCTTCCGAAATCAGTGGTGGATTCACCATCAGTCTAAGTAGTTCTTTTCTTTTTTTTTTCTACTTCCATTGCCTTCGAGGGTAGTGACAGTTTAACCATCAGGCTGATTTGACGTTCTCTTTCTTTTTTCTTCTTTTTTTTTTATTTAACTCCTACTATCGAGTTTTGATTTTATTTTCGTAAGTAACAACAATGATTTGTTCAGCTACAGTTTGCGAATCCCAATTACAAGAAATACTTATAAAGGAGTTGAAATAAGACACGTAGTTTGGGAATAATGTTGTACAGAGAAATCAATTCTGTTTTGTTTGAATTTCATTTTTTACCTCAATGAAGCAAGGAAGTTAGCGCAGCCAAGCTTGTTACTTATATTAATACTTACATCAATGTATGCATTAAAACTTTTGATTCACATCTGATATTTGTTCAGTTTAATTTTCTTATAATCATGAAATGTGCTATGAAATGTGCATAAGCCGTTCAGAGGTGTATTACTGAATTGTCATTATGTGACCTCTGTTGGTCAGGCAAAATGGTTCCGGAAGATCGAGGGTGTCTTTGTATCGCTTTCTTAAAGTTATCAAGTTCTTAGATGTTGTCTAATCATGATTCCGTATATCACTTCGGTGAGTATTGCTCTAAACAAACGTAGCAACCAAATGTATCAAAGGGTTCTATCCTGATTATATGTGCATATGTTTGTGTGTCCCACTGTTCCTGGCCATACCGTTTTATCCACAAACTTGAAAATGAGTATCAGTGATCGACTCTAGAATTCTTCTGATAATGTTTTTATATTTGAAAAAAAGGCTTTTCTGATCTTTTCTAGGGATTATTTTGACGGGTTTATCAATAACATCTAGATTCTCCAGAATCTATATGCTTCTAAATGTATTTTTTTAATTATATTTTATGTGTCTTCCAAAGGAAAAACGCTAGTGTTTTCATAAATATAATTTGATCTGACCATATGTATTTTTCTTTTGTTTACACGACCTCACATTTTCACTCTACGGTTGTTCAATTATTGACCGTATGGTAAGTCTTCATTTTAAATCTCTGACCTTCGTCGATATTTCCTGAAGTTATGAAATGAAGTTCTATTATTATTCCATGAATTATTCAGACGAGTATCCTCATTTTTATGGTGAGGATCACAGAGCCGATAATTTCATGAATACTGTTTAAGAACGAAAAAATAATTAAAAAAACGAATATTACCATAGCATCAGTAGACACCCACTTGCTGAAAAATGTCCAGTGGACGAAGATTAGCAAAAATTGTTTGAACTGAATTCATCTTACTTCACGGCGTTGGGATCCACACTCGTACATTCGATAAATAAAGAAAGCAGGTCTGGTTGGTCGCTCAATAGAAACGTCTTTTGGCAGCATATGGAGATGATCAATTTAAAAAAATCGACAAAGGTGTGATCAATGAATGAGTTACTTTTGTTTGGTAGTGATCATTAAAAAGTCTGAATTTTCGGAAAACAAACGTGAATGCTGTCGGACATAAACTAAGGGACCAACTTAGAATAAACTTTCGTTGCAAATCGACCCCCCCCCCTTTCGAAAACCTATATAGGGGTGGGTTTTAAAAAAAGAGTGCTTTTTATAGACACAATACAGAGTAAACTTTTCGATTATCAGCCCTCTAGCGACAACGGTGCAACCTTTAAGCGTGATACAAACATACGTATAGAGCCAGCCAATCGGACTAACTTGAAAACTGAAGAAAACCATGTTGACAGTTTTGGTTGATGGTTTCTAATATTAGAAAACAAATTTATATGGGATCCAATTGATCGGATCTCCGGTTATCCATTATTTATTTGATCCATATCTTGGAATTCAAAATAAGTGTATGTCCTCCGCTTATTTGGGGCTCCTAGCCGTTCCTCCCGCTTATCTGGACCATCAAGATGTTCAACTGGATCAGCTTGAGAATACCAAACAAATTTGTGGTTGGTTATTGCTTACTCAGTTTGGTTGTGTCTGCTAACCTTGAGTAGCCTTTTAGAGTATAGGTACAATTATATATGTCATTTAGATAATGCAAAATTGCAGACCCCTAAAATTGCGACGGGACCAGTCAAGATGCAATGAAACAAGTGGATTGCGATGTTCTTTCATTCAAGAGGCTAATATAGACAGTCCGTTATCTTCACTCGATACCTGTACTTATTTGTTCACAAGCAATCACTCAAGAGACTAACAATACATACGATAAGTTATCCAAACGTCAATGGAATTAACGATTTCAGTGACTTCGTTTGTTATTTAAGTTATAAGTATAAAAAAATGAATGTACTCTAAAAATTTTTAGTCTTATGATTGGAGACGGCCACCTAATTGGGACTATTTCTTTATTGTGTATCAAATAACCGGAATGTATTACATATAAAAGATTTACGAGCCAACCTACAGGCGGAGATAGTTTCGTCTTTCGTGTGGTCATTTCCAAATTTTATGAAAAGAGGTCAATGCAGACAGAAAAAAAAAGAACTTGGACAGACTGAGCCACTCGGATGTGTTGACAATGTGATTCGTACACTGCGGTTCATTAGCAGTGTTTCGTACACTGCAGTCCATTAGCGGTGTTTTGTATACTGCGGTCCATTTGCAGTGTTTCGTACACTGCGGTCCATTAGCGGTGTTCCGTACTCTGCGGTTTACAAGCAGTGTTAACAACGGCAAATACACTGGTACGTAGCAAAGGGACAGTCAGCAAAGGGTGGAGCACCTTTGTAAGTCCGTTTGGCGCGAGAAAAAGTGCTCATTCTTGATTTCGATAAAAGCGCTAAATTTGATGGAAAAAAACACGTCAAAATTGACCAAAATGACACTAAAAATGATAGATAAAAATACGCTTAAAATGGCCAAAATGTTTAAGCACGCCCGAAGTACTTGGACTACTTATGGCCAACTGTATGATGAAAGGTGAAGCTGTATTAAGCGCTGGAGATTTGTCGTAAAAATAGTTTTTCAATTTATTTTTTCGTAAATTAATTCACATCGCATTCATTTTTACCAGAAGGTGCCAGCTCGACCTGGCGACAGGCCCACAACTACATGTAATAAAGAGACGTTAACGGTTATTATACATTCAAGTTCGTACTGTTTTTAGTCTATCTGGAGAACGTAATTTATTTTTTTTTGTCAAAAGGGAGACAAATTGACGTTTTGTAAGAAGTCGTTCGATCATCGCCAGGATTTTGAATGCTATTTCTCAAGTCAACCTAACTTGAAAGACTAACGCAACACAATCTTCCTACCCGATGTCTTCCTACGGTGGCCTTGTGCTGCATTTAGTAAATATCGATAATGCATTAAATAAACCGTCAAAGCATAAACTGATACTCAGGCCATGCTCCCGATAAAGCATCCATACGTCTTGCGATTTTGGACCATGATTTTTTTACGGAAGCTCATACGCGTAAATTTCTCCTTTTTTCAGAAAAAAAAACTGGTTTTGTCGTATTTGTTTCGACATGGAATTTATTCAAACGTATTGAATTACTAATTATAATGTTTTCTTTTTAATCGGATGAATAGGTTTTTCTTCCTTTTCTCTTGAGCCGTTATAAGTGACACTCCCGTTACCTTTTTCAAAGCAGCTGCTAGTTCTCTCAAGTAGGGGGCCAGCTTCTATCCACTCTCACAGGATCATTGATAGGAAAAAGGGAGAGGGTTAAGTAGAATATAAGAGAGGGAGGTTATAAAAGGGACGGTCTCCACGATCTCCACGGTCTCAAGTAAGTTGTCAGGGCTATAAGGAGCATTGTCATAAGGGGTATTTTTTCTGTCCCCACGATGGTGAGAGCAATTTATTTATTTATTAGAAACCGATAAGCGAGGCTGTCACCAAAACTGTCTACATACGATGCTTCAGTTTTTAAGGTGGTCTTGCTGATTGACGGGCTTGCTATTTATGAATGTATCACGCTTACGGGCTTCGCATATGGAGTTAGAGGGCTGAAAATTTTAACATTTATCCCTTATTGTGTCAACAAATAAAACTTTCTTTTTTTTCAAATTCCCTCTTGATAGGTTTTTAGTGAGGAGGATCAACTTGCAATAGGAGTCCATGATAAACTGATCCCTTTGTTTGTGCCCAGCAGCATCCCCCTTTGTTTTTCGAAAAATCTGACATTTTTTAGCGATCACTATCCCACAGAAGGGGGGGGGGTAGTAATTTATTTAATGATCTCCCCCTTTTCTATTTTTTTTATTTGATCACCCCAGCAATGTATGCTATAAAAAGACGGGAATCAGGCGACGGTTTCTATTCAGACCTATTCATTTTATTTTCAATAATGTTTTATTGAAACTCATCAATGTGCCGGTATGTTTATAGGTGGGTTTCTGTAACAGAAGTCCGAGACATCTTAGACTCCATTAGAGAAATAAATGGCAATGGGCTGGTCATGTTGCAAGAATGGAAGTAAACTGATGGACATCGCAATTTACAGCATGGACCCTCAGAGATCATATGCTCAACCGAGGCCGACAGAATACGAGATGCAGAGACGAACTAGACAAGTTCTGAAAGTATTGGTTCCGCGACGCTCACGACAGAGAGATATTGCGAATCCTCTGGAAGGTCTATGTTCAATAACTGACGTTAAAAATTTGATGATGATGATGATGATGATGATGATGATGATGATGATGATGATGATCTGTTTGGTTGCTTTCATGTGTCTGTGTGTTCGTGAAAGTAATAGAGAAAGAAAGAAAAGAAGGAGAGAAAAAGTCACTTCGAAAAAACCTTGACTGATTTTAGTCACAAATTTCCAGGGTGGAAAACCTTTCCTCTTATTCTATTTATATTTATTTTCTTTTTTTCCCTTCCCCATTTAGTTGCTGTTCTTAGGAGAAGTAAGTGTGTCATTATGGATTAACTGGTATATATGATCCGACAGAATAAACATTTGAAAGAAAATGGGGCCGCTGTAGAAATCGACAGGGTACCCGCTTCTAAGTAGCGTTGCTCTTACCATTGAGCTAAACAGCCGCTGGTGATGCATAGGCCTAAATAATTGCCTTCACTGCAAATTCTCACCTCCTTTATATCTAATATATAATATCTTATTTTCTCTGTTCGTTTCTTTCAACGTGACGGTTAAGTATTACGGAAAGGATAAATATGATCTGACAGAATGATTATAAATTGCTTAATTTTATATTGAAACCCTTATTTGAAATGATCACCCATCATTACACAGTTAATGTATCATTCGGCGTAGACGACGTAAACAGAATAAACAATTAAAGAAAATGTGGCTATTTACGTTATCTAGGCCAAGCGATACATTTACCGTGTAATGATAGGAGATCATTTCAAATAAGAGTTTGTATTTACTATAACGCAATTTATAATCACACATATATATATATATATATATATATTTATATATATATATATATATATATATATATATATATATATATATATATATATATATATGTATATATATATATGTATATATATAAATATAAATACATACATATAAATATGCGTGTGTGTGTGTGTATGTGTGTTTCTTTATGTGAACGTTTTGAGTCTTGTGTATGTTTTGAGGCGTGAATGAAGGAGTTCGCATAGTCAGTGGCCTAATTCTAAGAGTCTTTATCCGTGTTTACCCATCCACTTGTGTTAATGTATCCAAACATACTTTACCGAACCACTTGCATAGGGGTGTTAATGTCCCGTTCACGTGTACACATGGGAAGTGTCTGGGGATGGTTGCCAGCCTGTATATGTGTTAACCTTCGCTCGATGCTCGGTGTCCACTTACATCTGGACGGACCACGCATATCTGTGCACATACGGGATCTTTTTAACTCTTGGGACAGAGCCCAAGCTACTTGAAGTCTTGGAAGGAAGTTAAGAAAAGAAAAAAGGTAGGAAATATCTGAGTAGAAGACATCAAAGGGATCCGAAACAAGCTAATAGGATTCAAGTTTTATAAACAATAATTAAACCACAAAGGAAGCTGAACATTAGCTTTAAAGGAGAATTATCACTCTGTTTGTTATGATATTTGTTTATTTATAAAAATCTGCGGAACAGACACAGGGGTATCAAAAGATGTGGGTTGATTGAAGAATTGCAATTCTTTGTATTTTTTTGTGACGCGAAGGAACTAGCAGAGAAAAATTGCAGGTTCTATCCCACACTAATTGGAAACAAGTATATTAATATACATAATAACGAAAGAAAAGGGATCAGATCACTTATGAACACGCTCAATATGCTTTGATTCTAAGTTTTAAAATTAGTAAAATTGCATTACTATACTAATATATTTTCTTTTAACCCTAATTTCTAATAATATCAAAATCCGACTTAAGGTATAAATTGGTTAACACTCATAAATGCCGTACTACAGTTGACTGTTTTCAAAAGTAAAGGTTGCATAAACTTTAGAGACGTTTCCTAACACTGCATAAGAAATGGTGCTGAGAAATAATAATAACAATCGGAATGAACGAGAGGATCTTTTAAAAATTCAATAAGACATGAAGGTGATTCCGAGAAACATACTTACAAGGAATCATTATTTGATCCTGAAACAAAAGCTATTGATTGATTTGATTGTTTAATCACTCATCTGAAAGGCAATCTTCAGAGAAGGGCGTGGATCAAAGTATTCATAAAACTATGGACGGCTCTACTTCTTTAATGAAATAACTTATGATGTTATTATGAGGGTGATGTGAATTAGCATCGAAATATTCCCAAAATAACGTCTACTTTCATAATCAAATTTTATGATTATTTTCTGAGGCAAATCAGAATCACAAAACTAATGACTCTAGTTCCTTAATGGAATGATAAATGCGCAAAGGTTGATGTGAATAAACATCGAAATATTCACAAAACTACCGACGACTCTAGTTACTTTATTATATATCATTATCATGATGTTCTGAGGATAACATGATTCAACATCAAAGTAACTATAAAACCAACGTCAATTTTTATTTGTTCATCAAATACTTTTATCTAAAATCAGGTCTTTGATCTCCCTAAGCCTAGCCAGGTCTCGACGAAGACCCAAGTTGAAACTTACTATCGTCAGTTTGTTATGCCAATTGCATTTCAGAGGACATATTCAATTTTTGCATTTTTGTCTCCATATTATACCAAGTCTGACATAAGGCCATGTACAAAAAACACGAAAAAGGAAGAAATTACGGCAACTCAGAGTGAGGATTTCAGAATAAATTCATTAAGTCCAAATAATAATAATAATCATAATAATAATGATTTTTTTTTTCGCCTAAATCTAAACACCGGATATCTGGTGGTTATCGCTGAAGAGTGAGTGACATTAAGTCTCCTAGGGTCTCTAGCCCTTCTCTCAGCATCCTTACACATCACGACAGCGCTATGCTTTGTGCTATCTCTACCCCATCCAGCTTTTCTCACACATGCAATGTTCTGTCTAGTTATCTGGCCATTTCTGGTGACTGAAGATTCCAATACCCTCCCCAGTATTCTTGCAGACATCAGAAGTGCCGTGGTTTATATAGTCTCATGCCTTATCTCCTTATAATATCTCCCTTCCCTCCAAGCTCGACTCCAATATCTTTGGTATTATTTTAAGCGTTCAATCTATGGTCTGCAGGCACAGCTACGTCTCTGATTTGGGAGGTTCCTTCTTCTGTGTATACAGCTACCAGATCTGGTCTACTTGCTTGGATATAGTGGTCTGTTTGGATGTCAAAGTCTCCAAGTAATTCATGGCATCCACTTTGCAGGGTGGTTTCTAGTTACTGATGGTTTGTCATTTGCTTTTAGCTGCCGTGATGAGGGATTCTGTTTCTCTCTTCAGGTTTCCTTTGCGTAGGCATATTCAAGATCACTCGTGTGCAATATTTCTTATATCTGTCTTTTGAATTTACCCTTGTAGCCATTTCTGTTCCCATCTTTCCTTCCTTGTTTTCGTCTTTGCAACACCGTATTCTGTAAATAATGATAGGTGTAATATAGATACATCAATTGTCCTCTGCTCAATTGTCACGCACTCACCCCCCCCCCTGCTTCGCTCAATTGTCTCACGCTCAAATGTCACTGCACTATAGTTGCACGCTCAATAGTCTCCCACGGTGTTCTGCTACCTTTATCCAAACACAACGGACACCAAAAAATAATCGTAATGTAATCTCCAGAAGGGTATTACCCTTCTGGGGATTACATTACGATTATTTGGAGCGAAATCTGGGCGATGAATGAGAGAAATTCAGGGAAATGCATTTTTTGTTTATTTTTTTTTTTTTGTTGTTCTTGTTTCATTGTTGTTGTTATTGTTTTCTTTCTCGTGATATCCCCTGTTGAAATAAGTTGGGGTCTTTTATGATAACTAATACGGTGTTTATTTATCGGATTTAATGAAACCGGTTAATTCTTACCAGGAATGGGCTTAATTACACTAAAAAAAAGTTCTCAGAATTAAAAAGGCCTTGAAAAATACTTTAAAAAAAGTGTTTTCTTTTCCTTTTTCTCTTATAAGTTTTCTCCTGATAAAATTTGAGTCACGTTATTCAGGTTTGATTACATCGGAAAATGATTCTGCGTTTATTTTTAATGATATCATACAAAGTAAGAAAGAAAGGGAAAAGGTGAGGCTAGGAGAAAAGGGAAAGAGAATAAGAGAGAAGATGAAAGAAAGAAAGAAAGAAAGAAAGAAAGAGAGAAGGAAAAAGGGAAGATAAAATAAGTAAGAAAATGAAACTATGCTGAAAGCTAGATGGAAAGAGAACCAAGGAGTCGGCAAAGAAAGAAAGAAAGAAAGGAAGAAAGAAAGGAAAGACAGAAAGAAAAAAAGAGAGAGAGAGAGGAATAAAAGGGGAAAGAGGAAATAAAAAAAAGGAAGTTATGCTAAAAGCTAGAAGGGAAGAGATAAGGGAATCGACAAAGAAAGAAAAAAAGAAAGAAGAAAAGAATAAAGAAGGAAAAGGAAGACATAAGGGTGACAATAAAGCATCAAAAGAAAGGAAGAAAGAAAGTGAGACTGGAAGCAAGAAGAAAATAGAACGAAAACAAAGGAGGATAATAAAACAACAAAGAAAGAAAGGCAAAAAGAGAAAAAAAAGAAGACAATAAGGGGTGTAAAGCATCAAAAGAAAGACGGAAAGAAAGAATGAATGAGATAAAGAAAGAAAGAAAGAAGGAAAGAAAGAAAGAGAGGTTGAAAGCAAGACGGGAACAGAAAAAAGAATAAGAAAGGATGCTGCAACAACAAAGTAAGAAAGAAAAAAAGAAAAAGCGAAAGAAAATAAGAGGGGAGGTAAAGCTTCCACAGAGAGAAAGAAAGAAAGAAAGTGAGGTTAAAAGCAAAAAGGAAACAGAAATAGAATAAGAGGGGATGCTAAAACGACAAAGATAAAAAGAAAGAAAAGTACTGATCCCCTTAATCACAGCTTAAACATTACCGTGTATACATAATTCGCCATAAGTCAATACTTCTTTTTAAAAAAAAGTGATAAAATACGAAAACAAGAAAAGAAAAAAAAAGAGGAAAGAAGTAACAAGGGAAAATAAATAAATAAATCCACGCCTTAAGTTGTGCCGGCAGCAACAAAGCCGTCTGCAGTAAGATACAAACAAGGAATGCATTAGTTCAATGAATAAATACAGAAATGAGTGTCACAATTGATATGTGTCTATTCAATCTTATCTTTATGATTAATCATTCTAGTCTGCGGCTTATGATATTCGATTTCAGAAAATTGGAGGATTTAGGCGTATTGAGAAGCGACTATCAAAACCAGACCCCCACCGCAACCCAGGCTAAAACCACTCCAAATTGTTCCTCCGCCCACTGTCTCATCAAAAACTATCTTTCAGAACTCACACAGTAATTCATTCCATTAAATGGTGAAGAGTTTTAGATTACTTGCTTGCTTATTACCCAGTTCGGGAATGGAATAGCTGCTCTGCTTAAAAGTGTTTATCATCTACTTATATAATAAGCCAGGCGATGGATTATACTTTCTGTCTGTAGAATTTGTCCAGGGAGATAACTGATAAAAGCTAATCGTAGAGTAGCCTCCCTTATTATTACTATTTTTTTTATTGTTTTGCTTTTTTTTCCCATTTTTTTTAGATGTGAAAAAAAAGATCCGGTTTCATTTAGCTTATAAATACACAAGAAAATGCTTCGTAATTTTTTCAATACTTCGAAAGTACAATGCAACAGTAAAAGTATTTTGATACAGCCGCCATTTTTTGACGGCAAAGATAAACTAGTTTTTCAATAAACTCGAGCGAGGAAACAGATGTCTACATTGTAAGTCAGTTGTTCGTCGACCACGCCTTTTGTGGCTAGATCTGTAATAACAAGATCTCAACTACTTGAGCGTGTGTGGAGTTGTTCGGATCAAGCTGAAGTTTAGGTCTGAGCATTAAGACGTTTTTGTTTTTTTTTTGTTCGTCATATCCAGCGCACTACAGATGTATGCTTGTAAAATCATCGAATGGAGTTGTCTTCACACGTAATCTAAATCTTTAGTTACTTTAAACAATTAGATATTTAGACAAACTAAACTGTTCTTATCTTCGATATAGTCGCGCCCTTTCGACTGATTCATCACTAAGACATTCTTCAGGTGTAAAATGTAATATCAGTAAGGAAAAGAAACGAATCGGCCGAAACGTTGCGACCAAGTCTTTGATGTTGAGAAGAGTTTACATTGTCTTTAAAAAAAGTTGGCATGTTAATAATTCTTCTCCATTTATAGAAAATACGTTTTTGTTTAAAGTTACAAATTCTAAAAAAGAAGAAATTGCTAGTTTCTGCAGAACAGAATGATATAAAATCTATTCTAATGAAATCGGAATCAACCAAGGTTAGAGAGCCCAGTCTTCCATGGTTTCTTCCATAGCCGGGGGGAAAAGTGATGGATTCATGTTTTTCTCAAGGACATTAGTGAATGCTAAGAGGCTCGGTCTGAATTAGAATTCGGCTCGCTGGTTCTATTTTCCGTCCCGGCAACCATGACACAACTTGTCCTCCGCGAAATACATTAATCTATTAAAATCTACTGAAGTAATCAATTTAAAGAAATGTTTTAGTAAAGTACAATTTGCTTTGCAGAGGATAGAAAATCTAAAGCATTGTGATATCTGAAATATAAAAGCATTATAGTTCGCGTTGTTTTGCAATGTACGACTGTTTTATATAAGACAAGCTTGTTTGCGTTCTCTAATTTGGCAAAAAAACTGAATCTATCATGAGTTCAGCCGTTTGCAATTAGTGAATATATTTATGTTTCACCCTCTATGTTTTCGCGTACACCTACCTTGCTTCCTCCTCTCTCCCTTTCTACCCACCCTTATCGCAGTCTGTGTTGAGATTTCATTTGCAGAATCCCTCCTATATCCCACATACACAGTGCACTGCAAGGTCTGAAGTCACAACTAGCAATTGCTTGACTGTAATTTTGGTAAGGGAGACTTCCCATCCTCTTGTCCCTTGGCCAAACGGCAAGACGACTGGAGAGAGATTGGGATTGAGTGGATGACCAGTGTGCTCTGCGTGTCACGTTTATAACCTCCAAAACGTGTTGTCCAACAACTAGACGGGTTGCCAACCATGGCTAGAGACCCCCGTCTGTCCTGTTATTCACCGATAATTTGAGGGGAAATTGCTGGATATATTTTTTCCCCAAAGCTATTGGTATGAACTGTTTCAACCAGAGATAGAACTCCGATTGCATTCTTCCCGTTGTTTACAAGTAGGCTACCCGCAAAAATGATTAATAATGAAAATATTCCTTCTAAGATATTCAAACAATTCTTAGACTGAGAGCGTAAATAAATCATATGTCTTCGACAAAATAAAACAAGGAAGAATGAAGCTATAATATCATACTTAACTTGAATTTCACCTGCAGATGAATCTGTATGGTCTATCCAATGAGGCATTACCTATGCCAGACGGACTTTGTTCAAATCCTATTGAAGACTACTTCACCATTTCCCGATCAATTTTTTAAGTCTTATATTGCAAAACACCACGAGCATTGCAATGAGAGGCGACAAGCATTAGATGAAAGATGAACAAATCTGTTATAAATGATAAAAACATAAAGAGTCAATCAAATATGGACATCCGGCTGGAACAGTGATTCCGAGAATTGTGCAAGCGACTTGAGTGCGATCATACAATGAAATGCTATGAGCAAAAATAAATTTTGAAAAAAAATGAATGAAAGGAGAATGTGATTATATTCATACGAATTACTGTATTGTTATTATGACAATTAATTATGAATTTTGTTGTTTCTTTTTCCTTTGTCTTTGTTTTATTTTTTATTTTTTTATTATCATGTCGTTCGATTATTGGTCGTAGAATGTAGAAAAGACCCGAGTGTTGTGATGAGAAGCAACAAAAATAAGTTTCAAGATGAACTAGCGTCAAGTTAATCATGATGTATATCTTAGAAATACGGCAACTTAAACTGATCGAATCACTGTAGCCCCACAAATGGCTCGCCAGACCAACCAGCCAAGTGCGTTACAGATTCTCCTTTTTTGCTGGTTTGTATGAATAATTGGAGCTTGCAGGTCTCATCTCAGGGGCTCTAACCTTAAAGGAAAAATAGCAGGAGTACACCACTAGCCACCAACTAAAAACTTAAAATATTTTTTTTTTACAAAGAAATGCTCTTTCGGATCACTAGGGTCATCTTGAACCAACAGTGCTTGGGTTTTTTTTAGATAATTTTAGATGAGACATCTATTTCTTTTAGATAATTTTAGATAGGAGATCTATTTTGTAGATAATTCCAGGTTAAGATCTATTTTTTTAGATAATTTTAGATAAAAAATCTTTTCTAGATAATTTTAGATAGATCTATTTTTTAGATAATTTCAGATAAAATATCTATTTTTTAGATAATTCCATATAACATATCTATCTTTTTTGATAATTTTAGATAAAAGATCTATTTTAGTTGATGATTTTAGATATAAGATCTATTTTTGTAGATATCATTAGATAAAAGATCTATTTTTGTTGATAATTTTAGATTAAAAATCTATTCAAGTCGATGATTTTAGATAAAAGATCTGTTTTTCTAGATAATTTCAGATAGAAAGACCTATGTTTTTCCAGATAATTTATCAGATAATT
Organism: Thysanoteuthis rhombus; assembly: GCA_963457665.1. NCBI lineage: Eukaryota > Metazoa > Mollusca > Cephalopoda > Oegopsida > Thysanoteuthidae > Thysanoteuthis > Thysanoteuthis major. The sequence goes on along the minus strand of OY735227.1, from coordinate 41,088,344 downwards.
AGTTCTGGTACACGATCGAACTACGGTGATTCATTTATGTAAAGCACATATATTACCTCTACCACTATAACTATAAATAATTCCAAACAAGCAACAAAAATAAAATGAAATATAAACAGGTCGGAAATTAATCATAATGTAAATGCTTCATCTTAAGAAATCGGAGAACTTGAAACTCTTACGTTTACTACAAGCAACAAAAAAGAAATGACAGATAAACTAGTTTGTAATGAATAATGAATATGTTTCAACTGAGAAATCCAGACAACTTAAAACTATTATGTCTACTACTATGACTAAATTCTAACAAGCGACAAAAAAGAGATGAAAGATAAACTAGTCAAAAATGGATGATAACGTAAATCCCTCATCTGAAAAATTCAGACAACTTAGAACAATAACTACGCGCAAATAAGCAACGAAAATGTGATGAAAGATAAACTAGTCAGAAATTAATCGAAACGTAAATGCTTCACCTCAGAAATTCGGACGACTCGTGACTATAACATCTATTACAATTACTTGGTGCAAACAAGCAACAAAAATAAGATGAAAGATAGACTAGTATGAAATCAATCATGTAAGTTCACGGACTCAAAGCTTTTGAAAGGTCTGTCCACGGAACTTCATTAATAACGTTGCGAACCATCAGGGGTCTGCAGTCCAATGTTAGGAAATACTGCTCTAAATGTCGCAGGGGAGGATTACAAGGGGCCCCTAAATCTCTAGCCTAGCCCTTAATTGTATGACAATTTTGTGTCAAAAGAAACAAATAATCAGTATTTTCGATTCTACAATTTTTGAGACATCAGTAACCCATAAAAATACCCCCTAAAATCATAGTTCTTGCCAAAATAAGTCTGTGCAATTATCCGAACCATAAAATAAAGACATGTATTTATCCGAAAATCAATATGTTGAAGGATACCAGGGCTGGACGGTAGCAAGTGTTGGACTCAGCTAACGGAAACTAGATTAATGAACTGCTAAGAATTTAGCGGAAGCAAGGATAAGCGCTAATCGCTAAATTTCATTATATGAATTAAGCTTCGGTTTAAAATTTTTGCTCTCAGCATCATCATCATCCACAGCAGCAGCAAGCCTTTCAGCGTCTGTCGATGTACATACACTTTCCCCAAGATATGCCAGACCTATCTATCATGGGCATCGCGGCGCCAGTACTGTCAGAATTTATCAAGCTCGTCACGCTATCTTACTTTCTGTCGGACATAAGTTCGCATAGGATCTCTGGGCATCTATGGTGTGAGTCGTGATGTCTAGCTTTGATTCGTTTTTTTTTTCTTGCTCTAAAACCTTTAAAACAGACCGAGGTAACTGAACTTTTGATATGATGTAGCCTAGACATAGAGCTTTAAATATACTTCTTGTCGAATGTTGACTTATGTTTAATTTCATCTAATCATTTTATTGTTTATATAAACCACGATCGTCATCATTGGCATGATATGCCTTTGGCGGGGGAGTCTATGCCTAAACTACAATTTATCCAACTTTCAGCTCTTTCAGCCCGTTTTTAAGGCTTTTGGATCGAAAAAAAAAATGAATCGAACCTAAATTGATGTAATAAAAGTTCACCTCCGCTAAGCTTTTAGCGGTTCATCAATTCATCATTTTCGTTAGCTGTGCCCATCATTGGCGGCAGACCCATCACTAGCGACAGGCCCATGAGGTCCCCGGACTAAATGCTACATCTCCAGAAATTCGGGCAACTTGAGATTATTAGGTAATGTCTGTTCCATTCTATTTTTTGTTCACATTGTTAATATCTGAACTTGTTCCGTTTTTTCTTTGTATTATTTTTTTTTTTTTTGTTTCTTTCGAGCAATGAACTGTTTTTTCTCATGAAACTGTTTTGTTCCTTTAAATGCATTGGCGTTCGTATGTTTAACAAGAAAAACAACCAACGTAAGTGTTTGCGTGCCAACCCTCCCCCCTTTTTTTCACGCTGAATCTATTTTCGGCACACACCTGGTTACTGCCATTACATTTTCTTATCTGTCTTTCTGCCAAAACACTCCCAAAACAAATTTTATTCGTATGCACAGTATCAACCTCTTAATATATACAAACATGAATGGACTCCAGAGGTAACGATAACACAGTCGCACACACACACACACACGGACATATATATATATATATATATATATATATATATATATATATATATATATATATATATATATATACATGTATATATATATATATATATATATATATATATATATATATATATATATATATATATATACACACACACACACACACTGTATATGTGGTACAGATCAGGCTAGCAGTACAGCATAATATAATAATGAGGCTCGAAGAGGGCAGAAACATGAGCAAGTTTGTGTAGCGAATCGATAATCTACTATATATATATATATATATATATATATATATATATATATATATATATATATATATATATATATATATATATATTTATATATATGTGTGTGTGTGTGTGTGTATTGCACACGAAAATTTCGCTCAAGTATTTTAGCGTCTAATTCAGTGTAAATAATGTAAATCCCTTCAAACGTCTTTCATTAATAGTTATTAGTGGATAATTGACTTACATAACATGAATGAAATAAACAGAAAGTTTTAAAATTCCGTAGATAAGAACTAAAGACAAAACTTCCGTAATAACATCTACAATGCTACAAAACTAAAAAATTAGCAACATCTTCAGTTACCGAAGCTGTAAAGCTTTCCTGACTTCACATTTATAGATTCTAACTGAAGACATAACGGCATTCTAAGATCTTTTAATTAATACATTCCTTAGTTCAGACCACCGGAAGTAACACAAAACCAGTTTGGGCTACGAACCTAATGTCTTATTTTACAAAAGATTGGGTATTATCAAATATCTGAAAACTTTCAACGAGTGTGGCTTCTATTTACTTTTTCACTTTTTTTTTTCAATGTAATGGATCCTTTTTCTCTCACCCCTTCTCCCTCTTTCTCCCCTCTTTCTATACATATATGTATGATTATGAAGAGCTTTATATTATATTGACAACTCTTGTTTTAAATGGTCGTGCGTTATTGTGCGGTAGATGTATCACTTGGTCTAAACAACGTCAATAAAATGAACAGTTAAAGAAAATGGAGCTGCTGTAGGAATCGTACCTGCAACCGATAGGGTAGCAGCTTCAACGCGGCGGTGCACTTACCATTAAGCTAAATAGCTGCCGGTAGAGTAAGGATCCAAATAATTGTTTTAACACCAAATTCATGTCTTGTTTATTCACAGTCTATATCTGCTGTATTTGTTTCTTTCAACGCGACAATTATGTTATTAAGAAATGGATGTGTGATTATTATGTTATATCATATTGAAACTCCTGTTCTAAATGGGCGTTCGTTATTACGCGGTAGATGTATCATTTGGTCTAAACAACGTCTATGAAATGAACAGTTAAAGAAAATGGAGCTGCTGCAGGAATTGAACCTGCAACTGAAAGGGTACCTCCTTTCAACGTGGCGTTACTCTTACAATTTAGCTAAATAGCCTCTGGTAATACGATGACCCAAATAATTCTTTCTACTCCAAATTCCCGTCTTGTTTATTCACAGTCAATATCTGCTGTATTTGTTTCTTTCAACGTGACAATTATGTTACTAAGAAATGGATATATGGTTATTGCGTTATATCATATTGAAACTCTTATTTGAAATGGTTCCTGTTAATAACTGAAGACCTGAACCCTTCAAGACATTCCAAATGCTTCCTCAATATTGTGCCAGGATGTTACCTCTGGTTCCTTTAACCGTGGTTAGTTCTGTTTTTGTTCTGTTGATCTAAGTATTCAATGGGATTGAGATCTGGTGGCCAGAGCCACTCAATGAAGTCTTTTTGAAACCATTCCCATACAACTCGTACGGTTTCAATGGTTGTCCTACTGAAAGATGTCGCAGCCATCGTGAAAGACTGTTGCTATGAAAGGCTGTACCAAAATTTCAAAGAGGTAGAATTCTGTAAATTGTACGCTGCAAAACACCTTTAACATCTCTCTGAATTTTTGAGATGAAGTATTATTATTATTTCTATTATCATTCCGACTATCCTCATCTTGGTTTTTTTTTTCATACAACGTTTCGGCCGTTGTACTCTACGGCCTCCATCAGGTATCATCTGGTAGGTGTGGGGGAAGTAACAAACCGGACCCTTTATTTAACTGACGGGGGTATATAGACTGCAATCTCCTCTTAGCAGTAGTAGTATTTTCGAATTATTATTGTCTCACACTGGGATTGAACCTAGAACCATTAGATTACTTTAAAATCAATGATAGGGCCCAGTGTTTCCTTCCCTGGAAGCCAAGAAAAACACTGAGGCAGTATTTACCACGGGTCTTCCTAAGGGGCTAAACATCTGGTTAGCTTTTTTTGCTATCAAAGTAATCTCCTCTGAGTTGCACTGTCATACAAGTCTAAAGGGTTTTAACAGCTATTCACTTATAACGGGGTAAGAAGTGAATTCATGCTTTTCCGAAGGGGCACTATTTCTTGGTCGCTTCGCCGATTCCGTTTTCCGTGTGGGTAATCGTTATGCCATCCAGTACCCCCATAAAGTGCCTGAACATCTACAGTCGCTGAGATCAATACTTAACTGAAGCTCCTGGCTCTTACGGTTATCTTCTTTCTATTTATCTTTCTAAGTACCTTCCTCCATAAACAACAGCACAAACCTCCACAGATACTTAGACATAATCTACATCCTCTTCAACTAATTTCCCTTGAAAGGCACCTTCTAGTCCGACAATACAGTCTCCAGGTTACGACCGAATTTAATCGTAAGTCGGAGTAAGTACATACTGTTCGTATTCAACGTCAATTAGTCAAATGTATGTCTTAGTATACAGTATATACATTACGCCAAATAGGTAAAATTGGCTAATCGGTGAAATTCACTTATTTTTCGAGAAAAAAAAATATGATTATATAATATTCATATCGTAAAATACTATTTGTTTTCATCTTCGTACTGATAAAATAAACTTTTGATCAGATCAAAAAGATGTGTTATTTTCTTTCTTTCTTTCTTTTTTTAGTAAAAACGTTAATCAGGCAATATCGCCTTATTGGTGTAATATATATACTTACAACAAAATCTCTATTACAATCACGATCAGTAACAGCTATTACAGCTTATAAATTATTGTAAAGTCTTTGAGCTTTTTCTAACTCTATAATAAGCGTAATAGACCGACTATGTTGATTTCAATCGTCTAAACGAATTATGAATAATCTTTCCATTTCTATACTATATTGCCTTATTGGTGTTACATTCATGATACTCGGAACAAAATCTCTATTACAATCACGATCAGTTACAGCTATTACAGCTTATAAATTATTGTAAAGTCTTTGAGCCTTTTCTAACTCTATGATAAGCGTAATAGACCGACTATTATTCGATTGTCTAAACGAATAATGAATAATCTTTCCATTTCAATAATTAAACCACTGAGTTGCTTGGTAATAATTGTAGCTTTCAATTAATTACAACAGCTGCTATCAATAAACAAAGTATTGATACTATATCTTTGAATTTTTGAGATGAGGTATTATTATTTCTATTATTATTCGGACTATTCTCATCTTGGTTGTTTTTCATACAACGTTTCAGCTGTTGTACTCTACAGCCTTCATCAGGTATCATCTGGTAGGTGTGGGGAAGTAACGAACCGAACCCTTTATTTAACTGACGGGGGTATATTGACCGCACTCCCCTCTTAGCATTAGTAGTATTACTATTGTCTCACACTGGGATTGAACCTAGAACCATCCCATCTCTTGCAATTAATAATCTTCTACTACAAATGCTGTAGTCTCACGTTTTTATAATGACCGATGTCATCCCACCTCTTTCCGATCACTGTACTATTTTACATTATTTTCAAACGTATCTGGTCTTCACACTTTGAAACAGCTTCAGGTGAGTTGAGACTTTAAAAAACTTACAATTGGGATACTTTAATTATTAAATATCAATTATCTTCAGGCTCCTTTGGTCCAATCCATACATAAATAACCCTGTCATTTCTAACGGATATATTCTAATGTTGATATGATAGGCTTTATTGCAGTTCGTTTGTGAGTTCGAGTGGTCTGTAAATCGGACATTCATTCGAAACGATTCCTTAACCAGCATTATATATATATATATATATATATATATATATATATATATATATATATATATATATATATATATATATATATATATATAGATAGAGAGAGAGAGAGAGAGAGAGAGATAAACAAACAAACTCACACACATTTTTAAAAAAAGATAAATGAAGATTAGCTTAGTCTGGCTCAAGACCGAGAAAGTTCAAGCTGGTTGGGAGATCTTTCTGTTAATTTCACAGTTGAGGGGGTTCAAATTCGCTTCTTCGAAAACCAGCTTTCCAAATCAAATTTCCTTTTCCTTTCATTTTTGATTTCTTTATTCTGCCTGGGTTCAAACACCAATCATCAGCACAAGTTGGAAATCTGTAAGCATCACAGAAAATTAGACAAAATTCTTTATTACGAAGCTTACCTTGATTTAGTACTATATCCAATAATGGGGAGTTTAAGACGAAACGATTGTGTTGCTCCAAACTTCCAAAAGAGGCGAGCATCAGTTGTTGTAACTTTCTTTTTTTTTTTTTTTTTTTTCAAGCTTGGGCTTGATCTCCAACCACTGAAAACAGGTAATAGGAAATACATAACAAATCTCAGCTAAGAGGTTGGTTCGGGATCTGTCAATGAGAATTAGTTTTCGTTTGTTTATATGCAATTGATAATTAATAACTTGAATCTGTTCAGTAAAACATCGGCCTGTTTCGAAGTTTCCGATGAGGATCAGGGCTCTTCTCTGACCCCACTTCTTTTTTCTTTTTCTTTTTTTTTTTTTTTGTCGCAGACTTCTGTAATTGAGCTGGGTATTATTAAGAGAAAGCCTTCACAATTCTTGAATTGAGCAGAGGGGAAGAAAGAAAGAATAACAAAGCCAATGAGGGTAGCCAACACTTTCGCTATGATGACGCACTTGCCCACAAGTACAGGATCAATTACAAAAGTCGCAGGCACACGCACATAATCAGCCCCTGCCCCCAAACACATACACACACACACACACACACACACACACACACATACACACACACACACACACATACACACACGCACACATATAAACAAACGCCCATATGCACGAAGAGTCTTCGTTAAACATATGCAGTCTCCAATGCTTTTGAATCAATCTTATAGAGTATACCAATTTATCTAATAGGTGTTGTCAGAAGAAGCCAGGGGAAATGATAACGATAACTGAATAATGATGCAATGAATTTGTATGAATGGAGGATTTTGTTAAAGACTGCCAGAAATTTCCGCATCGGTTTTATATAAAGGCGTACCCAGTCTATGTAAAAGGCGTTGTAAGTTCGGAGAAACCTGAGGAAATGCTGTGATGACTAAATAATAATGCTATGAATTTATACGAATTGACGAGTTTGTTAAATAAATACTGGACAATTTTTTGCATTGATTTTATATCTTTGAAAACTCAATCTACAAGGCACAGTAAAGTCAGAAAAAGTCGGAAGTAATGCTTTGATGACGGAATAAAATTTGTATAGAATGAAGATATTGTCGAAAAAAAGCCGGGAAGTTTTTGCATCGCTCTTATATAATGAAATACCCAATTTATGTAATAAGTGTTGTGAGGTCAGAGAAAGCCAGAGGAAATACTTTGATGACTGAATAATGATGCTATGAACATAATAGAATGCACCATTATTTGAATGATAGAGGAGGAAAATACTTTGCTGTACAATGATGCTATGAAATTTCATCAATAAAGGAATTTGTTGAAAAAAAAGTTGCTAATTTTTGCATTAATTCAATACTATGGAATAGCCAATCCATCTGAAAGGTGTTGTAAGGTCAGAGAAAACCGGAGGAAATGACTGAATAACGATGCTTTGAGTATAATGAAAAATATCAATTCAAAAGATTGCCAAGGAAAATACTACGATGACTGAGCAACGATACTATGAATTTTTACGGCTAAAAGATTTTATCCAATAAGAAAATGCTAGAAACGTCTGCATCAAACTAATAAATGTATCAAAGTTGAAACACAGCTGTGATATTTGTGCCGATACATAAATATCAAAACTGCTTCCATAAATCTTCCAGTATCATAAAATCTAAATAAACACATTTTCACAAAGTGTTTTTTTTAAGTGATTTCGAAACTTTGAAAAATCAAGGATCCCTGTATAGAGGAAATATTGTGATGGTTCCTTATTTTTAGCAATTAGTTCTTAGACTATAATCAATGAATTACAATAGCAAGCAATGTTTGATCTTAAAAAATCTTCATTCAAATGGTTTATATTTATTCGAATTTTGATGAGTGTTTTCCAATAGCTGTGCTATGGGTGGTGCTTTGCCTCGGCCAAGAGATTCGCCGAGGGAAGACGGATCCACGAATATTATTTGTAGAACCGCCCAGGCGTCCACAAAACCTACTTTCACAGAAAACACTGGTCTCTAAGGATAATCCGAGAAATTACTTCATAGAAGAAATTGTGACATTCTCTCAATGGCAGAGGTCCTCTTTCGATCCTAGGTAAAAAAAAGAAAAGAAAAGAAAAGTTGGCCTTTCCCACTTAGAAGATTATTACAATACAATCTTCCTACGACTCTATATATTTGTTTTTGGCTTGTATCATACTAATCCAAGATGAGTAAATATCCAGAGCAGTTGTTCCTGAGCTGGGAATGGAATTATTCTTTGTTGTAACTTAAATGGAACGGGTGGAGACTAGTAATCTTACTGACAAAAGTGCAGAAAGATCCTTGAAAGGTTATGACTTCAAGTCGACTTTATTTCCCCAACTCCTATAACAAGAACAATCCTCATCAAATTCAAGAAAGTCAACTTTTTGTTGTTTGTCTATCCCATTACCCTTAAATCAAGAATATATAAAATTAACATTTCCCGATCGAGAAATCGCAATCTGATTTTTAGGCAGATCTCTTAACAACTGAGCCAAACTGACAAGTTTTGTATATTCTCAAATTTATTGATTCAACATACAATAGAAAAGTTGCTGTAACCATCTTCAGTCGGAATAGAAGTTGAGGAGTTTCACCCTGCAGCAGCCATGCTTGTACAGTAAAATCAAATTTTGAGGTTTGACATTATTAAATATAGGCCACCCCCTGTAAATGCAAAGCAGGGGCGGGGGCAATGGGCCAAATACACGCTGGCTCAGAGTTGCCAATTTAGCGCTTTTCGCATTAGATCTAACGCTTTTTTAGTTTTGTTAGTGCGAAAATTGCTAAATTAGAGTTTTTTTGTAAATTTTTGGCCATTTTTAGATGGTATGATCTGATCATTTTGAGGGCATTTAGGCTATTTCTTTCTTAATTTAGCACTTTTTGGTGGTTAAACAAGCGCGAAAATTATCGCCGAGTTGTCAACACGGCTCGAGCCCATGGCGTGTTGACACTCTATAAATCATAATGCAGAGTGCCCAAGCTTCGAAATAGATTTTAAAATAATAACATAATAGCTCTAAAAGTAACGAAAATATCAACCTTTCAAACAATGGTTCGTTGGACTTTTATCATGTGCGGCCATTCGTATATTCTTAAACAAAACCAGGTTGAAATCAAGTTGATTTAGCTGACCACTCACTACTCAGTTTTTATTCGCCCGTACTTTTTTTTCTCATTTATTTATTTATTTGCTCGTCCCCAGCCAGTCTGTCTCCCTAAAAAAAAAAAGATCCCTCATCTTTCAGCACAAAACCCACTAAAACAATGCGGGTTGAAGAGATGTGATTCGTAATATCTTCTTCTTCTCTTATTTCTTTTCTGGACAGATGTGCGTTTGAGTGCATGCATATTAGACGTTAAACGTCAGTATAAAACAGTCTGTGTGTATTGGATATTCGAGTCACCGCGCATGATAAGTGCCCAACGAACAATTTTTAAATAAGTTGATATCTTCGCTATCTTCAGAGCTACGCAGCTCATTTATTTTTAATTTTCAAGCTTGGACAGTCTGCATTACGATTGGTATGATTTTCAGGCTTACTATCCATTGGAAAACTAAAATGGCGATAGGCTGGCCGTGTTGCAAGAATGTCAAACAGCCGCTGGATATCACATCTCACAACGTGGCACCCAAGAGTTTGTTTGCAAAAGTGCAGCTGGTAAAATATAAAATGACGTTACGAAATAGACAGGTTCAGAAAATATTAGCATCGCGATGCCCATGAGAGAGAGGGGGCTGGCGTATCCTGGGGAAGGTCTATGTCCAATGACTGGCGCTAAAAGGTTGCTGCTGCTGCTGATGATGATGATGATGGTGGTGGTGGTGGTGGTGGTGATGGTTATGATGATGATGATGATGATGGTGGCGGTGGTGGTGGTGGTAGTGATGATGATGATGATGATGATGATGATGATGATGATGATGATGATGATGATGATGATTGCAGCTCTGGAGAATCTAGGTGTTATTCATAAGCCCATCAATGATATGGTCAAAACGAAATTGAAAAAAAATTAAGTGGAGTACGGATGCCAATTTTCAAATCAGTAGACAAAACAGTATGGCCAGAGGCGCTGAAACACACGCTAACACACGTAAATATGTTTACAAAATGGACAGAACCCATCACCACCTATGGTGACTTCGGTTTGAGCAACCTACAACCAACGCAATTGTGTGGAAGTAGTGTCATAATGGCGTCGGTACAATTTCACAAGTCAAAAATGTTCAACAATTGATCCGTCGTAATAACCGTGTCACTGTCAGTTACAACAAGGAGATATTCTAAAGAAGCATCTCGTTCCCATCAGCCAACGGCTTCTCCATCTTATTCTGGCAATTCACCAACAAGATAATGTTCCTACACATTCCGCTAAATCAATCAAAAACATATTCCAAGAAATTCAGACTTTGTTTTGGCCTGGACACTCTCCAGATCAAAACTCTATAGAGAATTTGCGAGAAATAATTTGTGGGTTATGGATGCTTTTAGTAGATTGGAATAAATATTATACCTTGTGCCAAATATAGAAAGGGCTTGGATCATTATATGGTACGTTTATTTTTTTCTAATCCTGTGAAAAAACGCCAATCATAGAGCTGTTTAGCGAGCAAGTCTCAGACACCATCATTGGTGTTTGGTTTCATGCCTAGATGCCCTACCATCGTGGCCTTGTGGCAGACTTAGGCATACCGGATAGATACATATATTAGTGTATTTACAGTTTAAAAATGAAGCAAGACTAGCTGCTGTAGGGACATCCTCCATACCAACGTCTATTCCTTTAAGAATTAAATAATTCCGAGCGTATTTTTCGTTTCATCCAGGACGTGTCAATGTAGCTCAGTCAGTTCGGCAGCCTCCTGGAAATCAGTTGATAGTGAGTCTCGTCGGGGAACGTTGAATTAGCACATCATTTTGCACTCTGCATTTTGGTGAGGATTATTCTTGTTCCATAATCTATCCCAAAATCTGTGATAATACACAAACTAAGCAATTAGGTTGCTGTCAAATTCCAGTGCGAAGTCTGAGGTTGACTTTGTTTCCATACTATTATAAGAAGAGGAAGAATCCTCACCAAAATGTCGGGGGTAAACTGAAATATAAAATTCACCTCCCATCCCGGTGTGATTTGAAATCACGACCAACTGATTTACAGAAGGCTGTTTCACTGATTGAGCTAAATTGACAAATCTTAAACGGATAAGCGTGGGTTTATTTCTTTCTAATAAACGAATTTGTTTTCACAAAAAATATATATTTGTTTAGTTTTTTGTTTGTTTTGTGTGCAAAGTTTGCAATAATCATCTTCAATGCAGAAGAGAAAGAAGGGGGTGTGTTATGTCTAAAAGATTTTTATCTTAATGATTTGGCTTACCAGGCTTAATGCAATTTGCCTCGTTCCAATCGGCGTCTTCAGAAACGTTTTTTTGCAATGCCGATAACCGTAGCAAGTGCAGTCCGTCACACATCGAGACAATGAGAACCTCTGAGGACGCCAAGCGTAACCGGGTGAAATGCATCAAGCCTTGTAAGCCTTATTTTTATGATACCTTTCCTAGATGCAACACACCTTCTTTCACTTTCACTTTGACAAGTTACTATCAACGTTCTGTCGGATTACCTAACATCTACAAAAGAAACATAAAAAGGGTGTAAAAATGATAATTGTGAAATTCTTTCTTTCCGATTAAAAGTATGATCACCTTTAAGCTTCTAAAATTCGATGTTTTTGGACGCCCAAGCTACATAGCGACAGGCGTTATTTCCATGCGTTTTTGTTCCAAAGATGAGTAAATTTAAACAGAAGGGACCGCCATATCAAGTCGTTTATAAATTTCGTACCCTCCCCTTTTAACTGTTTCTGCCTCCTTCTTGATCTAAACAAGCCGACTCCTACTTGAGCATTATTTTTTTTTTCTTCCTTGCCCTTCTTGTACATAATTGTTTGCTTAAACATCATCGCAAGGCCCGCTAATCACCCATCAAACACTTTTCTCTTCTTATAAATCCCACCTTTTATTTGTGCCGCGTCTTCACTCTCCTTCTCTCTCCCTGTCATTTAGTATTTATCCTATCTTGCTGAATGTCACCCTCGTCCTTTTTAGTAAATCAATTGAGCCTCCGTCATCACGACTACTACGACTCGCCAATGCTTGCGACAAACCCTATTCCAGATCTGACGGTGTTGACCGAGTGATAGACAGTACCACCCATCTGTCCGATTGTCCGCCCGGTCAATAATATACAATAATCTTAATCAAGTGAGGGCACCGCTCGGGTGTAGATGACACGGTAATTGTTTGACAGACTCCGTAGCCGGTTGGCGAATTATAAAATGCATTCGGCTCGCAACATCATCATCTCGTCAGAAAGAAGAAACAACATGCGGGTGAAAGACGACGCTCGTTTACCCCCTCACAAATTTAGTGAATTGCCTCACGAGGGAGCAAAAAATCTGTCGATCTGTTCCGGCTCTTCGCAACAGCCAGGCCCCTTCTTCAAAACTGGTAACAGGCCCAGGCCAGATGAAAAATGCTGGCCCTATTTCAAACTAATCATTTACTTCTACCAGACTATGGAGATATATTCTATATTTAATGCAGATGTAGTCTCCGATGAGATTTGAACACGCACATATCCTTGAGAGCTCGTCTATCATGGATGATGCCTTACCAAATATGCCACAGAGATCCACCTGCATGCGAAATTTGAAGTTGCATTCTTCCTCATCCGATTTTGTCCAAGGTGTATTGTTTGTTTACATAATCATATAGACATATTGTTTCAATTCTTTAAATGAAGTATCGTCAAACTCTAGAATTGACTTTGTTTTCCTACCGTAACAAGAACTATTCTCACACATGAGGAGTTTAAACTGATAAGCAAGACCTACACCCCCTACCGTGATTCGAACTCGCAAATTGACCGGAAGTTGTCTTGCTGACTGGGTTGAATTGACAAGTCTTAGTCTTAATGAAAGTTTATCAAATCGAAAACCATATTACTCAATAATGAATAAATCTATATTTTTATTATTTTTTTTCGGTTATATGTACAATAGGAATGTTATTGTAACCATCTTCACTCGGAATAGAAGTTTGGGAGAGTTTCTTCCAACAGTAGCCAGTCTTAATTAATTGTTTGTAATATATCTATATGTATTCACTCTTGTCGTCTGTTTACTCAATACCTCTGAAACGTTTTAGAGACTTTCAACAGCATTTTGTTCCAATCTTGGATTTCCAAATAGTTCCTTGGCAACTTTCAATGTTTATTAGAAACTGTCACGAGGAAATTCCTCTTATAAATAGGTTTTTAGTGAGGGGTTCAACCAATGCACAGGAACTGAGAACAATAAATTCAAATAATGATAAGAGAAAAACTAGCTTATAAAAACAACACTCTCTAGTTCTATGAAAAGGCAAGAGGAAAATAAGAAAAAGCAGTTGTACATCGATCGCAATGGCTGAGTGAAACTGATCAGTAACGAAAAATAGTAAATGTCTCTATTTATCTATCTATCTATCTATTTCATATACCAATCTATCTATCTATCTATCTATCTATCTATCTCATACACCAAACCATCTATCTATCAATCAATCAATCAATCTATCTATCTATCTATCTATCTATCTATCTATCTATCTATCTCATACACCAATCTATCTATCTATCTATCTATCTATCTATCTATCTATCTATCTATCTATCTATTTCATACACCTATCTATCTATCTATCTATCTATCTATCTATCTATCTCATACACTAATCCATCTATCTATCTATCTATCTATCTATCTATCTATCTATCTATCTATCTATCTATCTATCTATCTATCTATCTATCTCGTCCACCAATCTATCTATCTATCTATCTATTTCATACACCAATCCATCTATCTATCCATCTATCTATCTATCTATCCATCCATCCATCCATCCATCTATCTATCTATCTATCTATCTATCTATCTATCTATCTCATACACCTATCCATCTATCTATCTATCTATCTATCTATCTATCTATCTATCTATCTCACACATCAATCTATCTATCCATCAATTTATCTGTAAGTCTCATTAATGAATTTATTTTTAGTGGCCTGCTCTTTTGAGCAGTTTCAATGATCCGCGGTCAACCACAAAAATTAACAATTCACAAGTTTTACTTGATGATGGTCTTAAAGTAAGAGACGTGATACATGCCCGGGAAAGGCTTGGAGGAACGCTTCCTTCAAATGGAAAGATGAACGTTATCAACGTTATAAGCAAAGTAATGCTATGAGTGCAGAGATCAACAGTAAAAACAAATCTTCAATTTCTGATAGATTTTTTTTTACATTTTATGTTATAATAGTTATATTTTATTATCAGTTATTGTTGCTAATCACTAAAATTGTTCCCAATATTCAAATTAAACTTTATGATAGGCATGTTTTGGGGGAAAAAACGTAATAGAAATGAGTGACTTCGCATGATAATTACCCAACGTGCTACTTGCGAAAAGTTGATATTTTCATTTCTTTTTAGAGCTACAATGCTCAGGGCTTTTAAAAGCTTGAACGGTCTGCATTTTGATTCGTATTTGAGCTCCAAAATAATTTTTTTTTAAATTGATAAATAAATTAACAGAAATTATCAATAAAAAGTTTTTTTTTAAAATGGAACAATAAACATCAAATAAATTTCATTAGATTTAAATATTATGGTTCCATTTCATTTCAAGTTACGCGTTATTTCTATTCGGACTATCCTCATCTTGGTTGTTTTTCATACAACGTTTCGGCCGTTGTACTCTACGGCCTTCATCAGGTATCATCTGGTAGGTGTGGGGAAGTAACGAACCGAACCCTTTATATAAGCGACGGGGGTAAATTGACCACACTCCCCTCTTAGCGTTAGTAGTATTATTATTGTCTCACACTGGGATTGAACCTAGAACCATCAGATTACTGGCAGTTATTTTGTCTGATTCTGTAACCATTACGCTATGTGTCCATATGGACAACCGGAGCAAATGAAAAACAACCAAAATGAGGATAGTCCGAATAATAATAGAAATAATAATAATACCTCATCTCAAAAATTCAGAGATATACCAAGTTACGCGTTGTTGGTTACTTTTCCCCTATAAGAACAAAATAAGGCCGATAAGTCCATGGTCAAAATATCTGCATTTGAAACATCCGCGGCAGTAACGTCCATTCACCCCTTGGAACATATCCTCAGCGGATAAGGAGGGACTATTGAATCGCACAGGAGCAGAGAAAGTATCAGCGCCAACATTGTGAAAAATAAATAAATAAATAAAGAGATGTGGGCACAGAGGAGGGCGAGTTGTTGCTAACCACATGCTGTGGACATATACAATCCCACTGCTATGAAAAAAAAATCAAGAGTTTGAATAATAAGGGCCCTTACAACAAAAGAATTGATGTTTACTTGAGATTCCGCTTTTTGGATAACCCCAAGAAAGAAAGCAATTAAGGGGCGTTGAACATAGGGTTTCATTAGAGACTGTCAACCGATATTGAAACGAAAACAGTCAACGTAGATTTCTGTCAGTTTCCAAATTGGTCTGGCTGATTATGTATGTATTTATGTATCAGACGTGCAGGCCGCACTGATGGAGCCAGAGGACTGAATATTTCAACATTTATTTTATATCTACGGAAACGATTTTTTAGGGGGTTCAAAATTGCTCCCAATAATAGGTTTTTAGGGAGGGGTTCAACTTGCAATATAAGTATATGATAAATTGGTCGCTTAGTTTGTGTCCGGTAGCATTCACACTTGTTTATTCCTTTTGGAAATTCGGACTTTTTAATGATCCAAGGAGAAGCAGAAATAACTTCTTCATTGAGAACCCGTTTTTCGAAATTTAATTGATCACCCTAAAATGGCATGCTGTCAAGACATTGATCACATGCCGGTTTCTACTTAGTGACTAACCAGACCTGTTTCACATCAGTCTTATTTCATTC
>OY735227.1:41034249-41064249 GCA_963457665.1 Thysanoteuthis rhombus | reverse complement strand
CCGCTATCACTGGAGTAGATAAATCTGTTTCCTTTTTCCTTACAAATAACATATTTACACACTTGAGCCTAGCCGACAAATGCAAGGCTCAGGAGACGTTGATAGACGAAGCCAATTCGAAACTCGCATGATTTGGCCTAGAAACAAATCCTTCGTTCCGTATAGCTACTACGAGTCCAGTGATTGCGAACCCAAGACACGCGTGTCAGCAATGACACGCGACGAGTTTTTCCAGTGACACGCAATGGACATTTAATTCCATTCAAATATCTCAGTTTCAAAAGTATAATTTAAAATTTCATGTTGTTTTATTAAAGCCATAGTTTTTTTAAGTGTATTAGGCAAAAAATTGGTCGCTTATCTATAAGCATTCATTTAAAACTAAAATACCTATATGTATAGATATTCCAATTTATTCTCATCATTGGATAAAGTATTGTAACATTTTTATTAATTTTTGACTACTTTTTTAACTTAGTTTGAATTTTTTGTTACCTTCTATCACAACTTTGATTTGGACCGATACTTGTAATTGACACGCCCATAATCATCATCATCACCTCAATCATCATTGTCATCATCAGTCTTTTATCGCCAATTGTTGGACATAGAACTTCCCCAGGATTCGCTATACCTCTGTATAATGGGCGTCGCAGAGACAGTACTTTCTGAATTTGTCTAGTTTGTCTCTGCATCTTGTATTTTGCTGGCTTCGGTTACGCATATGATCTCTGAAGATCCATGCTGTGAATCGTAATGTCCATCGGTTGTCTGCCATTCTTGCAACATGGCCAGCCCATTGCCATTTGAGTTTTCTAATGGATTCGATGATGTGTCGGACTACTTTTTTTTCGTAATACTTTGTGCAGTCTTACAATCTCTCTATGATTCTTTCATGTACACGTTGCAAGGCTCTCAGTTTGTGGGCTAGTCTCTCAGTAAGATTCCATATTTGAACTCCATAGATGACTATCAGGAGGATGCATTGGTTGTAAACTCTTCTTTTTGGGACTAATGGGATTTTCTTGTTCCTGAAGGTTGAGCTTGCTCTGCCGAAAGCTTGCCATCATAGAGTGATTATTCGCTGGATTTCTTCCAAAAAATCCACATTCTGGTGCTCAAAAAAGTTTGCATCAGCGTTTTAGTTCATGACCTGTCGCATCGCTGACGGTTATAATAAGGGTATAAATAAAAGAATTCTTAATATTAAGTGAAAAATTGCCAAAACATATAGGCCTCTATTGTTTGAAGGACGATTTAAGAGTTCAACCCTAACCAAACAATAATTAATAACACCATGTTTGCTCGAATTTAAATATTTAAAATGTATGCATTATGATATTTTCTCGTACGTGCCGGTTAGTCATCCCCAACCTGCTATTGATTTATCAAGACCCCCGTTAATTAATTCTTGAGAGTTTACTTCAACTCTCTCCTGCCTAATAGTCGGTGGAGGTGGAGGACCACAACAGATTTGTCAAAAGGGGGAGAACTTGCTTAAACTTACAGTCTAAGTTTTTTTCGAAAACAAAGGAATTCTTTTGTTCCTGTCAATCATCATCATCATCATCATCATCATCAGGCTCTCAACGTCCGTCGCTGGACATATACCCTCTCCAGGATTCGCCACACTTCCCAATCGTAGTTTTCCCGGAGCCAGTACCTCAGTCGTACTATGAATGCTTCTCCAACGACTTGGATTAGTGAGATCTGAACAAAACAGTGTCGGTACCCATAGCTTTTACTCCCACCCACGCTTATTGAATTGTGACAAATTTTCCAACCCCCTGCTTATTCTGCCCACAATTTATTGCATTGTAATAGATTCTCCTCCTACCTTCGCTTATTCGGACCCTCTGACAATAAATCACTTAAGAGTGCCTCCATGTATAGTATCCGATTATATATTTGTTGACGACGTTTCTTGTTAGTATCCCATCTTCCTCTTCCTCATTATGAGGTCTAACTTTCTTAATACAAAGGTCTCCTAAGTCAACATGTGTGACAGATATGGCTCTTTTTGCAAATTTCAAAATTAAGGCTTTTCAAGTAAAAATGAGTATGACAAACATATCTCTAACTTCCTACGCTCATTGCTCGTCCAGGCTGCTGATGCTCACTGTTGATGGTGGCAGGCTCGACTGATGTCTTCCATTGATGACATAGGTATGACAGATACGGATCTTACATATATTTGATTTACTGAGCATAGCTTAGTCTAGCTCAGGGCTGAAATTAAAGGATCTCCCGTGAGGATTGAGCACAAATTTAGTGATAATGGTTTGCTAGACTAGTTAGCCAAGTTCAAGGCAAGGCACATAACAAAATGTTCGTTTTAGCTTAGTTTATTTTGACACAAAATGAGGGGTACCCAGTGGTTATTGAACGTATTATGGTCTTCTAAACCGACCAAAAGTTATTGAGTATAGCTTACTCTGGCCCTAAGCCTGACACTAGGTTTCAAGTGTAGACACAATTGACACCACCCAATGTCTGTTAGACGAGCTTAATGGTAGAGTGTCCATATCTTATGAGACACGTCCTATGGTGGACGTTGACAACGGTGACGACGATTTCTGTTGCAACAGTTTGATTATTTTTGCGTGTCTCAAGACCAGGACACAATTCCAACAAGTTTTTATGACCAGCCCTTTTGCAGCACGCAAGTTTACCAAAGGAATACCTCTACCTTAAACACAGAGCATTGAGTGTACTCAATTAGCTGCTGAGTGCACAGGGTAATTTGTCTTGATAAAGAGTTTTCTACACTCTCCGCTCATATAGGAAATCGAACCTGTGACCCTCTGGGTGTGAGACAGGCGTACTATCCATTAAACTATCCGAGTAGAGCTTGCACACTCTTTATCTTTTAACAAGGCACGTAAATTGTTATTTACTGAGCATTGCTAAGTCTGGTAGAAGGCCATGCACGTGAGGTGCTGAGTGAGGATCGATCCCCACAGAGAGAAATCCTGTTAATTATTTTTGTAATAAGAACGAATCATCCACTTTATCTAATAGGATGCACAACAGAATGTTTCCGGGCTACGCCGAGTAACCTTGATGGTGGTTTATTATGAAGACCGAGGAATGTCTTAAAATCCGTAAAGTTTTAACTGTCTTCGGCCGTATAAAATACGCGTAGAATGAAGCTCATTTTAGTGGGCTTTTAAACTGTCTTTGTTTTTCCAAGAGCATGAACCTACTAAATAATACGAACATTATGACATTTATTTACGGCCAACAAGAGACTCTATCACAATGGTGGGAAGGTTACGAGCCAGTTCGTTCGAGCTCTCCATTTTATAGAAGGCTTAAATTTTAGACTTTTGATGCTCTTTCCATGTTAAATTCCGGTTGTTATACAAGAAATCTCCTCCGGCGTTTTCAAGGTAATAATACTGAGGGGCAAGGGACTAAAAAACATATATACAGTAATACCCCCTATCCACGGGAGATATGTTCTAAGATTCCTTGCGGATGTCTGAAACTGCTAATTATAATTAATCATATCTATCTATCTATCTATCTATCTATCTATCTATCTATTTCTCTTGTGTCCGATCAAAACAGCTTGGGGATACTATGGCAAAATGCTTGTACTGTTCTTTTTTTTTAATTCCCAAAACAGCTGATGATATTCACAATAGAAATGAGCGTATAACATTAGGATCCAAATGTAAATAATCGTAATTAAATCAAATTCTGTACTAAACACGGTGGTACTCTGAACACAGTATAATAACAGCGATCGGAAAATAATTGACTTGCGTAACATAACATTGTAACATGATTTTAGACTGTATAAAATTACTAAAAGAGAAATTCTTCTTCAGCGTTAACATGTGAGGTTTCAAGGACTATATATATATATATATATATATATATATATGTGTGTGTGTGTGTGTATGTGTGTGTCTATCTGTCTGTCTGTCTGTCTGTGTTTATACACATGTATATCATATTTATAAAAACATTTATATATATATATATATGTGTGTGTGTGTGTATGTCCGTCTGTGTTTATATGCATGTATATCATATTTATAAAAACATTTATATATATGTGTGTGTGTGTGTCCGTCTGTGTTTATATATCATATTTATAAAAACACTCTCTCTCTCTCTCTCTCTCTCTCTCTCTCTCTCTCTCTCTCTCTCTCTCTCTCTCTCTCTCTCTCTCTCTCTCTCTCTCTCTCTTACATATCTTCAGGAGATATGTTTTAAGACTAATGCCTAAAGCTGTGGATAATACCGGACTCTACATATGCAGTAGAGTGTTTCTATAAAAACTTCATCTATACTAAGATTTTTTTTAAAGCGTCCCAGACCACCAAAAGGCTGATTATGCTATGTCAGGCCGAGTAGTTTGTGGGTTGCAGGTTCTGGGGTATAGGAGAACAAGATGAGGATTGCCTAGATAACATCTCGCTGCAAAACAAACATTGAACAGTATTATTTTCATTATTTCTATTATTATTCGGACTATCCTTATCTTGGTTGTTTTTCATACAACGTTTCGGCCGTTGTACTCTACAGCCTTCATTAGGTAGGCATGGGGGAGTAACGAGCCGAACCCTTTATTTAACCGACGGGGGTACATTGACCGTACTCCCCTCTTAGCATTAGTAGTATTATTATTGTCTCAGACTGGGATTGAACCAAGAACCATCAGATTACTTGCAGTAATTTTGTCTGATTCTGTAACCACTACGCAATGTGTCCATGTACTTTCCCCACACCTACCAGATGATACCTGATGAAGGCCGTAGAGTACAACAGCCGAAACTTGTAAGCAAAAAAGTGGCGTAAAAACAAACTTCCGAAAACCAAGGGATACTTGCACTATATATCTTTTCATACCAACTTATCTATAACAATATTTTATTAATAAATTAGGCACATTAATAGATAATCAACAATAACTAATAATGAAACTTACTATTACAGTCAATGATTGAACAACTATGGCATAAAGATTTGAAGTCATGTACGAATAGGATAAATTCAATTTATGATATCACTGGCGTTTACCTCTGAAAAACATCTAATATAGAGAGAAAAAAACATGTAGAAAATTCTGGAGAACCTAGATGTTATCTATAATCATCATTATCATCAGTCTTTTAACATCCGTCGTTGGACATAGACCTTCCCCAGAATTAGCCACAATTCTCAATCATGGGCGTCGTGGAACCAGTATTTCCTGAATCAGTCAAGTTCATCTCTCCATCTTTTGTTCTGTCGGCCTCGGTTTCTTATGTGATCTCTGAGGATCCATGTTGTGAGACGTGATGTCCATCGGTTGTCTTTTTTGCAACACACCTGTCAGAATCAAGCCCCAAAGATGCCAACAAAGCTTCTTTTTTATTAATTAAAACAAAACATTTTTAAAAGGGTCTAGAGAAGTACTGATATTAACTTTCAAGTCTGTAGACAAAACAATATGGCCAAGAGAGAGGGAAAATACAAACACTTAAACAAATACGTGAGTGCATATTTTTTTAAATCTTTGATAGCTACGGTTGTTCAATAGGTTTAGTTAGTCTCTCAATAGGAACTGTCATGTGACTAAGATCTTTTGGCAGCATGATCAATAAAAAAATCAAATAAGGGTGATAAATGAGTAACTTCTCGGTTTTTCTTGAAGGATTGAGGTGGAGCGTAGTGGTCCCTGAGAAGTCTGAATTTTCAGAAACTCGGCATGCACAAACTGTGACCAATTTAGAGTAAACCTACATTGTAAATTAACCTATTTAGGGGCGGAATTTTCAAAAGAGAAAATAAAAAGTTTTTCTAGACATAATAAGGAGTAAATGTTTAAAAATTCAACCCTCTCACATCGGCCTGTATGCGAGGTATATACATACATGGCCAGCCATCTGGACCGACTTGAAAACTGAAGAAACCTATGTTACCTGTGGTGAATGTTTTGATTGATGGTTTCTTATAGAACAATGTACGGTTCCCTTTTTTACATTTTTGCGCATTGCATTGTGGGACTTATAGTTAAGCCGCTGATTTAAACCACTATTTATTCATTGTACTGTGTTTTTTATGTTTAAATCAACAGTGTAACGACAAGCCCCTCAATGCAACGTACAAAAAATTAAAAAAGTGCCGATTGTCGGAATTCATTGTACTAGAAGTTATATAACAGATAGGAGATTTATTCTTCCCGTAGATTTTAGAAACCCTAATGTACGATTTTTTTCTCTCTTCAATAAGATAAAATGTTCATCTTTTCACTAAAAAGATGCACTATGCGGCTTATCTCTGACTTATTCGAATTACCAGCATCACCACGTTAGTTTCTTGCGATCATCATAAAGTGAAACTCATGAATTGTTCATTCTGGGGGTTGACTGCGAGTAACTAAAACCACAGAAATTGAAAACAGGTAAAATGGGTCACAGGAGATATTAATAAAAGCCGACTTTATAGCTGTGCATAATCTTCGTCATATTGCAAAAAAAAAAACTTCATCTTTATTATTATTTCTGAGTTAATCAAGAATGTATTACAGAAAATTCCTGTTGTAACGGCATTCGTTCTAAAGGAATTATTTTATGACACATTTGTTCTAACAACACTTTCAAAAAGTATTCTTGGTAGATCAATGTCCATAGGTTCATTATTTTATTCACAGACTGATCATCAATATATGGGACATTAGACTGAAACCGTGATAATCAGTCATTTCGTTTGTCCGTTTGGCTTCTCATCGTTAATACACTTAATTAATACACTTCGAATAAAATCAGCTCGTTATATTGACACTCTAAAATCTCCGAAAAGCTGTTATAACGAGAGTCCAATATCAAATGAGGAATTGTTTCGTAATCGTGGTATTTCACAGCAGTGCCAGAAATTGGCGTTCAAAGCGAGATGAAAGCCAAGAGAACGACTGCTGAGTTTCAAAGCCAGTATTTGGACCCAGCCAAATTGCCAAGATTTCATGGGCTTATTTTCAAGGTAAGTAAATCCACGCGTAGCAGCACAGTCTCCATTCTTCCCATTGGATTCTTTTGGTCTTATTGACCTAAAATTATTAAATAACATCAACTGAGGCTGATAACCATTGAACGATGGTGAACAAGATAAACATGCAAAACCATTTCCTATATAACGAGTTCAATTCTCACCGCATGTTCAATCCTCAGTGCATTTACTCGAACTCCAGTCCAACCCTAGAGTGGACTTTGTTTTTCAACCGTCACAAGAACAAGAACAAGAACAACTAGTACAATCTTTACCAAATTTTGGAGAGTAAAACTTTGCATTTTCCTACCATGATTTGAACAACGATCAACTGATTCGTAGGTTTAGGTGTTATCGACAGAGCTAAACTGACAAGTTTTAGATGTCAACAATTTTTTTCTTACAGATACGGAAGGGCTCATTTCATTCCAATTTATTTATTATGTATACAATACAAAAGTTGCAGTAATCAGTCAGAATAGACGTTGGAGTTGAGTTTGACCCTTCTTGAGAGAGAGAGGGGGAAAAGATCTACGAGGCCTTATGGTGGAAATTAGGGACTAGTTAAGCCTGCCTTCAAAATCAGCATTAGATATCCTGGATTTTTACCTGGGCCCGAACACTGATCACTAACCTAATGAAGTTATCTTTCCCAACAAGACCACATTAATGAGGCCCTCATTGAGAACAAGCCTACAACTCTAGCGAATATATATCTACTAGGTTTTAAAATAGAAATTATATCATGGCCCTAAACAGTGAACAGAAAAAACTTCCTCAGCCGGAATTTGAAACCGGGTTCGTTGATTCTATTTTTCCACGATGTTAACCGTGGGACCATATGCTAAGTTTCGCAAATATTAAATAACTAGCTAGTACCCGTAAAAAAATGATTGGATTTTCATATTACATATTGATGAATTAATACTTTAAAACATTATATTTTGAAACTTAAATTTCAATTACATATCTCTCCCTCTCACTCTCTCTTTAATCAGCTTTAAAGAGAGGAAGAGTGTCAAACTTATATTTCCCTGTGAAATTTACCCAGCAAACTGTCCCCCAGTGTCAGATACAACATTCAGTCACATTTTAGCTGCTGGGCCCATAGGTCTTTCTTCCTTCCTCTTTTTAATCATTTTCAGAGGTGAAGCCACAGCACACTGTCCGTGTGTCAGCTACAGCAGTTAGTCACACGTTTGCTCCTGACCACATGAGTCTTCCGTCTTTAATCAGCTTTAAAGAGAGGAAGAATGTAAAATGTATATCTTCACCTAGACTTGGAAAGATCTATAAACATATGAACGACCTTGGTGACTATGGTCTTTATATGCATAGACAATCCAGTAAAAACTCTAAAGTCCTTCGGTTTTGTGTGGTCACTGAGTTTCCAACGACGTGTAGGAGAGTACTCAGAAGCAACCCCCATTTTTCTAAAATAGATAACTATAGGGGAAGGGCTGATATGCTTAGAGTAGTCAAGAGCATTCGTCAAAGTAATTAGTTAGAGCGTGCTTAATTCGACTAATAGCGCTTCTTTGCACTTTTTAGACGACCGGACATTTGCTCTCCGCCATTGTTTCCTTGCATTGACCTGTTTCTTTTGATTCCAAGCTCTTATTTCAACAATCTGGATACGCCCGCTATAGAAGTGATAACGGTTCGTTGTGCAATGTGTCTTGGAGAAGGAGAAATCGAACGAATGGACCGATAAGGGTTTTTTTGTTTGGTCTGTTATTTTTCACGTCTGTTTAGCACCGGCCCCCTCTCTCAGCGCTGTTTCTTTTGGAAAGGTGGGTGCCTACGCAAGATGGGTAGAGATTTTGGAACATTTGGCATAGGATAGGGAAAGTACACGTGCAGAGCGGAAGAAAGAATAGAGAAAGAAGAAGGAAAAGAGAGAGAGAGAGAGCAATGAACAAAAGAACAAAAGAAAAAGAAAGCTTTAAAGCTAAAAAAAAATGCGCGTTATCCATGAAAACCAAATTGTTATACATGATTGTTATACATACTTGTATGCATGATTGTTATACATATTTGTATTCATAATTGAATACATATTCTTATACATAACTGTTATACACATTAGTATGGATAATCATTATACATATATGTATACATAATTGTTATCCATTTTTAAATACAAAAATTGTTATACATATCTGTAAACGTAATCGTTATACATATTTATGTACATTATTCTTATACATATTTGTAATCAAGATTGTTACACATATTTGTATGCATAATTGTTATACATACTTATATACATGATTGGTTCATCAAGGAATGAATATGGTCAGAAAAATCTATAATTATGACGTCACTGGTGTTTTCCAGTAAAAGTAAATCTAGTTTCTGGAGAATCTAGATGTTTTTTAATCTATAGACAAAACAGTATGACTATGGACGTTGGTGTACACTAACAACCACATAAACGCACGCACAAAAGGATATAACCCCCACCATCTTCGGTGGTTACAATTGTTCAATTATTTTAAAGATATGAAGAGAAGAATCTTGATGATATTAATAAACCACAAAAGGGCCTGAAAGACTCTTTTTCAAAAAATAAGAAATAAAACCTTTTTAGAAGTCTGCAGACAAAATAGTTTGGTCAGGAACACACTACAGCACAAACAAACGTACCAACACACCCATTTGTACATATTTTTTTAAAAAGATACAACCCGCCTTTGGTGGCAACTGTTTTTCAGTTATAAATGGATAACATTTATTCACATTCAAATATACGGTAAAAGTCTGCATACAATAATTATTATCTTCGATGGTTCTGTGATTAATGATGTTCTCCGCAACAAGATTGACAATGTCAGGTGTAGAGAGAACACTGGTGTCCCAAGCATTATTTGCCGGGCCCCCAAGTTTCACCACTGACCCTAGTTTCAAAACCACTGCATTAGAAGAATTCAATAAAGACCGAAGTAATTGTTGATCTGAAGGTACAATATTGGCTAAATACAACGGGTAAATGGAACTTTCCAAGTCAAGATTTAACAATTTATCCGCTGGTCATCAAAGAAACATGCAGTCATCCTGATTAAATATTACGCCTTCCTGTTACCTAATCCCGGATGCTCTTCATCGATTACTGCTTTCTCCTGGTTTAGATAAGGGCAGTACTTGCTTTGATCAACCGTTTGGTTCCCCAGAAGGAGTTTTTAGTGATAGGTCGTCTTCCAATAACACTATATGCACAGCAACTTGCAAGCCTATTTGAAATAGAATATACAGCACTGATGTAAGATGAAAATGGAAAAGCAAAACATATCTGATTAGCCACTCGTTGTAAACCGTCGTATGACCAACATCTTTTAGCAGCATGCTATGTTGGTGATGATTAATTAAAAAAATCGGAAAGAGGGGTGATCAATGGATATATTACTTCTCACTTCTTCTGTAGGATATTGATCACAAAATGTCTGAATTTAGGAAAAAAAGTGAATGCTGCTGGGAACAAACTAAGGAACAAATTTAGCATAAACTTACATCGCAACTTGAACCCCCAACTGGAAAAACTATTTAGTTGGAGAGGTTTGGGGGAAAAAAATTCTTCTAGACATAACAATGAGTAAATGTCCCATTGGTTTGGCCTGTACACGTGATACACACATAGCCAGCCTGCCAGACCGACTTGAAGACTAAAGAAATCTATTGATTGACAGTAACTGATTTATCGAAAATGTTGTTAATTTTCATCCAACTTCAATGTTATAAAAGCTATACAGAAATACACCAATTTAGACAAATTTAAAAATAGAAAATACACGGTGATATGATAGCTATCAAAATACAACTAAAATCGATATTTTTTTTTGAAGAAGTTGGTTAGAACTGAACTCCACTAATACCATCTAATGATGAAAATAGAATTATTTTTTCAGGCTACCAAATAGTAACACTAATATTCAATATTAGCATGTAATAATAACCAAAAACTCGCCAGTCAATAATCGAACAAGCAGTGTCAAAGTTTGGAGTCACGAAAAGAAATTCTATCGAAGTTGTGAGAATAAATTCTATTTATCGTATCTCTGGCGTTTTTCACTTGAAACATCTACAATAATTTTTTTTTCAAAGTCTAGTCAACATCTAGATACTGCAAAATCTAGATATTATTTCTATTGGGAGATATCTAAAAAGTAGACATCGAGAAACATCTAGATTCTGATGAATCTAGATGTTATCAATTGACCCATCAGAATAGAGCCAAAACACTTGGACACTTGAACACACAAATAAGCACATAAACAGACACACACGCACGCACACACACACACACACACATACACACACACACACACATATATATATATATATATATATATATATATATATATATATATATATACACAGTATATGTGGTGCAAATCGGGCTAGCAGTATAACATGATATAATGAAAATATATTAACAATATAAAGCCACTTCTGATATGTAACGGATTTATTTCATAGAGTGCTCGATACATACAACTTTTTACTCTTGAAGTTAAGTTGTTTTAGAGTAGAGCTGGAAATAAATAGTAGAATGTGGATTCGCTACACAAACTAGCTCATATTTCTGCCCTGTTCGGGCCTCATCAGGCGAAGAAATGGAAGACAAATTTAAAAAAGAAAGAATAAACATTGGAATATCTTAAAAGAAGTGTCTTAGATATTGGAAGCCATAGAGAAAAGCTTGATCATTGGCATCTAATAACCAGTATTTAGATTTCAATTTTTTTCTTGTTTACATATATCAAAAAAAGAAGCGATCCATCAGCTACTTATGCTTTGAATGAAGGCACATTCATTACTCATAAATGACCATACGTTTTGAATAATGATACTTACGTTTTGAATAGGTTTTAATATATCGGGAATAATGGTCGATACGAAGGCTTTTCACACACACACACCCGCACAAAGTATTACTCGTAACCCACAAAACATCAAAGTAATAGCTACACTGACCTTTCCCGAATTCAGGGGTACAAGCAACATACTTACAGTGATTGCTATGAGGCTCACTTACCAACTGAACTAAACTAACAGGTCACACACACACACACACTATATATATATATATATATATATATATATATATATATATATATAATTAATAATTGAGTCTCTTCAGTGTGGCTGAAGACTATCCATTATCCATCCAGTACCACGAGGTAGGATCGAAACATTCACCTTAGTCTCAGAGGCTGGCATTTAAACTTTGCAAACGCAGAACTTGGCGGTCAGTTAGACTGAATTTTGCAATAAGAATTTAAGCGATATATTTACGTACACATTATTCTCCACCCACCAGAGTGCTCTATTCCAGAGTTGGGAGAGCATAGCTATAGTAGCTCATAATGAACGAGTTATCTTACTTAAAGAGTGTTCAACCCTGAATAAGGGAGCGGTAATTATAATATATATATATATATATATATATATATATATATATATATATATACACGCAAATTTATTAACTCTATATGCAATACAAAAGTTTCAGTAGTCATCTTTGGTCGGATTAGGAGTAGGAACAGGGCTTGACCTTGCAGCAGCCAGGCTTGTTCTTCCATTATTTTTTTTCTGTCTGAGTCATGAGTGTTCATAATTGAAACTTAATTTCAGAGGCCTATAAACATAAATGTCACCGAGCTGTCTCAAATTACATTTCTTCTCAGCACACCAAACCTACTCTATCTTTCCACTTATCCTTCCTACATTCTTTCTCGTTCTTCTACAGATAACTCCCTTCCACCACCGAAACTCCCCAACCATTACCTAAAATTTGTCTTGTGTATAAATCGATCTCGTGTACAAGTCGACCTACTGATTTTTTTTAAGCAAGTTTTTTTTAATGTCTTGTTGACCCCAGTTTTTATTTTTTTTCAGATATGCGTGCATCTTTGGTGCAGATGACCGTCACTGACCGACTGAATGAATGACTGACAGGCTGACATACCGAAACATTCCAACTGCCTTTCGTTTCCCTCTCCTTAGATTGTATTGACAGATTGGTGTCGTTTGAGAGCCTTATGGAATAGCAATCCATGAGATTGGACAAGCGCATCTATGGTCGGACTTACTGGCTTGTTGATAATGAAATCTTTGGAGGTACTGAACAGCTAGGACCGAATACAACGCTCCGATTTAAACTTTTGTTACGGTTCTTTCCGTTTATCTGCCTGCCCACACGATATCTCCCAAAGTTCTCAATAAAAATCTTTTGAGGGGATTTGCAATAAGCTGCGAATAAAGTTATCTGATTTAGGAGTGGATCCATCAACAATAAACCCCTCTATGTTATAGCTATCAGTCCACATTGTCTCATTTTTAAAAAAAGGGTTCATGATATTTGATTATGAATAGCCCCATAGCACTTGCTCTGAGGCAAACGGTGTATTTTGTAAACTTTATTTTGCATAATTTTTTCCTTCAACGATATACAATATGCCCATATTTGATGAAATCTTTTTTTCCTGGCTTTGGCCACCCTGCGGATATCTGCCATTAAGAAAATGGTGCTAACATTATTTTACCTCTGGTCTGGAATATGCAACCAAGATATGCTTACTCATCGAAAGACCCTCTAACATGTCCAATTAGCTTCATTAGTCAACTCAAAAATACCTACGGGGTTCTATTACAGTGCCAGGACGTTTGTGAATAGATGTATTTGTATTTTAACAAATAATATTGGTTCACCCGTTTTGAATTAAAAAAAAACAAACACTTATGTTTTGAATAAACGTACACGTGTTTGGAATGGAGCTCTAATCGTTTTGAAGAGAAATATCTACATTTGGAATAACAGTACATATATTTGGAATGAAGATACATCACAATTGAATAAAGTTACTTATGTTTTGAATAAAAGTATATTTTTTCGATTAAAGAAACTTGTTTTGAATAAAAGTTAATACATCTGAAATGATGGTCGATACGTTTCGAATAACAGTATTTATGTTTTGAATAAAGATGAATATATTTGAAATGAATGCCTATACTTTTTGAATAATCTACTTATCTTCTAAATAAAGGCACATTATTCGGAATAAATTCAATAGGTTTAGAAAACTTTGCTTATGCTTGGTACAAAGGTCTATACTCCTTGAATAAAGCTACTTATGTTTAGAATAAAGGTCCATACGTTTTAAATGAATGTTCTCCCGTTTTGAAAATAAGTACTTATGTTTAGAATTAAGGTAAATATACTTGGAATAAAGGCTCGTAGTCGGAATAAAAGCCCATACTTCTCGAATGAAGGTACTTACTTTTTGAATAAAGGTACATCCAGTAGACTCCCGTTGTTATGGCACTCTCAAGGGATTTAAGAATGCCATTACAATTAATTTGCCCTAATAACGGATGAATTTTATACAAAGCGTATCTGTAATAAGAAACGAATAAGTACCGATAAAAATTACTTTTTATCGTCCTTACGCGGCTTTGTAACGTTGGGTTACTTGATGCAGCATTATTTTAAAAGTTTACTAATTTTCATTAAAAAAATGCGCAGGAAACTTAATGGGCTTTTGCTGCAAAGTTATCTCCGACAATAGTTTTACAAGAATATAAAATTCGAGAAATCTCTGCGCAAGTGCGTGCACGTGTGAACACACGCGTATGTCATGTGTGTGTGTATGAGCACTGAGATAGCTCAATAACTGACCGTCGTACGGATCTGATATTCACCAGATTTTTTGGTCCATGCATCGGACGTCACAGTGTCAAGTTTGAAGTCGTTTGGACCAGCGGTTCTTGATATAAAAGGAGTGCTCAATTCATCATAAAAATCCACACTGAAATGAATGCATATGAATGTAACATGATGTATTTGTAAAGTGATCTGCGTCTCTGATCATTTCGATGTGGTTTCGGAATAAAATAGAAAGAGAAGGGGAAAAGAGAGAATACTTGTCGTTTTACGATAGAGAAAATGAAGGAAAAATAGAGAGCGATACAGAGAGTGGATAGAGGGAATGAATCTTGAACCTTCCTATTTTTGAATCCCATCCCCAATTGTTTAGACACCCAGCTTCCGATGTTTTTCTCCTCCATACCCGCGAATGATTTCTCGTTACCCTTCACATTGTCTAAAGAAAAAAATAGTTCCTTCTTTGACTAGCTGAAATTTCATTCTAACTTAATATTCAATTCTAATTTTGAATTTAGACTAAAAATTTAATGAAACTTGTATGAACAGATTTAAAACAACCACAGCAGCTATGCTCCTGTCTGAATTGAGCCCTGCTCTTTTCAAAATTAACCCTTCTGCCAGTTTTCGGAATTTAGTATTAAATCACTTCCTAAAAATAAATTATCATAAACACTGTACAATTCCAACCTATACTGTGTATGCATATGTATATATCATATCAATTATTTTTGCGAGTTTTAAGACAGGCTGCTACACACACCATGAGGTCCTTTTCGGAAAATGCAGCTTTTGAACAGACATGCTCTTGTATCTGAAATGAACGTATTTATAAGACTGAATAAAAAATGTGAAAATCGAACAAAAAATAACGCTTACTCAGCAAGACCTTCAACTGTTGTGAACATGCTTGAAACCCATTTTGTCGTTTTCTATTCTTTCCTCACTGCACCCATCCGCCCCCTCGGGTGCACCGTTTTTAATGCAATTATTCAACAGCTCTGCACGCTTTTTGCACATGCGCACTTTACTGAAAGGGCAATGTTTATTTTTCTAACAAATAATATACACATAGCTTGTCAAAATCATGCACTCTCTCTCTCTCTCTTTTTCACTTCTTTTTTCTTCTCTTTTCTTTTCTCTCTTCCTTCCTTCCTTTCTTTCTTTCTTTCTTTCTTTCTCTCTATTTTTTTAAACTTATGTTTATCTCTCCTCAGTTTTTTTTTCATACTAGAGTGTTTTCTGTTCCCCTACCCCCTTCCTCTTTCTTCTGGTCTCCCGATGCATTTTTCGTTTACTTCTTCGGCTCACCTCGCCTGATAAATCAACCTTGATGAAACACACGCTGGTCTGCTTCCTCACAAAAGTTGTCCTTAACTAAAAATTGAACAGATTCATTTTAAACTTAACCCTACTCATTATTGTTTTGTTTGTTTGTTTGTTTGTTTGTCTTCGAGGTGGGACTGCTTATTACAACAACAAAAAATCGTGCGAATAACCACGGGAAAATGCAGCAGTTGTCATTCAAAATAGTTATTTCATACTGTTATTTTCACAGTCTCGTGGGGTTGCATGAATCCATGGAAGAGAACTGAATACGTCCCCCAAAAGTATAACAAACATTATAAACATTTCATGGATATTTGTTGGTTCATTTTTTGAATGTCGCTGAGTTCCTTATTAAACTTTTGATAAAACTCCGCTATGAGTATCTCGAAAATGGTTCGAAGTATACAATGAAAAGCCAGAGGTGCTGACAATCTCTATAACCTTTAACCGGCCAGAGGGTCGATTTCAAGACTTAGAATCACGCTGAAAATTAATTATGATAATAAAAATGAATATCATATTAACAGGCCTGTGTGTTGCAGGGTCAAACACCACTCCAACTTCTATTCCGACTGAAAATGATTACGGCAACTTTTGTATTGTATATCTATTATGAATTTTAAGAAAAAAAATGAAATATATCTGTTTAGTATAGATGTATTTATTTGAATGAAATAAGCCGTTGCGATTTTCTAATACATGGTATATGATTGGTATGTATGTAGGACATTGCAATAAAGCTCAGTCTGTAAGATACACGGCTATAATCAGTTGCTCGTGGTTACAAATAGGGAAGAGTTGATTTTTACTACCTTAAATTTGGTGAAGATTATTCTTTTTCGTATTACGGGTTGGAGTTTGACAAGATGCAATATGATGAATAATAAAGGGAAAAAAAAGGATAACGCTCTCAGCAGCAAGAAAAGAGTTATTTATATATATATATATACACACATATATATATATATATATATATATATATATATATATATGTTTTTGTTGCAATCTTATGGCGAGAAGATGGAAAGTGATTATAGCTTTCTGCTTTACTAAGCAAAGCTTAGATCGTAACGTCAATGTGAAAAAAAATCAATCAAGGAATAGATATGATCAGAATAAATTCTATGGCATTTCCACCGGAAAACATAAAATAGAGTAAAAAAAACGTCAAGATTCTGGAGAATGTAGACGTTTTTTGATCGTTTAATTCTAAGTCAAAACCTCTTATTACAATAACAAAGCGTGCAAATTTTCACGGGGAAATGCTGTACTTGTTACTTGTACTATTTTTTTTTTTCAAATCTCGTGGGTTAGAATGAATATGCAGAGGAGGACTGAATATATTCCCCAAAATATTATTATCATAATAAACATTTCATCATTCTCTGAATGGTTCTGATGGGTTTATTGATAACATCTAGATTTTGGGGAATCAATAACCCGTTAGAATCAAGCACAAAGAGTTTGTTTTTTTTTAAACTTCTTTCTAAAAACCAAAAGAAGACTTTTAGAAGGGGTTTAGTTGAGTACTGCTGCCAACTTTCAAGTCTATAGACAAAATGGTATGGCCAGGAACACTGGAATGCACAAATAAATGTATAATCACAGACACATTTAAATGTATATATAACCCTCCATCATCTTTGATGGTTACGGTTGTTCAATCATATCAAAGATACGAAAAAAGAAATAAAACACAAATTTTAAAAAAAGAGCGCTGACACTTACAAACACATAAACACACAAAAACATTAGCACAAACACACACAAATATCAAAAAGGATAGAACTCTTCGCCATCTTTGATGACTACGGTTGTTCATCTCTAATGACAACCTCAGAGCATTTCACCGTGGAGTGGTGTTTCATAAACTAAAAGGTTATCCAACACGAAATTCTCTTTTTTGAATCTGTTTTTATGATTGAGACTTTGACAAATTCTGTCACAAAGCGTAAAATGTTGTTATATCTAATTATACGACTTGGCTATCTTTGAAATTTTCAAGTTATGATTCATCATATGTATTTTCATAAAATTGTTCTTCACTTTTGAAGATGCTGTCCTCAAAGGAAAACAATTGTTTTTGTAAGGGTGTAAACTAGGTAAAAATGCTATTCCTGCTCTCAAAGACAGCAATTTCGCATTTGGAGTGGGAACTTGCTGAGAAAGAACAGAGCAAGTTTGGCTCAGCAAAATTTCATTCTGGAGATATGAGACTGAATAATGACCCTTAAGGGCGTCCTCAATCAGTTGTTGATGATAGGACTTCTAGGGATGTTGTGGAAACTGATACAAGAACAACTGTTTTCGAGCTCTTGCTCAAAATTTACATATTTCCAAAACAACTTAAGAGTCTAACCAAACATTTTTCTTTCATAAACGACCATTTCTTGTGGGACAACCAAATAGAATCGCTGATCATAACTACTGTATTCCATACTTTTTGTATTTATCTTTAGGTCTTTTGTTGCACTAAACTAAGCTTAGCAGGTACTTACAAGGAACTTCATTGCAGATCAGTGGTTCACGAGAAAGTCCCACAGACCATGACTATTGTTGTAAGTTGGACACTTGCAGTCTTTTGAGAGACCAAGCAAAGCTCTGTAAATGCCAAGTATTCTATCAAAGTTTGACATCACCACGAGAACTATCGATGGCCTGTTCAAGATCTCTCCGGGAAGGATCCAGCATTTAATATCAACTGAAAATTGACTACCTAGGACAATGGCACCTTTGTCATCTTCAGTCTCGTATTCTTTATTAATCACCCCCTGGTTAGTACTCCAGTTACATCAATGCCGCACAACTGACTTTCATGATTTTTAAAATGGCTTGGTACCTTACCGACAAACCACATACTAACAACTAAAGAGTTTCACCAAACATTTTTGTTTCATAAACGACCATTTCTTAATATACTCCAAGGCTAAGTATGTGGTACGTAAGTAAGTAGAAAGATTGTGTTATGTCAAGCACAGATTGCCTGCTTTAAAAATCAGCATTCGATACACTGGTTTTGACTCGAGCTTGAACACCGATGCATGATTGGTTATATGCAGGGGTGGGCACGGCTAACAAAAAAAAATATCAACTGGTAAGCTGATGAAAATTTTTGTGAAGCAAGGATAACCGCTAACTTTTATGATATAAATTTAGCTTCGGTCAAGTTATTTCTTTTGCCCTAGAACCCATGAAAAAAGACTTAGAGATCTGAAAATTTGATACGTTGTAGCTTAGACGTAGAGTTGAAACTAAACTGTATGTTAAATGTGAACAAATGTTTAATTTCATTTGTTCATTTAATCATTTGTGTACTCTTTGATATTAGTATGTCATTGGTTGTTCTATGTCTAAGCTACGACATATTAGGATTAAACTTATAGAGGTTTATCGATTTAGCATTTTTCTTAAGACTGACCGTCGCTGGTCATATGCGTCTATGTCCATTACGAGATAAGGTCAGGGAATGAATTGAAAGATGAGTAGAAGAGAAGAATTGATAGAGAGATAATCAAACCAATCTAGTACTAGGATCATTCAGGTATATGATAAGGAACCACTTGTGTAACACGGGTTGCTGTGAATGGTGTTGTCTGTATGGCTTACAATGCTAGTTGCTGTGGGTTTTTTTTCTGTATAATGGACACACATTCCTTTTCTTACGGATTATGTACGTGGTGAAGCCTGTAGAATGGATAGATCGAAACGTAATGCTGACAACAAAATTAGCAGAAAGAGTGAGTTCAGGAGTCCGAACTGTTCATAAAGCGAATCTGAATGCCTTGCTCTTGAAAAAAAAAAGCACATGAGTTGGAGAGATATATCATTATGCACCGATTTACTCGGACTAAGGTCTTTATCTTGGTTGTTATAGTTACAGTACTTCGAACCAAACTCTTTCTTCAACACTATATACAAATATTCAATATTTTACACCAAGCAAGGGAATCATGCTCAACATCACATAGAGAAATCACAAGAGAGCACATCAAATTGAAAAACCAAACAGTGGTCTGGGATATCACAGAAACCACCAGAAAATTCAAATGGCAGTTGAAAGAATGCCAGCCAAACGCTGGACATCCGGATACACAATCTGACTCCCCAGAGATCATATGCGAGTCTGTGACCGGTAAAAAATAAGATGGCCTGACGAACTAGACGAGTCAGAAGGTATTGGCTCTGCATGATAGAGATGTCAGGCGAATCTTAGGGGAGGTCTTTGTCCAACAATGTTCAATAAAGCGATGATGATGATGATGATGATGATGATGATGATGATGATGGTTATTCTCATTCCGCTTGGTCCATGTCAGAGGATATCTATCAGTTGATTAATCCTAGTTAATTTATCATTCGTCAAAACGAGGACACTAGTCTGAGTAAATCAATGTATAGCAATGATACTTCCCCATATCGGAAATCCAGGCAGAAATATTCGTCTTGAATAAATTCTCAGATAACCATGGGTATGTTAAGCTTCATCATGAATATTTATGAGTAAAAAAAAAGAGATATTCCGAGTCAGAGGGATGTGCTCTCCTTTCTGTCCTGACGTCAGCCGAGGTCAGAGGACTTGGGTTTGTTTGAAAAGGAATTAGGATCGTTCTTCGTCGTTAATGCGTTATAACATCCAATTTCCACGGTTTGATTCACCCGGATACACCATGAATATACCCGGTCCACACCCCCATGGTTTAGTCCTAGCTCTCCTCTCCGCTCATTAGATATGCACAGTTTTATTACTTTCTCTCGTCGTCGGAACAGCACTTTTTATACGTTTATTCAGTTCCCAAAGGCGCATAAATGCTGGGTTCTCCATCGAGACAGGCATCAGCAGAGGCAATGAGAGAGAGAGAGAGAGAGAGAGAGAGAGAGAGAGAGAGAGAGAGAAATAGAGAGAGAGACTAAGCATCTGGGTATTAGACACTATCAACTAAAACTGTCACCAAAACTGTCAACTTAGGTTTATCTCAGTGTTCAAGTTGGTCTGGCTGGCTGCCTGGCTGCCTGGCCAGCTATGTATGTATCGCTTATACAGGCTACAAGGATGAAGGTAGAGGGATGAAAATTTGAAAATTTACCCCTTATTACGTCAGCGAAAGACTTTTTAATCGTCCACCATCATCACTACCACTGTCCGAATATTTTCTAGTAAAGGGTCCAGTCGGTTTGCAATGTAAGTTTATGCTAAAGTTGGTCACTATTTGTCCCCGTTTGTTTGTTTTTTTGAAAATTCAGACTCATT
This sequence comes from Thysanoteuthis rhombus, assembly GCA_963457665.1. Classification (NCBI taxonomy): domain Eukaryota; kingdom Metazoa; phylum Mollusca; class Cephalopoda; order Oegopsida; family Thysanoteuthidae; genus Thysanoteuthis; species Thysanoteuthis major. The sequence goes on along the minus strand of OY735227.1, from coordinate 41,043,028 downwards.
AGTGATCACTGCCCAACAAGAGTCAAGAGAGGTGACTTATTCATTGATCACTCCTTCGTCCGATGTTTGATTTGATCACTCTTCCCCCCCCCAATTCGACATGCTGCCAAAAGACGTTTTGTCACGTGATGGTATCTATTGATCGACTAACCAGACCTGTTATTATCGTTAATGTGTCAATGCGAGTCGTTTCAGCCGCCTGAACGAGTTCTGTGTTGATAACAATCTCTTTTCTGCGTCGGTCCGGATAGCAACGGCGCTGTTTGTCAACAGTTTTCCCCCGTTTTCCAACAATTGCGTAAGCTTGCTTGCCCGACTGCCTGCCACAACCGGACGATAGCCACTTTTTTTTTTCTTCTTCTTCTTTTCCCGTTCCTTTCCACACTACAATTACTGCCGCACGCCTTGAACGTTGATGCCATGTCGCCGTTCGGCTCAGTGATTATAGCCAAGGCTCTCCGCCATGTTTATTCATTCAACGACTGCCTTAACACGCCTGTAAATAGGATGTCACTAAACACGGAATCATCACACACGGCCATACGACTTTGTCTACCGTTCATCTTGCTTCTTGCTCAAATGGTGATTTCAACCGGATGTCGAAGCCATCATTATCGTGGTTTTCTTCCTTTCACCATGTCATCTGAATAATTATCGTAATAACAATGGTTCAGGCTGGTAATGATGATAACGGCAATCAGACGGGTGTAATGTCGCTACAATCGCACCCATTTCGAGAAATTTCCCACCATTCATACATTTCGTAAAAGGATTATCTCTTGCTTACAACACCGAGCAAAGCACATAAATACCGGCTGGAACACACCAACCAGATGAAATGAGCATAAGGGACAACCTCCAAAGGAATAACTACCTCCCAAGTATGATATTAGTGGCCCCCACTCTTTGGTAGATAACCATCACAATGCAGCTATCCTTCCTTACATAAAAGGTATATCAGGGAAAACCCAGAGAATCTACATCAGGAAAACATACAAAAAGTCATCTGATTCCGTACTCTGTTGAGAGATTTTTAAATCAGGGATAGCTGATCATGTATGGAGAGATAATGGAGAACATCAACTTTTCCGAATGGAGTCAAAATCACAGACATGAAATAACATTAGGGTAGGATTAAGGCAGGGTTCAAAAGTGATTCTACTCAACGCAAAAACCTCCAACAGTATTTAACTTCAACGAGAAGAAAACCCGACCAAAAATTGTGTGTATAGCTTTCCATTCAGTCGAGATAGACAATATGAAGGTGAAACAAACTGCGCTTTAAAATAAAGGTTGGCGTAATTGGTAAGTGGTATTCCGTAGAGAATCTTCGAAACCAGGTAGAGCTGATAATGTATGGAGAGAAAATGGTGTACACCAACTCTGGTTGAACTAAGTCAAAATCACTGATTGGACCATCAGGATAGTATTCTAAAGTGATCCGAATCTACCAAGACTTTTCGAGGGTATTAAACTGCCACTGGAAGACATTCCCTCATCTTTGTTGTTCTGGGTTTGTTTGTTTTGTTGTTGTTTTTTCACAAGGTTTTGGTCGCTATCCTCAACGGTCTTCTGTGGATGTATTTTGTATTTTGGAATGTGGATTGAATGAATTTAAAATAATAGGCGGGAAGTTAATGGCACAGGTGAATAAAAAGATTGAAGGAATCAGAACATATATTATCCTCAAATCAATCGACCAACAGAGTGTGAACACCAATATGCATATAACGAGTTACAAGTCGATTCACATCAATTACATCATTGAATCTGTCATGTTAGCATTATTCTCAGAGATTTTCGACTTATGTACCGCTGCACGTTAGTTGTGATGCCTCTGTAGGTTTTCTGCAGGAGTTTCAGAGAGGGTCGATGCTCCCTCAAAGGATCGTGGGACAGGGCTCCCAATATGGACACAAAAATAATATTTGAATACGTTTTGACACTACTGGTACCTTTAAGGAGCGTATTAAACCCCTTTTTTCCAATAATGCAGTATACAATTAAATGTGTTGTTCATTGAAGACCTATATGGCAGCTTAAAATTTTCTCTCCTGAAATCCGTAGAACCGCCATTTTTTATATAATTTTTTAATGATTAGCATCTTTTTCATTGACATCTTGATTCAATGTGCAGTAATAATTAATACACCCAAAACTTTTGAAAACTATGATCAATAAAGAAATCAATAATTTATTAGTATACTCAACTAAGAACACATTATTATTATTAGAAACCGTCAACCAGAACTGTCAACGTAACTTTCTTCAGATTTCAAGCTGGTTTGTCTGGTTATTTATATATGTATATATCCAACGAGGAGGATGCTCCAGTGGAGCTAGAATTAATATCTAGAATTAAAAATTTACACCTTATTAGGTTTAGACATAAACATCTTTTTATTTTTCGAAAATTTCCCCTTGAATAGCTTTTTAGTGGGAGTTTCAATCTGCAATGTAAGTATTCTAAATTGATCCCTCATTTTGTGTCCGACAGCATTCTCACTTTTTCTTTAAGGTGAGAAAAGTCACTGATTCATTGATCATCCCCTTTTTCTAAATTTTAATTTATCACCCCAACATGGGCAAGCTGCAAAAAGTCGTTGGTCAAATGACAGTTTCTATTGAATGACTAACCAGATCTTTCTTTTAAATGATCAAATCTATCCCTGAATACTGATGGTGTGCCTGACCATTTTAGTGCCAGACCCTCCATGGCTGTGAGAAAAAAAAAGTTGAAAATCCCTGGTCTACGATGTCAAAAAGAAATATGTGTAATAATGTTATGCCTTACCTACCCAAATAGTCGTAGTAAGAAGGTGTTATCCCCATTGTAAACCATGAGGGCAGATCAATTTGGGTGAAAGAATATATCAAAGAATTTTTCAAAATTTGGATATTCATTACAGGAGGTTCTAATTGGTAAAATTAATTCATTAATTTTACCGTAATTATTTTAGTTATCGAAATTGAAAAGTCCCTAAAATTCCTACCTACGTTGGGATTGACATGTATAATTATTTATCTTCTTTTATTTGTATTTTGGACCCAAGTTAATAATCATATGAGTTTCCATTCCTCCTCCAAGCATTTACATCTACATCTCCTTCATACCCAACTCTCTCTCTCTCTCTCTCTCTCTCTCTATATATATATATATATATATATATATATATATATATATATATATATATATATATATATATATATATATATATATATGTATGTATGTATATGTCCGTTGTTTTACTTATTGATTCTTCATCGTCAAATATTTCGAGGGGGGCTTCATAAGTAAGCCTTTTGTTTCGAAAGATAAATGATGAATAATATTAAATAACATCCATATACCATACATTATGGTAATATCTAATATGAAATAACGAACTACATGTATTATGATACGGTCTCAAATTAATAAGACAAAGCTAGATATTAAAATCATAGCTGGAGGGGTGTTGGCGTTTGATCAATACCATTGGGAGCCATGTTAAAGTAAGTTTTTTGTTTTAAATCTCCCAAACCGTTACATGGTGAACATCTGATCAACTTATGGTCCAACAAGATAGAATCATACTTAGTTCCATAATATCAAAATCTGTGTAAAAGCCGACATAAATGACATAAAGAGATATTTGAAAAAAGTGACTGAAATGACAAAGATTTTAATTTTTCTTTATATGTTCAGTGTTTAAAGCTGTACATCTCTCTCTCTCTCTCTCTCTCTCTCTCTCTATATATATATATATATATATATATGTATATATATATATATATATATATATATATATTTCCAGAACAGGACATTATCTCATACCTTATGCTGACCACACACACAGCTCTTTCCTGCCCTGATATATTTATATTATCAAGCCTAACCACTACAAGACATAGAACCTTTATACGTGTACAAAACATGGTCCTTTGAAATTGTCATTTCACTACAATATATGATAGTAATTTGACAATTGAAATTTGAAAAAAAAATAAGAGAAAGTATCACATCTCAAAAAAATTATGAAACGGACAAGGTTTTTATGCATTTCATTGATTCCCATTAACATTTCAGAAAGCACTTGCATCAGTTGCAGAGAAAATCATTTTACTCACGGCTTTCTCTCATTCTTTCTCTCTTTCTTTCTCTCTTACTAACTGCATTCTCTCTCTCTTTCTTTCTTACTAACTGTTTTCTCTCATTCTTTCTCTCTTTTTTGCTCGTCACTTCCTCTTATTCTTTCTTTCACTCTGTTTTCTTATTCTCTCTGCTTTCTTTTAATCTCTCTTTCTCTCCAACACGTTGCTTTCTCTTATTCTTTTCTTTCTCTGCTTTCTCTTATTCTTTCTCTCTGTTTTTTTCTATTTTCTTTCTTTGCTTTCTTTTATTCTTTCTTTCTCTCTGTTTTCTTTTATTCTCTCTCTCTCTCTCTCTCTCTCTCTCTCTCTCTCATTTACCCGTTGTTTTTTTTTATTCTTTCTTTCTCTCAGCTTTCTTTTATTCTTACTTTCTTGTCGCTTTCCCCATTTCTTTCTTTTGCCGAACTCCAGTCCAGGCCTGAAGTCACTCAGTGACAAAAACAAGGACGACGACCATAGCAAGAACAATTCTCAACAAATTTCAGGTTGTAAAAAATCAACATTTCCATTGCATGGTTAGATATCAAGACAAACCCATTCACAGGGTGGTTGTCTCAGCGACCGAGCTTGATTGACTAGTCTGACAGGTCTGCAATATTTATCTCACCGATATGCAAGGACTTATTTCAACTTACCAAATGGAAATTTTTATATTAGAAAAATATTTTTCATCTTTAATATATCATCATAATCAACATCATCATCATCAGCATCATCATCATCATCATCACTCTTTTAACGTCCGTCATTGGACATAGACTTTTCCTGGGATTCGCCACATTTCTCTATCTTGGGCGTCGCGGAGCTACAATACAAAAAAAAATACAGGAATCATCTTAAGTCGCAATAGAAGTTGGAATAGAGTTTGACCCTGCTGCTGTCAAATGTTTCTCTCATTCTCTCTCTTCCTTCTTCGGAATTTATTCCGTTTTGTCATTCTCTCTTTCCACTTCTTTTTTTTTTTTCTTTTTTTTTTTTTTCATCCAAACTTTTTATTTCCATTCATTAACAGGGAATAAATGCTAGGCTCCGTTCCACACTTGCTCATTTGTAACAATGAAGAGAAATTCAATGGATGCAATATGCATTTGGCTTGCAGTAGGGGTTTGCAATATAATTTTCTTTTTATTTCGCTAAAACAAAAATTGAAAAAAAAAACAACACAATTTTTTTCTGTTTGTACCTCTTCCCGTCACAATAGGCCCAATCTGTTGTCTACCCCAACTATATTGAACATTGAACATTTGCACACACATGTTCGACTGACCGATTCACGGGGGTAGTCTAAAAAGAGTCCAGTTGTAAAGGAAAGAAAACTGTGGGTGTTTTCCGCAAGTCGCCATCTGAGCCCCAAGAAAAAAAAAGGGCGAATTGGTAGGTGTGAAAACTAGATCAGAAAAAAGGACCTTGCAATAAATAAATAAGAGCTTACATTGTAAAATTCATTGGATAGCTAAATTGAGGTCTATAGCGCCAGGTGCTATTGAGACTGAACATATGTGGCAAACATGTTTGTTTTTTCCGAGGAAGTAATATATTGCTTAACAGCAGACGACCCGCGATGAAGAATAACAGTTTTCCAATAAAAAATAGCCCCAGATATTTTCCCGTATAATATGTTTATGTATAGTTAGTCTTCTTTATTCCTTCTTAATAACTTTTATTTCTCAGCCCCTTGCTTTACTATTTTCATTCTCTTTTTTCTCTTTCTTTTTCAAAATTCTATCATGTCACCATTTTTTCTTCTATCTTCTTACGTTGTTTCCATCTCTGGCTTTTTCTCTCTCATTGAGTATGTTTTTACAATTTCCTTTAACCTTCATTCATTTACGTTAAGAGGTCTTAATTTACTCCCTTTTATGCGTTTTGTAGTGGCTTTATTTAGTTTAATTCTGTAAATCTTTCATCTTTTTTTCATCTTCGATCACTTTCGGACATGTCTTTCTCTCCATTTTCTAATCTCTCCTTCCTAATGATTTCTTCATTTTGTCCTTAAAAGATTTTGAATGTTTATCATATGTATCTTCTCCACTCTCCTTCCCATCTGTCCGTCAACAATATTTCTCCTTTCTTTCTTTAATCTTTGCTTCTCCTCCCTTCTTCTTTCACTATTGTTTTCTTTCTTTCCTTCTTTCTCTCTTTCTTTCTTTATTTCTTCTCATTAGTCTTTATTTTCTCTCACATTTTCTTCGTCTCACAGATTTTTATCCAACTTTCTTTCTTTTAATTACTCTCTATTTCCCTTCGTTTTATTTCTTTTTTTTTTCTTCTCATCATTTTTCATGTTTCATCTCCTTTCTTTCTTTCTTTCTTTCTTTCTTTTTTTCATTCTCTTTAGAATTCTTCTTGACTTTTTCAATACTTATTTTTTTGCTTTCATTGATTCTTTGCTTCCATCTTTCGATACACCACGTTTCTTTCTCTTTCCTTCTTTTTCCTCGGTTGTCTTTCATTTCTTTCCTTTCTCTCAGCATTTATTTCTTCACTTGTGTTTTGCTCTGCAGTTTTCACCTTATCTATCTATCTTCATCTTCCTTTTCTTTGTCAGCCAAGACTGTCACCAACATAGTTTTCTTTCAGTTTTCCAGTTGGTCTAGCTGGCTATGTATGTTGGTATGAACTTATTCATCGATCACCTCATTTTCCGATTTTTGCAATTGATTACCCCTAACACATTGGTTGAATGACGGTTTCTATTGAGTGACTAACCAGACCTGTTTCTGCTTTCTTTCGTCTTTCACTGGCTCTTTCCTATCTGTATGTGTGTGGTTGGATGTATTCGTGTGTGTGTGCGTGTGTCTCTCTCTCTCCCTCTTTGTTTACTCATCTTTCAATCAAATTGTATCTTTCTTGCGTTTCTTCTTTCTTTTTATCCATTTTTCTTTTTTTCTTTCTTACTTATTTTCTTTGTCTTCTTCCATTCTTTCTTACCATTTCACGTGATTTTTCATTCAATACTTCTCTTTACTCACTACCAATCTTTTCATTAATTTTTCTTTCTTTTTCAATTTCTTCATTTATTTTCCTTTCTCTCCCCTCATTAATGTTCTTTTTTTATTTGACTTCCCTCTTTCTTTCTTTCCTTCCATTGATTTTACTCTCTTTTTTAAAAATTTCCTTCTCTTTTTCTTTTGTCCTGTTTTCTACGATTCTGTTAAACCCAGTCGTTTCTTCTTTATTTTATCTTTTTTTCATCCGTTCTTCCTACCTTTTTTTCTTATTTATTTTCCTATTTCTTTTTCTAATCTCATTTTTCTTTCACCTGTTTTTTCTTTCTTTTTCCCCAGAAATTTATTTTCATTCCTTTTTATTCACTTCCTTTCTTCGTTCCTTTCTTCATTCCTTTCTTTTTTCTTCCTTTCAATGTTTCTGCTCTTGATTTTTTTTTTCTTGTACAAATCTGGCCAGGATTTTCAATTTAATATCGAAGCGTTTCTTATCTCATTTTCACTCCCCTCTTCCCACTCTTTATCTCTCTTCTTCTTCTTCTTCTTCTTCTTCTTCTTCTTCTTCTTCTTCTTCTTCTTCTTCTTCTTCTTCTTCTTCTTCTTCTTCTACATAGGTTTCTATCAGTTTTCAAGTTGATCTGGCTGGGTACGTATGCAATACGCGTACTGGATGATAAGTACAAGAGGGCTTAAAATTTTAACATTCACTCCTTACTATGTCCGAATTTTTTTTTTTAAATCATTCAAGCGATTTCAGTTTGCAATGTAAGATGATGCTAAACTGATCCCTCAGTTTGTGTCCGCTTGGTTTTTGGAAATTCAGATTTTTTAGTGATCCTTACCTAATAAAAGGCGGGCGAAGTAACTTATTCATTGATCGCACCCATTTTTCCAATTTTTTAATTGATCATCCCCAACACAGTTTGCTACCAAAATTGTTTGCTCGTTTTTAAAGTATTTCAGTGGTGATTTCAGTTTGCAATGTTTGTTTATGTTCAATTGATCCCTGAGTTTACGTCCGCTTGTTTTTTGAAAATTCAGATATTTTGTGATAAATGGCGAGCGAAGTGACTTATTCACTGATCGCACCCATAACCCCTCATTTTCTTAATTGATCATCCCCAACACGGCTTACTGCCGAAATACATTGGCGGCATGACGGTTTCTATTCGGTGACTAACAAGACCTGTTTTGCTTTATTCTTTGTTTCGTTTTCCGCTTCTTTCAGGCCCTTGCTGTTTTTTGTTTTTAGTTTTTTTGTTTTTTTTCAAATGCACTCCTGCTTCCACCGGCCACTTTCATCTCACCGCCTCACCTCGACGGATCTAGTCAAGCTTGAAACACGCTAATTGCCTCCCGCCACTTCTTCGCCTTCACACCCACCCCTTGTCTCCCTCTCTCTCTCTCTCTCTCTCTCTCTCTCTCTCTCTCTCTCTTCATCACCTTTACACTTATGCAAATACATACGCTACCCGCCACCCCCTTCTTTCGCTGCAAATCTCTCGCAGTCACTTAAGAGGGGCCCAAAATAAACATCTTCACAACAGTGACCCGCACAATATCAAGCCTCCTGTTTATTTTTCACTGGACAGTGAAAGGCCCTTCAATGAGTGTTGAGAGTTTTTGTTGTCAGTTATCCGTCAATGGCCGCTGTCGTCACTTCTATATTTGAATAGAAAAATGAAAGAAACTTTATA
>OY735227.1:41024249-41026749 GCA_963457665.1 Thysanoteuthis rhombus | reverse complement strand
TAGGTACTTTTCATATGATTCTCTCTTTCTCTTATTCTCTCGTTGCCTCATTCTTTTTACATTTATTTTTCTTTCTCTCTTCAGCATCTTGCTCTCTCTCTTATTCAACTTTCCTTCTTTCTTCTCTCTTGTTGCTTTCTCTAATTTTTTTATTTTTTTCTTTCTTTCTCTCTTGAATTTCTTCCATATATTGCCTCTCCTTTTTCTTTCTCTCACTACGTTCTTTTTTTTCTTTTTCCGCTTTTTTGCTTTCTCTCATTCAGCTTTTTGTTCTTTCTTTCTTCCTCGTTGCCTTTTATTTTTTTCTCTCTTTTCCTTGCATTATTCAACTTTATTTATCTATTTAATTCTTACTCTCTCTCATTTTTTCATTTCTTTCTCGTAGTTTTTCTTCTTTCTCACTGTTTTTCTCTTATTCTTTCTTTCCTTCTATCTCCTTTATCTACTGGTTTTCTTTTATTCTTTCTCTCTCTTTGCCCTTTATTCGCTGCTCTCTCTTATTCTTTCTTCTTTCTTTTCTTTAATTATTTTTTCTTTCTTCTCTCTTTCTTTCTTTGTCACAGTTTTTCTTTTGTTCTTCCTTTTTTTCCTCTCTATTTGCTGTTTTCTCTTAACCTTCTTTCTCATTGTTTTCTCCTATTCTTTCTTCCTTTTTGCAATTTTCTCTCATTCTTTCTTTCTCTCTTTCTTTTTGTCTTTCTTTCTCGAGGCTTTTATCTCAGTCTTCTTTCTTTCTTCTTTATTCGCTGCTTTCTCTTATGCTTCCTTTCTTTCTTTCTTCCCAGCAGTTTTCGCTTATTCTTTCTGTCTTTCTCCTTAATTTGCTGTTTTGTCTTATTCTTTCTTTCTCTTCTCACCGTTCCCTCTTATTCTTCATTCCTTTCTTTCTTTTTTTTCTTCTTTTCGTGTTTTTCTTTTTATTGTCAGAAATATTGTTGTTGGTGATGGGGGTAAGGGCAACATTCTGTGGTTGAAAGAGCACAGAGCAAAACAATAACACAAAAACGAACTTGTATCTTTTTCTTCTTTTGTTATCTCGTCTTGAAGTGCCGATTTCCCGTGGTCTTAATGTTACTTATCAACGGAAACAGTGGATGATTAGATCGTAGCTTCTTTACTCGATCCCTTGGCATCTTGTTTCGTTAATTGCTTGCATCTGGAACTTACATCTTTCTCTTCTCCGTCACTGTTGCTCGATTAATAGCCATTTTTGCTTCAATCCCCCCCCCCCGTTGTCCTTTTGCCAGATTTTCTGTGAGAGACCGTCAACCAGAACTGTTACCAGAAGTGCCAACAGGGGCTTCTTCAGATTTTAAGCTGATCAGATCGTCCAGCTGGCTGGCTGGCTGGATGGATGGATATCTATGTACTATGCGTCAAGGCTGGAAATTTTAGCATTCACTTCTTCATTTTTCTTCCTCAAATCCCCAAATTTGCAATATAAGTTGGTCCTTCAGTTTGTGTCCGGTAACAGTCACGTTTGTATTTGTTTTGTTTGTTTTTGAAAATTCAGGCCTTTTCTTACTGATCACTGCCCAACAAATGACGAGAGGAGTAATCTATTCATTAATCACCCCCTTTACACATTTTTTTAAAAATTGATCACCCCCATCACATCATGCTGTCAAAAGACATCGGCCACATGACAGTTTCTCTCGAACAACTAGCCGGGCTTCTTCCGTTTTACCCACATTTACAACACAAACTCTCACATACTTACGTATGCAATAAACTCTCGTCGTAACGGCACTCGGTCTTAAAGCACTTTTTTTTATGACACACTTGTTCTGAAGGCACGTTTGTTTTTGGGGAGAAGTGTACGCTTGCATAAAAGAGCAATAGTAGAAAAAAACATTGGCGCTTATCTGAGACTGCGAATCTTCACGTGGAAGATGGGATGATAACAACAGACAAGGGAGATAATACGGGCAGTGCAAAATCGGGGGAGGGGTTTAGACGCGAGGGAAAGCGTGGGTTCAAGCAGGAGCCGAAAAAAAAATGATGAGAAGGAAAACAGGTCCGGTTAGTCATTTAAAAGAAACCGTCACGTGATCAGCGTCTTTTGGCAACATGCTGAGTTTGGTGATCAATTTAAAAAAAAGTTGTAAAAAAGTAAAAAAAAAAAAAAAATTAGGTCAATGAATGAGTCACTTTTCTCGCTTTTGTTGGGCAGTGATCACTAAAAAAATTCTGACTTTTCCAAAATATAGTATTAACTTAGATGTGAATTTGACTTCCCTCCCTACTAAAAACCTAATTAGCGGGTAATTTTCATTAAAAAAATGATATAAGTAGTAAATATTGAAATTTTCAGCACTCTAGCTGAAATAATACAGACATTGCCAGTGAGCCACACTAGCTTGAAAACTGAAGAAACCTATGTTGACAGTTTTTGATAACGGTTTCGAATGAAAGAGAGAGAAAAGATGGCTGAAGTGAATGCAATATAAGTGAAAGAAAGAGAAAAGAAAAACAAACGATCAAGAAAAAACTAAGGGAG
>OY735227.1:41004249-41019249 GCA_963457665.1 Thysanoteuthis rhombus | reverse complement strand
AAAAGCTTTGTTTTCCGTTTGATAATCACAAGACAAGATGCCATTAGAGAAAGTGTAATAAAACGAGTTAGGAAATGTCGGACGAGGGGGGGCGGGGGCAGGGGGCAGGGGGGATTGACGCTGTGTGAAAAGCGAGAGAGAGAAGAATCATTGACGCTTAACTCTGAAACACATGCGCGGCTAATAATTATGGTGAGTAGTTTGAAATACATGTAGAGAAAGCAGTCCTCTTCGTTAATGCAAAACACTCCGGACAAGACGGCGTTGAGGGTGGAATCGGAGATTGTAGGCTGGTTGGAAGGGGTGGGGGAGGACGTTAGGGGAGATACGTATGTAATAATCTTTTCCTAAATCGTGGTATCACTCAAATCTACCTTCATTTGTATGTTCTTTCAAGTAATGAAATCTTTAAGGGGGAAATGATAATAAAAAAAAACAAGAACCATAAGTTCACTGTACGTCCACCATCTGTGAAGGTAGTAGCAAGAAGATGAGGAAGAAGAGCAAGAAGTCCTTCTTTGAGTCAATTGATTCTCATACTTGGAAATATTCCGAGAGTGTTGTTTTCATAAAGAATCGGTAATGGTTTATTTAAAATAGAAAAATTCCGAACTTGTACATTCTATAATTACATCATTGCATTAATAACGTCGTGCCTTTAATGATATCACATCCTGTCCGTCCCATTTAGGTTGTTTAACGAACGTCGGACCAAACAACCGACAGATGGATCAACCGACCGAAAAGAATCTAACAGAGATGTGTAGACACATCTAAAAGAAAATCACTTTCTTTCTATTTCCGTTGTTTAACGTGCGTGGGACCAACCAACCGACCGAAAAGCGTATAATAAACATCCAGAGGATATAACATTACATGTCACTAAATATAGTTTTGCTAGAGTGTAACAATTTAACTACTGTAGCCACCAAAGGTGGTGAAGACTTCTATCCCTTTGTATATGAGTGTGTGTTTGTGTGATCAGTGCCCCTGGCCATACCGTTTCTTCTAAAGACTTGAAAATTGGCATCAGTAAGCCACTAGACCCCCTCTCTTTAATTTTTGGAAAAAAATTTTTTCTTCAACCGTTTGGGGTCATATTTTCACGGGTTTATTAATGACACCTGGATTCTGAAATATCTCGATGTTTTTTTTCTACTTCATCTTAGATGTTTCCCAGCAGAAACGTCAGTGATGTCATATATGAAATTTATTCTAACCATATTTATTCTTAGGCGGAATTCTTTTTACGTTATTTCATATTTTACCGCTACGATTGTTGCATTATTGACTGTGATGGCGAGTATCATTTATCAATGACTAATTAATACCCAGGAAACCATCCACGGATTCATACAAATTTCAATTTTTTTTCTTCCTTTTTTTTTCTTATATCTGCTAACATGAAGTTTTGTATCTGACCATCAATAGTTGTAGGTCCAATCAGGATCGAACCCACAAATAACTGGCACCAGGTTTAGCTTGCTGATCACTGTTATACTACGTCTCTCCAGATCCATTTTTTGTATGTCTGGGGGGGGGGGGGGGTTGTGTTTTTTTTTGTGGTTTTTTTTTGTGTGTTTTTTTGGGAGGGGGGCTTTTTGTTTATTTTTTCCCGGAAGAAAATACCGAATTTCTTTACCCGGGAAAGTGCATAGTTTGAAACAGTGAGCAGGAAGTATTTTCTTCAGCAATATCCTAATTTCCTCAGTGGAAGAGTCCGAAGTTATTGACAGCAGATCCAGTAAATTACACTGTATCGTTTCAAGTCGATTATTTACTAGTATTCTATTCATTAGAAACAATCAATCAAAGTTGTCAACCGAAATTGTTTCCAAAACTGCCAACATAGTTTTCAACAGTTTTCAAGTTGGTCCAGCTGGCTGGCTGGCTGGCTATGTAAGTATGTATGTATGTAAGTATTACGCGTACAGACTGCACTAATGGAGTTAGGGGGCTGGAAAGTTCTCCATTTACTTTTTATCATGTCAGGAAAAAAAATTTAAACCCCCAATTAGGTTTTTAGAAGTGGGTTGAGTTTACAATGTAAGTTTAGGCCAGATTAATCCCATAGTTTGGGTCCAGCAGCATTCATGTTCGCTTTTTGAAAATTCAGACTCTTTTTGTGATCACTATACAACACAAGGCAAACGAAGTAACTTACCAATTAATCACTCCCAACACAGCATTCTGCCAAGAGACGTTTGTCATGTAACGCTTTCCGTTGAGTGACTAACCAGATTGCCTCAAATTCAGTTGTTTGGTGCGTATCGTCGTGGTGTAATGGTTAGCGAAGTCGGCTTTTTCATCAACATCTGACTGTCAAGTACTTTCTGTTAAGGTGAATCTAAGAGAAACGTTCGGTAGAGAAAATCCTCATGGTTCAATAAAAACATAATGCTATACCAGAGGGTCAGCTTATTATATGCGTGTGTTCTCAACACTTTTGTTTTCATTTTAATTTCAGTGGCTTTTTATAGCCGTCATTCTACGGCCATTAATAAACAGTACAGGCTGTAAATAAAAAAATAAAAAAAACTTTGGCAAGACTCGAACTCGCACTCATTTCCAGCGGAATGCTATACTAGAAGGTCAGCTTACCCAATGCACCAGGAAGCCTAAAACGACCCTCATAAGATCTTGGTCCTATCAGATATAAGTAAAATTCGAACTTCCCTACTCTTGGAGTGTACAATGTACTCAAAAGATATACAATTATCCGATCTCACACAACTGTACAACACTTAGTAAACAGCGTAGATAAAGATAAGGCTTTCGTTGAGATTCGAACTCAAATCCCACTTCTCTCGGAAAGCCTGTCTGATCAAATCTGACCATATAGCCCTGTCACTCTTTCTATCTGGACGCCCAGCGCAGTCAACTTTTTTGTATTATTCACATAAATGGTCTCCGCTCTCTTTTGACGGATACACTAAATCTATCATCTTGAATGTTATTATCAGATGAAACATTATCTATTATTATCAATTGGTATACCGGTGCCTTCAGAAGAGTCGGGATACAAGAGATATATGCATACACGTTGCATCTCGTATACGTAAACAATAGAGCTTTGCATTGCAGTGAGCGTCCTCTTCCTTTTTTTTCTTTCACTAATTTAATCATTTTTCTTTCTTTTTTTCTTTTTTTCTTTTTTTTTCTTTTTTCTTTTTTCTCTCTTTCTTTCTTTCTCTTCATTTTTTCCCTTTGAATTCTTTCTTCGTTCTTTCTCTATCCATATCCCCTTTTCTTTCTTTTTTCACCCCCCCCTTTCCTTTAATTTTTTCCTCTTTTTTCTTTCTTTCTTTCACCCCCCCCCCTTGACTTCCTTCCTCTTTTTTTTTCAAACTGTTTTACTTTCATACTTACTACGTATATGAAAAAAAAAGATACAAGTTACGAAATTGCGGATCAACTAAATTAGAAAAAGAAACTACATTAGGAGGAATTAGATGATAAAACAATATTCTAATCAGAATTGAGAAAAAAACATCAAGTCTCCAACAGAAATAATGAATAATTTCTTCGTTTAAATGTGTGCACCCAGTGAGACCCAAACTCATTAGACTAGCAGATTGGCTTGTATTATGCACGTCTTACATGTGAACAAGACCTTCTGTCCTTATAAAGCTGCATTCAAAAAATGTGTGACAGACGACATCTGCACATTGGTAATTATTATACGCATGTATTCTTCGCGCATTTTTTTTCATCTCAATTACAGTTGCTTTCAATAGCTTTCAAAAGCCGTTATTCTACGGCGATTAATAACCAGTACAGATTGTAGATAGAAAAAGGTCTTCTGCAAGACTCGAACTCGCGCTCATTTCCATCGGAATGATACGCCTGCCCTGGAAAGTCAAAGTCAATAATTTCTCAAAATAATTCGAGTATCATCCTGAAGGATTTGTTCATTCCTTTCGGTTCCTGGTTATTTCCCTCTGGTTCAAGACTCTCATCTCCTCATTTAAACCTCTGGATCCCACGCCGAACCGTACTAACATGATTTTGTGGATAAAAACAAACAAACAATGATTAAAAAAGATGATAACAAGACTGGCAACTCCAGGGTTAAACTCCGCTCTGACAGAAGCTCATTAGTTATAAAAAAAATATCTCGAGTTTTGTAAAAACATTTTTCCTTTAACTGAGAAAGATCTTCAAATGTGGCAAAGGAAGGTGACTTAACAAAATCGTACCTAGATCTTTTTCTAGATGGATGGCATGGAAATCTAGATAATTCTAGATATGATGTCAGGCAATTTAGATACGAACTGAAAACTAGAGTTTTCTATTACAATTAAACCATAAATTAAACACTACATAGTCGAAACACGGAAAGAATTTTAGCTAATTAACTATACGTCAAGTTTCGGACTTATCGATCCATCCTTAGATATATATATATAACCATTCTTACTTTCTTCCATACGTTGATTGATGACGTTTGAACGGATTCAGTCTCTGCTTTTCCGCCCCCCTCTGTCATTCTAGACTTCTCTATTTTTAGTCTTAACAGGAAGTCTGAAATTGTTATAGTTGTTTGGTGAGGAAAATAAAGTAAAAAAAATAACTCGGTTGAAGTTTGGAAAAAAAAGTAAACAATAATAGATAATGGAAATACTTCTGCTAAGAAATTCAAACAATTTAAAGATTAGTATTGATCACACTTGAACACAGTTAATGGTCGATTAGATTTCGGTATTGACATCAGTATTTTTTGTTTGTGGGGGGTTGTTTTCTGTTTTGTTTTGAACTTAATTCAGTTGTTGGTTCTTTAATTTGTTTTCGATTCAAAATTAAATCCTTTCAGAATTTTGACTGCGCTTAACATTTGGCGTTGAAAGTTACCCCCAACCCTGCAAAATCTTTTCCCCCCATCAACACTAGCTTTCATGGCCATGACAGCTCCTTCACTTCTACACGCTGCCTTTTTTTCATTCTTTACGAAATTCTTATTGCCAGCACATTTACTTATTGTTTGTTCTCTTCCTTGTCTATATCCTTCTTCAATCATTTTTTTTTTCATTTTCGCTAAATTGACATCTTTTCTTTATCATTTCTCAAATTTCATCCTTTTTCCCTCCTTTCTTTTTCTTTCTTCTCTCTTTCACTTCCTTTTCTTTCCTTTGAATTCCTTCCTCTTTCTTTCTTTTTTGATTTAATCTACCTTTCTTTTTTCCCTCTTTCTTTCTTTCACTTCTCCCTATTTCCTTTGATTTCCTTTCTCTTTCTTTTTCTCTCTCTCTAATTTAATCCTTTTTCCTTTCTTTTTTCGCTTCATTTTTTCCTTTGAATTCCTTCTTTGTTCCTTCCCTAATTTCACCATTCTTTTCTTTCTGTCTCTCAACCACTTCTTTCGTTTGAACACCTTCCTCTTTCTTTTTTTTTCTTTCTTCAATTTCATCATTTTTTCTCTCTCTTTTTTTCCGCTTCATAGTCTTTCTTCCGAATTCCTTCCTTGTCCCTTCCCCAATTTCATCATTCCTTTTTTTTCTCTTATTCACTTCTCTTTTTTTTCCTTCTATTACCTTCCTCTTTCTTTTTTCTTCCTTTGATTTTATCATTTTTGCTTTCTTTCTCTCGCTTCATATTTCTCTCATTTTATCCTTTTTTCTCTCTCTTTCACTACTTCTTACTACCTATATGAAATAAATCACAAATGGCTTGATGGTTGATCAACTAAATTTAAAAAAGGAACTGCGTCAGGATAATTCAGATTAAAACAACACTCCAATCTGAAATGAGAAGAAACACTTGATTTCCTACTGAAATGATAGATAATTTCTTCGTTTGAACCCGTGCACCCAGTGAGACTCACACTCATCAAACTAGCGGATCAGCTTGAAATATGCACGTCTTACCAGTGGATAAGGCCTTTCCCCATCATTAATCTGCATTCAAAATCTTAGCTTTTTGCTTAGCTCGAACCCTGATCAATAGAGTCAGTGGAGAAATCTCATCTACGAGGCACATTGCCGGGCAATATTTTTGCTGTTGAAATTAGACTCGCTATCGCAGACATGATAACGCGTCTTACAGCAGCGTGCTACTCTTTTTTCTTGTAAGTCTCAATAATACGCTTTTTGGTCAGTCAGTCAGTCGGTCCAAGTTACGTTAGACAACAAAAATCAAAAGGAAAAGAGAGGCGCGATGTCATCAAATGTGTGACAACATTAAAAAAAAACAACTTCTGTACTGATGTCATAACAGAAAGTACGAATTTGGCATTTTTATATTCAAAGCAAAAAAATTTGCTGACATTATTGCTCTTCCTCCTCCTCTTCCTCTCCCTACTCCTCCTCCCACTTCTGATACTACTACCATTGATGGTGGACTCATTATTGAACTTATTGTTCTTGATTTTACATATGTTTACATATTTTTGTTTTTTATTTTATCAGCTTTTGAGGTCTGTTATTGGACATAAAGTGCCTCCCCTCCCCCAGTAAAAGTGAGTCATCGAGGAGAGAGTGAGATGGACCTTACCCTACCATATTAGTCCATGTGTTATCAAGGGGAAAAAGTTGGCTACATGCCTTTCCCAAGGGAATTAGTTCGAATTGAGCGCTGTCTCAAATGGAATTTTGAACTTGGCTCACTGACCTTATTCTCCGCACTGTTAGCTGTTCGGCCACTCACATCCTTTATTAGAAACCGTCAACTAAAACAGTCAACGTAAGTTTCTTCAGTTTTTAAGTTGGTTTGGCTGGATATGTATCACGCGTAGAGCCCGTGCTGATGGAGCTCGAGGACAATAAATATTTATTGCTTTACTTTTGTTTGTTTTTTATTGCAAAAATAAACTAAAAAATGAATTTTTCGAGGGGTGTTCAATTAGCGATGTAAGTTAATGCTAAATTAATTCCTTTATTTTGTGTCACAGTTGGTTTCTTCATAATTCTGACTCTTCTTCAGTGATTACTGCTCAACTAAAGGCGTGAGAAGAAACATTTTTATTGATGTACTGGTCGTCCATTTTTCTAATTTTTTCAATTGCTCATCCAAACACAACATGCTGCAAAAAGATTTTGGCCATGTGACGGTTTCTATAAAGTGACTAACCAGACCTGTTTATACACACACACACACACACACACACACATATATATATATATATATATATATATATATATATATATATATATATATATATATATATTATGCATAAGTAAATATAGGTTGCTTAGTTCGGACCCACTGAATGTCTAGTTCCGCATAGGGCAGGGAAAAATGTCTGCCTCTGGGTCTGAAGCGATAATGATGTTGGATAGTCAATAGCCTCAATGAAGAGTTGTAATACAACGAAACAGCTGTCTGTGGATGACATAATTATTATTATCATTACATATATATATATATATATATATATATGTATATATGCTTGTATGCGATAAGTTTACTCGTATAAAAATGACTCTGATTTGAAAGCGCTATGAAGACTTTCAATGTTCATGAAATTTTTAACCAAGAAAACCTTGGATAGAAGTTACAACGTTGACGAATATACCCAGTAGTGAATAGGTAAAACCATCGATTTTCAACAAAGGTGTTGCAGCACATCAGTTTGACGCAAATCGTCTCTCGGTGTGCCAAGAACGTTTTGAGGAGGATCAATCTTCTAGCAAACACAAACCACGGGGCGATAGTCCCAGTAAAGATACAAAAAGAATATCCGAATACATTTTGACCATGCTGGTACTTTCATGGAGTATATTAAACTCCATGTTTCAATGACTCAATAAATAAATAAATGTGTTAATCATTGAGGTCTAAATTGCAATTTTAAATTCTCACCCGAATTCTGTAGTGAAGAACAACCGATCACCAATTATTTTTAAATGGATAGTATCTCCCACTAGTCCTTAAAAGAACCGTATACAACCAATACATCCCCACATTAGTCATCCAGGGAGCAGAAACATGGAACCTAACCAAGAGATTGATCTTAAAACTGAGAACCATGCAACATGTGCATGAGAGAATTTTGCTCAACATCACATGGAAAGATTACAAGAATACAGAATATATTTGGGGGAAATAGGAGTCCGAGAAATTATAGAATCCATTAGAAAACTCAAATGGCAATGGGCTGGTCATGATACAAGAATGCCTGGCAGCCGCTGGATATCACAACGTGGATCCCCAGGGACAGTATGAGAAACCCTAGCCGGCAGAATATAGGATTGCAACACGAACTACACAAGTTCATAAAGTATTGGTTCTGCGACACTCATGGTAGAGATGTCTGGCGAATCCTTGGGAAAGTTCTATGTGCAACGGACGATGAAAGGCTGCTGATGATAGTAATGACGATATTTTTAAATGACATTTCGCTTCAACGTGCTGTAATAACAGATATGCACAAAACTTACAAAATCTTTCAAAAATCCTATTCAGCAATATACATTTGGCTATAAATCTAGTAAATTATCATTTTTTAAATTCATTAACATTATCATCATTCACTATCTTTTAAATGATCAAATACGTCCTTGAATACTGATGGCACCATTTTAGTGCCTGGCTCACTGTGCCGTGAGTTGGAAAAGGTTGAAAATCACTGGGTTAAATGTTCTATCTTTGAATAGAATGAAGTTGTATTCGGCACTTAATCATTTTGATCACGTCCATAACATCATCAAATTTATCTTTATTGTACATTTTTTTTTTCGCCTAATAACCTTAGAGAAATAATATTGATCGAGTCCGGGTGATAAAAGGCGGAGTGTCAGCACTCGCCTGTTTCGATCGTGAAGCTATTTTTTCCCGCCTTTTGACGTTGTTGATGGCCTTGTCATGTTTCTTGCCTGTTATTCGTGATTGTCTTTTTTGCCGACCGTTTTGCGCTTTTATTTTCAAAACAGATTAAGCTAAGCGTCTGTGCCGCACGGAAAAGGTCATTGTTAGCGTCTCCTGGCGGAGAAGAGGAAAAACAACGGAAGTAACTCAATACAACCAACATAGATTGATAGTAACTGAGTTCCTATTTCTCGACTTTTATTCGTGTTGCATTCATTTTCTGGACATTTTTTTTTATTAAATTAATAGGACGTCTAAATCTTCTACTGCTATCAGTAATATTGCAATTATTTGTTTTATTTATGTGGCCATTAGGTTTGTTTCTTTTATCAGCGATATATCATTTATACTACCCTCTCTCTCTCTTTTTCTCTCTCTCTCTCTCGATATATATATATATATATAAGCAAATATATATTTACATACACATATACATACAGACATGCATTTATATACACTCATATATAAACATGCACATGCATATACATGTATATGTACACATATATGTACACATACAGATGCACATATATACATACACATCACCCGAAGAAGCCCAAACTGAACAGAAACATGAAGGTGTTTGCGTAGTGAATTCTTACTCTATGATATATATATATATATATATATCACACAATACAAATCAGGAATCTAATATGATATAATTCA
This sequence comes from Thysanoteuthis rhombus, assembly GCA_963457665.1. Taxonomy (NCBI): domain Eukaryota; kingdom Metazoa; phylum Mollusca; class Cephalopoda; order Oegopsida; family Thysanoteuthidae; genus Thysanoteuthis; species Thysanoteuthis major. The sequence goes on along the minus strand of OY735227.1, from coordinate 41,009,781 downwards.
ATATCCGATGTGTGATGGGGTTATTTCATAGAGTGCACGATGCATTCAACATTAAACATTAAGTTGATTCAAAGTAGAGCTTACAATATAATGGAATAACGATCATTCGTCTGAATGGGCAGAAGTGGAAACGTCTTTCTATAGCAAATCTTCACTTCATTATATATATATATATATATATATATATATATATATATATATATATGTATATATATGTATATATATATATATATATGTATATATATGTATATACATATATATATATATATATATATATATATATATATATATATATTAACTGCGTATTTTGTGTTCGGATTGTAAATACATATTTCACTGCTGTAGATTACAAACCAACCAACTGAGGAAGGATCTGGGTTAAATGGACGCCATGATTTCGCCAATCATCTCATCTGTCCGGCAGTGTGCCGTTATAGTGCATTGTAAAGTTTGGTGATACGGACTTTAAAGAGCAATATATTTTCCATCGCTCATTGTATGAATTTTGAAAGAGTAATACTGCAAAGCAGACAATGAGAAACATTTCAGAAGTTTATCCTGATGCAGCCAAGGCTTGTAAATACCAGCTGCAGCGTAAAAGGTTTCAAATTGGTGATTGTGATATATAATTACTTCCTGAACATGAAAATACGTAATTACTTTCCGAACGCCCTAATACATATATATATATATATATATATATACATGTATATATGTATATATATATATATATATATACATATATATATATATATATTTATATATATATATATATATATATATATATATATATATATATATATATATACATATATATATATTAGTAAATAGCGAGGAGTGAAAAGTCCTCGGCCTATTCTGTATTACCATTTTGCGCTGTTTACTTATCGATAGGCCGGACTAATTGCAATGAAAAGCGACTGGAAGCAATTCGCCACCACAGTCAATAGCTGAACAACCGTAGCGTCAAAATATGAAGCCATGTTCAAAAACTTCTATCAGAGAATAAATATAGCCAGAATTGATTTTATTTATGGAATCACTAGCGTTTAAAATAAAGTAATAATAAAAAACGTCCAGAGATGTAGATTCCAGGCAATCTAGATGTTATCAATAAACCTGTCATGAAAAGGCCCCCAAAGTGTGCCGTTATAAAAATCAAATTCAGATTATGAGAGCAGCGAGAAGAGGAAATGATAATAGGAGAGATCAAAATGAGAGTTAAGATGAAGAGCTTTTTTTTGGAAGGTTTTGTAGCGCCAATCTTCTAAATGAGAACATGTGTGTGAATAACTCAGAATTCGAAGTTTTTGACTTATTTCTGACAAAAATCAAAAAAATTTTTTTTTCAGAAGGGTCTTGTAAAATGCAATAGAAACGAAATTCGTATTTATAAAACTATTGAATAGCATTGAGTTATTTCATAACAAGCGCCAATAGGAGAAGTTATTTGAATAGAGATATGAATTTTTAAAAAACTCGGTGCACGGGTGCCAATTCTCAAGTCTGTAGACAGAACATACGAGACACTTGTCAAAAATCAATAATGGATGATCATGCTTTTTGATGAAAAAGTTTTCAAAATAATGATAATACTGAGAAGAGTGTTGCAGATTTGTGGAGACTTGCTGTCACTTGATCCCAACCAAAGCCACCTTACACGACATTGCTCTGGAATGAATGATATCCAGGGTTGGTGTCTTCGATCTCATCATTTCGATAGGAAAGAAGCTGCAAATTTAATTCTCTCTCTCTCTCTCTCTCTCTCTCTCACTGGCCTTTTATGAGTTCACGAATTGATTTTCTGATATAATTTCTTTTGGTGTTTGTGTGTTTCTGTGGATGTTTCAACATCGTCGTCATCCTTCTGCCGTACGTGATTGGACATAGACCTTCTCCAAGATTTGCCAGACTCCTCTACCGTGGGCGTCACGGAGCCACAGTACTTTCTGAACTTACCAAGTTTATCAGACTATCTTATATTTTATTAGCCCAGCTTTCACATGTGATCTCTGGGGATTCACGATATGAATCGTGTTGTCCAGCAACTTTCTAACATTTTCGCAACATGACCAGCCCATTGCCATATAAGTTCTCTTATGGATTCTATGGTATCTCAGACTTCTGTCCTTCCTCTAATATACAGTGCTGTCTTGTGATCTCTCAATGTGGGGTTGAGCAGGACTCTTTCTTGTTCACGTTGCATGCTTCTCAGTTTAAGGCTCAGTCTTTTAATTAGGTCCATGTTTCAGCTCCATAGATAACTTTTTGGAGGATGGATTTTCAGCATTAGTGGGATTTTCTTGTTCTTCAAGGTTGAGCTTGACATGCCAACTTACAATGATTCTTTGCTTGATTTACTCTTTTGAGGATTTCATAGAGATTCGTTATCCAAGGTAGATGAAGTAGTTTACTTTCATCAGCTCTGCGTTTTCGATTTTGATTGTTATATCTATGTCTTCAATACATTCGTTGTACTTGACATTTATTTTATGAAAGTTCATGTGGTGACCAAGGTTTTTCTTTTCTTCGTTCAGTATATCTTGCATCATCTGGAGGCCAAAAAGATTACCAACGAAAAGGATGACGTTGCTTAGGTATTGGTTTTCTCATCTGATTCCTTTATTTTCCCATTCTAGATTCCGGAAGATCATCTCGGTGTAGGCTGTGAAGTTTAGGTGAGCTGGTTTCTCCTTGTCTGGCCCATTTTTCGAGCTGGGAAGAGTCTGAGACTTAATATAGCCGGATGAAGGAACTGCTATATTGGTTTTACTGGGTCTATGCCTTTTTGAATGATTGCATCAATAGCCTTCGGGGTTTCTACTGAGTCAAAGGATTTCTTGAAGTTCACGGATGTTTCCACGAGTGGCATTCTATTTTCTGCTCTTTCTCTTTTAGTTGATTTACAGAATGGAGATGGTCAATTGTTGTATATGTGTTTTGTATTATTATTTGCTCTTTCCATTGCTTTTGGCACCTGGATACATTACCGGGTAGATGAAATGATGAACTAAATCCAGACATCGTTCCATACCATTTAATCATAGTATTTTTTTTTTTGTTGGTTGGCTTATAATTTATAGCAGTGGAAAATGTAACTACTTTCTGAACACGAAAATATGCAATTACTATATATATGTGTGGTGTGTGTGTGTGTGTGTGTGTGTGTGTAAGAGAGAGAGAGAGAAAGAGAGAGAGCTTATGCATTTGTATATATGCAATGCATTTGCATCTATTTGTGAGTATAGATATGTACATATATGAGTGATCAGTGGGCGACTCTCAAACCGACTGAGCAAAACTGATATGTCTTACATACTGACGAAAATTTGTGTTACACGTATTTCAAATGATTGCAAATATTACTAAAACAAAACTCTTAATGAGGTATTTGCAGCGTAATAAATAAATATATATATATATATATATATATATATATATATATATATATATATATATAATTTATTATGTATATAATATATGCATTGTAAAAACGCAGTAATCAACTTAAGTCATCAACTCCCGTCGGGAGAGAAGTGGGGAAGGAGTTTGACCCTACAGCAATCAGGCATGTTTATTTATGTGTATATCAGGATCTCTGTTTGTGTGACCATGAATATCTGTTTATGTCTGTATGTGTCTGTATGCCTGTCCTTATGACAGTGATCATCTGTATGTACGTGGAGGGAAGAGGAGGTTTGCGTGTGAGTGTGTGTGTGTGTGTGTCCATATGTGCCTTTGCTTATGCATCTGAGTTTATTTGTCTGTGTGTCTTTGTGTGTGACAAATGCTCATTTTCGGATTATAAAGTCTCTTTCGAAACCCAAAAGTTGACAGCGAACATGTAACATATTCAAGAAATAATGTAGGTTGCTTCGATAGAAAAAAAAACAAAAACAAAAAACAAAAAAAAAAAAAACAGAAATCATAAGAAATGGGGAAGAAGAGAGAATTAATGTAAAAGAGCATGCAGTTGTATTGTAAAGAATATCAAAATATCTTTCTGGGATTCTTGCAACACATTGATTGCATGGTGAACGTTCGTCGAGAAATTGGTTTTAGAGATTTTATTCTTCGTTAGAGATGGGATAAAAACTTTGAATTCTGAGTGATTCACACACACGTTTCCATTTAGAAATTTGTGCTATACAACCTTCCTAAAAAAAAACAACTCTTTGTCTTAATTTTCATTTTAATCTCTCTTATCATCATTTGCTCTTCTCGCTACTCTCTGATTCTGAATTCGAGTTCAAATAATTGTTCTATGAGATTGAAAATGTTCAACTAGACCAGAGTTAAAGATGTCTTAAAGGTAATTAAGAGATGAAATGGAGATGTGCTGGACACATAGCAAGAAAGAAAGAAAACAGACAGTGCAAAAGGTAAGCCGAAATTGTTTACTATTCAAATGCGTTGCATATAATTTCACTATGGCAATTTATTGTCAATAAGTTCACTACAGAAATATGATGTTAATTTGTTTATAGATGTCTCTTTTTAACCGAAATGGTAACACTATTTCGGGTCTGAATTTAAGATTGTTTTAGTCCTTATAAACATTTACAGAATTTAGTGAAACGAGATGATTAACCATTGGGGTCGATTCCCCAATTTCTTGTCCCTGAATCTGATCTTGACCCATTTAACTCGTAATACAGTTTTACCAGTACAACGCCACGGTCTCCAGTCATCGTAGTACCCGTTAAACCTGTAAGAGCATGCCTATCAAGTCCGTGAATAAATCGAAACGTAGCATTTAGTATTGTACTGCTCCGTACACTTGGGAATATGGTAAATCTAATGGCTGTAACCTTTGTTTACGTATTTCGTCAAATAATTCAAAATGTTTTTTGTGTCCATACGAAGATGGATCGAGATGCCGACCAGTCCAGCTTTTTCAGAAGTCAAGAGGAAGCGGGTAAGTTGAACATTTGAATAGATTTTCATCTTAAGTTGCTGTCTATAATTTTGAGAAGGATCATTTGACATTCACAGAGTTTTGCAGCCTACACATGAACTTCAGTAAAATGAAAATCATGTGCAATAATCGTGTTAAGAATAAGAACATAACTGTCAAGATAGAAAATGCAAAACTCGGCAAGGTAGACCACAACTTCCACCTAGGACAACGAATCTCTATGAGAACCTCAAAAGAGGAGCAAATCAAGCGAAGAATCACTTTGGGATGGCAAGCCTTCGGCAGAGCAAGCTGAACTTTCAAGAACCAGATAATCTCAATAATCCTAAAAAGAAGAGTATACGACCAATGCATTCTCCTGATTGTCACTTATGGAGCTGAAACATGGAACTTAACCAAGAGACAGACCTACAAACTGACAAGCATACAGCGTGCGCATGCGAGAATCATGCTCAACTTTACATGGAGAAATCACAAGACAGCACAGTATATAAGGAAGAAAACAGGTGTTCGTGACATCATAGAAACTATTAAAAAGCTCAAATGGCAATGGGCAGGCCATGTTGCAAGAATGAAAGTCAACCGATGGACATCACGTCTCACAATATGGATCC